>OX328016.1:31498391-32226374 GCA_946811545.1 Netelia fuscicornis
TTTGGGCCATCACGCTAACAATGTTGTCTGGCGTGATGGTTCCCACCGTCGCCTCTAGTCTTCGTCTCGTCTGTGTCCATCGGTCACATGTGAAAAACGTGTGCTCCACGTCGTCTTGGTCGTGTCCACAGTACTTGCAGTCTGCAGTCCGTACCCTCCCCATTTTGTGTAGGTAACGTCTGAAGTATCCGTGTCCCGTCAGGAACTGCGTAAGGTAAAAATTTACCTCCCCGCCTCTCCTTCCAATCCACGGTTTTAGTTCCGGTATCAATCGTCTTGTCCATGCTCCGGTCGTCTCGTTTGTCCATCGTGTTTGCCATTCTTGGATGGTCATGTCCCTTTCCCTTATTGCCGCGTCCGCCCGTCCGTCCGTCCTGCTTCGGGCATAGATCCTCTTACGCTCGCGCGCAAGAAGGTCTATCGGGACCACGCCCGCCACAACCAGGACCGCTCCTGCGGAGACGGTCCTGTAGGCGCACGCAATCCTGAGTGCCCCGCGTCTCTGTACCGTTGTCATTGCGGTTCTGTACTTTTTGACGTTCAGTGTGTCCGCCCATATTTCTGCCCCGTATAGAAGGATCGAGTGAGTCGTCGACATTAATAGTCTGCGTTTACTCGGCCTCGGTCCATTTGTATTTGCCATCAGGCGGCTCAAAGCTGCTACCCTTTCAGCCGCCCTTTCGGCCGTCCGTTTTATGTGAGGCCAGAAGGTCATCTTCGTATCTAGGGTGACCCCTAAGTACTTGATTTCCCCCCTGGTCGTCGTCGTTTGTGTCCCAACTGTCATAGGAATGATCGTCGGTATCCGTTTCCTCGACAAAATCATCAGTTCCGTTTTGTGTGTAGCCAGTCGGAGTCGGTGGTCCGTCATCCATCCTTCTACCCGTCTCATCACCTGGTTTAGTCGGAGCTGGGCCAGAGATGTATCGCTTTCGACGATCACGGCCGCCACGTCGTCAGCGTAAGCGACCAAGAAAGTCCCCAGCGGCATCTCCAGCCGCAGCAGGCTGTCATACATTCCGTTCCAAAAGTCCGGTCCCAGTATTGATCCTTGAGCGACCCCCGCCGTGGTCCTCCGGGTCCTGGGTCCTTTTGTTGTTTCGTATGTGAGCCGTCTGTCTCGTAGGTAGTCGGTCATCACTCTCATCAAATACTTCGGTACCGCGAAGTCTCCTTTGAGAGCTTTTAGGATGTCAGTCCACCTTGCCGAGTTAAAGGCATTTTGTACGTCCAGTGTCACCAGTAATACGATCGAGCGAGCCCCGTGGCATTGGCTTTCAAGCTGGTTGAAAGCCGCCACCACGTCTTGTATCGCGCCAATCGTCGATCGTCCTTTCCGAAAGCCATACTGTCTGTCCGATAGTCCTCCAGCTTCTGTGATTGCACTCGTCAGTCTCGGTCTCAGTAGCTGTTCATACAGCTTTCCTGTCGTGTCGAGTAGGCTAAGCGGGCGATAGGCCGATGGCGAGTGAGGGTCCCCCTTTCCTTTAGGAATGAGAACCAGCCTAGCCACCTTCCACCGCTCGCCGAAAGTCCCTGTCGTCAAGCATGTGTTGTACATGTCTAGGAGAATCTGCGGCCTCAGGTTGCCCATCATCCGCAGGATTTCTCCCGGCGTGCCGTCTGGTCCCGGGGCCTTCCCGGCCTTCATCGAGGCGGTTGCCCTTAAGAGCTCGGTCTCGGTGAAGAGCGGTATCTCCCCTGGGTGTTCTTCGTCCTCTGTTTCTGTCCTGTTCTCGTGTGTCGGAAAGAGTCCGTCGATAATTGTCTGTGTTGTTTGAGGGTCCATTACGCCGGGCGGAGTTCGGGACCCGAGTCTACCGGTCACAATCTTGTACCCGGTACCCCATGGGTCTCTATCCACCTCGTCGCAAAGCCCTCTCCAGCACCTTTGTTTACTGGCTTTGATTGTCGTCGTCAGTTTTTTCCTTGCCGTCCTGTAGGCTGTTCTAAGCATCTCCGACTCCGGTCCTCCCTTTGCCCGAGTGAGTTTCCTCCTGCAGGCAAAGCAGGCTTTCCTCAGATCTGCTATCTCGTCTGTCCACCAGTATTGTTGTTTTCGATTACATCCGTAGCGTTTTTTCGGCATTGTGTTTTTGCACAGTTGCTGTACCAGTTTCGTCGTCTCGTCGATTAGCCTTTCGGCCTTTTGTCTTCCAGTAAGTTCGTCAGGTATGGTTCTCAGCGGAGCTGGTGCTGCCATCAGTTCCTTTGCGAACCTGTCCTCGTCGAGTTTTCGGAGGTTCCACCGCAGGAGCCGCCGCGTCTGTTGCGGTCGCGTTTTGGTTTTCTCCTCCACTTCAAAGGCAATGTACTGATGGTCGCTGGCATTATAGTCCTCGACCACCCGCCACCGCCCAATCCGTGGGAGGATACCTTCGGACGTCAGCGTTACGTCTGGGATGGAGTCTCCAAAGCCCGGTCTTCTATATGTCGGCGTTTTTCCGGTGTTGGCGACTGCTAGATCGAGCCTTGCGGCCATCTCCAGCAGTAACCGTCCTCGTTTGTTCGTCATGGTCATTCCCCACTCGATCGCTCTAGCGTTGAAATCCCCCGCAACAACTATGTGTCCCGTCGTCTGTCTGAGGTGATCCTCGAGAACGGAAAGCCTCCGCCCGTACTCCTCAGCGGTGCAGTTTGGCGTCAGGTAGACGCTGACATAAGTGACATCGTCCACCCTAGCCCAGACGAAATCGTCTGCCACACCGCGAGACGATAACCGGGAAGCGGCCTGCCCTCTGACCCAGATGGCGGAAGTGCCTCGGTTGTTTGAGAGCCACGCCGGGGTTGTCATTTGTCTATAGTATTCTGAGAGTATCAGTACCGTAGCGTCAAGTTCGTCGGCTACTTGGGGTAGTAGCATCTGTGCCGTTTGACTCCGGTTCAGGTTTCCCTGTAGTACCTTTGTCATGTCTTAGTCCTTTTCTTGGCCTCCTCCAGCGCTTCCCTGAATACGGCGCACAGCCCGGTGCCCGGTTTGTGCGCCGCCTCCGGCCTTTCAGCCTCCACGCATAGGAAGCAAGTCAGTCGGTCGTTACACGTCTTGCCGGCGTGGCCCGTGTGTCCACACTTCCAACAAGAGTTCGTCCTGTCTGGTCCCTTGCAGTCTCGTCTCGTGTGGCCGTAGCCAAGGCACCGGTAGCACCTTGTAACCGTCGTCCTTAGTCTGACGCGGCAATTTACCCACCCGATCTTTATTCGTCCTTTGTCAAGTAGTGCTTTGGCCTTGTGTGCGTCCAGTTGGCACACTGCCATGCACTGTCCTGTCCTGTTTGGGCCGAAAACATGTACTTTCGTGTCCCCTTTCTGTCCAGTTTCTTGTTCGAGGGCAGCCGCAACCTCCTCGGCAGTCGCGATGCAGTCCAGATCCATGATCTCCAGCGAGGTACTGGGTATCAGGGCCCGGACGCGTCCCTCCTGTCCGATAGCGCTCTGGAGGGAGCGCTGGAAGCTTTGGCTCTCCTCAGGTCCCGTCTGTAGTTGGAGCAGCAGTCCTCCGTCCTTTGTCTTACGGTATCCCCTGACCGTCACGTTGTCCGTCGCGGGGTCTACCTTTGACTTCATCTGTCGGACTAGGTCGGCGTACGTCTTCCCTTGTTGGGGTTTGACAAGGACAGCCGTCCCCCGAGGCGCGGGGCGCTGTCTGTCTCGTTTCTGCAGTTCCTTGTTTTCGTTTGTCCGTTTCGCCGTGTCTGTCTGTTGGTTTCCTTGTTTCCGTTTCTTTTTATTCGTCTGTGTTTGCCAGCCTCCCTCTCGCTGCAGCGTATCTGTCCGTTGTACGTTTTCGGTCACTGTCGGTTTTTTTGCTGCTTGCTGCGGAGGGCTAATGCTGGCTGTGTCGCGTTTTCGTTTCGAGTTCTGGTCCGTGGATGTTTTTTCGTTGTGTCTGACTGTTCTTAGGTTTCTCAGTTTTCCGCAGTTACTCAGAGCGACCTCAGCAGCCTCCAAAACAATTTTAATGCCGTCCTTTGTCTCTTTGTTCACGTTTTTCTGTATGCCTGTCTTTTCCTGCATCATCCTGACGCGCTCGAGGATTCTCGTTAATTGATTCCTGAGCTCGTCAATGATTCGCAGGTCTGTTTGTTCCGGTTTCGTGATCGCGTCCGTGGGTTGTCCTTTGTCAATAGCGGTCCTGTAGCTGACGAAAGCCGCAACGCTTGGTGCGCTGTTGAGCCTCGCCCTCCCTGCGCCAAACTGTTGTTTAGTTTGTCCTGTGACCGTCTTTTTCTCGTTCGTCTTTTGTCCGTCCGAGTTTGTTGTGTGGCATGTTCTGCAGCCCCCAGAATCCGTGCTGCTGCCTTGAGCCACCGGGGCTTGCACCCGATCGGAACTCAGGGTGGATTCCCCCTGTGTAGGGGTTACCACCTGGGGTAGTTTGTTTTGTCCATGTCCGTTCATGTTTGTTTCGTTATTTGTGTTCGCCTAGGTGGGCCTCCATCGGGTATATGCCCGACTTCAGTTCACCTAGACTTACTGGGTGTCCACGGGGTCGTCACTTCCCGACGAGAAGGGTTTTTACACCCTCCCGCACCCTGCGGTTTGTGTCCCCCCCTGTGTGTGGTGTTCCCTATTTGTGGTGTGTGCGTGGGTATGAGTGCCCATATGAGAGACAGGTACATTCACTCCTCGGGAGAGCCCGTTTATAGGGATCCCAGTCATTCGCTTTCCGGTGAGCCCCGTTTATAGAGGCTCCGGCCACTCACTTTCTCAGGGCCCCGTTTATAGGGTTCCTGATCATTTACATCCCCAGTGTCTCTCGAGCGTGTTTGTGTACGTGTCTGTGTGTGTGTGCGTGTAATGTGTTTTTGGTCCACCCCGAGATTCTCGGTACCCTCCATATCTGGAGGGCGTCCCCCTATCCGCCACCTGGGGAGGCGCCCGATGCGGGATGCAGCAACCCGACACGGGATATTATATTATATTATATTATATTATATTATATTATATTATATTATATTATATTATATTATATTATATTATATTATATTATATTATATTATATTATATTATATTATATTATATTATATTATATTATATTATATTATATTATATTATATTATATTATATTATATTATATTATATTATATTATATTATATTATATTATATTATATTATATTATATTATATTATATTATATTATATTATATTATATTATATTATATTATATTATATTATATTATATTATATTATATTATATTATATTATATTATATTATATTATATTATATTATATTATATTATATTATATTATATTATATTATATTATATTATATTATATTATATTATATTATATTATATTATATTATATTATATTATATCATATTATATTATATTATATTATATTATATTATATCATATTATATCATATTATATTATATTGTATCATATTATATTATATTATATTATATTATATTATATTATATTATATTATATTATATCATATCATATTATATCATATTATATCATATCATATCATATCATATCATATCATATCATATCATATCATATCATATCATATTATTATATTATATTATATCATATCATATTATATCATATCATATCATATCATATCATATTATTATATTATATTATATTATTATATTATATTATTATATGATTATTATTATATTTTTATATAAAGAAAAATGATTATTTATCGCTCATAATGAAAGCTTTTTGAAAGGAGCCGCGATACAGATCGTTCGCAGACATGGAAATATTTGCCGTTACAAAATATAATATCGCCCTGGGCCAAAAGCCTCGTGGCGTCTCGTTGTCACATATACGACACGCGCGTTCGCGCCAATCGCGCACACTTTCCACACGGATCTCGGCACTCGTGCAATCATCGTAGCTACGTCCTCGATCGAGAAACGATTGAAAAATGCGCATCGATCGCGATATTTAAACGACGATCGATATTTCGTTGATTCGTGACTCTCGGGCAATCCGTGAGACGCTTTTTGAACATTCGTTCGTGAAATATTAAAAGCAAATCAAACACCATACTTCGCTCGTGTCGATTATTCAATCGATATTAACCACGGCGTCTTGTCTCTCGGATAATCGATTCGTAGCTTCGGGCATGGATCGAGCTCCGAAATCATAAAGGGAGAGGTCGGAAATAAGACCGAATCACGACGAATTTGTTTTCATCGTGGCCCCATTGAAAATTGTTATTGACGCATTTTCTTCCCTCGTTATGCGTATGTAAATTCATCTTCGACGAGAATATTATTTACGTGTTGTTCACGGCAATATTAAATAAAAATAAAAAATATGTAAAAGAAAAAAAAAATTCAATCGTAATTGCAAGAACTCTTAAGCCGCGTCGATGCGGCGTTTGAGCGCACGCACCCGGGTGAGGCTCGCTGGAAAATTTATTTAAAAATTGGTCGGATAATTACGTTTTTGAATTTATCGGGGGGTTTTTAAGTTTCGTTCGCGTTGAAGGAAAAAGAAATGAGGAAAATAAAAATCGAAAACAAACGCGTCAGAATTTCGTGGTTGCGTGTGAGATCTTTGGGGCACAATAAACCCGGCGTATATATATATAAAATGGAGACTGGTGAGACCTCTCGCGGGGAGAGTATCGTTGTCGGAAACCTTGGCATAGATATTCGCGGCTCGCTTATTCGCGGATGCGCGAGCGGAATCCAATATCCCAGGCAATCTTTTCGAGGCGAGATAAATGACCTCTGCTCCCCCCTCCCCGTACCCTTCCCTCTCCGGCCCCCTCGGTCTCGGTCACACCCACGTTCAATCGCCTTTCGGCAATCACAATTTGCCGCTGACTCCGAAAGGTCATCACCTCAAACTTGCAAAAGAAACATTGCGGAACGAGTCGATAACAAGAACAAAACACAAAGAATTCACCTTCTTTATCCAATCCCAGCGCCACGCGACGACGTTAATTTTAAGAACTGTCGAGTAATTATCGAAAATTGTGCAGAAAAATCTACGTCAGCAATCATTTTCCCATTTCAAAACGTATTTCCTCAATTTTAATCCCGGAAATTGAATTTTTTTAAATAATCGACGGATGAAAAGACAAACAAAAAATCGCGTCCCACCCAACGGCGACGATTTGAAAAACTGGGAATAAGATTCGATACAAATTTATAATTGCGTCAATCTTGTGATTCTAAAATCATTTTCTCGATTTTCAATGATTGAACTTGATTCGAGTCAGTTATCCTTAATTCACTCCAGCCGGTACGAAAAGTGTAATCTCGTCGAGTTTTATTGCAAATATAATAATAATAATAATAAAAATCTCGACTCGAAATCGTGTTTGATATCGTTTGTTCGACTATCAAATAAGCACAACCGGAGTCAAATGATTTCAACTGGATTGACCCTGGTGAAACTGGCCAGACTCGACCCTGATACTCGCGCGTATATACATATATATACACACACACACACACACACACACACACACACACACACACACACACACACACACACACACACATACACATACACACACACACAAATCGCAGTAACAGCACACTGACAACTGGTACTTTCAATGGTGCTAGAACATAGCGGCAAAACGGTGTGATGTATGCCCGAGGTACGAGGAGAACGCGATGACCATCGCGGTTGATATCACTTTAAATTTCCACATTGACCGAGGCCCTCGAGAAATGTAACGTCCGCGTCCGCCGCGACGACGGGATCGTTCAACCGAGCCTCCCATCTGGTATATCCCTTCACCCTGAAACCGCGACTTCCAATTATCGTTGAACCTGATGACCTCCTGATCCATGCTTGGTCAAGCAGCCGGAAGGCCGCTTAAAGATCATTAATACATCGAGAGTCATCGAATCGTGAAAATTATTTAGGCCAAGACAAATACCGGCGTGACTTCAAAGAGGAAATTATTGTTTTTATTTTTTATATTTTGCCCCCTCCTTCCATTCTTCTGTGAAAATTGGGGATTAAATGTAACGAAGGATAAATAATTTTCATCAATTCAGTTCGATAATAACGAATTTTTTAAAACGTATCTCGGATTTTTGTGATTTTTGTGATTTGGAATTTTTTTTTGATATTCGAGAAAACTTGCGATCTTCAAAATTGCTTCGATGCCTGCTCGAGACAACTACAAATGCATGAAATTGTTTTGAAACCGTTGATTATTTCGTTAATTTGAATAGAAATTGATAGATTTGAAATTATTATTAAAATTCGTCGAAATTTAGGAAAATTAAGAAATTTTCTAATTCTCATTTATACGCAATTATTTGTCTCGACTTCGATGGATCGTCGCATTATAAAAATACTAAAGAATCACGTTCATTTTCGAATTACGTTCATTTTTCCAGAATGACTCATCTATCTGATTTTTTTTTTCAAATCTGCACCGCGATCGCAAATTACAGGTGGCGGCCGTTTCACTCGTCCGTGACGATGCTGAGCGAGGATAAAAAGTACATATAGCCTGCTTTTCCTCTTACATACGAGCCCGATCGCTGAATATTCATTGCCAATCACGCGAGTCGTGTGCATCGTCGCGCGTACGAAATGAAGCCAGAGCGTCGTGAGAGATTTACCGATCTTGACTCAAGCTCGATCTTTTGGATCGATTAGGATTTTTCCGGGCTGTAAAAATGTTACGATCGATTCTTTCTCCCTTCGTCTCGTCCCGAACACCCTCGATCGATCGTCCCGGCAGCTAAGACAAACTATGTCGTAATTAAGCGTCGTATCGACACTGCTAATTACACGGGAAGTACAGGAGAATGCCGCGATGAGTTATGCGAGAAACTGTTTGTTACTCCTTGCCTCGCTCCTTCCTCGTTTGACTTCCGTTTATCAATGCTACGCCGATCGCGTTTGTTGGCGCACTTCAAAGCCGATCTCGCGTTTCACCCTGTCATTAAATTCTTACAATCAATCCTTTTTTCATTCACCATTTATACCTTTTTGTAAAATTGAGGCGAAATTTTTATTCATATTTTCGAAAATTTTGTTATTTTTGGGCAAAGAAGTTAAATTCTCGGATTGAACCGATTTTTCTCTCGTTTCAGACTGTCCTCAAATTATTTGGATGAATTTTTTATTAAATTCATTTTCGTCGATTTTACAAAATTTAATTTTTGAACTACAAACTAATTTTTGGGGTTGCAGCGATTTTCTTTTTGGTTCGTTATTTTACCGATTTATTTCGATCGAATTGTATTTTAATTCGCTTCTGGCTATTTTACATCGTAAGATTAAAAGAGTTATTCGTGTTTTAAATTATATTTATGATTTTTTAGTAAAACAATGGAATTTAGAATTTAGAACCAATTTTGTTTATCTCGTGGTTCGTCACGCGATCGTTTTTTAGAAGAAAAGATTCGCCAAATTCCGAAAAGTGTTATTAACGAACACGAAAGAGAAAGTAGGACGACGATTGAATAATCGACCTGCACATATACGCGAGACTCTTTCCATTTCACGTAAGCGTGTCATCGAACCTTGCCAACGAATGGTCCACGAAACCACTCGGGTCACATTTTACCTCGCGTGGCTTTGCCATGATACAAGCTTACAAAATTCTTATCAGTTACTCGACGTCGAGACATTATCGTCTCTCTAAACACTTCGGATTTCCCTAAGCACTAAAGCAAACGAGTATACCTAAAATCTAATTACGTAAAATTCATCAACTTACTTTTTTCAACCAACATTAATTTAAAAAATTTCAACACAATCCCGATTCCCTCAATTAACCCTCAAAATTTATTTTCAAATTTGCCAGAAGAAAAATGATTTTATAATTTTCAAAAAATCCCATTGTACCCTACAATTTATTATTATATTTTACAAAAATTGTAAACGTGTACGTCAATTTAATTTGTATATTTAAAAAATTTGTATAGGCTTTTTCTTTATCGTTGTCGGATGAAAGGCTAATCTGAAAATGACGTCGAAAGATTCATCAACTTACTTTTTCAAGTAATATTAACTTTTAAAATTTAATCCCAGTTTTTCGTCAATTAATTCTCAAAATTTATTCTCAAATTTTCCAGAAGAAAAATAATTTTATAATTTTCAAAAAGTCCTACTGTACTCTACAAGTTATTATTATATTTTACAAAAATTGTAAATATGTACGTCAATTTAATTTATATATTTAAAAAATTTGTATATACTTTTTTATCTTTATCGGATGAAAGGCTAGTCTGAAAATGGCGTCGAAAGATTCATCAACTTACTTTTTAAAGTAATATTAAATTTCAAAATTTAATCTCAGTTTTCCGTCAATTAATCCTCAAAATTTATTCTCAAATTTTCCAGAAGAAGAATAATTTTATAATTTTCAAAAAATCCCACTGTACTCTACAATTTATTATGATATTTTACAACAATTGTAAACGTACGTCAATTTTGTTTACATTTAAAAAATTCCTATACATTTTTTTTATTGTTGTCAAACAAAGGGCTGGTCTGAAAATGACGTTGAAAGATTCTCAAAACAAATGTTCGTTTCTCTCTCGCATTCACCTCGTACGAGACAGGAACGAGAAGCTTGGTAAATGTAAGTGTTTCGTTCAATGTTGAACCAAGAGCTTTGCGACAGTGGTGTGTTATAAAGCGAAACTCGAATACAATTTATTCCATGTGCGACGGTATATACACGTCGATGGATTATAAGCGCGATGTATAAAAAGTTCTCCGGATACGATATCCGGTTCGAAGGACGATTATGTTGGTATGAGTCCAAGATAGGTGGGTTTAGTCGCGAATCCCTTCCGGTTATTATTTCAATGACGTTCAACCGGACGAAGTCGAGCCATTTATATTGATTGACATACTCAAACTCTTATTACTTCCACAATAATATTCGTATTTGTGCATTTACAATTGCCTCGTAGATCTTACGAGCTCGAGAAAAAAAGAACTGTCGTAAACATTTCTTTCCTTCGTCAAAATAATTTTTTTTTACCTTCGATCGATCAAAAACTGTAATTAAATTAACGACGTTTTTTTTTAAAATAATAAGTGTCAAGGAAGTCGCATCCTTGATACATTTTTATTGACATAATTCGCGATGTATACGAGATAACGATTTTTTTGTTCGATATTTTGCGGTTAACGGAATTTTTATAAAAACCAAAAACAAAACGAACGTGTTCGTCAGTCCGTGACGTGTAACCAAATCAAATACTGTTTTCCAAGTAGGTAACTATCGCGCCTTGGAAAAAAAGAAACAGTTTCAAGGTATCGTCGAAAATGAAGCGTGTGACACCGTCAACGACCTTGAGATATGCACGTTATCGTTAATATAAAAAAAGCGTGTAAAATTCCGCGGCGTGGTTGGTCGAAATTCGAGGAATACTTAGTCGGTTTGTACCTCGTCTCATTTACCTCTACGGCAATGAGATTTATATCGAGAAGTGTGTACGATGAGATCTTGTATCGCGAGAAGACAAGGTGAAGGTCAGTGGAAGTACACACACGCGCCATATTCGTCGTGCGCGAGTGTCGACCAGACGGTTAGTGTATTTATGCATGTAGCGTTTTATCGCTCTTGCCACAGACGCTAACGAAACCTCATAGATTAGTTATGTCACGTATCACTGGTTCGTTAACGACTTGTGAACGACGCCGCTCTCCCTCCCGGGACGGTCTTCCCGGTTACCTAGTACAATTATCCCCCGTTCGCGTCTAGAGTGGCGCTGGTGCGCTCACCGGCGACCATTTTGTTCAAGGGCGGCCATTTGGCGCAGAAAATTCATTTCTCGATATTTCTCGTTCTCGTTGTAGTATAAACGTCATGTCGGAGTGTCCGAATCATGGTTTCTGCGGTTTAAAAGGTGAGCCAGTTCGCGAATTCGAGCTACGAAAGATATACACGGAGGAGAAGAGCCGAGGCAATCGTACAATCAAACGTTGATAACCTTCACGTGACTTCCCACCCTCGTACGTGTCCCGGGGCTCGCGCAATTGCGGCATGTAACTCGCTTCATAAAACGTAAAGACGAGCTCGTAATATAACGGGTGTCTCAATTGCGAGGGAAGACATTTTGTAATATTTTTATTTTTATTTTGTTCTCAATGTTTTTCCCAAAGATTGTCTTTGGACATTGTTCGTTAAATTTATAAAAATGTAGGAATAACGATATTTCTTTAAAACTGTGTTATTGTTCACCGAGACATGTGGAGTAATTGCTGAAATTTTCTGGAATTCAAAGTTCAATTGTTTCTTACTAATAAACGTAAACTCTGTTTTTCAAGCAAGCCTAAGCTGGAGAATTATTTTGTAATTTATCAAACTACAATTTGATTACTGTTTTAGTAGAATTTACTAACGTTCAAAAAGAGAATCGAACGTGAACAATCCTATACTCAATTGATTTTTCTATTTGGATTTTTTGACATCAGCTAAAATTCATTTATGCGGGCTTCAAATTTTTTTCGTCGATATGAAAAATCCATGAAAGAGCTTGTATTCGATTTTGATCGATACCGTCCACGTTCGTACAGTTGCAAATTCGTACCACCCGTTATATCGTATGGTTTACTCACGTTAACTACGGGCACACCGCTACTCATTGAGAGCAATCGAGGCAAATAGTATGCACACACGACGGTTGGTCGGTCGGTACTACACTCGTGAGGGCTAAAATTGTCGATTAATCTCGCATGTGATTTCAATTTGTCGCGCGCGTCCTTGTGTCGTTTACCATCCTACAGGCCACATCTTAAAATTATATATATACGTATAACTAGCGTACATACGGTGTCCATCATCCGTGTATAACGCGATAGCTTCCAGCCACTGAAATTTAATTGAACCCGGACATTCGCACAATTTAATGTATATGTACAGTAAAATAAGATTAACAATTCCGGACCACGCCTACGGATGTATCGCTTATGCTCATTGGTCTCCCCACTCCTCGTACTCGGCCAGCGCGCATGCGCTCGGCGTTCGACCGAGCGTCACCCGGTAGGCGATGGCCCTGAGTGGGGGAAGTCCCAAGCGGAAATCTTTTTCTCATGGGCGCACGTCTCGGTTTGAGGGAAGTCCAATTGTGTACCGACGTTCGACGAATCCCAATGAATTTTAAAAGACGCTTTTGTACTCGGGAAGGTATCGGGAGTTATTCACGAAATAAGGAGAGCGAAGAGAGGAGCAACGAGACTCTGAAAAGTGAACAACCGACCCTGACACGACCGCACAGATGTCGTGGCACGTTCGAGAAATGACAATCGACTAACCTACAACCTCGTCCATGTACGTGCTGAAGAATAAACGCAAGAACGACGTACGTAAACGGGCACTAAGTGCATCCAAATCGTAGTACTTGTATATATATAAAGAGAGAGAGAGAGAGAGAAAGAGAACACATACGGAGATTCTACATATGGAAAACCTAGGACGGTGAACGTATTGGATGGAACGTCGTGAAAAGAACGCCGCTCGAATACAAATCGATGCGTCTCGTTTTAACAACGACGCTATTTCGCGTCGCACTTGTTGATGTCGTCCCTTTGAAAATGGCCCTCGGGTCGGCGATTTATGTATGTAAAGATGGTGGAACGAGGAGGTGGGAATATTTTGCCTCAGGATATTTGTCACTTTAGGACATGTTTGTCAACCTCTCGCCGTCGGTTGAGAAATTATTAAAGAGACTCGATCGTTGATCGTACCTGCGATCTGTCGCGCGCTTTGATGTATGCAAAATTGAATAACTGGAATAACGCGTAATGAATTCCAACGATGGGGATACATGTGTTCGTCCAGTAGAAGCGATTTCCTTGGAAAACTCGCATTAGTCGTATTTTTCTCGAGTGTTAAGTAATGATCTCCCAGGAAGCCAGTCTATCTGATATGCAAGGCTATCGGCATAAACGCAGGATCTCGTTCGATCTCTTTTTTTCAATTACATTTTATTCGACTGAGATATTTTGTCTGTAATTTTTTTTAGGCTGTCGATCACCAACAATTAATTTCTATTCGTAATTCTTCACATTCTTCACTGTTACTCGACGATTTTTGTGCGTAATTTTCGAAATTTCATTGACTACGAGAAAAGAATAAATTAGAAAATTTCTCTTTTTGAGAAATTTATCGTACGTAGAATGATAAAATTATTTCAACATTGTTTCATTACTCTTTTCGTAATTGTGAAATGTACTGAAGTTTTTTTTTTTATCACCGACTGGAATACAAAGAATTCGATTGCAAATTCGTTTCGTAATAATCGTGCCAGATTTTGAACAAGGCGGAGGACACGATCGAGATCTTTTTTACCGACGTGTTCTGTTGCATAAAATTGACAATCTTCGCTCCAGTTTCGATTTATGAATAGTTATTAACGATTTAACGATGTACTGAACGTAATTACAGCCGTAGATATATTCGTCGAAGCCAAGACGAAGAAAAAATCAATTGTACATGCCGCCGCTTTATTTATGTTAAATACAAATATATATATATACAAACCCGTTGGATTTCGCTATAGTCAACCCGCATAGCTACAGATTTCAGCATTACGTTTTCTTTCGCAATTTAGGCCGAACCGAATTAGCAATTCTATTCTCCGTCGATCGATGACTTATGGCTCGTTTCTCGATTACTTATACTTCTCGTGTTGTGCGGGGATCGCGATTGTTCTCGAACGATCTATCGATTTACCATCTTGATCGGATCAGATCGTTCGAATTATGCGCGGTTGGAAGAACGGCCACTAGCGGCGATTCGTCCAAGTAGTCGTGCGAGAACGCCCCGGCCTAGTCGTTATAACGAGTCAAGGTGAAGGTCGCTCCGCAGTGTTCCATATTATTTTACGGTCACGTGTTGTTCGACGATAACGATGCGGCATGCACGGAGGAAAATGATTCAGTCTCGAATATGCGCGAATTGCATATATAGAAATTCAACTTCGAAGATGTACGGCGAAAACAAGATTGGCCTCGTGGCGCGTCGATGACACACGTGACTTTTCTTTCGACATAACCTAAAGAGGATAACGGAGTCGCGCGGTTGGCGCGCTCCAGCCATTCGATCATCGAGTCCGAAAGGTTTGTCTCGCGATGATTCATTCGCGAGATGTCTTATCGGACGCAAACGCGAGATAATAAATTAATATGATGGACGGACTGACGAAAGCGAGAGTGAAATAACTTTCTTCGCGGTCCCGTAATGGCGCGTTAGCAAGTGTCTCATTGGCTCGTCTCGCGCACCGACGCTCATAACTACAAGATGGCCGCTTCATATTTTTTTAAATATCGATAATTTAACGGGGTTGATGGCGAACGGGATTATCTAAGAATTGGCTGGACACTGTTTACCTACTGTTTTGACGTTGGAAATATAAATGCGTTTGTCCATTTTTCATGGAATTTGTCAAAATTTTGATAAAATGGCGGACGGGAATTCATGGGCAGAATACAGCAGTGTTTTTATTGTTTCATTTTAACCCTGAGAAAATAATTTTTTTAAATTGTTTATCTAACTTATCAAGTTTTGTAAAACGCCACGATAATTTTTACATACATTATTGTTCGCTTGCAAATACTGTCTCGAGTTAATTTCAGGTTTTCCGTGAGGTTTTTCACGACCGGAAACATTAAGATAACGGGACAAGCCTAACCGTATTTTCTAAGTGTGCATACGTTTTCTGAACATGACAAATCCACGTGAAGTATTGAAACGAGTACAAAGTTGCAACGACTGAAAATTAACACACGTGTTGATAAAGAAAATCCTAAGTATAGTTATATGACTGTTGAAAGGAATCGTTTACTTTAATTAATTCTCCGATTAAAAACAATCAATAATTTATCAATCCAGGAACTTGTCGAATTTTTAATTGAGTTTTTTTTTTGTTAATTATCTAAATATTGCTCTGGAATCAAGGAAATACGATATTTTTCTATTATCGGTCTTTTTTATTCGTGTTTATAAATACCTATTCAGTATTCCCCGTTGGTTGTTCCGTCACGCGCGACGCGTTATGCGAAACGGTCTATTGCATGCTCTGCAGTCCACCGTTGCTTTTTTTTCGTTCACCTCGAGGATTATTATTAATGTTGATTCGACTCGCGACACGGAGAATAAACGCTTCCACGACGTCCGAGAGGGACGCACCTCTCTTTTCCGTATCGAGAGATACAAAACGAGGGTGTGTCTTGAAACGCAAGACTCAATACTCGTTCGATTCTCCAATTACTTTGCAGCATCGATCTGCGTTTGTCGTCGTCTGCTTATTAGTCTCGCTATTAAATTAATCGCGTTCCCACACATACAATACTAATTATCATTTTTTTTAACACGTGAGTACTCATAATTATTCAATCTTTTATTACAAAATTAAAAATTCCGAAAAAATGAATTTGTTTTTGTAATTTTGCAAGAAAATTGAAATATCGTTTTTAAACAAGCTTCCGCAAAGGTCACTCTTGAGCGAACAAATTACAGAAATAGCGAAAATTTATTCGTATGTAAAACAAAATAAATAATAATATTGCGATGTTTGTGGCGGAGTTGTTAATTTTTATAATTTTTTTTTGTTTCATTTAAGCTTTAAATTTTCCGCTGATTTAAGTAAGAACGCATAATTATTCAATCTTTTATTACAAAATTAAAAATTCCGAAAAAATGAATTTGTTTTTGTAATTTTGCAAGAAAATTGAAATATTGTTTTTAAACAAGCTTCCGCAAAGGTCACTCTTGAGCGAACAAATTACAGAAATAGCGAAAATTTATTCGTATGTAAAACAAAATAAATAATAATATTGCGATGTTTGTGGCGGAGTTGTTAATTTTTATAATTTTTTTTTCTTTCATTTAAGCTTTAAATTTTCCGCTGAATTAAGTAAGAACGCATAATTATTCAATTCTTTATTACAAAATAAAAAAATCCGAAAAAATGAACTTGTTTTTTTTTTAATTTTGCAAAAAAATTGAACTATTTTTTTTAGATAAACGTCAGCAAAGGTAACTCTTGACCAAACAAATTGCAGAAATATGGAAAATTTATTAGTATGTAGACAAACAATTAAATAACAATAATATTGCGATGTTTGTGACGGATTAAAAAATTTTTATTATCTTGTTTTTATTTCATGCACGCTTTAAACTTTTCGTTAATTTATTGCGTTGTTGCACGATATATTCCGTCTAGAGGACGATAGTACAGACCTTCGAGGTCGCAAATTTACATTAATAATAATATCAATATTAAAACAAGAGTTCGAACGAGGGTCCAAATAATACCGAATTACTACGGTAAATTGCTACTTGCGTCGTTATTTTTAATTTTTTCGCTCTCTCGATAATCGAAGGCGAATAAGGACGAACATTACCGAGGATTATATACATGTATATATATGTACATATATATGCGTATGGAGAGGAAATAAACCGGCGGGTGCTCGATCACTTAGCGCGAAGATGATAAACGTTCGTCGCGAATTTCATGCTCGAATTTACGCGCTGTTTAAACGGTTCATTAGCGTCGATGGTCGAATATCACCTTCGATATCGACCCTCCGCCCGTTAAATTCTCGTCAGCTCACGCTCAGATGCGGCCGTTTTAATTTCTCGGTGAATAATAAAACATTTCATAATTACCAAAAAAAAAAATAAATAAATAAATAAAATTTGATTTTCAATTATGAAAATTAATACGTAATGGAAATCAATATTTACGTAACAATTTACCCCAAAAATATGCCTCGCTTTTAAATACAAAAATGTTCAAAAATTCAAATTTTCGTACCCACTTGCTCGTATCCTGAATTCAATTCCTTGTTTTGATGGACTTTGTCCACTCGTGAAACCGTGAACGATGATTCGTAAAGGATATTTACCCATTAGCGAGAAACATGGAACGTGAAAGGTAGGCGTTCGCTAAAATGATAAAAGAAAAGAGACAAAAAAAGGGAAGACGAAGAAATCTTCCGTAGCAAAGTTCAACGACGACGGGGTTACTTTTTTTATAATCTCTGGAACACATGTCGTACCGGGATTATGATACACTGCTGTCATTAAAAATAATCCATTTTTTTCTTTCTCTCGCTCCGATCAGGATTGGTCGATGACGCGAGTCGTAAGAATCGCATTTCTTCGGATCGTGCCGAATGAAATTTGAATAATTCGCTCTCAAAGACGATCTACAGATGCCTTTATTTGCATTTTTATTCGTTACCGAGAATCGTGATTAATTGTTCCATTTTTTTCTCTCAAGTTCTTCAATTTCTCAAAAACATGTCGAGCTCTTTAAATTTTTTTACGAATTAATGGCAAATCGAATTTGCGAGCGAGAAGCCTGGCGTTTCCGACGAGCCAAGGTCGTTGTCTGATAAATTTGAAAATTAAATAATTATCGAACTCGTCGATGGACGAGCGTTCGATTTTCATCGCGCTTCGTGGCAATTTTGTTTTTTATCGATGCCCAACTAATAAAGCAAGCAATGACACGTGTCTGAATGTCAGGGTGTTCTTGAAATCGTCCTGATGTTCGCGACGGTATCGAGACAGTCCACTCTTCGCAAATGGACTGCTTACGACGAAGGACATTTGTTCTCGCGTAGCTGACAGTTTAGATGCGTTCGATTCGTGGAAATTATTGCGAAAGCTTCTCAATAATGCAACGGGATAATTTATACCCGATAATTTAGACGATCGTCGCGTTTGCTGACGTCTATGAAAATTGTTTACTTTTATTTTCTACGCAGAGACATGAAAAATGTTCATTTTATACGAAAATTGTTCTATATTTTTATTATTTCGTTTTTAGGTATAAAAATAATGGAATTTCATTTATTTTCTTCCCCATACAAATTATGAATATAATTTATTCTCATTTTCCACGAAAATTATGAATTTTGTTAAGTTTTTCGTAAAATTATGACAACATTTTTATTTTCCATGAAAATAATGAAAATTGTTCGTTTCATAATTAAATAATTTGTTATCAGTCAATGATAATAATTCGGAATTAAATCGACAATTTTTTCTCCTACCCAGAATTTTATATAAAATTAGAACTGGATGTTGTTAGAGCTCTAAAGAGATTTTAGTGATAAGGACGTCTGTAAAAGCGCATCAGAGATATTTTATTTCACGAGCAGGTTTTTCGTTTATAACCAAATCCACTCGAATCATCGTTTGCAACGACCTCAAGGATAAATTTCACCTGACACACGTGCCAACGTGGTCGAGGGTTGGTTGGTTTTCGAAATTGGCATTCACCCCCTCAAGGGCTTGGCTTGTATGTGTGTAGACAATGGCGCACCCATTTATCGACTCGTAAGAAGCATCGGACACTGATGGTGTGATGGCAGATGAGAAACAAAGAGAGAGAGGGCGAGAGAGAGAGAGAGAGAGAGAGAGAAAGACCGAGGGCCTGCGGTATATCGCGATGTCAGAATAAAACGCCAGAGGAAGGAGAAGGGGTAAGGTCAGAGGATGATAGCAGTCGGCCTTCCCTCGGATAAACTCATCCGGTTTTTGCTATTTTTTTATCTCATCAGAGCGAAAGATTCGCTCGATTAAATTTATTAATCGTAAATACGATCGATCGGTGTTCGATCGTAAAAGATCGCTAGCCAAACGAATTTCAAAGGTATTTTAAAACCAAGTCGACACCGTTTGTGAAATTCGAGACTCGGGTAAATTCTATTTTCGTCCAGGTTGACGTAGATAGACGTGCGACCGCGACACACCCGTGTCTTAATTGTTACCACGAGAATTTCTCAAAGAAATTTCTCATTTTTTTACTCATTTTACAAATTAGCCAACATTTTTGTGTTATCTTCGTTATTAGTTTTGTCGAGCATTTGTATTGGTTAACATTGACCTTCGGGAGGGGCGGGAGGGGGTAGAAAAGTAACATATGCACCGAATGTCTCGCGAGAAATAACTGTCCGACTGAATTTCGATGACTGACTCGTCGAGCGAATTCCATCACGTCCCGTGCGATGCCTGTGTAAAATGCCATAT
Organism: Netelia fuscicornis; assembly: GCA_946811545.1. Lineage (NCBI taxonomy): Eukaryota > Metazoa > Arthropoda > Insecta > Hymenoptera > Ichneumonidae > Netelia > Netelia fuscicornis. The sequence continues at coordinate 31,518,345 of OX328016.1, forward strand.
TATTTCGTCGGAGTTGCTCCAAAGACCACGTATTCTCGCCGAGACACGAGCAGATGTAGAGAATTGTATATAAAATAAAAAAAAAAATTTCCATGTTTTCTTTTTTATCGTTTTAAATGCGAGACCTCGTCCGTCATGTTGAATTATGCGACTAATATTCGAGCCACGATTTTTCTACGCCCTTAATCCATCATCGCCGTTGTTCTGTTTGCATGAAAATGGAAATGAAAAAAAAAAAACGGAAAACAAAAAGAAATATTCCATCGACTCTTCCGCGAGAAGAAACATGGAAATGAAAAAGAGACTCGACAAATATCTCGTAATGGCTCGAATAATCAGCAAGGTCGATCTCGTTCGCGGTGTAACGACGCGAATACACACGAAACGATTCGTTCGTTTTCATTATTCGTCTCGAAACGACGATTTTGATTAAAAATAACAATTTTCAATTAAAAAAAATATTGTCAATTTTCGATAATTCCCCAATTGTTTTTTCATCGAAAACCAACAAAGAAAAAATTCCGTTCGACCGAATATTTCCAATCCTTTTCCCAACGAAAAGAAGATCCTCGTTAAATCCTAAAACAAAATCTCTTCGATCGATACAAAACCAACGATATTTCTGTCAAAATCGACGATTTTAATCAAACCGACGTTTAACGCAAAAAGAACTGCGTGTTTTTCTTTCCCCGACCAAACACCAAGTGCGTACCAATCCCTCGATACGACTCAGCCCGTCAATTACAAAAAACAACAATCTTTAAGAAAAATAAATAAACTCAAACAAACAGAAAATCATCGTTGATTGGACGATGAAATTAAGCGAAAAGCATTAGATTTTCCAGCGGAAAGTCAACAACGCACCTGGGTGTCACTCCGTTCGATTCAAGTCAGTCAGCAGTCTCCCTTCTCCGTGTCTCACCTCCGTTGATCTCTTCGATCCCCCCCCCCTTCCCGCGCTCACGCTCTCTCTCTTTCTCAGTTTCCGTTCTCTCCCCACTTCCGTTTAAAAGCAGCTTATACGAACCGCGCTCTCTACCGAGTTCTCCTGCTCTACTCACAGTCGCTCGCAGGTCTATATTCCCCCCACCCTCGACAATCACCACCACAAGAACACACATACGACACCTGTCATGTGTATAGTCGTTGAGCCGGGCAGACGAGCGTGTTTTCCGCGTATGGCCTGTACCTGCGCGGCTCTCTTGGCCTCGCGTGTGGCCTGTCCTCTGTGTTCCTGACATATTAAAACAACGCGCCGCGGCGCAGGTTCATCGAGTTCTTCGGTTTCAGCCCGCGAAGCCGGTAACACACGCACGAGGCGACGTTACCGTGGAGTTATCAGACGTGCGCGCGCGCGTTCTCATCGCGTTATCGCGACGATTTTCCTCTATATCTTCGGATCGACGTAATTCGCGTTCCCGAAATTCGTTTTGACACGCGGAAGGAAAGGGAAATAATTGTTCATTGGTCGATCAAAGATCGATTTATGGACAATTTTGTTTTTTTTTCGGGCTGTGATAAAGTTAAAGTGCGCGACGAAAATTGTGAGCGTTTTTTACGAATTTATTTCAAGACGAAATATCTATCGTGCCGTTGAACGAATGGGAACGAGTTTGACGTAAAAGGAAAAGAATATTTTGTGCGGAGTGTTTTTTCTAAATTGGTGCTATTTTTTTTTTTTTTTTCTTAGTGAAAATTGAAAATATTTCTTTGTTTACGTGCGAGGGAAATAATAATCGGCGCATCGACGAGGTAATTGCGAATCGAGAGAAGAAACGAATGACCTTGGCAGCGCGGTCGTGACCTTGAACGACCGGTCTCGGTCCTTCGATCGGAGACCGAAATTTCTACGGTCGGATCCGCCCGCGCGAATTCATCCCAAGAATTTATCGGCGGTCGCGTTTCGCCCGAAATTCCTCGAAGCAAATGCCCAATTGTTTGATCTCGTCTCGACGCGACTTTCGCAAATGCAAACACCGGTAAAACGATCGTATTATTTTTATAATCTCGCGTATCGCGGATTAAAGAACGCGAGACGCATGACGTACGCACTGGAACAAATAATTCGAAAGTTATAAAAAGAAGAAGAAGAAAGAAGAAAGAATAAAAACAACGGGAAAAAAGTACAAATAAAAAAGTAACCTCAGAAACGCGAGAGTCATATACGCGAGAGACTGCAAATAAACTTATCTTGGTCTAGCGACGTTCTCGGTTGAATTTCCGATTCGTTGCACACGCAAAACACCAGACGATCGCGCCTTCGACGACGATATACGCGAGATTTGCAACGCTACCGTTACGATGGATTCCATCTCTTTCTGTTGCACACACGACGGAGCACGTGGCGTTGCAACTCTACGATTTGTACAAGCATCGATCAACGCAACGAGATTCTCACAGCGAAAGTGCAGAATGTGATCAATAGAAGAAAAAAAAACACTAAATCAAAGATTGTCTCAAACCTAAGGAAGATGAGAATCGATCCCACGAATGAAAATCGGCTTCCATCACTTTTGTTAAAAAATTGATACGAAAGATCGGAAATATTGCGGGCGAATTTAAGATCGAATACATTTTTTATGATTCGATGAAGAAAGGAAGGAGAAAGATCGGTACGTAAAGAGGGAACGTTGCAGGTGCAGCCTCTTGTCTTCCGCATGACACGGAGGATGTTGGATCGGCGCACGAGACCTCCGAGGAACATCAACGGACGGGCTTGTAAATGACGTAGCTAAGAACCAATTCTGTTTGCTTGGTCGATTTGAACTTTGTACGCTCCCAGGATTTCTTAGAACGATCGTTATACAATAACGCGGAGTATTTAAACACCATGCTTCGATGAGTTAGACATTCGGTGAATAAAAAAGAAGATAAAGCAGACAAAATAGCGTCGGTAGAATATTTGTCTATCAAACATTGACAACACGATTCGACTTTGAACTCAAAATCTGTTGGAACCGGACTCGATGGTTCAATGACTCGCGTTAGAAAACAATTTGGAATCGATCGGCTACAAATCGGTTCGATAATTTGTCAAACATTGATAAAATACTATCGACGATTCGGCTGGTTTTTAATGGTGATCGGTAAAACTTGAGGGTTTTGGTTTTTCAAACTGGAATCGAGCTGATAGTTCGAATTAAACGGATGAATCGATCGGGTCAACGTACGCCGATCACGAGACTCTTGGAATTCCAAACCGATGACTCACTTTAATCTGTGGATGTGGAAAGTCTTTGGGATTTAAATTTTGTGAGGAAATTATGACGAGATCGAGAAGAAAACAAAGTTGCGGTAGATCGTGAACTAATAGACTTATACTTATTAGTGAATCGATCGTTATATTAAACGTCGATGATCGAGACTCTCAATTTTCCAACCGATCGATAAATCTTATGAACCTTGTATTTCTCAAGAAGATGGTAGTAAAATCAAAACAAAGAACAAATCGTTATGGATCATGAATCAATAAATCCCAAAGATCGTTGGACAACCGATCATGTTCTACTAAAGATCTTACATTGAACTTTGATCGGTAATCATCATCGAAGAAAATAAACAAAAACAGTTGTTGAACATTCTGAATCTTTAAATCGTATTAATCCGCTCGATCACTTATTGATTAACGTCAGAGACTTAATAATCTCAACCGTACGATCTACGAATTGAACTTCGATCGGTAAATCTGGGCAATAATCGACGATAGGCGGTTTGATGAGTAAAGTAAGACGGAGAAACAAGAGAGACACGTAGTAAATAAAACAGGTGGTGCGATCGATTCATTACGACGACGTGCGTGCTTTCTTTGAATCGACGATCGCATTTTATCGATAATCCCTCGCGATTGTTAAACTCGAAGACAAATGTCCATCCTGTAAGCAAATTAGTGACGATTATCGCGACCGTAAGTTCTCTGGTCTGCCACCACCATCGCCACTTCGTTCGATCTCGATCTCACAAACACGCCACTTGGAAGCTTCAGCATCGATATTCCCCCACTTAAATCGCCCCAGACGCATGTGGTATCCCGGGACATCGATCGGGGGAAGGACTATATCGTCGCGACTCGATCGGTTCAGATCATAATCATGTTAGCCGAGTTACTGTTGTTCAACGATTGGAATCGTCGATCAACACTAGCCTCAGCTTCCGAGTTGTCTTTAACGATTTTTTCGTCCATTCTCGCACCGATCGTCGGCGATACGCACGATCGCATCGCGAGTTTGCGTGATTACCGATCGAAATTTAACGAAATCATCGTACCGTCACGCAACGTGAGATCGAAGGTTTCTCATTAGGAAAATCGATGGAAACGAGAATAATATAAATCTGATGTGAAATCGTGCCGATTTTTGAGCAAATCGGTATAATAGTAATTATCATCCACGGAGGAAAACGTCAAGAGTTTAAATTGGTATTATCATTTCTTGATAATATTCAATTTTGAGAAAACGATTTTTTAGATCGGCGTGAGTAAAAAATTCAACGTGACGAACGGGCAAGACCGATCGCCTGTAAATCGAAAGATCGTGATAGAAGAAAGAATTTGCGAGCTTCCACGAGTGCCACACGATTTATTTTTATATATTTTCCGGTCATTGTCAAGTTTTGTCCCAGTCCTTGGAGATTCGACCGGCACTTCACATTAAATTAAATTGCGTTTTTTCAGTGCGCGACATAACCTCACCGAGTGATGTTACGAATTAAAAACTGACTTCACTGATTTAAAATCAGTGGGCGTTTACTAACATAAGTTTTTTTTAATAAATACCTAATCGAGTTTCGCTTATCAATCGATTAATTGGTGTATCGAAGTGAAAAATCGGCGAGGATATTTTAGTGTATCGAGTGGCGTCGAAGTATGAGCATTGACATCATTCTGAGCATTACGGAAATTTCAAAAATGGATCCCAAGGATCGTTACGTCGTTGAAGGGATCGATGAAGGAAATGGTGAGTCAATCAATTAATAAAATCACTAGTTCCTCAAAAACTAGGGTACAAAATAAAAACCCAAAAAATTCAGTTATTCATAATTTCGATAAATGACAATTTCACTACCAGTAAAAAAAATCGAAAAAAAGGAACAGAATCAAATTACTATTCGATCACGATTAAAATTAATTATAGAAAAAATCGTTACATATCGCTTATTTACATGCAAATCATTCGTGTAAACGCAGTCGATATTTGTCTTTCCCGGTTCGACAAGGTCGATAATCATTAAAAAGATGTCTTTCGTTTCTTAGTAGTTACAAACATTTTTGAAAAAGTCGTCGTTTTAAAAAAATCGATATTTCGTCGATGATACTTCCGCTCCGTCATTTTTTTTAATTGCACGATTATTTTTTACATAATTTCTTACCACAAATCGGTATCCTATTCGTGGCTGCCGTCAAACCACCGGTAACTACTGCGAACTCGTGGCGAGTCTTCGCGAAAAGTGGGCTTGCGGTTTATTTACATCATTATCGATAAAAATGTGTGCATATATGCGCCAGTCTATAGTTTCTTCGTGTCCAAACGAGGATCTTACGAATAATGGGATTCTCGAAAGTATCCGTCCGAGACCTTGTCGCGATATTTCGATTTTTCTTCGGTTCGACGATTTCTTTTTTCGTCCGCACGTGCATTTTTTTTTTTTTTTTTTTTTTTAAATTCCATTTCTTTCTTTACCGCGAATATTTTCGTGCCAACGAGAAATTCTTACGGAAACCAGACCGAACTCGTTTCACGACAAGTTAATTTATGATTTACGAGACGCGATAACGTACGAAGAATATTTCGTACGAGAAATGAGAATATATTTTTAGCGCGTCGGTTACGCGGCTGATTCAATATCAGCAGAGAACATCGAAAAACCTGTCGTTACACACGACGACTATCCGCATTTTTTTAAACCTCGCTCTTGGTATAAAAATGGACGGAATGTTTTTTTTTTTACACGTTTAACGATAATCCGTAAATAACAAATTTGCTCTTCCGCAAAATTAATCTCGATATTTTAAGTTAGTTTTTATCACAAATTTATCGAAACGTCACGAGGAACGTAAAGAAAATGGCGCGGAAGTTATGACTTACCTGTTGCTGTCGCGATTGCGACAAATAATAATCATAATACACATTTCTCGTGGCTGGTACGCAAACAAAATTTGGCACTTGACTCGACGCTACGTGCGCGTTAGCCTCGGGTCTCTACGGTTCGTTGACTTTCTCTCAGGCCACAATCGATTCACGAGTAAACAACGTTGTTTTTATTTGTTTTGAGTTTCTTTAATCAAAACCACGTGCATCGTAGTGAAAAATTCGTTAATTTTCGAATTCGTTGAATTTAGTTTCGAAAAGTGCACTTCTCGCTCTTTAGTTCCAGGAACGATTTTCTCTCGTCAAATGCGCATCAGTGGATGGGATGGTAAGAACCCGTCGCGAAGACCGATGCTTCATCGTGAATTCTAAAACACTTAACCCTCGCGCGATTCTTCATCTTCTCCCTCCTTTTATTCTTCGGATCTGCAGCGAAGGGGCCTTTGCCTTTCGAACAGATTGTAAACGCAGTGTTTGCGTCATTAGGACCCTCTACACCCCCGAAACCTCTCTGCTCCCTAATACCGCTTCTCCCTCTCTCTCTCTCTCTCTCTTCCTCTCGGCATGTTTGCCGCTTCTAAACCCAGCAATTCGTACGCGAGCCGACGGGCTGGTCCAGCAAATTACACGTCTGCGACCGTAAACGCGAGGAATCCTTTTTTTTCACATAATTTTTCTTTTGTTTCTTTTTTTCTCACGAGGCTATTGGACGAGACGCTTTTTTGCAACTTTTTTAAATTAGAGAACAATAAAAAAAAAGGTGTTGGCTATGAGAAAATCATCCCGTGCAGCGTGTATAATGAGTTACAACAAGTTTCTATCGAACAACATTTTTTAATTTCGTCATCTAGTGGAACAAATTAACATAACTAGAATAATTACCAAAATACGTTTTATGTGAAAATTACGAACAATAATGCGAGACATAGAATTTCATTGAGCCCGCATTTTTCTGTATTATGTAACAATAGTGATAACAGTCGTAACAACATTTAAATAATAATAATAATAATAATAACGATAACAATTCTAATAACCATATTATAAAAATAATAATATTAATAATAATCAATGAGAATAATTAATAATAGCAATAAAAAAAATAATAATAATGATAACTATTGTTATTGTAACATATGTTAATTAGAGTTGGCGCACTCGTTGTTCAGGGAACAACCGTTAATCCCAACGATATCATTGCGAGATCTTTCCACCGACAGATTTTCAAACCAGACATCGCCACTGTACGATACAGACAAATGCGTATACGTCCGGCATGTCGTTGCGACGCGAGCGTTGTTTTCGTGTTACGTAAAAGGCATGGAATGATTCATTAACCATGGATCACTCTCTTCGTTGGGCGTTTGTCGATTTGTTGTTTTTTTCTTCGTCGTTTATTTTTTTATACGCATCTTTATCTTCCGCCACAATTTTTTTTCTCTCGACACTCGCGTCATTGCTTCATCTTCGTTTTGCGGAATTTTTTGCACTCGTATTCCAATCGGCTCGATCAATGCGGCGTTTGGTGTGACCGATCGAACAATAATTATAAAAGACGCTGGACTTTTTTTTCATCCCTCTTTTTTTTTTATTATTCGAATAACTGCGAGATTTCGAGGCGATTATTGAATAGTTTTTAAAGATGAGGGGAATTATTCGAATTATACAGGTTATTAATTAATATTCGATAGATTAATCATAATTTTTTTTGGCACTGGTGAATGACTCTTTCATCGTGACGCTTTTTTTAAGGATGATATTTAATTACTTCGTCCTTAAAATGTCACTGACCCGGCTAATATTTATGCTCGTTGATTTTTGTTCGCGAAATCAATTCGATCGGAACGAAACGATTTTTTTAGTCACTTAAAGCGTATCGAAGAACGACAACTCGGCGCAAAGTTGCTCAGTGTTTCGATAAGCTTTCTGCTAAATAAAAGAGCGAGTAAACGAAACTAAAAAACAATAATAAAATCTAACGAGCAAAAATGATGTTTCCGACTTGTCATTTTTCATGCTTGAAAGAAAACAGACAATAAAAATGGATAAATACGCGAAATAAAATAAAAATTATAATTATGCAATGAAAAAAACATATTTTTGAACAAATTGAAAAGCTCGCCAAGTCATTAAAGATATTTTTCTTTCGTTTCGTCTCGCGTCTCGTCCACGTGCCAAGAGATCGCTCATCCGTTATTGACTCGTAGAAAATCATATGACTCGATTTATCGACTAACAAATAACTCGCGCAAACAACTCACGGGCATATACACTCCATCGTGGCGGCATTAACGAGACGTTACCGAGGATTGTTTGTCCGACATGAACATCGTTCACGCGCTAACCAGGTCTATTTTTGATATTTTTTTTATTTGCAAAGTCACACTTGTTCGGAGTGTTTACCGCAGGACGATCTTCAATGTCATCCGGATTAAATTTCGACCGGTCCGACGACCTTCGAAAATGGAAAATGAAAGAAAAAATTAAATTTCATCAATTCGAGGCGAGAATTTTTATTTATCGTTTCAATCTTCAACGAACAACGTTCTTGTAATATTATGAATTTTTTCCTTTACGTTTTTGTTTATTCTTATTGTTTTTCGACCACCAAAATGTACTCGTCCCGATGCACGTTGTCTCGAGACTGTCTGAAAATATTCATTTATTTTGCATTTTTTTTTGTTTTCCGTTGACGTCATTCGCGGTCCTCGACGGCCATTGTGTCGGCGAGCTCGAAATTATGTCGGCTATCACTTTTACCGTCTCCTTTTGCATTAGTCTCGTCTTTGCCTAGCCTTTTGGCAATGTTTTTCCTCGACGAAAACAAATTATGTATTTCTTTTTATCCAATTAAAATATTTCGTCTTTGTTATTTATGGATTTATCGGTAACGTCCGAATACACTAGATTGTAATTGCAGCCACGAAATCGAGACTGAGGTGGCACATTTGTTCGAGACGATAAAAATCGAAAGAAAAAATAATATGGCGATGAGATCGAGGAAGGCGATGACGCAGGTTTCCCAGGAAATTGCAGAGGTCGACCCTGAGGCTAATGATCCCATTAGCGACGTGGCGCGAGGAGAATCACTTTTGGATTGTCGAAACGCGCAAGGAAATATTAATCCGTGCTTCGTACGAGACGTTAACAGGCGGGATAATGCGAATCGGTTGGATCTACGCAGCAAGAAAACTCTCGGTGGATTATCATCGAAAAAAAAATTATAAAAATATTACCGACGATAATGAGAGATAATGGACATACAGACAAGTACAAAAAAAAATGTTTATCAATAACAATCGACAACGGATCACTTTCCGAAGATCGAAATTGAAAACGATTCGAAAGAAACGAACTCGAGAACGATTAAATTTTTAGTCGCTCCGGTGTTTCATTTTTTTAAATAATAATATCAGCGACTGGGATTCAATTCCGAAGATCATTACAGTTTTATGATCACAATTTAAATAATCGAGAATCATTTATTTCAATTGAAAAATCAATTTTTTCATAATCGATAATCGAAAATCGTTAATTGAACATTTTTGGGGATTTAAAAATTCGACAAAAACTAACGTTTCTTCCGGTTTTTTTATTTTTTTTTTTATTGAATGACACTAAATTCCGAGTAGCCTCGCTGTTTGAATCAAATAACTAAGCGCAAAATTTATTTCTCGGTCCCGCGGTACAGTCGCCACCTCGGGCTGTCGTAACTGCGCCAAGTTCAAGGTCGTTACGCTCAGCGGTGCGCTGTAAGAAACTTCCTGATCCTGGACACCGGTGTTTGCACCACGTTGGCTGATGTACCAGTAAAAATATACGGACGTCATTGCCATAACCCATACTTCCGGTATTCCATAGCGCAATCGGCATTTTATTTTTTTCGTTTCTCTTCAATTATCACAACAAAGCGCAGAGGTAATAACGAAAAAAAAAGACTGGTAGTTTTGCCATTTTCCTCGTTAGGAACGTCGAAGTGACTCCTTCGATTATCGAGGAATTCTGTTTTTATAAGTTATCTGCGATAACAATAATCGGTAGAAAAATACTTACTGTTGAACTTGGAAAAATTTTATCGTTCGTACTTTCATTTTTTTATTAATATTTAAGAATTTAATTCAATTTATTGATAATTTATTTTATTGATAATCGAATTGTTTAATTGTTTAGCTAATTTTTAAAATATTCATTTTTGTGATGTTTTTTCAGAATTCTAAAAACAGTGAAATTTATATTTCGATCTTTCGTTTCTTTAATTTTTCCAGATGTTCAGTCCATAAAAAATAGCGATATATAAATTTTATTATATTTTTAGTAAAAATATCAAAAAAGACACAAAATTAAAATAACGACGCGTTCCACTAAAAACTAAAGAGACGTGAACGAAGCTAGTGCATGTCACTCAGAGATTTCGAGTATTTGTATAGAAAAAAAAATTTTTTAAACCCAAGGATATCATGTCTTCTGTCTCGAGAAGAAAGGATCGAACAAAAAAAAACTGAATCTTCGGTACATCTATCGTTCCTCGAACTCTGATCCTCGCGATGTTCCACGAACCCACCAAAAAAAATTGTCGTCCAAACCACCGAAACACTGAGAACATATTTTTGAAGCCTGAGCCTCTAGTTTTTTCATAAAAAAAAAAAAAAAAAAAAAAAAAAACAAATAAAAATTGCCAAAGATAACGATTTTTGCAAAAAGACAGTTTTCCATCGACGCAAAAGATCCTTTTTTCTCAAAAGCTTTCAAGTCGATGACGACTGCGTCTAATCCCCGCGATTGATACGAAATCGTATCATATCGATCGATAACAATTTTATTCGCTATGTCGAAACTTCCGATTTCAGATCTCTCAACGTTTTATGGTTTTTGTTTCTGAAATTCATTTCACAATCGGATGCGCACAAAGGATAAAGAAACTGTCACGTTCGAGCAATAAATCTTCGCGTGTATTTTTAGCATTTTTATGCTTCGTTTGCCGATTGATCCCAATCATTGAACAAGTAAATCATAAATCAACAGGAAAAAATGATAATTTATGATTATTCGAATAAAAATTCGAACTTCATTTTTTCAATCTAATTTCATTGTTTTTATTTATTTATTTTTTATTTTTCGACAAACCGTGCCAATTTCTCGTGCGCACGGTAGTTGCGCGATGCTAATCGTCGGGAGCTGGGACGATCGTGGCCGTAATTACCTCGCGAATAATCGATGCTCCTCTCGTTTTTCATCGCAATCCCTTTTTACCGTCGTTGTGATTATTATTTTTTTGTCCCATCCGCTATACACCGTGTACGCGGAACCGGTGAGAATGCCAGGGGAAAGTAAATATATTAAAGCCGACGTTGGTTATTATTAGTCAGTAACCTTTTAGCGGGTCTCCGGTAATGGATCTCTCGGCGATGTATTACAACGTATAAACAGGCCTAGACTTCGTACGAACGAATAAAATTTTACTATTCTCGAATTACACGATTTTAGAAACGTTTGTTTGTTTTTTTACAGTCCACAAATAACGGTGCGAATTGTTGTTTGTTTGTTCTTTAAATTTTGACCCAATGCTTGCAAAATCTTTCACGAATTAGCGCGTTCAATTTTTGTTGGCTTTAGAAATATACAAATTTGATTTTTATGAAATAAAAAAAAAGTAGCAACGCCCGAATTTTTTTTAAACGCATTTTTTCGATTTTGAAAAAGAAAATTAATAAAAATTAGCGCTATAACCTACGTAAACGGTAGCAATATTTATCTTGCACGAGACAAAAAATAAAGCTACCTATTAGTGTGCTCCCAACGACTCGTATCTCGCAAATAACACTAATAGATAGCGAAACAAAAACAAAAATTCAATTTTTCGATTTTTATGAAAAAATAAAAAATCGCTTGAACTTAATGAATGGTGAACAAATCGAATGAAACAAAAGGAAATAGTTGCACAAGGTGCAAGAAAAATTTGCCTTTGGAATTTTCACAATTCGTTGCTCATTATGTGTTGCATGCGCAGGCGCCAACGTATCTATGTTTATATATATATATATATATTTGTCTGCATGACTATTATGCATCAACTACGAAGTAGAAAAGTCTTCTGCTCGAGGTCATGAATATGGATTTTGATCCAAGCCCAACAGCAAGAGAGAAGGAGAGAGAAACGTGGAGTTAGACGAGACTTCAGCCTCTGCTTCTTTATGCCTCTGATGTGAGTCGAAAGATCCAATCCGATTGCCATCGGGATTATCTAACTCACGTAACGGCTAGACGTTTTCCATACCTCGAGAGCTCTCTTACCGTACACGTAATCCAGCAGCGTTTATGTACCGACTTTTGCTGGATTCTCTTCATTTTTATTCCTCATCCTCTCTCGCTCTCCCTCTCTCCCTCTTTCTGTCGCTGTCTACTCGTAATGAAATATGTGATGAAGGAAAGAGCGAGAGAGGTTGCCTCGTTTCGAGGGGATTACGATCGTGCGCGGAATTTGCAGGAATAGAGCAATTTTCGTGCGATTCTCGTGTCTTTGAGGAAACAGCGAATTTTGTTGTAATCATATTGCTTTTTATGTTGTACGATTTCTTACAGTCACTTCTCTTACCTCACTGCAACGGAGAGAAACTTTGTAGTAATTTATTTTTTGATATATTTCAAAAATAATAAATTTTTAGTATTTTTTTTGGTTGGGTTGAACACTGATTTGTTCAAACTATCGATTGGCAGATTTTGTTCAATATATTTGGATAATTTTTGGGATGTTAGTATGGAAATCGGTTGAAAATATCGATCGGCAGACTTTTATCAATCGGCAGCCGGTAAAAAAATAGCGTTGAGGATAGTCCAAGACTTTGAAATTTAAGTCTCGATAACGATAAGACTTGTCAATGTCGATTTGACATAAATCGGTTCTCATACCGATCTCGTATCGAGCAACAGTTTGTCAACGATAAAATATGTTAAAAAATGTAGCAGCCATCAAAATGGAAAAATCGATCAAGAAAAAATCTGTCAAGATCGACATAAATCGGTTTTCGTAAAAGACAAACACAATTCCCACGAAACTTCGCTGAATCTCATAAAAATCGGCTTCTCTTCTCAATGCACAGAGAGAAGGTTATGAAAAAAAAAGAAACTCTGCTTTTCCATTGTCTCGAGATCGGGAATCGACTTGTTGCATTTGTCCTTCATTTCCGAACACAGGAAGAGGAACGCACGCGGCATGAGATTGAATCGCAGCCAGTTCACCCGGTTGGCATTGTGCTTCCTCGAGCACTTGAGCGAAGGCTTCGAAGGTCATCAGAAGCGTGCCTGCCATGATCGAAGATTGTGCTGGTAGATATCGAGACCGATCGGTCAACCGGTACACCGGAGTTCACGGTCTTTCATCGGTAGCTCCATACGTATATGTAATAAAGCGAACGTCCCAAGGATTCGACGATTGTCCAAAAAAATCGGCTGCTTTCACGAAGATGTTATCTTTGGAATAAATCGGATCTTTGCCGATCTTCGCTGATTCTTTGTTCGTTCTATTTGTATATCGAGTCAAAAGGCTCGTGTCTTCGTGAAAAACCGATCGCTTTTATATCGAAATCGAAAATATCGCTAATTAACGATTTTTTAGATTTAACAACCCTTATCTCGTCTCGAACAAGTATTATTCATTACGTTGTCTCGAATATTGGAGAATCCATCGCACATTGAGAATTTTTGCAATCGGAGCAAGACTTTGAATGTAGAGATAGCTAAGTATGTCAAGTGAAGAATCTCCCGATAATCGACCTATCGGAAGTATAGGCAATTTCCCCTGCGTTATTTGTTTCCGATTCGAGATAACAACCCTTGATCAGCATGACCCAGTTGCCCTTAAAAAATTGCCTTCAAAATAACTTAAGAAAACCCACCCGTAAAAAAGTTACCCTGAAAAAACTACCCTTAAAAAAGGATTACTCTAAAATTAGTGTGGTTAAAAAAAGGTGTCCTTCGAAAGGATAACCCTCATACAAATTTACCCTTGAAATAAAAACTCGTACTAATATTGGCTAGCAAAAATCTAATTCCAAGCTATAAACAATGTCCAATATTTCCACCCTCTTTGCAATTGACAATCCTTCGGTAAATACAAAATGGAGTAGGTCGGTGCAAGGACCGACTCGTTGGACCGATGAAAACAAGTAGTACTTGAATGGAAACCATTTTACGAAAAATTTTCATAGGTTACGAGCAAAATTCTTACCCCATGGAATTTGGCGAGAGTTCATCGATCCATGGAAGAACGGTGAGCCCGCTAAGACGCGATAGAGGAATGCCGATGACAGGTACTGGGGAGTAGAAACTGGTTCAAGTAAGTTGGACCATGAAAAAAAATAAAGACGAAAAAAAGTGAACGGAGGTGGGGAAGCCGATATTCAGGACGAGCTCGAAGCCGACGATCGTACGATCGGAACTGGTTTCTCGGTGAATGGAATTGATCGGCTCACGTTCTCGGTCTTCTCGAGGCAGCTAGCGTATTGCTAATCACCTATTACCATATAAAACAACCCGCGTAACAAAGAAAAAGAAATTTTTGTAGCAGCGAGTAGAATTTCATGGCAGATTCGATCGTTCGATAGACGGGAGAACGAAGAGCTATGAAGAGGGACGACCCTTTCTCTTCGTCTTTCTGTCGCTCTCTCACTCACTCGATCTTCAGACGATCCACGTTTTTCGTTGAAGCACCACATCCTTTTTATCTCCACTTTTCTTCATCACGATCCTGAGAATTAATGAACCATGGTCGTGGCATTCTTATCGTTTTCATTCGTGATTTATGACTCGAACCCTCTTGCCCATTGTTCTTCATTCGACAGAACGCTTGATTTGGGTCAAGATGAAGCGAAGAAAAATGCTCTTACGCATAACCGCGTAACAAAGATTTTTACGTCACTTTTGTCATACTGACTGAGTGATCGAGAGTATTGTTATTGCTCGTGGAGAATAATCGATCGAAATATGACTCGGCGAAGTAATCGGTCGAGTCGACAAATCATTTAATAAAAATACCGATCTCCATAATTCTGTTTTTATTTATTCACGATTTGACCTTAATCGCTTGACATATTCAAAAAATTTACATTTTTTCGATCAGATTCTCTAAAAACGCATGTGCAAGTCTCCAACTAAATTGAACGAAAAAAATTGAAATTCTCGAAAAAAAATTCTTCTGTCAATCGGACACAAATCCAAAAAATTGTGTTTGTTTTTTAATCTTTGTTTCAAATTTCATGTCCAATTGTTAATTATCTTCGTTACTCGAACGAGCCAATCGTCGTGCGATTCAACGAAAACAATTCGACGATTTTTTTGTCGCGGTCCAAGTTCGTTTATTCCCACGTAACGCGCGAGCTATTATAATCGCTAAGAGTGACTGTCCATCGGCGGATCCAGTACTTAACACGCGTATTACACATTGTTCACCTTCTTGGTCCGATAATCGTCGCTCCACAAAAGCGGATCTCTCTGACAAAGAGTCCGAACGATTAGTGGCCGACTACTGCGTGGCATCGGTGAACAAAATTATTCTCGTCTTGTCTCGTCAGTAGCTCTCCGCGACACCGCAACACCGCACAACGGAGCTTCGATCATCCTTAATTGCAGGCCGTGCTCGTTGCACACGCGAGAATGACGAAGATACAACTTGCCCAGTCACGCTCCGTTCATTCTTCCCAAAGAAGAAACTTTTACCTGAAAAACTAGCAACAAAGGAAAAACCTCCGGTTGCTTTCAAATTTTGGCCAAGGAACTTTCGAAATTTCACTAAAAACAAACACTATTTTTTATTTAACTATAAAATAATAGCCTCGATTGTTCGAAACGATCGTAATCTTTATCTCGTTATCAACCGTTTATCACAAATTTGCCAATTACAAAAATCAAAAAAGAAATATTGTTTTTTCACTTTATTTTCATATTTTGTATATATTGTTCGGTATAGCGATATCGCGAACGATTAAGCGCGTTTTTACATTATCAATTCGAAATCCTATATCTCGATTTCTCGATCAGAATGCCATCGGTGGTCGAAACTTGAAAGAACCGGATAATGATAAGGATTGGTACGGCGATGATAAACGAGACGCGAACGTGAGAATGGAAACAATAAACAAACAGGAAACGGTTTCAAAATATTTCTGTCCTGTCGGTCTAAATGTCAATGAAACCGGAAATTGAAGGATATTGTAGTCGTTCCATCGATAAACATGGAAATATCCGGTTTTTCGGTCGTGGTCGATCGTAGTTATTATTTGTATCGATATATCGCGGCGCGATGTCGGGAGTGCCGGACATCGCGATACACTAAGATCCGCTAAAAAAGTTCCTATTCTGATATACAATAGATGAGACACACGATGTATGTGTATGTATGTATCGCCGATTGCACGTGGATCGATCATGTCCCGATAAACTCGTGATTTTTCATGAAATATGAGAATCGTCGGAAGATGAAAGATGTTCTTCCAATTATCACTTTCTCACTTTTTACAATTAGTGGATTTAAAAATGTAATTTATCCGTTGCAAAAAGAGCGAAAGCTTTCTCCCTCTCTCCTTTGGGTGGGAAAGAGAGGGAAATATTGTACGTTCATTGTTTTTTTTAATTATTTTTTAAAATGTAAGTCAAATAGTTCCTTTATTGGGAAGCAACATATTTTTAAATATTATTAATTATTCTGAGTAATTGATAAATTCAAATCGATGAAGAAAATCAAAAACCGATGGATGAGGTTAGATAAACATACAGCGATCAATTTTCAGTCACTTTTCGCCGAACGACAAAAAATTTCATTTTTATTTTCATTTTTTACGGATTGACTAATGCTTAAAAATTGATTTAACAACTAATTACGAGAAAACTGTTTGTTTGGAAGTATTGTTGAAAAATTTGTTTTGAAAGATTACGTTTCAGAGTTCAAAAAAACTGTTTTAACTAGGATAATCCAATTGGCAATATGGATCCGTTATTGGAAAAATATTTAGGCACGTGTCTTTGAAATTGTTTATCTTGATTTTCATCGTGAGTCAGCACATCGCCCGATGATGAAACATTTTATCGATTGATTGGCGTTCTGTTAATTTTTTTCCTGTATAAAAATATCAGATGTAAAAAATGTACAACTGGATATAGAACACTTGTGGCGCAGACGTTTGCGCGAGGCCAGTTCTGGCTCTGTACCGGAAGATTAGTTTCTGCACGGCACATGTCAATCAATTGAAAGTAATAATTATACAATAAATTTATCGAAAATTTTTGATTATTTCTTAACAAGCTTTCGATAGATTCCCAACAAATATTCAGATGTATTTTTAAATGTAAAATACGAGTATGAATGAAGAAGCGTGCAAATTCACATTTCCCTTTTGACCAAAGAAAAAATTAAAAGTTTTCTTGCACGTTCAGTCGCACGAAATAATTGCACAATTTCGTTTTGAACTTCGAGACAGCAATTTATTAAAATGAAAAAAAGGTAGATAAAGGTAGCCTTATCTTCGGAAACGTTATCTTTTGTCTTTCATTTCACACGGACACTTTTAACTTTTGTTCGAGCTTCTGTCTTGCACGTGAGTAAAAAAAATGGCTTCTATCGAAAAGCATAGAAGCTTTCACGACGTGAAAAGAGATTTCATTTATAATTACAATCCGATATCACGAAAAATCAAACTTTTCATTGCGCGCGTTTTGAATTACAAAAAAAAAGACATTTTATTTCGAAACTGTGAGCTATTTTCGTGAAATGGCCGATTACCGATTGTGATATTTTCCAAATTCCGTTTTTCTCTCCTCTAGACGAACGAAAATCCTTCTCGTATTATCGACAAAAGTATATTTTTTTAATTTCCACACAAAATTTTTCGAAGTCTCTATCTTGTCGAAATTTTACGACGGAATAGAAAGATAATATACACCAATCACGTTGAAATCAGGTGATTATTGAAAAATTTATCTTGCGCGATCGTCGATCAAATTACCAAAAAATTGAAAAAACGATTAAAAAAAAATTCAAAATCGATATCGAAGAAAGGAAGCCTGAAGCATCTGTAAAATAAAATATCGTCTCAAGCCTTTGTACGGATTTGAAAAAAGTTTCGTGGTTTAAACACGCGCCAAACTTTTCCAAAAGTCGACATTTCCGTGAAATTTGCGAACGATCAGTGCATTAATCATCCCCGTGCTCGCAAAATGCTGCGAAAAACCAGCTGAACACATTGTTCGATAAATATTTGAGGATATTCGAGACAATCGCGGGGCGAACTAATCGTCACGTAGATAAATATAACTACATATAAACTGGGAAATAACGGCGCGTGCTTTTCTATTCGAGAGATCACGCATCGCTGAGCTGATGGGATATCACAAAAATATCGTTTTACTACTTTTCGCAAGGTCGTTTCGAAAATAACTCGACACAGTAGACAAAAGCCGTCGCGATATGCGAGAAGAGTTTTACTATTGTCATTTCGGATAAAACAGAAATTACCTGCTGTTTCCGCTATCTCGTCGCGTCTATCAAGGAAGCATACGAGCCGCTTTCGGCTCAAGTTCAAGAAGAAAAACTGGAAAAAAACGCGCTAACGATTGCGCAATTACCGGTCGAACGTGTTAATGCGACGCTAGATCGGTGTCGCGACTTTAATATCGTACAAGTATAATCTACTTACCGACGGAATTCGACGTTTTAATTTTTAGTTGTCAATTCACGGTCGTCATTTGACAGTTGACAGTTGACAGTTGACAATATTGGCAATACACTATTAAAATTTGGCTATTGAAATATTATTTTTGGCTATTTGGTATTTGAATACAAGATTTCGAAATTAATATTGACAGTGAAAAATTGACACTTCCCTGTTGACAGTACACTATTGACAATCGACACTTTTTTTTCTGCCGATTCTCAAGACATAACCAACGAAATAATAATTTGAATATGAACTTATATTTTTGTATCTAAAAATTATTGACATCGTTTCTCGGTAACTTACGTATTCGTCGCGTGATGGTTTCAATTGAAATAACATACGTTTCGGGAAATCAAATTGCCCTGAACCTCTCACGCAAGCGAGGTCGGTCTAATCAAATAAAGGTCAAAAGCTTGAAAGTCAATGTTAAGACCAATTATAATAAGGGGAGTGCAAAAAATCGATACATGACCCGTGCCCTTTTCTCGTAAAAATAAAAATAAATAAATCAGCAGGTGAGCTGCGTACCTATATTCTCCACGGCTACTTTGTACCGTAGAAATATTGGAAAATAACGGACTTTCACTCTCGTCAAGAATCGCGTCTGAATCTCTGAAAATAGATTCTTATGTATACAAATTTGTTTTCAAACATATTTCAATACGGATAACTAAAAACACGAATATTGCAAAGGAGAAAAAAAATAGATTGCATCGTTTGCTCATTCTAAAAATAAGCTTAACATTTTTCAAATTAATAAAAGTCTTTTACAACAGAATTTAAAGAACATCCGAATCGACGATCATTGTTAAAAACAATCAGATGTTAAAATTAAAAAATCTCATAGCAATATCGTTCAAATTCTGTTTTTGGTATTCCTTATAAAAAAAATCCGTGAAAACCCGAAAATTTTGAAAAAAAGAAAGTCCAATTTGGTCAATTATTCACGAAATTATGAGCATTTAAAAAAATACATTTTTCAAAACCGGAATTTTTCAGAAATTTACATCTCATGAATGGCTCGATAAAAAAAATTGAACAAAATCATGGAATCGAATCTCAACCACGTCTAAAAGAAAATAAATCGGAGATGCAAAAATTATAAACAGGCCGATTTGGCGTGGAATGCCCCATATAAAAATTCATAATAAATGTAAAAAAACCATAAATAAACGAATATCGTAATTAATAATTTAATAAAAAAATCACAAAAATATATACGTCGATTCTCTCTTTCTCTCTCTTTCTCTCTCTTTCTCTCTCACCCTCCCTCCTCTCTCCCTCAATACATAACATGTGCAAGTGCGACATTACCAACAGTGCACCGAGCACGACATTGCGAGGGATGCCCGATACGTTCATGAGTTAAACGTATACCCGTATAGAAAAATGTATACTCGACTATTTTACGATGCGTGAGGCGAGTCACGTGTCTGTCTCACTTTCACTGTCGGACCTCGTTAATTATTTGAATGCGGAGGAGAAACACGTGTGTGCTCGATCTCGCCGACTTTCCGTCTTCGATACAAACGTTCGGTCGTACCACCAAACGGGTTATCATAGAATCATCACGGACAATGAAGAATAATCAAAAGCACACGCGTTGTCATAATGAAATCACTTTCGGTCATCGGATATTCGAAAATCCTTCGTTATAAAGCGGAAAATGGGTTAGCTTGATCGAAAAATTGGATGAACCGACGAGATTGAATTAAGCATTGAAGTTTCGCTCCGAATTCGGGTTCGTCCTTGAGTCCCAAGTGCCCTCGAATGTCTAGGAGGGCTTTATAAAGTTTTACGACGACGTGGATAATTATATATTTGAGAAACGATTTTAGTCGAAACGATCGAGAATGCCTCGTGAAACGGTGCAAAATCTCGCATCTTCGTCGCAAAATTTGTCTCAGCTGTTCGAAAATTCGTCGTTTAGTTCGCGACGTGCCAAAGATAACGGGACTCAACTGTTTGGCAACTTTACAGCCACTGGCGGGCTCTTGTGTCGTTCGCAAATATCAAGATTTCACCGATGTTTGCTGATACAACCGAGGAGTATTAGCGGGAATGTCAAATTTCGTTTTTATTTAAACACCAGTCGTTTCGTATCTTGATACCAACGTGATTAAGTGTAGGACGATTTAGAGGCTTTTAGGTATCTAACGTTCGCGTGATCATCTTTTTTATATTGCTTCTTTTTTTACTGTGTAACTCGTCAATTCCCTGAGAGAATAAAAAACAAAATGGATTCAGGTCAATATTTGATTTTGTTTCCACGAAAAAGTCTGCTTGATCATAAAAAAATCAAAATTAGTAATTTCTCGGTACGACTTGTGAATTAAGGCGAGCTTGAAATAATATTTTCTTTTTATCGTTCGAAAAAAAATCTCTTCCATAATAAAAATTCGACTTTATATAAATTTTCATGTAATTCGTCAATTATTACGACGAATTCAAAATTACATTATAAAGTCACGAGAAATAAAATATGATTATCAAAAATCAAATAAAGAAAATTAAATAATATTTCAACTTATCTAATATTAACATTGTCATTTATAGTCCAAAAAAATTGATATTTTTTTGATATATAAATTACGCATTTTTTTTTTGGTACGGGTCATTGACCGTTAATAATCCGTATCCTTCGTCGCGCCTATAATTCTTTCATCACGCTCACGACAAAACGTACTTTGTTTATTTTCCTTCTATCGCGTCGTAAAGAGATATCGCGAAAGATTCGTTACACGCTCGTTCCGCTAAGTACCGGCAGCTTCGCGACATTCGCGATAAATAATTAATTAAGCGAGACCATGAGTTACGCGCGCACAGAGTCGCGCGTTACGCATTCCACGATCCCGTTATCCCGGAATCCTCCTTTAATTTTATTTCTCGAGTGCCACACGAAGACCGGGCTATATCGTCGGGTACGTCAGGTAGAAATAAACAGGTGCCGTTCAGCCATTGCCAGTGTAGTAGTCAGCGAGTCGACTTCCTTCAACGCCGATCCCTCTCACTCTCTGTCAATCGTCCTCGGCGTGTGTTAGACGCTTTCAGGAAGTTCCTCGATCAGAAGTCCGCGTTTCGAGCTGAATAACACGAGACACGTATACAGCGAAGAAACTTTCTCGCGTCGACCTCCTTGAAGACACGCCAGACGGAGGGAGAAATTCATCGATAATGAGATAATCGATCAATTAATTTATGAACTAAATCGAATCAATAATTTGTCGGACGTTCGGTGCTCGTAATTTGACATTTTGGACGATCGATGGGTCATTTTTCATTAAAAAAATTAACAAAAAAAACACAACGATTGATCAAATTTACCGATCCAATTTGATCGATCGATCGAGTCGGCGAATCGAAACGAGAGAATTCTTTTTTTTTTTTTAAATTAGTTGTAATTATTTCAACATCGAGTCAACGAATCGATTTAAGAAATCGAATCGATTATTCGAATCTCAAAGAAATTTGATCTTTACAATCGTTCGTAATTATTCCGGAATCGAATTGAGAAATCGGATCGATAAATAAAATATAGAGAAAATTCGATCTTTTCGATTTATCGTCAATTTTTTTACTGATACGATTATTTTTATTGGTCGATCGATAACTCGTGATTAAAACGCGATGGAACTTTAATTGACAAATAACAACGAGGAATTGATTTTTCTTACCGTAAGATTGATTTTTGACTTTTTTAATTCACTTTATCGATGTAGGAGACATCGAAATCTTCAATTTCGATCTTGTCATTTTGCCGAGTGTATTTACCGATAACTCAGGGCTTTTTCGATCTAATCAACGCATTTATATAAATGTACACAGTTTCTTTGCATTCCGCATTCTTCGAAAAGAAGTCAATACCTCATTTCTCATATGGCTATGTCCTTCTTCTCTAATCGAGGGAGTCTCTTATCGTCAAATGTTACATCCTTATCACTATTTTCGTATTTTTTCTTTCATCTATTTTACACAATTTCAGCCCCTTTAATTCCTGCTTTAGTTAAAACGAACTCCTTCATTTAACGAAAATCATTATTATTTATTATTAATTAAAAATTTGTAATTACTTTATAAATTAAATTTAATCATGAATTTTTATTTATTTACAATCGTTCATTTTAATTATTATTATTTGTCTTCGTTACTTTACATTATACTTTTCCTTTCTCGTTCAACTTTGGGGATCGATGATATTTATTCCATGCCATTTACATCGAATAAAAACTTTTTCCTAGACGAGAACGAGAGCCGACGAGATAAATCGCGCGAAAAAGTTGACGTGACGATCCAATAATGAATTTGTTTAATTAATTTTATTCCCTCTCCGGGTAACTTATTGTTTGCACTTGTGCGCATGCGTGATTTTTTTTCTCATTTCAGTTCAGACTCGAGCCCCGTCATTTATTCCCAAGGCTTTTCAATGACGATGAGCTCACGTCGCGACGTGAACGCATCGTCATTCTCACATAACGTAAAAATTTTCTTTCGCTATTCGCAAGCCACGTTTGTTCTCCGCTCCGTGGCGATAAGCGAGAGTTATGGCGACACTTCGATATCGACCAAGAATACAGGAAGAGTGAAGGAGTCTTCGTGTTATCGTTCGAACGTTGCGCGTTACAGATTCTTTTTTTTTTTTTAACACGACAACGGAACGTCATTTTTCCGCATGTTTCCCGACCCCCTGCCGAGGACTGATAAGTCATAATATCAACCAACTCTTGCCCCCGATGATTTCCGTCTCTATTTGCGTCGCGACGTAGAAAAAATCGTTATTGTTTTCTTCCCCTTTTGACTCCACCGAGAATAAGACGTAAACACTGCTCTATCGTAGCAAAATTTTCCAACGAAATCACCAACCGAATTATTTAACAGTCTTATTTACTGATATCTACTCGATTAGTTATCGATAGCGAAATTAATTGAAATCCAATCTTAATTAAAATTATCGTTTTTATTTTATTTTTTAAATTGTATTATTATCATAGTTGCTATTGTTGTTATTATTATCGCTGTTATTATTATTATATTATCGAGGATTTCCCACGTTAGCTCGCACGTTTAAAAATACTTTTCGCTTTTTCTCCAATTTTTTTAGTCGCTTAAAATTCACCGACGGTCATCGATAGAGAAATTATTTCAAATGCAATTTTAATTAAAATCATTGTTTACATTATTTTAAAAAAATTGTATTATTATCATAGTTGCTATTGTTGTTATTATTATCGCTGTTATTATTATTATATTATCGTGGATTTCCGACGTTGGCTCGTACATTTAAAAATACTTTTCGCTTTTTCTCCAATTTTTTTAGTCGCTTAAAATTCACCGACGGTCATCGATAGAGAAATTATTTCAAATCCAATTTTAATTAAAATCATTGTTTATATTATTTAAAAAAAAATTGTATTATTATCATAGTTGTTATCGTTGTTATTGCTGTCGCTGTTATTATTATTATATTATCGAGGATTTCCCACGTTAGCTCGCACGTTTAAAAATACTTTTCGCTTTTTCTCCAATTTTTTTAGTCGCTTAAAATTCACCGACGGTCATCGATAGAAAAATTATTTCAAATCCAATTTTAATTAAAATCATTGTTTATATTATTTTTAAAAAATTGTATTATTATCATAGTTGCTATTGTTGTTATTAATATCGCAGTTATTATTATTATATTATCGAGGATTTCCCACGTTAGCTCGCACGTTTAAAAATACTTTTCGTTTTTTTCCAATTTTGTTGGTCGCCTAAAATTCATCGACGGTCATCGATAGAGAAATTATTTCAAATCCAATTTTAATTAAAATCATTGTTTATATTATTTTTTTAAAAATTGTATTATTATCATTGTTGTTCTCGTTGTTATTGCTGTCGCTGTTATTATTATTATTATATTATCGAGGATTTCCCACGTTAGCTCGCACGTTTAAAAATACTTTTCGTTTTTTTTTCAATTTTGTTGGTCGCCTAAAATTCATCGACGGTGATTTCAAAAGAACATCGACCGTTCCCTCGAGCTTGTCGCAAAAAGATCTTACGAAAGTCTTTCCTTGAATCGCCATCCTTGAATTTTATATTTGAATATAAATCCACCGGGCGAGGTAAAATCGTTACGATCCCAAAATATCAGCACTGGTACCGCACGGGATTTTTCATATTTCGAGGACGTGTTCGACGTCAAAATGGAGAGCGACGACTTTATATTAACATTAACGACTTCCTTTATCACTCTCGTATCGCTATTTAGAACATTCTCGTTGAAACGACCGTGCGAAAGATCGAAAGATTTGTTTCGCGCGATAACGTTCGCTTCTTCCCGGATTACGAAGGAAATTTACGTACGAATCTTTATCGTGGCTGATCGAACGTTTCGAACAAAACGCATGATCGTTACGACGTAGTAACGAGCGTAAATTACGTCGCAGACGTGATAATTCTTCGGATGCGACGTAATATTTGCACCGTCGATCCGACAGTGTTTACCTTCGTCGCGTTGCATCGTGGCGTCGTTGTTCTCTCGGCTCTGATTTTGTGCAAATAATGAACAAAAATGAAAACGTCGTTCAAATCGTTGCGTCAAAATTTCAACGAAATTTCTCGTTTTTTCCTGACGCATAACTAAAAGGGGAGTGTCGTTTCCGCGAGCCTGTCATTTTGCGTTGATTTATGGAAGCACGATTAGATTAATCGTTCTTATTATGATCGTGTTTCGTAATTTTTTTTTTATTTCCTTTTAATATTTCGGTCGATGAAACTCGATAATAATTCGAACGTTTTTTTTGGCTAGACTGTCAAGTGGCAATATCCACGGGGGAGCAGTAAGCGTCTCTTATCAGCTAAAAACCTGATTTGCGACGATGATCAAGCTAGACGATCGGCAGATTCAATATCGCCTTTTGAAAAATTGACGGTCGATCGTTTTTTGAAAAAAAGAAAACATTCGTTGAAAAATATTTTTGCAATCGCCATTTGTGTACATGCGTTTATTTATTTCCTACGACGTCTGCGATCTTTTTTCAAACGATACGAAATCGCTCATGAAAGGCAACGTCCGTTATCGTCGACGTCACGGTAAAAAAAAAACGAAAAATTCAAAAACAAAGAAACCTCATCTCGTCGTTTCGTCGCTGACGCAACATTGACGGCGTCGTTGAATCGTTTCTACGTCGTCGTTGTAAAACTAGTGGCGTTGTTGAAAATTTTCTGGCCGAGACGCAAAGCAAAGCGACGTCACCGTTTAGACGTTCTCTCGGCTTCCGTCTCGAGGTTTTTGATGTATTCGTCTCCTTGTGTCTCGCGTTATTTTAGCCTGACGAATATACATAGTTTAGGCAGCTCGGCGCAGATCGCAGTCAACGATGGTCGAGGTCGTGAGATTTGAAAGTTGGCCGGAAGCCACCCCCTTTGAGCTCGTTTATGACAATCCGAGACTTCTATTTTTCTTGTTTTTTTTTTGCATACTTGGCTACCTGACAAAATTTTTAATGATTTCTGTAACTGGATCTTTTCTCAGATACGGCGTTTGAATTTGGATTAACGTAGCGACGTGACGCCGGGAATAGTGACTTTCGGGACTTATTATCGTTTCCGTATTGCGTCGAGTCGGTTAGGGATTGTCTTTGTTCTGAATTTCGTTCATCGGGAACAGAACGGGAGTGGTTTTGGCTCTAGGAAAACTTTGCGCGTGATATTGTTTTTTGTTCGCGTTTAATGCGTCCGCGACATCTGGCGACAAAGGATTGTACTAAATGAGGTGATCCAGCGTGCGACATATGGCAGTTGAGTCAACTAATTCGGCTTAATTACGTGCTCTATAATCAATAATCTGGAATTATAATCGTCTTTGTGAAAATCGCATTCCAAGTTGCCTTTATCCGACAGCATGGAGTTACCTCCCCTCTCTCTTCAACGCTCCAGGGCTGATATTAGTGAAGCGCATGCGTAAGCCGATACGCGCATGCGTGAGCTGGAGGGCGCATGCGCAAACCGGAGGGCGCATGCGCGGGACAGCACGTGCTAACCCCCCACGCGCCTAGCCAGCCCGAACTAGCCTCGGCGCTCGAGTGGCTCCGGACAGGTGACGAGTCGCTTAAAGAATATACCGATATCCCGTTGAAAGACGCTCCTACTTGCGACTTCCTTTTCCCCGAAGCACGAATGAAACAAAACTCCGGGGACCTTGCAATGCGGAAATCAATCTGTCGCCGATACGATCCACACAGGTGGATGATTGAGTTATGGAAAGTCTGGAAAAATGTTGGACAATGATCCAATCGAGACACTATATCGCCTGCAGCACGAGTCCATTTTTGCAAACATGCGGATTTCAAGGAAATCCTTGCAGTGGCACTCGTCGTGAGATGGCCTCGTCAAGTCACCAACTAGAGATAGAAAACAGACAGATACAGAGCGTTAGATTCCGATCATGATGATGAACGCAACTTATCATATTTTTGTTGTCTCAGTTCGATACATACGATATCTCGTAAGGTAAATTGAATTCGTAGAAACGAACTTTCATTCGGAGAAGTTTCGATACGAGGTAAACATCCTGGTGGATAAACTGGAACGAGGAAACGAGAACGAGAAGCGTCGTTACGTAAGGGATATCGTCGAACGAAATGATTGGAATAAATTGATTTTTGTTTGTTAATTAGTAATTAATTTATCGAGTAACAAATTAATGATACCGAGAGGTTTTAAGTGCAAAAATACAACAAGAATTCATGACAACTTGAAATATTTCCGACTGCATGAACAGAATTCTCTTAAAATTGTTTTTCCGTTATTATTCCGTTCATTTTTGTTCAATAACGTTTCATAATTCATATTTTCCGTGCGGAATAGCCCTCGTACGCGTATTTTATTATCCCGCTCGTATTATGCATTATTTATATAAATAACCGTCATCCTTGTACCAATTACAGCTTTTATAGCGAGCCGCCGGCATAAGAGACCTCCGGCTATTTCCAGAGGCTGATACAAATTGCATTTAATCCGATTGTATGGAATCAATGTCTGTACATATATTATAACGGTTTACTGTTAAATTTCTTTATCATAATATTCTGCGAGATCGAGTTTCCTATGGGAACAGACTGACCACAATTAATTATCTCGGAGAAACATAAAGCATTAACAAAAGAACAAGAAAAACCTTAATTCACCGTCGTTCACGAGAGAAATACGTATTAATCCGCTCGTTGAAATTGAATACTCCTACCTTCTGCCGTATCTGGATATTTTTATCAACGAGAGTGGGACTAGACAACTATTATCGGCACTATTAATTACCTAATCGTACGAGATTCCTTCTATTTCAGGTCAATGACTAAAATCAATCCTCGATCATAAAGTTTTTCTAAACAACCTCTAAAATCGTAATTACGACAACCTGAAGCGATAAATATTTTACACAAAATTGAGAAAAAACGATTTTCTCTTCTCATTAAAATAATTTAAAAAATAACAAATATCTTATACAATTAAAAAAGAAACAAATATCGTTTTTTGATTAAATAACTTTTTCACGAATTTAATGAATAAAATATCACGTACCGTGCATAAATTATTGTATTCAAAAATATACTAAAATAATCCCTCCCAAAAAAACAAAATTAATTACAAAAACCGATGACAAAAATTCGTATTTCACAATTATATCGTACAACGATAAGTTCTCAAAGAATAATGCGATTATCGTTCCACTCTTGCCGATGAAACTATCGAAATTATTCAGGCCACCTTCCCAATTACAACTTTGATCCGCGATACGATTATCACCTTGTTATCACAAAATCGACCAATCAAAAAAAAAAAAAATAATAAAAATAAAAATACCTAACGGCATAATGGCGACGTCGACATCGACCTACATCGACTTAACGTAAAAGCAGCCTATGGCATCGTATCGACCGGTGTATAGCTGCATGCTCATTTGTCTCAGCCGACGATAAGTCGCGTTATGTCATTCTCTCTCTCTCTCTCTTTCTATCTTTTTTTCCCTGCATTTACGCACATCCCGTGCACGCACGCTCGATGAGTCCGGTCCACCCACGAGATTCGTTTCCCCCGTATCAGTTCGGTGTATTCATGCGCGATGTTCATGATATTCGCATGATGCACAGCCACGCGTGATTATATTCGTGACACAAGCATGTACTTATCACGTTCCTGCATTCTCCTCTCTCCCCTGGCTAATAACTCAACGTCCTCATCCCCTCGAACCCTCGAATATCCGTACGTACATTTTAATCTCGTTCGGCAATCATGACTAGGAGATTGGAAAATTATACCTCGATCGAATTGTTTTTTTTTTTTTTTCATTCTTCTGGGACATTTTTTTCGTTTCTTTCCTGTCACGCTCGCACACGTAGCACACCCTCTTCCTGTTTGACCGATATTCGTTTGATTTTCGATCGTCGATTCTCACGAACACCTGGGAATGATTTAAGGGCAACGAAACTGTTATTAACGTCGGGATGCAATATGCGATGTTTATTTTTCGTACGTAACAACGTCGAGTCGATCTCCATCGGACACTTCCGCAAACTCATGATTTTTGAATGGTTTTTTTTTTGTATATTTTGAAAGTCTTCGATTGGGAGACGTTCGAGATGGAATTGAAGAAAATAATAACTCCGATCGGTTGTCCTGGTGGCTAAGGTCGATGACCTCATTAGCGAGTGCTTATTAAGCCCACTTGACGACCACTTTTATCAACTTGGTTACGTTCGTAAGAAATTAAATTACGAGCTATGGACAAGTACGATAATGTTTATAATTTTATCGTCGGTACCGAACTACCTCCACATTGTTGACGATCGTCTAACGAGCCTTTCACCGGCCTTCGAAGATTCTTCGTACTTCCACATGGCGAATTTTTACCGCAAGATCTTTTTTATCGCGAGGACGCGACTCACGAAACGCGAGGAGATGGAAAAATTTAATCTTACGGTCGCGGCAAAATTTTGGCGGAATTTTTTTTTCTCGTACGAGCAACGCTTTTCATGACTGCGATAAAACAAAAATTAAATTACTCGACATTATTACGGTGATAAGTAAATATAAATATCACGGTGATAAGAAAAAGTACTTTGGATTTTTGGTTATTCGTGACAATTTCTTAACGGTTTATTGACGTAAGTAAACTCGTGAATTGCCGTAAGAGTTTCAAAATTTATACGAAAACTATAAGGATTTTTCCTTTTGCTTAAATATCACCTGCTGATTTGGGTAATTATGAATTGACCGTGACGAGGAAGACCCGCGTTTACTGCTCGAGGCGTACAGTTAGAATTTTCATCGTAAGGAAAATTTCTAACTCGAGGGAAACTCGCGACTGTCTCGTTCTACAGTTGTTATTGTACTTTTGTACGAACCTCCTTGACCACGCCCCCTTTCTCGGTAGGAATTACACTCCGAAATTTTCCCACAAACGGCGAAAGTCCTTGGAGAGATTAGGAAATCTCTTCAAAAATATGCACTTCGATTTGTACCGAGAATGATTTATATCACTGGAAAAATACTGGGGACGAATGGAAATAAATAATTACGACCTATAATTCGCAAAACTTTCGAGTCTCGCATAGCGATTGAATAGAATTTTCTTAATTCTTAATTTAGAACATTTTCAAACGGTATTAGAAAAAAAATGTTGGAGAAACATATTTATCGAAAAAGGACGAGAAGTCACGTAGGCAGGAGTGAAGATACGACGAATTGTACATAGCAGCACGTATTTTATTCAGTGTAGCCGTGTCTGTGAGGAAGGCAAGCTGACCCAAAAATTTCTGGAGCCAATAAATCGTTTGTTAGTTTGGTGATAAAACCGATCGATGACAGTGGAAAAATTTTATCACACGGGGAAAATAACTTGATGAATTGTAATGTTTTCCATTTAATTGTAACGTGCAATTGTCTGTGGAAAAGTGACAAACAGATAAAAATTAATTTCTGGTTTTGAGCACAAAATTGGATTCGACTGAGATTAAAAATGGGAGATACGTGTTATATGGGAAATTTCCAATTCTACAATAGCCCAATAAAATATTACACTCTTAAAATGTCAATGGTTCAAAATCGAAATTGACTTCTGGGACTTATTGTTATTGTAGAAATCCTCGTACAACACGAATATGAAAATCCTATTCTCGTTCTGTCCTAATTTCTCGCCCAAAAATTGGAAAAATTAAGACCTCACATTTTTGTTCATCTTTTGGCTGATAAATCGCAACAAATCAAGATTAACACTAGATTTACCAGACCAGTCATTTTGACTGGTCGTGCAATTTTTAATTAAAAATTCCTACTGCATGTAATATTTGTTTTCTAAAATGACGTTACGACTTTTGTAGCTGTAAGTAGAAAATATATTTACTGAACTCAATACAACTTTATATATATTTGTAACAAATATATTTAGATAGAAACAGGTATATGCAAATAGCTGATAAATCTAGTGTTAATAATGTCATATCCGTGTTGTATGTAAAATTTGCGTTTCCTCAATTAAATATTTTCAGACAAGAAAAATGGACACTTTAAAAATGTCGATATCGACTTCCTGGATTTAAAGTAGGTCGAGGGAACAAAATTTATTTCTCGTCCTAAAATCCTTTATCACTCAACTTGTAAAATCCCTCGTACAACACGAATATCACAATTTCATTCTCGATATGTCTCAATTCGTCTGTCAAAAAAAGGACAAAACATAAACATTTGTTTTTTCCATCCGTTGGTCCGTCCATAGTGCGATGATATGGGGGAGCTCGTAAACGGACGATCCGACAGTCCGTTGGGTGATATTGCGAATGAGCCAAATTAATAGCAACAACCTAACGCCCCCGCAACAAGCAACACCGCATAAGATCCACGAGGAGGGTCAACGTAGTTAATAAAGACCGGTTCGATATGACGATGTCAGAGTGTCTTTGCACACTGAGCGAGAAAGAAAGGGACAACGGAGTAGTCTCTTCTCCTCGTGTAAAGTCTCGGGGCGTGTAGGCGAACGGCATTCTGTACGTTCGCAACGATCGTTTGACGCTTTCAAACCGCCTCAGTGCTTCTGTCAGGACAACCATCATCATTATCATCATCATCATCGTCATCATCGTCACCGTCGTTCTCGTCGTCGTCCTCGTCCTCATCATCATCCCGTCAGTCTTTCGCGGACGCTTTAGTGCTCGATATCAAAGTGTCGATCCCGCGTATAAATCTCAATAAAATATTTCACATTCAATTTTGTAACGCAATTTCGTAACCGTCGTTCAATATTTTTTTAAATTAAGTAGAACTGAAAAGAATTGAAAAGTGGTTTGACATTTACGTGCTCGCAATCAACTTGTAATAAAGAAATATCCTGTGTGAAAATCGGTAACACTGAGAGTTAATAAAAATATTAATTAACGAATGAATCATTCGATCTTCGTAAAATACGATATTCCGTTATCAAAAAGGTCCCCTCGAGCTTGAAGCGAATCAACAGGAAAGCATGATAAAGAAATTTAAATTTAAATGTCGGATTGTCATTTTTTCTTGTTTATCATCGATGATCGATCGTCCTGACGAATATTAATCTCGGATATACGAAATTTGTATAAGCTTTCGACAAGATCTTTCGACACTATATCTGATAGTGATAGTGCGATTGATATGCATGCGTGCACATGTGATTTGTTTCGCGCGACCTCGACGAACATTCGCGAAGGAACCATGTCGAGAATCTCGTTGCACTGATAACGAAAAATCTACGGTCAAATCACCGGTCGATAGTCCACGCTGATTGCTTCCGATGCTGAGAGGGGGAATTCCTTCGAGATTCGCGCATACGTACGATTATTTGTACCTGCAACAAAATGAAAAGCCATTCATCCAAAGGTACGTGTGCGCGCCGAATGTTAAATGACGTCATTAATCTCGAATGATTTAATTAATGATGGCTTTCCTCGATCATAAAACTTTGATCCGGCTCTCATTTCACTCTGGCAAATTTATCGAAATTATTTGATGCAATTAAGATTTAATTTCTCAATGACACAACACAAGTCTTTCAATTTTATTAACATTTTTAAACATAGATTTGCTGATCATTGTTATTATATTTTATTCGAGATGAAAATAATTGGAATTGTGTCTATAAATTAGTCGACGTTCGAAATGATATTAATGAGAAATTTTTAATTGTCGTTACTTTTATCGACGATAGATAATTGAATCAGCGACATGAAAGAAATGACAAAAATTGAATTGTCATCGTTCTAACCCTTTTGATTCTCGATAAATAATTTCTCAGTATTTTTCATTGACGAGCGTCATTATTGACGCATTCGTGCATCCCCTCCAATCGTTTCTTACCTTATCGGCGTACCGATTAATCAAAACCACGGATATGCGAAGATTTTTTTTTTTTTCAAATTCTAACAATTCATGTCGAGATAAAAGAAGATTGTATAGGTACTGAGAAAAAGAACAGAAGGTCGATGGTTTTTTCCAATAGGTCAATGCACCCTTGTTTCTCATTCTCGTTTAATTGCGAATTGCGATAATCATTAAACTATGTCACAGATACGTTCGAAGACAAATTCTTTTTTAACCTTCTCATAATTGTCAAATTGGTATGATTTTTCTCTCGTTCTTATCGTTCTCTCGTCCTCTCTCTCTTTCTTTCTCTGATGCCGAGTGGAAATTGTACGAATAAAAGCGAGATGAACGTTCTTTGGCCTCGTGACTCTGCCCACTCGTCTCTTAGATATTGCACTGACATCGTGTGTCGGGTCGACTTTACACAGTCGGTTTGCAATGCTAGAAAACTTCAATAACATATTCTTATCACTGTCATTCGCCTTACATTTACGAGCTCAATGGTACCCTGGCTCTTCGATAATTTATGTTTATCAAATCATTATATATCTGTATATATATATGTGTATATATATATGCAAAGCGGAAGACTGAAATCACAGTTCCTGATCCGGGACTTCAGTCATTCGCCTGCGTTCGAGTGTGACGGTCGATATTTGTGCTTTCTGATTAATTAATCGACGATTTCTACACGAGTTATCAAAGAGACGACGAGTGGGGTGCGAGCTGAATTTTGTAATCAATCTTAATACAATGTTTTTCACGAATAATCGTCGCGATTGACAAGCGTCAATGTCAAATCAAAAACATGGATCTAAAATAAACAATGCGCAAGAATAAAATTTGCGATATACGATCTGCAATGTGAAACAATAAAGTTGTAAAACATGTAATTTATCATCGACAACTTAGAATGTAAGATAAGAAAAAAAACGAAAGTCTATAATTGAATGCTTGAAAATCCAAAATTCTAAATATCTAAAATTCCAAAAGTCTAAATTTCTTGAAATCGGCAAAATGTAAGAAGTGTCACAATAAACAAATTTTAGAATTAAACATTTAACAAATTTTAATCTAGCAAAACTAAAATTCTAAGGAAATCTAAAAAAAAATCGAGCAACAGGTGTAAAGAATTTCGATCGGCGCTAGATAATCGACGATCGTCGAGTAACACGTGCGTCATTCAGAAATAATTTTTTTTCCAACTTTGCTCTCCGGGTACAAACGGTGTTCGGCGTACAGTCTGTAAACACTCTGAAATATCTCGCGATATTCTCGCGCAGTTATCGTTCTCGATCTCTATCGAGCGCGAAGGACGAGATCGTCTCGAGCCCCCTTACTTCATTATTATCTAATCAGTTTAACGCACACGTATAAATATACATATATGTATATCGTATATGTCTCGCTATATATATATATACTCTAGAAAATAATCACATTACGAAATATAGATCCAAGACGAATGATCTATACGTATAAAGGAAAAAGGGGAACAATTGTGTCTTCAGTGTCGATTCGGCTCATCGTCAGGCACTCGTTTTCTTGCATGCTGCCCGTGAAATATATATCAATCGAATAAAACCAAAATTCCTTCAACGATTTTTAAACTAAAATCTCTTTTTCTCCTTCCAACATCAGAAAATTGTGTAAAAAGGAAAAACAATACACATCAATATTTTCCTCGTTCGATTATCGATCGATCGAACAGATATTTATCCGATCGGTTTCACGAGTGAGAAAAGAAATCGGGGAGATCCACGTTTCGAGCAATTTTTCAACGAAAAATCGTTTCGAGCATCAAGGATTTGAACGAGAGAAAAAAAATCGTTTCCAGCACGAGGGAAAAATCGTGATCGCATTTAGTTGCTCGCTTATAAGTGACGAGAGGTAAACACAGCTTTTGCGGGGAAATCCCGAAAGGCGAGGGAAGAAAAAAAAGTGTTTGCTCGTACGTAATTGGCCGAGGGCCGGTCGTACCCTGGAGTCGCAAATGACTGTTGTCTCAGTTAGTAACGGTCTGGTCGAGGTACCGGCGCGTTACCTTCAGCAGCAGACTCGGAAAATCAGTTCGATCGCCGATGCAGTCGAGCAGTGCCAACATCGAGAATCGGTATTGAGCGAATTACGGTGACACCGCGGATTGTTCACTCATTCCGAAATTCTGCTCGAGGCGAATCGGTTAAGTTTGAAATAATATTAAACAAACGAGCGAACAAAAAACATCAAAACAAATAAAGAGAGAAACAAGATTTTACAAGAAAAACATCTTTAAATCGTCTGGATCGACGACCAAACGAGGTACGACGGCAAATTAGTGATCTGTGAAAAAATTACCCTGTAAGGCCCAAATTTTAAGCGGGATTAATTCTTTCGGAGAATTTGCATCGAGTGGGTAACAAGTGCATTTCTTGGTGCATTAAGTTTATTTTTATGTGCAATTGCTCTGGGTTAGTGAGCCAACCTATGATAAGGATTAATCGAAATCCTCGATACCGAGTTAATTTAAAAAATCGGTATCGATCGCATTATTGCGAATTATTAGCAACTAAGTGTCGAAGAGGAAATATCGTAGAGAGGAATTATGTTGGAATTTTCGTCGCAGCATGCAGAAATCGGTATGTATTTTTGTTTCGATCGATCGATCGATCGATGAATTTTTGAGAATGATCGAAGGGAGAAAGTGAAGTTGAAACATTTATCGAAGAACGATCGATTTATTCAATCGCTCTTTTTTACTCGCACTTTTCTTAACGATAATATCGAGTTGAACGATATTCTTTTTTTGTCTGTTTGCGATTGTCATCCGGAATTTTGTCGATATTATGCCACGTTTAACGATCGAGTTTTTTTTTCGTATCGATGATCGACTATCGATCGCGATATTTATTAAAACGGAGAACTATCGCGAAGTCGCGTTAATCTTCGAGTCGAGAGTTATTGATTGACAACCATTTATCCGATGTTCGAACGCTCTCTTTCCTTACTATACAACTTAGTTCTAAAAAAAAACTTTATTCACAATTTGCAAATTGAAATTCTCTCTTTCACACACAGAGCCGATTCCAAAATTTTCAATTCC
Organism: Netelia fuscicornis; assembly: GCA_946811545.1. Lineage (NCBI taxonomy): Eukaryota > Metazoa > Arthropoda > Insecta > Hymenoptera > Ichneumonidae > Netelia > Netelia fuscicornis. Next base: position 31,554,578 of record OX328016.1, read on the forward strand.
CAAATATAACATCAATCTCGACATAAAATTCGCCATTTATGCAATGAGCATAAATGATTCAGCGTTTATTTATCATAATCTCAATTCAAATTTAATACAATATTATACAAAAATTCCAACGTTTCTAAAATGGTTGAATTCTTAACGATCAAACCGTTTTGTCCATCGACTGAAATTCTCAGAAATGATTAAAGGGTAGAAGAATTGTAGAACAGAGAATGAATAATTCTTTTTTCTCCTCGTCTTTAAATACCTTTGAATAAATAAGTTGCTGTAAGCCATTATCGTTTGCTCGATTACCAGCACGAAGCGTCGATGACTCGATGTTCTACGACCGTTAGATATGCAGTTGCACATACGCATTTATATATACATACATACCCACATATACACATATATATATATCAAGAATTATTGTATAGAGCGTTACACACATACACCGATATGTCCAAGTGCGTTGACCGGAAATTAAATATTTGCCATCGGACTAATTATCTCAATTGTAGTATTATTATATCGTTGACTTTCCTACAAGTGTAAAAATACTGCAAATTGAGCCAGGCTATACATGAAAAATCATCGAGTATCTATAATGTCGAAACGATATCGTCGATCGTGTTATTACACGTATCCGACTGTGTACACAGATAGGCAAGCTATATATATAGTCGTATCTCCTATCACAGCTACCTATCGAAATCACCCACGATCTTTCGTGCAAAAATCTTACGAACAACTTGGTTTTCTTCACAAGGAGTTTTTCGTACGTAAAAAATGATCGATCGGATTCATGAATCAAAGTTTTTATTGGAAATCGTAAAAATTATCTTATCGATCGTAACTATTCATCAACACGTGTTGATATCAGAATTCTTTAAATAGAAGATTGCTCATTTTTATTCCGAAATTTGTTAATTAAAAAGAAAGTCGTTTTTCGTAGGAAATCGAAAATAGCGAGGGAATGTCGGTACGTTGAAATAACGAGCTATTCGACGATTCTTCGTGTCACTTCAATCTGTTTTCACAATAGGTCGGCATTCCGTATAGTTCAACATTCTTGAAGCTGTAATCGTCGTATCTAAGTAAACGCGAGTACGATCGACTCGAGTTATGGCGATATGGATCTCCCTCATAACGCTCAAAACCTTGGGCTACATTTCTCAAACTAATTCCAAGTGAATTAAGGAGCTGGAACTCGAACGCACCGAATATAGATATAATGCCTGAGTCTTTGAACGGCAGATGCGAACAAAACACAATGCGAATCTCTGACATGCACGTGCTCGATCGCGGTTTTTCTCGAACGTGAAATAATAACAACGACGTTAATCGCTTCCTTCTCCTGTGCTCGTCCTCGAGTAGCTGGCACTTGTAGTTAAAAAGGTGAATAGCATAATTTTACAATACCAGCGCATAATTACGTTCGTTTACGACGTCGTACAATCGCGGTCTTACCTTCCAAGATTTCTAACGTCGAGAAAAATAGATTTTAAAACAAATTTAGATCGATCATTTATCGAATTATTTCATTAAAAAATGAATTGTTCGAATAAAATGGAGTTTATTTACCGACTTCTGTCTGGGAGTTGGATATTTTCTCACGATTCCGAAATCTTGATGACTTCTTTTTCATTATGTTTACACATTTGTTTACTTATTTAAATCAAATAATCAAATAAATTAAGAATTATTTCTCGGTTTATCGTTATCCTTTTATCTTATCGATATCTCTCAACATTGATGCCAATGTGCGCATTTTCCAATGCGACAGAATCTCGAAGAAAAAGAAAAATATCGATATCAGAAACTTTGTATCGGAGAAAATTCCAGCAGTATCGTTCAAACAAAATAATCTTTAGTGAAATTAATCAGCGAGTAAAATTTAAAAAATTCGATAAAACATCGGGTATATAGTAAATTAATTGAATAACTAAAACTATCGAAGAGCGGTTACACGTGTTATTTAATGTTTTTTACTCTCGTACGAGAAGATAATAAAGCTGTCTTTTTTCTTCCTCCAACGTGCGATAATCGACAGTCTTTAACGTTTTTCAAAGGAAAATAAGGCTCTCGTAGAACTATAAAATTTAATTTATATTACGAGAATCTCTAAATTCGCGAAGCGTGCGAAAAGAAGCGTGATAAATCACGCGATGTCTTCCTACAGTTGAGTGAAAAGCGATTCAGCTTGGTCAGCGATGCGTGTGTATAAATTGAAAAAAAAAATAAATAAAATAAAAAGAAAAATTCGATGAATATCTGTGCGTCTGTGGATATTACCGGCCGAAAGCAATAAATCTTTCCACTCTGTTGGCAATCTCATTACGTATATTGTAATGATCGTTAAATTGCCTCTTTTTTCCTCAACACTTGAAGAACATCACATTGTTATCGGAACGGTGCTAAGAAATATCACTGATTTTTTTATTTACTTCTAAACTACAGAGAGAATTTGTGATCTAATTATAATTAATTTAATCAATGTCTAAATAATTATTTGAAAATAGAAAGAAAAGAAAACCGTACGTTAATCGTGGATGAGCGATCGAATTTGGGTTTTAAATTGGTAATAAAGGAAATCGAGGAAGCACCTGCTGACCGCACGTGGTGTGAAACTTTCGACGGAAAATTTTATATGCCAAGGTAGTAAAAATTTGTCGAGAAACGCGACGTAGTCTATCTCTTACGGTCATTAGGACAAATTATACGTGTACCTCATAACGTCTGGATACCTTTTTTTTATTATCTGTCGTTAAATATTTCATTTAAAAGCGTAGTTCGTTTTCTCTAATTAGGAATTTTGAATTTTCTTGGTTACAGGATTTTCCACAGCCGAGGATGTGAAAGAGTACCCGTCGTCGGAAAATGACACGAGTGAGTACAAAGTATTATTGAAATTTATTTGAATTAGCGTTAACGATAATAACGTAACGATCTGAACATTTTATTTCGTACTCCTCTTTCTCCTATTTCTTCGATTTGTTATTTATTTATCGTTGCGCATGTATTGCTCGATCTCGATCCTCAATTTCTCAATGATAAACACAGATTTACAGTTGTCGTAACCGACGGAGCTGTTTTCAGATCGTTTCAGGATTATGTAAAATACCGACGGTCGGTAATAAAAATGTAATTCAATTTTTTAATAAGTACCATGAGATTTTCAGAGTCCATATCGTTCAGATGTGAACTTTTCAGACGACGATATCGTCCAAAATTAAAAGAGGTAACTCGTGGCTTTATAAAAAACGAGTATGAAACCGATCGTCTAGTTGAAAACAATACAGTCGGTAAGGTAGAAAATTATCTGATACTCCAGTGGTAATGTTATCGGTAACACGATACTCATACGCTTTTATCGGCAGCGACTTCCTACCATTCTCCAGTTTGAAGGACTTTGTTATCTCACGAGATAACACACCTGTAGACTCTCTGGAGAATGCCGACAGGTGGTTCTACAACTGGAAATTTAGACAGCACATTGACTTCATTACCGATCGTTGCACAATCTTTCACAACTTCTGATAACAACCAGCTGCTCGATCACCATTATCAATATTATCGTACACGATGATTACAAGCCTTTCGTCATTTCGTACGATACTTGATACTCCCGATAGCGTTACAAACAGCTGCTGCCCTCTACACGCCTCGTAATCGAAACTCCCTATAAATTTGCAGATCTTTCATAATAAAAGCTTTCTACCTATAAATCGGGACACGAAAAATTTCAAACTCATTAAATTCTCCAATTCTCAATTTTCCAAGCAATTAATTAGAGCATCCATCTGTGCTAATTCTAAACTCAGAGCAATCGTAACAGGTTTAAAAAAGAGGTTAGAATGTAAAGCAGACGCTCTAATCGATTCAACCGAAACCTGTTTTTATCACGATCAAGTTGTATATTATAAAAAGTTAAATTAACAATGGAAGGTCCTATAATTATTGGATAATTAAAAATATTATTACTTCGTTTATATTAATTTGAATAAAGATCGGTAATTTTACGCCCAACATTCATCATTCTCTCGAATCACCAAGGACCGCACGCTGACTGAGAACGAAGAGAGAGCAAAACGTTGAGGCCATTATCTCTGTTGAACATCAACATTAATCGTTGGACGGTTCAATTGAACATTTGACTCTTCTTCGTAGCGAAGAAACGACGCGGCATGCTGCGCGATTAAGCAGCCTTGTATATTTTGCTCCCCAGGGGCGGGCGCTCCCCGTGGCCAAACGTTGAACTAATAACACGCGGTCGTATTCAATATCGCTCGCAGGCCCTCTCTGGGTTTTAAATTTCTTTCTCCGTTTGCGTTCGTCGTTACGTATATATCTCGTATGATTTCTCAGCAATTAACCGCGACGAAACAAAGCCACTTTCCTATATATTTCAATCGATTGACTATTATTGTCACTCGGCGCCGAATCGCGAAACGGTCTCGTGGAACGAAATAAAAAGAAAAGAAATCACTCGACTCGTTATCATTCGATATTAAAGTATATCTCGTAGAATCAACGGGCGCAAATCGACGTCAACGATTCGTTCACCTTGGCCGATTCGAAGCCGTTCCTTAATTTATTGTCCCAGATGGAGAGGCATCAGTTTCATATGTAAATTTCTATCCGAGGAACAAAAAGACTTTCTGATTTATGATCCATTCTATTTGTTATTTTGAAATTACAGGAGAATTATGTTTTATAGAAGCTTGTTCGTGTTCCAAAATTTTGGTAACTTTCCTTTTTGAGAATGTTAGTTTCTTGAAAGAAGAAAATAATTAAATAAATACTTGAAACTATATTTTCAAACGCGCAAAAAATTGTTCTGATCGAATCAAAACGACGATATGATGCAAACTTGATTGAAACGATATCTCGAGGCCACGTCAAAGCAAAAACCTCAATGGAACCCTGCGAAAAACGGCTAGATTGTAGGTAATTGTAAACTATCACTTGGGTACGTCATCGTCATTGTAAGACACGCGGGGGACTTATATTTCAATATTATAGATAAGACCAAGCAATGACGTCTCGCATACTTACCCACAGTGCAAAGTAGACCTCATACTGTTCGCGTCATTCTCTTTCGAAACACGTGCCAATTAGACTCAATTACTCCGCGGTCATTTGAGAAATGTCGTCGCGAACGTGTGATACTCCCATGCACATTCGTTCTTTAGCAAATTTTTTTTTTCATTGTTTTAAAACGAATGAATCTCAAGAGAAGGAAAGTTTCGAAGGAAGAAAAGACATAACTCGATGATATTTGTAATATTATGAAAATCAAAATATCAACGAGTTATGTCTGTTCTTGAAGTGATTGGGAATATATTTTCTCCTAGGAAAGATCAAACTGTTTCTCAAAGTCAAATCAAGATTACAAATAGGATCTGTTTTATAATCAATTATAAAAGCAGATCCTTTTTTCTAGACAGTAAGAATAAATTGTTATCGGCCGACTCGACTCGGTCGGTATATCGTGGCGCTGTAAGCCGCAGTAATAGACGCAGCCACCTCAAAAACGCGATTCGTCGTTTCTCCGGTTTAGCTGAACAGATTTGAATGAAATTTGGCTTGGTAATGCAGAAGTATGGCAAGATATAATTGAGCTAAGTTTCGTCCCGATCACTTGCTTAGTTTTAGAGAATTTGCTAGTTGCGTTTTAGACCAATTTTACATAATCTGTAAAACTGCAGCCTCAAGTTTGCGAAGGTAACATCTTTATTAAACAAATCTCCATAAGATTTTGTTTTTGATTGTCCATCGATTTCATAAAGAATATCGAACATAGTACTGACAATCTCGAACCGTTCATCGTAAACTCGATTTCCGGTCAGCTTTTGATACATTCCTGCTTATTCCGCGAACGATTCGTATACCGGGTGGCAATTTTGAATACTGTCAAGAGGGTCGTTTATACGAGCTCGTCCTCGTACTGGATTAGAATCGAGAAGCCCATTGGGTCTGGACCATGGGCAAACGCGGACAATGGCGAAGTCTAATCCCACCAGAAACCTTGCCCAATAAGGGGACATCCTCGCATAGCTGCCTTTACACAACGATGGATTTCGATCCATTGGCTCGGTTTTTTTTCACGAATAGGACACAAGCCGGAACGAACAGACGACAGTGACGATGACGGTTTCAGCAATCATAACGGTTGGCCTCGGACCGCCTAGCAACAAGTCATGCGGCGTGTCGGCTGCTGCTGAACCACCACCTTTCCTGCTACATGCTACCACCGCTGCTGCTGGGCAACGTCCTCCGCTCTCACGAATGAAATGTCCCGACTCTACGCACACAACAGCGTCGACCAACGGTTCCCATATCTTAACTCGTAACCGAACAACGCTCGCCCATTCAATCCTTCCCGGACTAGGCTTTGATTTCTCGCGAGAGCGAGACACTCTATACTTTTGTGATAAATTTGAATATGCACGGAAACCAATCACTGTGGGTTTCTTAGCAACGATCAACCTTGAGGACAATCGTTTAGAAAAATGATAACACAGTATTCTTTTTGTTTCTCATATCGTTGATTCTTCGCATTTTTACTTCACGTAACGGTGCCCAGAAAGACATACGCTTCTTTTCTTCCTCTCTAATTTTTTCATGAACTTTATTTCACGTCTTCGTCGTTTCTTCGTCCGGACAAAAAGCCGTTTGATATTCGCTTAAACGAACACGAGTCGTTGAAAAAAATCAGTTTCTCACATTTCGTGAAATACCGGATTTTTAGAATGTTAAAATACGATCTTTGATTAAATTAAACGGAAGTTTCCTCATATTTTAAAGCATTCGCGAATGTCACTTAATTAATTAATTAATTTTATTCATTTGACTTAAAGACCGATGTAAGTAAACGGTCGTTATTAAACGCGTTCTAAGAAATCGAACACGATCAAGATTTCCTTTTAATAATTTTTTTATTGAATCAATTTTCGAAATAATCCGACAACAAATCGGATTGTCTTGTGAAAATAATATGGCTCGAACTTATTTCAATATCGTGTATCGAATTATATATTATTCGAGAAGTTGAAACTTTTGACAAACTTTATGGAGCACACTTCTTCTACGTCGTCTTTGTCCACTTCTCGAATTTCTTAATCCTTTTCTCATCAGTACATCCAGGTGTCTTACAGATACGAATATTGCGCGTCGTATATATTAATATATAAATATATAAATACAACGACGGACTCGATTACTGTGCAATAGCTATTAATAAAACTCGGTACGTCCAAGTAATAAGGCCATGTCTTTGCACGTCACGATTAGATAGCACGTACCTGTAATCTCCCAACGAACGTGAAAACGATGACGAATCAACCCTTATACGGGAAGACCATTGGCTACAAGGCAGTGAAAATAATCGACAATAATCTTACATCGTTATTTTTATTTTCACCTCTAATATCTTACGAATAATCTAAGAGCACTCGAGCTATTTTCAATCATGTTCAATCGTGTATAAAGTTGAATCGAAAGATCTAAATTCACGCTGGTTTAATTAACGATCATTATCATTCCTGATGCGAGATATCAATAACACGAAGACTTTTCGTAATCCTTTATTCGTAGGAATCAGATTAACACATTCACCTCGCGCTTCTACAAACTTCGTCAGCGATCGATATAAAAACAATAGTGTTATTGATTCTTATCGATCGATCGACGAATCTCTTGGTAATGAAATTAAAAAGGCCGACTCGATCGTTTTCTTTTGTCTTCAAATTATTGTTAGTAAACTCGACGACGTACGAGAATTAATTTGGCTTCGTAAAGATAAGCGACGTTACAATTTTTTATTTTATTTTATTTTTTTTTTTTTTTTATAAATTTAATTATTTTTAGTTTTTTTATACAACAGTTCTAAATTATTACATATTTTTCTTTTTCTTTTTATTTCAAACGTTTCCAGTCTTGGAAGCGTTTTTTCCATCGTCATTAAACAGTCGAATATAATTTTAGTGTTGACAACTGTTTTATATGTAGGTATTAAATTTATACACGTAATTCTCCATCCCTGTCAAGTGTCGCATGACATCACATCACGACTCTCTCGTTCTCGGCCACCCTCAAACGTCAGGACTAATTGAATTAGCATGATAGCGCCTCGTGTCGGGAAACTCGAAAGTGGAATAATACCGAAGAACGGTGTTACGCGTGCGAGGTAGCGTATATATAACAATTTAATTATTCAAAATTATAAGTGTCAGAATATTTGTACCTCGTTCGCGTTTCCTGTTCATCCAAACAAATTATATTTAACAAAAAGGACACGATCGATGGATCGATTAATCGTTCGAGGTTTTCGTTAAAACGATCGGTAAGGTAGAAATTCGTCGGTAAATTGTCAGGAAGCGTCGTAAATCTGCAATTTGACGCTATTTCGATTTACGACAGCTAACGAGAATGCAAATGAGGCAAGGAATATTTTATTCACTTGTTTGTACGAACGCTATACGTATATCGATGAGTACAGATGATGCAGATATGGTCGATCGTCCTGACAGCAAAATGGCCGCCCGCGGCGTCGCGTCGTTTCGCGTTATCGAACGAATAATGGCTCGACTATAGTACCTACGCTGTAATAACGTTGGTGCACGCTCGAGGAAGTTACCGCCATGTTTTAATACTTTAATTCTGTTTATCGAACGTCGTACGACGAGTCGCGATGGCGGTGAAGTAGGAAATGGAAAGGAAGGAGTGTGCTGCACATGCAGACATTCAACGAGACGAGACAGCATCTTCACGCCATGTATCTTTCAAACAAACACCGTCGATATTCTATTTGCCTTCTGTATTTTTTCTCTTATCATGTTTTTTGTTTTGTCTTCCTCTTCAATAAAAAAGGACGATGGAAAAATAATGTAAAAAGCGAAATAAAAAATTGTTCGAGACTGGAACTAAATTTTAATGTGAACAAATGTTTTTCCTGTCAACTCTCGATTCGATACGAAGAAAATGTTAAAATAGAGAGCACTCAGTGTAATGACGCTGCTTAAAAATAAATTCCTGTATACACACGGGGACGTCCAAGGACTCGTTGGACTTTCGTTCTGTTCGCCACTTATCAATTAATTATACACATGCACTCGGACGCGTTTGGAATATATAGAAGGCGAAACCAGGGATGAAAAGTGGGGTTACAGTCGAGTCTCTCGATTGAACATGAATACAATTTGTTTAATATTTCATTTAAATTGAACTCAAAGCGACGAATGTTTAACGATTTCTTTTCAAATATCGATAATGAAATTAATCAGAAATGTCGTTTCTTTTCATGAGACAAGAAAGTTCATCGACGTACACATAGAAAGACGAGAAGATATGGCAATCGCAATATTGATACGCGTGTGTGTGTGTGTGTTTATCCAGACACCGGTGATACACGCGAGGGCACGTTTTTCTTTGACGTAAGAGCGTGATCAGTCCAGGGGGGTGGGGGGGGGGGGCGTAAAAGCTATCCGACGACTCAGCAGCAACAACAGGAACAACGGTTTATTCTTTTCATTCGGTGTAATTGAACGATGGGAAACGAGTCAACGTGCGTTCCGCGAAGATTAGAATTATCGTCCAACAGCGTTGTCGTCGGTAACGTCACGCTGAATCATGCACCGATCACGCAACGAGACGGTAAATTCGAGAAAGGAAGAACTTTGTTTTTCTTCAACGAAAATTGAAGAAATCGATTTGCCATCGAGAGAGAGAAAAAAAAATGAAAATAGAAAGATAATTATAACGTGATTTTCAGCGACGAGGATAGTAATGTAATAACGATTTTCGATGTGCTTGTGCGAGAGACGGGTGAACCCGTCCGCGCCAAGCCGTCAATTTGCCGCGGCGGAGAAAACCGGTAAGCCGAACGAGCGAGCCGAGTTTTATTTTTCGCGAATCAGCGCGACTCCTGCCACGGTTCCCCGGAATAAGCGTACGCGTAATTATTATCGAGTAGCGGTTCGCCATTTGCCGGAGAAAAAAAGGAACGATAGGTACGAACGAACAAAAGAAAAAAGAAATAAACATCGGTCGACGATCGTCGTGTTTCGATTGTAATACCGATTTGCTCCTTGCTCGATGTCCGGCAACGGCAGAAAGTCCTTGGATTCATTTATCGCGAGAAACAGCGTGTAGAAATTATACTACCGTTATAAACTATCGGCATCCTCCGATAAATTCCAAACGTCGAGAAAGCTTGTATCGGGGCGGTCTGTCGACGCGATCGAATGAAACGAACTTACGAGCGTGATATCATTTTAATATGTACCGTTGAAGGTGGCTGGTTGGCATTTGCAAACTTGCAATCGACGAGAGTAGCGAGGTGTTGTCGACGAGAATTTTTGTAAATATATCGGAAAGCGCAACAGGCGCGTGACAAATTATAACATAGAAAGAACGCGTACACGCACGTACGTCAAATACGCGAAGGCCTCGCGAGAAATCAGTTTTTCCGTGATTTTAGCAAAAATGGCTAAAGTCACGGAGAACAACATTGAAAATTATCATCGTAACAGTAACCGGGACAAGATTTTTTTTTCCACGAAAAATCAACGTTTTCGTGATTTTAGCGAAATGTCAGGAATCACGGAGAAACTTGTTTTCACTCCGTGAAATTAGTCAATTGGATATAGTCACGGAGAACGAATAAAATTTGATAATTGTTCCGTGAGTTTAGCGAACGAAAGATACTACTTGCGAGATTTCAATTTTCCCGTGATTTTAGCGAAGTGAACTGGAATTACGGAGAAAGTTGATTTCTCGCAAAATAAATCTCTTTCCTCTCTCTTTTGTTCCGTGATTTTAACCAATCGATTAAAAACATGGAGAAGAGACGTTCAGCGTCGTTCAACCTACAAAATCTCATGAGCGTATACTGGCATGACTTCGGGTGAAAAAAATATTCGTGCGCGTAAAATATTTTCGAATCGTAAGAATCGTTAAGGAAAATTGGCCGAAGTTCGCTTCAAATTGCCGGTCGGTCTCTTACAGCGAGATGCACAGCACGCCATCCACGAACTCTCTTAAGCCCCGATGCAATTATAAATATACACACTCGTGGCCAGAAATAATAGAATGCTGCATTTAACGGTGGCATCGGCTAACCGATTTCCGACCCTCGTTCCCACTCTTCCACCCTTTACGCCATCTCGACCGCTCTCGTCGCGGATCTTTCTCCCTTTCGCACTCTCTCTATCTCGTTTCCACTCGAAATATATAACCCAATCCAGGCCACGCACTCTAAAATAGTCGTGGGTCGCATTTCGGATGGGCCAGACGCACGCACACTAAAATCGTTCTCCCCTCGTTCGCTAAGAGCTCTACGAGTATAACCCAACGACTATGACGCACCGACTCGCCTCGTTCGACTTCCGTGCTTCTTCGTTTTTCGTCGAGATTCCTCGACGACTTTAGCCGATCTCTAAATTTTGATCGAACGCGTTTTTTAACAAAGTTTTACTCCGTCGGTAATCGCCCGTTACCGACGGAGCACAAACGCGATAATATTTTCTTGAAAAAATTTACGATATCGATCGTTCGATGATAAAATAACTAAACAAAACAAAACATTGAGAATAATACGATCGATTATTCACGATTCCCTTGAACTTGGACTCAGCTTTGATAAAGACGTGGCTATCGTGCGATAAAATATGCAATTCCGCAGTTGGCCGCGATGTGTGTCCGCGCGCATCACCTGGTAAACAGCATTTCTCCTTGTAAATCGTAGTATCGTGCAGGTTTGCAATGTTTCACAAAACTGTGAGCCGTCTCTGTGCAAACTAACTTCAAACTGAAAACAAAAGGAGGAAAATGAAACCAGAGGATCGAACGCACACTGATTGGCAGCTTGTGCGAACAATGAGAAATAATTATTACCATCATTTAATCTTTTATCATATCGAACTAATTTTCAAAAAATCGACAGAGGTCAAATCACTGATCGACGAACCGACAAACATCCCGATCACTCGATTATCATCGATTCATCGTTTGTTTCGTACGCTCACATATGCCAATCATTGTCTATTTCTCATGCGAAAAAAGGGCGCACTGTCTTGCAACTTGCGCTCGTTTCACTGAGTCATTTCATTATTCACCACGATATTCGAACATTCGATATTGTCATTATTGTTGTTTGTTTGTTTTGTTTCGAAGCTTATAAAAAAAAATTGCCAATTAATTCAGCTTTTCGTGAAAAATCGCACGCAACCACGTAATTCGACTCACACGCGGCATTAATCGTATTTATTTTTCATTTTTGTTGTTTCAGATCCGTTGCAATCATCGTCCCATCTCGGTGAGTTTTTATTCATAATTGAATCGCATGAAAAATCATTTAAACAATTATGTTTCGTGAGAATTGTGGAAGTACGAATGTACGATTGTCATCTCGTGCTATCTCGTGTTGTTTTGTATTGCATGCTTTTTCAATCGCAAATTCATAACACATAAACCATATTATTGTTGTCACGATATTGTACATTCCCTCTATTTCATCGCACATTAACACGAAATCAATCGCAGCATTTCCGGTTTGTGGCAAATAACGAACGATTTTTATCCTCCGAAATATCCAAAATTTCACCCAACGATGCAAATACAATAAAATATTTCAAAATATACGTCAGTCCGACAACAATAAAAATCTATACGAGCAGGAATTTTAATTTTGTAAAAATTAAAATCAGACGAATATCTTTCAAATATTTCAAATTTTCGAGTCGATCGAGGATCTTGAATTTTGTTTTTCATTTCGTAATTTCGTCCTGGAATAAACATAAGAGGCGTCGTTAATGACAAACGGAAAGAGGTCGAGGAAGGACACGTCGGACTTTTGCACCGTCATTTCCCATTTCGTAACAGGTGCTCGAAAGTTCGATTTAATATCGTGTCGTCAATCCCAGCCCTCGTTAATTACCAGTTGGATTAGAAAGTTATTAATAACCGTTAGTAAGGTGATTTACGAAGGATTATACAATATTATGATTAATGTCAAGACGTCGGTAGCGTGTGTGTGGGAGATCGCGCAGTTGCCTCGTAAAGCCCACGTTTGGACCGAATAGCGGCCATAACTAACTCGAGTTCAACGAGCGTATTTTCAACGCAGCTGTGCGTCCCCTTTTTGTCGTTCGAATCGCGAGCTACTGCGTCAATGACACGAACGAGCAAAACTTTAGATCGCGATTTATTCGACGCGGTCGAGTCGCGAGAACGATCGATTAACGCCTTCGCGATTCGCGTGCCGATCGATCGATGTTCGTCGATAAAACGACGTTATTATTTTATAATAAAATTCGTGTTGTACGAAAGTGAGAATGAGAGAGCAAAGAAGAAGCAGAGTGTGTAAAAAATCGGTATGATTTATAAAATCGTGGTTAATAATCCGATCGCCGCGAGAGTTGCGCGTCTGGAGAGAAAGAAAATCGGCACGCGTCGATCGGTTAACCTCCTGGCGGACGAGAAGTGCGTGAGGCGACGCGACGACTGACAACGGGACAATGTAGATTGGCTCGCTTACAATTAGTTAGAAATCGGATCGAGTCGAGCTTCGAAAAAGACGGAAGATGGACGAATAAAAAAGAGAAAAATGTTCAAATCGTTCATGTATTTCTCACTCGTTTCTCATTCTTGTTTTTCCGATAGACAGATCGCGCGATATGTTTTGCGACACGCATTGAACATTCTCGCACATCTGACATCGTGATAGTCCACGAAAATATTTTCTCCGATAACCGATGTGTTTATCACTGGCGTACCGGTACGAATTTGTTTACATATCGTAACGTATTGTTTTTTTCTCGTGGCACGCATACGTAATGAGGATTTGCAAACTAACATTGAATCGATGTTTTGAATTTGCGAATTGATTAAAGATGGACGATAACGAAGTGCGCGTTACCAAGTTAGAATTAGTTTTATCGCGTGATAACGAGTACAATTCATTGTAAACTTTGCTCGTTTAACACCGTGGGTATAAAAAAAGAAATATTGAGTTTTACTATACAAACATTGCCGATTGGAAAACTAGACGAGTGAAATAAAAATTCTGTTTTTATCGCGAGAGATATTTTGGATGACGTGCGACGAAAAATCAGGATGATTTATCGTGATAATATTGTAATCAGATAACATAAAAAATTACGAACCAAACGAAAAGTATGTAAAACCTCAAAAAAAAAAACCTGAAAAACGGAACGTCGAACGAACGACTTAATTCTAATATTTTCTTACTTCGTTAATCAGATCGGATGATTATAAAAAAGTGACGATTCGCAGATGTTGTAACTTTTATTGACTGTGAAATAATTGTTTTCCTATATAATCGTATCGATTTTCAAAACAAAAAATTGTCTATTGACTTCGAACTTTGATGGACTCGATGTGATGCGAGAAAAATAAACAGATGCAATTACGAAGACGGGTTATTGCAATACCAAATGCACTGTTGCATCAAGCTCGTCCCCCTTTACATCGAATATAAACTGGATGAAGCAACCTAAGAAGAGAAATGAGCTCGATATAAACATATATATATATATATGTATATATGTTTATGTAGCTTGAGTTTTCTAGGCGCAAGGCCATGCTGGCGTCCGTGTTGATCTTTATATTCTCATCTGCTGTGATAACGACGCGTATATTACGTGCGTGATAGGGCGTTATTCATTGGCTTACCCTTGAGACAGTACCTACTCTACTCATCCACCATTAACAATCGTTCATCCAGTGTCAAATAAATTGTGTACACTTACATCGATATTTGAAATAAAATTTTCATCTTACAATTCGTTTATTGCACCATTGATTTCTTTCCCTTCTCTGGTATTTTCCATTTTTCTTTTACAATTAATGTAATTTAATTTAATTTTTAATTCGAACGATATCTTATGATTTTATTATTTTTGTATGTCTTTATTTATAAATTCATCAAATTTCATATAAATTATCAAATTTATTTGAAGATTTAATTCAATCTTGAATTTGATTAATTTTTAATCATTTTATCAAATTAAAATATTTTCGTTAATTACGATTTAACGAAATTCATTATGATTTTAAAACCGATATTTTTTTCTTGACAAGCGCGTACGTACGTAGCAAAATATTTAACCACGAGATTAAACAAAAAATTTAGGCTCAAGGAAACTCGTATTTCAAATCCGACGATAACATTATCGTAGTCGAGTCCGACATCTCGTGGCATCGAAACAATTTACGAACGCTTACGTACACAACCGGGTCTTGATATATCGTCGCAGTGTAAAATTATCTCGGCTTGTAATACACCCCATATTGGTTGATCGTTCGCGTGGGGTGTACATACATATACGTATTTTAGTCCAGCACGTGTCTCAATGCGATAGGAAATGGTAAGCGCGCAGCTCGCAAGCTCGCAGCCTCGCAAGCCTCGAATATACAAACTATATTTATGTGAGCGAACTCATAAACTGTCCGTACGCATTTTAGACGATTTACTTGACACGCGTAGGTGTATCCCCCCCTATTCTCAAGTTTCGGTATCGAGCCGTTCGTTACGAAAAACAAAAATAATTTTCCTAGACCGGCGAGATAATTTTTTTGGAGGGGTGACGAATCGTTTGATTAAAAACCCATTTAAAAATCCCTCCATCCTATCAAAAAATCCCTCTTTAACAATTAGGGCAATTGATTTTTGTATTTAGAAAAAAGTTAACGTTAAATTTACATAAAATTATTTCCCTCTGACATTTTTTCATGATTTGATTCGATTGGTTCTTCGATCTTTTCTATACGGAATTTGTGTCGAACCGATCGTTCCGTTTGATCGATAATCGTTTTAATCGTCGAGATTCGTTCACGTGCCGAGAAACCATTGTTGGTTCATCGTGGTCGAAATGCGAATTGTGAGATGTGGGACGTTTATCGATTAGGCGTCGATTCGATTATCGATAGGCGGTCTACACGAGTCGAACCGATCGCTGACCTTGCCGATTAGCGACCATCGGAGCTTCGTCGTAATTACGTCCGAAGATAATCGTCGACTTATCCGACCACCCGCATTCTATTCTCGTAGCCACGAGGTTTTCCTTATTATCTCGAATGGGTGCGTTGACCTCGAGTATTCGTGTGGCGATCGCGTGCAAGGGAAAGAGACGACGCCTTTTGTTCTCGGAAGACCTTCAATTTGATCTTACCGTTGTTACGATATTCGACTAAACTTCTCTGATTACACGTTAGCGTAACCGACAGAAGTCGTACGAGGGCGTGGGCGATTTACTAACGAACGAGGGAGGTGTTAACAATCCGGACTTCGGAATTCAATTCAGAATCGGTAGGAAAATAATCGAATCGTTTACCGATCGATCATTAACGACTTATCGATGATTCGAGGTTAAACGACGATTATTTTTTAACGTCGATACGTTTAATTGGAGATATAATTATTTTACAGTCAAGAAAAGTTACAACGATCTCGAATTGCTCGATCTACGAATCGTTAATTTCCATAATCGTCCGTTGCCGATTAATAAACTATAAAAACATCAGAATCAAGTCGATCGTTCAACCTTCTACTTTTTGAGGTTTTACACAAGTTTCGATTGATTCGTGATCTTTTATATTTTCTTATTACAATATTATCATGGTGAATCATCCTGGATTTTTATGGCACGTCATCCAAGACGTATGTCGCGACGAAGACAATTTTTTAATCCGCTCGTCTAGTTCTCAAATCGGAGATGTTTGTATAGTTAAAGTCAATATTTTTATACACTCACCGTGCGTCAAACGAGCTAAGTTGAAAATGAATTGTTTTCGAGACCCACCCGGTAAAATTAATTCCAACTTGGGAATACACGCTTCAACATTGTCTACCTTTAATTTAAACGAGAATTAACGAATCTGTTTTCAGTAAATTCATCCTAATTGACACTCGACGAATCGTATGAAATTCCATACGTCATATATAATTTCTTGAGGCAGAAACGAGACCAATATTTAAGAATAAACACGTGTGCTCGTTGCTGTCAATACACCAAGAGTGAAAGAACCCGATGGACGCACACGTTGCAGAGGCAGTCATTCAAGTTCCTCGAGTATACAAGCAAAACTAACTCTTATTGTCATCAAATTTCGCTCGAGGGTATCATTTTTTCCGGAGTCCAATGAGCCCGCACGTGTCGGTATGTGGACAAAGAACATTTCTTTATTTTTTACAACTTGATGAGCCAACGAGACGAATGTGCCCAATTGCTTTTTTCCGGGGCCACGATAGGCACTGGCGTTTACGTTTTGCAACGTTCAGCAATAATTTGCCTACCGACCGATGTAACCTGAGCTCGTTGAACTCAAAATGGAGGAAATGTTGGAAATTGATCGAAACTCGTCGAGCAATGAGGAATTGTCCGCCGGGGTGAAATCCGGTGACCGGACGGAGCTAGGAGGAACGGATAGTTAACGTTCCAATGGACGTATCTTGCACCATTTTTGTAAATGAACAAGCGGACCGCGTAGACGATTGCGACATTTCACAAAAATTCATTCGAGGTGTTTTCTCGGAAATCATGAAAAAGTGTTCTCTAGCAAACGGTAGAAAAAGCGAAAAATAGATGGGACAAAAATTGTCGAGACGATACGATTCTTCTACCTTGAGGTATTCTGGCGAATGTCCAAGTATTACGTCGGTCTCTATATGTTTATGCTCAAGGATGTTTTCTTGAAGAGCTCGAGTTCTTCCACTTGGCGAGACGATCTTGTTTTAATTCATCTGCCTGTCTCTTTCTCTCGCTCTTTAATGCAGCACTTCACCTGGCGGACTCTCGAGTAATTCCTCTGGGACACTCGTCGATCGATAATTAACTTGTATTACATACACCGTGTACACTACTACGAAGTTTCTCGTACACATCTCAAATTGAGAGGAACGAAGCAACAGGTGTCGACGAGACGGAACAAACAGACAGCAAAACAAGATGTGTGTATACAGATCTCTGAAGTGTCATGAGTCGCTTTCATGGCTGCCACATGTTTCGTTGCTTTGCATCGTGCAAATTGTTGCGAATATTAAGCCGCACATTTTTTCCGCCTAATTTAGCTGAACTTCGATTTGGTCAACGTGTTGGGACGAGTTTAAAAGTGACAACTATCAACTTTTTATTGTCAATTTTCAGTTCAATAGGCGTTATTCCTTGTTCAAGCAAACAAGTTGGATCGCATGATTCGACGCAACGAGGGAGATTGCACGATATCGGGAAACATTTCGAAATAATTAAGGTTTTACTGTACAAGCGTCAAGACTCCTTTTCTGTCGCGCAGGTCGTACTTACGTGTCTGCCAACTGCACATTTGTCGTTAATTAGGAATCATTAAGAAAAAAAACAAACAGACGTAACGAAAGAAGGAAAACGAAGCCATTGTCACTTACTCGATTGCAAACACCTGTTGCGTTAATTGATCACGAGGGGACCTTGAGAACCTGACCTTCCTTGAGAAAAAAATTAATGTTTCGAGAGAAAGAGTAGGTACAATTTGCCAATCGTTTAAAAAGGTTAAATATTTGCGTATCGAATTCCGGATAGAGCCGGTATCGCGTGTTCGAAACGATACGTCGTATTTTCCAGCCCTCGATATCATCGTTGACTTATCCAACTCAACTTTACCCAGCTCGCCCGCGTCGATTCACCGCATCGTACTCTCTACGATGCCCTTGCATCACTCGATTCAATACGAGGAACACATGTTTGCGAGTTTTCTGGCCAGAGATAGAAACCACGGGATGCAGCGATACGTACTAATCGGCCTGGTAACCCTCGACGACCCCTGCGATGGATCGACGACGTATGCCCCCCGGCAGACCCGTGACGAATCTGAAAAATACGAATTGATAATAAACGCGATTTATAGTAATGTGTTCCGTGTACTTTCCCATTGGCAGCGCGATCAACATTTCTGCAGTCAAGTATTTTCAAACGTTGCGCTAACCATATAATCATTTTACACCCTGTATAGATTTGAATGAAATTCAAATGCTCAATGAAGGAAAATCCACTGATTTAAATATGTACGAAATTGCAGCTCGATAGCTCGAATCATTCTAAAGTTAGAGGAGTTTTAATATTGTCCAGTTCAGGTCAGACTTGAGTCAGGTGAGATTTGAGTCAGGTCAAATTTGAGAGTTTGACCTGACTCAAATCTGACCTGACCTGACTCAAGTTTGGCCTGACTCAAATCTCACCGGACTCAAGTTTGACCTGATGAGCTTTTTTAACCTGAATTGACCCAAACCTGACCTGACTCAAGTTTGGGTCAATTCAGGTTGAGTTAAATAAATTGCACTCAACTTCGATTAGTGCGGGTCAGAATAAATGAGGTCATATCATAGTGACCGTGGCTATGATGATGTTGACTACGACCATGATCCGATCATACGGCTACCGAAGCCCAGATGAACTTTCATCTTTTTCTATTTGAACTTTGAAATTTTCCATCAGTTATTTCTTAAGCACTCTCACCGGAAAATACTTGTCTTTTCAAATTTACGTCACGGTGTTTACCTTCAGCTCGTATAACATTTAATATCAGTCTAGACTTCCGATATTATTATTATAATCCATTTGTAAAGAAAAATTGCGGTTTCTCATTGCCAACGATGGCACATAATTCGCAGACCGCGGCAAAGACCTCGGATGATGGTGGTTTAGTGGCGTTGGTGAAGTATCGACTCGCTATAATCCTCAGCTACTTCCGCTCGACAAACAAGTCATAAGACACTCTTATCGACGATTTCGAGAATTTTCTGTGGTAAACCATAAATCGAAAAACAACTTAAGCCTGCTAGAAGTGGGATTAACGTTTCGTGGTCATTGCCGATTAGTCGAGTCATTTCCGCAGCTGTTTACAGACGCGTAGGAAAGCGACTGATGAACCGATACAAATTTATCACCCACAAAGTTCATCGATAGTTCAAGTTTATCGACGATACGTGAATTTAGCGAGAGTCTCACCAATCACACCCTAATGAGAATAATGATAATGGCGAAGGAAAAAATAACCACTGGTGCTGTAATCCACTCGGTGGGGTGTTCGAGAGTTCTCTTGGCGACGAGTTATCTCTCGTTCGTCGTCTCCTCTGCGTCGAGGTCGACGCATCTCGTGCCTTTTTTCTTGTATCACTCATACTGACTTAACGACGATGTTTCGTACGCAATTCGTTCGTATCGTATTCGCACAGACGTCTCGACAAACAAGCGACTGAAAAGTGGTTTTGCATTTGCTCGCGGGGAAAATCGTCGCGCGTACTTCATCGCGATGTATCTCGCTCGTCGTCGACACGCAAACGTAACATCGAAGGAAATCGTTGAATCATTATTTGCTTGATTACCGAATAGAATAATAAAGAAACGTAAAGTCAACGAGATAACGATTTAACATTGACTTTATAGAGCGTCTCCGAGCCAAGCCAGCTTATAAATCATTATTTTTTATAATGACTACTTCGATCGATAAAAACAATTTGTAAGACATAAATATTTCGTAAAAAATAAGGAGCTTTGTAAATATTGAAAATAAAAACGATCGTCATTATCGTCAACGATCACTTTTATCGACGTCCCTCGCCGTTCATGAAAGTCGGCGATCACCTTTTCGACACTTTCATCAATTTTCTGAAACAATCTGACATCCGATCATACAAAAATCTAATCAATAAAAATAAAGAAAGTAAACAACATTGCCAACCACAGGTAAAAGAAAATTAAAAAATTCACCCATGTCGTTTTTTGATTAAAAATTCAAAAGCTAAAGTCCCGACAAATTTCAAATGTCCACAATAAACCTATATATCTACATCATAAATTCAATTTGAAAAACATCTGGCTGGTTGAACGAGTTCGTGAGTGTAACCAGCGTGAAATTTAATCGATTGGGACATGTATGTGTATCGCGTATCGTAGGAAGACCCTGGATTTTCTATGCACGATTATATATCTCAACAGCCCATCGAGATAAATATTCACAAGAGCGTAGCATATGACGTTTATCCATACATATGACATACGTAGAAATCAGCATGGACGAACAAATTCCCAGGTCTCTTCCCTTCTCGTGCTATAACCAAACATCGCTTGTCTTCACTGGCGTTTATATACATCACATGTACTATAAACGATTTTATGTTCTCGAGCATGCCGAGTAGATTCTCGCACGTACGTAATATTATATACAAATGTACTTTAGTATCGTAGAGTCAATATCGGTGCATACGTTTTGCCAAACCGGTACACGTCCACTGTGTATATCAGGGATCTTTCTATAAACGTATGACGTAAACGAAAAACGGTAGAGAGACCGATCAATCGGGGTTCTATATTTTGAAACATAAAGCGGAGATTTAGCCAGGCTGAATCGACCAGTGACTGATTCGTGGAGGTATTACTCGCTGGAAAAATAGCGAGTCGAAAATAAAAATAGCACAAACTACTTTCAAGTCTATAGAATATTTTTTTGAATTATTTATCATTGACGTCGATGACTAGTTTAAAAATAAAAAAGATTTGTATTAAAGTTTGTAACAAGCGTGATATTGAGAATGTCCAAATTGGAGAAGTATGTCCTCGGTTCTTGACGGAGATCAAAGTCGAGGACGTTCGTTGAACTACACTCCAGTTCCCCCTGGCGACCTTGTCGGCAAGTCACGACGTTCAACTTCGAACAATCGCGCAAAGAAATCAAACAAAAGCGTGCAACAATCATTTCGACGAAAAGTATTCAGCTCGAGCTCGAACGTTCCGAATGAATTATCAAATTATCAAATTTGTCTCGAAAGATTCACGAAGTAGTTTTAGCGCGACCGTAGTTGGACGAAAAATAAATTTCAGCGAGAATAACGGAATCCAATTGAACAAAGATTCGAATCAAACGCCATTTTATCTTTAAATCTGTTTTCAATTATAAAAATATGAACAAACTTAAATCAATTTCTCAGAAGTTGATTTAAGTAATCAATTTCTCAGAAATTGATTTAAGTTTGTTCATATGTTCAATCAATTTCTCAGAAATTGATTTAAGTAAAAGTTAAATCAATTTCTGATTTAAGTAAAAGTTACATCAATTTCTGATTTAAGTAAAAGTTACATCAATTTCTGATTTAAGTAAAAGTTAAATCAATTTCTGATTTAAGTAAAAGTTAAATCAATTTCTGATTTAAGTAAAAGTTAAATCAATTTCTGATTTGAGTAAAAGTTAAATCAATTTCTGAGAAATTGATTCAAGTATCCTCGCGTATCAAAATGAAACAATTTGTCGTCCCTGACCTTTTTTTTACTTTCACCTCTCGCTGGGTAACACGTTCTTTACGCATGATCCATTGGCAAAATACACGTGATTCTTTCATGGCTTCGCTCTCGTCCTTCTTTCGAATTTCTTTTTCCTTCCTTTTACTTAGCGGTTTTATCGCACCTTACATCCGCGAGGTCTCGTACCGTTGTGTCGCTTCGTCATCGTCGATACTTCGCGTATCGCGATTACCTTCATTCACGTTATCTACGACATACGTATATGTACCTATATATTTATTATAATATAAATATAGATTAGCATAGATATAGATAAAATTTACTTGTTAACCTAAATTCCAAGAATGTCACGACCGAAACTTTGAGTGTTTTAACGTTGTACGTACGGTCGAGGAGAGAACGTAGCTTCATCGCAGGTCAAAATTGAATCGTCGCGGTGACGATGTCAATGTCGCGCCAATTGACTCCCCGAGTTACGAGACTCGTTACACTCGCCCCTGCCTACCCATGTGCTCGTAAATAAATGCGTCAAAATGGTAAAACGAGACACGTGGGTCTTTTGTTAGCCACGATTATGTCACTTGAGTCAATCGCCAGCATCTCCTCCCCACCCCTCGTTCCATCCGCGGATTGATTTTCATCGACCTGGTCGACCACGGGTCCACGAATAAATTCATCAGCGGATATCGAGGATTGGAAATTACGAGACGATATTTCCGGCCAATAACGACGAAGTTTCGTACGAATTCGTCACGGTTGATTCGATCGTCGCGACGATCGTCCTTGTCTCCATCAACACTCTCTTTTTAAAAAAAAGAATCTCACGACCTTAACTTCTCGAGTTAAAGACACTCGCTTTAGACCAGACTGTAGGATTGGGCAATCGTGCGATGAGTGTGGGTTTTGGAAATATGTAACCGACTTACGGGGAGGGAAGAATTACAGCGAACCGGTTTTCGTCCGAATTCGCCGCATTTTGCCGATCTCTCGGAATTTAAACGATCATCCCCAGATTTCTTCGAGATCCATGAAAATTCAATGATT
This sequence comes from Netelia fuscicornis, assembly GCA_946811545.1. Classification (NCBI taxonomy): domain Eukaryota; kingdom Metazoa; phylum Arthropoda; class Insecta; order Hymenoptera; family Ichneumonidae; genus Netelia; species Netelia fuscicornis. Next base: position 31,577,899 of record OX328016.1, read on the forward strand.
CTTCGTCTTACGTTAGAAATTAATTAATTCAATTTAATTTCTTTTCATTCTATTTAATTATGTTTTTTTTATAATTTTCTTTTTACTTTATTACATTGAAAATTTTGTCTATTTCCTTGCGGTTTATTTTATTTTCTGCGTCACGTTTCTTGTTTCATTTTTCTCGAAAAAATCGAATGGCTCGAAGTTTCTTAAGAATTTATATTTCGTTCTGTGACTTTGACTGATTTCTAGTCATAATTGTCTCGCATAATTCAAGCGTATAGAAATAGCTTACATGGGGACAATATGTGTCTCGTATGATCGATTCTCGAAAGATCGGAAGATCGCTCGCGCGTCACGGTGCACATACGCAAAAGGTTCTCAAGTCTGGTCTCCTCGTCGCTTCAACGTCCACATGTTTCCAACAATAACAATTGCATCGTACGTATATTTCACGTGTCACGTGTGCGTTTTCGACGCAGAATGCCGACTGCGGTCGTTGCGCATCGTTTATCGACGTGACGCCGAGCGATTAGTCGCCAGGCACGTTTCTTTTTTTTTATCATTTATTTAAGGTCCATTAGTAAGTATTTGTTATTTATACAAAAGATAATTGTACGTACGGTTACGTAAATAGAATTGAAAAAACTTCGTCCCAGCTGAAAAGATCGTTTGCCTTTTTCTTCTTTTTTTTCTCTCTCTCACCTCGCGAGTTCACAACATTTATTTTTAGCAACGCGAAAAAATAATTCTTTACGTCCCAACCATTATCCGAAATACTCGATAAGAGGTTATAGATAAAGCCTGTTTTTTTAATTCGCAGTGAGAAAATAACGGCGGTTTAAAATAAACTTGAACGCGTTATTTTGTCGTATTTATTTCACGACGCCATTTCGCGTTTCGACAAAATGGCCGCGCGACAACGTTGTCGCGGGATATTCATTACGTCTCGAATAATCGCATCTAGGAGTTTGATTAATACGTCGCCCTACTATTATCAATGTGGCGAGTCTCGATCGTTAATGCGATGCGCGATACGTAACGGTAAATCCCGATAATTTTATTCTCGTTCAAAGATACGCAAATAGATCGATAACTCTGATTAGTCCGTACTCGAGCGGACGTATGTATACGTACTACCGATAATACCGATTAAAATTCTTCGAAACGGACCGGAAAACCGTGATACGATTAAGATATATAGACATACAGGAAAAAATGATACGCCCCTATATAGCAAAGAAGAAGCGAAGAGTTACCGATAATGAGAGCGTTTCGTACCGACCGAGTAGGGCGAAAGACACGGCGATGAAGAGGACGTTTGAGATAGATGGCGCTGCGGTCGAGGGGCGGCGGTAAAATGGCTATTTTCGCACCGGATAATCCAGTATTGCGGTCAGTCCTCCATCCTCGGATTTCTATTGATAGAACGAGTGTCGATCGAGAAAGAAAAATATAGCTTGCCTATATATCGGGAGCGAACGAACTGGAGGCAATGCGAAAGAGAGAGAGGAAGATATCGAAGGAGCGGCAAACTGGCCCTTTTATGCCATTACTTTTTCCTTTTTGCGAGGTGAGCTGCCCAAGGTGCATGAACCGGTGCAACACGCCGGATGGGCAAAACGAACTCACGGCGCCGTTCACTTTTTTTCCAGACAGCCGGCGAGACTCTCCCACCCTTATAGCACCAACTTCTACGTTACCATTCGTTTTTATTTTATTTTTATACGCGACGTACGATGAAATTGATCGGCTTACATGAAACGTCCGTGCGAATATTCTACGCAGCGAGAGAGCAAAAGCAGAATCGCGTCTGTCAAGAGCTTTAATCTTTTCTTCGAGTCTCGAATTTAAAAATAATTTCGAAACAAAAGTTGTCTGGTGGATCGTTCATTCGGCGATCGATCAATAATATTGATCCCTGATGAGACAGATCGCGGATGGTTAAGATTAGATGTCGAAGAAGCTCTCCGATACGTGCGTACGATCTTTATATGCATCGTTTGCCAGCCGTACGACGAAGTAGACGCGCTGACTGACCAATCGTCTCTCTTTCTCTCATCTCGAATGTAAATATTATTCTCAACAGGTGCAACAACCTGTAAGAATTTTATAGCTCCTCGCGGCGTTGACGTTTCGTCGCGGATCGAACTCCACCGCGAGTTTTATTCCGGTTTTGTGTCCACTTCCGCTTGGTCCCCGCGTACAATAATTTCGTATCTCGGCAACCTCGCACGACAATTTTATCCTCCGGGACACCCAAAACACACTAGTCAATGTCCAAAATTAGAAACGACTTATGCTTAATTAATTGGCTCGATATCAGACGGGAATTATAATACCATTGGGAGTTTGTACGTTGGAGAGAGCGCATGAGTCGTAATAAAGTGACGTATTCTCAAAATAATTTACACCGCCGATTTTATTCGTCGCGTTATACCTGCTCGCGATACAGGGACGCGCTTCTCTTCTCGTGCCAGATATAACGAATATAAATATTACGACTCTTTGGCACGAACGTATCTCGAGTCACGGACGGCTCGGACTCTCTGTCCTCGAACAGATAGTGAAATCTAGATGACCGCTCGATTCGAAACTCGCACGTGTGTGTCTCTTTCTCTCTCTCTTTCTCCCACGCTCGGGTTTTCCCTTGAAATTATTTCAAACTTCCCCTTTGCCATTTAACGTTATTATTATTGTTTGTTATTATTATTACCGAAGTGAAATAATAGCGATAAATATTTATGACGAAATTTCTAGTCGATCTATTGAACCAATTTTCATGCCTGGTCTATCAAAGATGTCAGATTTTACTTTTGAAAGTTTTACGCTTCTACTTTTTCATAGAGCCGTTTAATGAATAATATAAGATCGTATTTTCTTTTTTTATTATTGTTATACGAAGATTCGATTCGAGAAATTTTTAATCCTTATTTATTGTTGAATTTGTAGAATTTCCGGTTAGTTACAATTTGCGAAAGAAACATCAGATTTTAATTAATGTATCGACTTCGCGGCAGCTTTAATGATTTCCGGTAACGATTACTTTCAAAAGTTTCCGATTTAATTTGCGGTAGTTTGATTATCGGAACACAATACGTGTGTATCGCAGTTGTTTTTTGCAATCATAATTGCAAAATCGTGCTTGCCAACCGATTGTGGAAAATTCTCCGATATTCGTTGGCTAATCGCTTATTCTTCCATCGATGATTAATCTCATTGTTGTATCGTCTCTTTCTCTCTCTATCGTTCCTTCCTTCTTGTATATCACCTTTGTGCTATATCTTTCCGGATAGGGAGTGGAAACGACATGGAAGTAACGAGGCTTCACTCGATCGGAGATAATAGCGATGGGAATTTCGTAACCGACGTCGACCTCGCATCGTTGCGACGTTCTTTTATGCTGCGCTGCTGCTCTGCCATACCGATGTCGGTTGTGTTCACGTGATCCCGGCGTGTAGACGACAAACTGCCTATGATTCGTACGTACTATTGTACGTGCCATACTGTAACCTCTCGAAACGCACACCGGTCTGACGTTCGCGACATAGCGGTGGTGGGAGAACGGCGTAGCGCGTTCATTGGCCAAGAGAGCGAGGGAGGGGTAGCGTCACGGCGCGCGATTGGCCCGCCGCTCGGTCCAATCGTGCTGCGACAGAGTGAGCCACGGCAGACTCGACTGTACGCGTACTACATAGATATACCCGCGACGATATAGTGACGAAGCTCCAAGAGCCGCCAGTAGCGGATGAGGAAGTGCCCAACAGACCTTCCTCGATAGCCTACTCGTGTCCGACTACGTTGAATATCTATCTATATCTACGCACGTCAATCCACACTCTCGTTGCACGAAGTAACCTCATGGGCGCGGTTGGTCTTCCTCCGCCAACGGAAAGTTCACCCCTACGTTTCCGAAATTTTCCAATCCCCTATCCTCTCGCTAGACATCGTCGTAGCATCACGTAGTCACGTTTTACCCTCTCAAAAGTACTAATTTAGCTCTCCCAGATTCCTATTTACATTCTCAATGACGCAAGACGCAATTCGGAAAGGGTCTACCTAACGTTTTATCACATGAGAATATAGGAAATGTTGTCAGGGATATTTTTTTCCGTCAATTGAGATAACGTCGTTTGCATTTAACTCGATGGAAAAATCGTAAATCATTACGGGATAGGACGCAAATCGATCAAGACCCGGAGAATATTCGGAATCGTTGAATGCATTAGTCGTAGCTATTCGTCGAGTGGAGAGGTCTGCTCTACCGCTTTTGAGCCGAGGCTGTGCTCGATATAAATTCAGATAGCGGGTTCAACGTCATGACTCGAGTGGGAAGAAGAAAAGCACCGAGAGCGAACTTTGCCTCTCTTAATTGAAATTTTCATGGCAATTTACTCGCTGAATCTTCTCGTCATCCAAAACTTTTGATTAAATTTCTTACCCGCGAGCACACGGAGGAACTTTAAATAAAAATCTATAATTCATAAAACAGCGACTAAATATATGTTCGCTTCTTTCACACTGTGGCATAAACGAATCATTATAGTTCTGCTTAGGCGTCGCGTGGTAGTGGCATGAGAACCGGGGGAACGAAACGAAGGGTGGTCTTCCATCGTGACGAACACTCCAACGAAATACTATGATTCTTCGACCGTAGGAGGGCCTGGGAAGAAAACCACGTGTATATATAGCCGTGAGAGGAAAAAAGTGCAGGGCTGACAGTCATCGTGATTCGAAACGTTTCTTCACAGCCACGCTGAACCCACATGGCAGGTATAGCGACGAGATGAAGAGGTGGAAGAGAGGCCACGCTCTATGGAAGACACGTGAACGAGCAGTGAACCTAGAGCCTCCCATGTGCCTTCTTCCCTCCACGTTTCTTTTTTCTCCTCTTCTAGCCTCTATCTAGCTTCACAGATCAATTCTCTCTCGCCTCTTCGTGCCGACCCTTGGCTACAACCGAAATAATTTTTCTCAGGCCTCTCGTTCCTACTTCGAAGAAACTTTCCACAGAAGGTTAAAACTTTCTTCGAGGAAACGAATCCCGAGAAGTGACAACCTTTAACCTTGGGGTAGTAATGGTACGAGGCTACTTTTCCGCTTGCTTCTTTCCTCTTATTGTCACCCGGATCGGAGATCTCTTTCATGTAAATTGGTCAAGGAACAAAATCATCGAGAATTTGCATCGACCTACGTAAACAGTATTGTCACAGAGACCTGTGATCGATACGGAAGTTCGATCATTGATCGATGGTTCGACCTTCTGTTGGTCCTTTCTCTACAGTGACGTATTTTCCATTCGATATGCCATTTCAAGACGGGTATCGTGTCCCGGAACCGAGCATTTCGAACGACCTTCCAATCCTCTAATCAGGTTTCAGGAAATCCCCATAAGTGAGTATCTCGCTCTGCGTTTGTTGTCACGAAACATGACGTGCGTATGCGGATTAGCCCAGAGCGAAAGGTTATAAAACGCGAATGTAAAATACGATTCTTGAGTAAAGTTGCGAGACACGTGTGATGGATTAATAAAAGTGAATGGACACCTTCCATCGTGACACTTCGACGATAAATAATGAAATTTCGATCGAATCATCCTCTTGGCTTCGCAAACGCGATGGAGTCGGCGACGGGCATTGGATCTTTTCTTATTGCTTCAACGAACCGATGAACCCTTTCCCCTCCTATAAGTTTATCGACGTATCGGTGACGTCGCAACGAGGTCGGTACTGTTTTAAATGACGCTATTGTTTCAATGACGTACTTGGAACCCTTGAAAGCTTGCCTCGGGTACTCGTCATCTCCCCCAGAGGTTATGGCCAATTCTTTTTCAGCCAACGCTGATGATGTCAAACCCAACGAGACTACCTTCGCAACTCGCGTCTCCTGCCATTCGATGAGTGATTTACTTCACAAACAAATCTTAATGATCCTCTCACTACCAAGCTTGAGACTGACGCACGATCCGCGTATTGCTACAAAGCGTTGCAAATTCCTAGCCCCATGGTTGAGTCTTTCCTACTAACACTCATGGCTAATTCGAACCGTTTTGTTTAGTTTGGCGCCAACTGCGTAGGCTTTTTTTTCTTACGATATTTGGATCCTAAATTAGTTGAAATTGTTCTACGCGAACGTGGCTTCTATTATCATTACGTTGATTCGTAAACGTTTCAAATTCAAAAAATTCTCGGAAGTTAGAAGAAGAAAAATTGTTATCTTTTAACGCGATCCGTTTGTTCCGGATGATTTGGAGTCTGCGCGCTATTCCTTCGTCGAACTAAAAATAGAATACCAACCTATTTCTAAAAATAAACAATCTAAAATAAAGAAATCCTTTTTCACATTCATTGTATAGAAATTTGATAAAAATTTGAAAAAAAAAATTCCCTTCGTTCACAAATTTAACCCGCGTTTTTTTCATTCGTAAAATTCAAATTGTACAAAATTTTCGGATTCGAATACACGGTCGATTGTTCGTCGTGCGGTCTTGAGTAAACACGTCGATCCTCTAACAAACCATCCGGGTGAGATAACGTTAACAAAACATGAAAAAAAAGAGAAACAGAGAGAAGATTGAGCGAACAGTCGGAAAAATATTTACAGTGCGAGGATGAGAGGGGATTCGCGTGTGGCCAAAGCAACGGGGCAAATGTTATCGTTGACTCACCGAATATCGAAGCTTTCTAAAGCTCTACGGTGTGAAAACGCATCGTCCCGAGGCTCGACGTTACTACGCCGCTCTCTCACGATGTGCCATTTTTTTTTATTGGATTGGCCGATATATAGTGAAACCAAGATCCGAAATAGATCCTCGTCCAGCCCCCAAATGGGAACGTCCATCGACTATCCCAGGCTCGAGCGAAGACCTCACCAATTTAGGGTTGCGTCTGTGTGTAAGGGTGCGTCTCTGTCCGTGTTCATCGTTCCCAATTCTCATTCCTACATTCTATATACCTCTCACTTTCTCTCTTAGGTCTCTCGCATCTGCAACCCTTCGAAATGCTTGCGGCGGGACAACGTAAACCGTCAAAAATAAACGAAAAAAAGAATAGGTATTCCCGCTTCTTTTTCTTCTTTTTCATCATCGTCGGTTTTTTCTTTTTTATCGTTCTCGTTCCTCTTTATCCTCTTCTGTCTACGAACGGTTCTAACAAAATCCAGACGGTCCGAAAAAGAGCCGAGAGGGCCTGCCTTCATCTTTAAACGCGATTTCTTTTATTTTCAGCGTTCTCCGCGCGAAACCCGAGTCTCTCGCTAATCCTAACGAGGGATCGAAATGAGTCTAGACCGTTGTGGAAAAAAATGTGTTTAGGAAGAAGGGAAAGGGTGGACGAGACGTGTTCGTTCGGTGAACAAACTAGTGCGAAATTAAAATCCGACTCACCATCCAAGCTGGGATATGCGATGTAGATTTTATTTTCGTTGTTGTTTGTTAATGGGGCGAAGACGCTCCCGAGATCTGGTTTCTTGTTTTTGTTTTGCTGGAGTTCTATTTCGCAAGATGACGCGCAGTAAGGTTGTGTCGCCTAGGTCCGGGCTCCTCGACCTTCGTTGACATAATAACAGACCCCCTACCCACTTTCGGTAATTGGAATCTTTTCATATCCATGACCTTCGAACGTCATTTAAGTGTCTACCCCAGGCTCGGAAATACGCCTCGAAAATACGCTGGATATATTTTTGTTTTTTATCGACGTTGACTCCAAAATACAATCACAGTCGAAGGTCGTTCACTTCACGAGGACGGCTGTGACAGTTTGCCAATATAATAAATCACACGTCGTCTGAAATCATAATACTTTTCATAATAATAACGGGGTTGTTATGTTTGTCATGGAGACAACCGGAGACGTCCGAGGTTGTTATTTTTCTTACTTTTACTGTACCGTTTCGTGAAATAATTAGAGATCGTTACGGATAAATGGCGATGGATTGTTTACTGTTCGTCAAAAGCTGGGAAAATGGGCATTTTCATGTTTTTCCAGCTATCCATGGAGAAATTGCTGCGAAACGAGATTAAAAATGCGCGTTGTGCGTGAAATTTTTGATTTCTCGAGCTAAAAAATGGCGAACTCTTCGAAGTTTCGATGATTTGATCGATTTTCCGGACTTACAATTAGATTCGATCCAGAGGACGTTAGTATCTTTTTCATCCACAAAGATTTCATAAAGAAGTGTGCATTAATGCAACATTACGTTCTTAGCGGCATTCTATCCCAATTTTTTTATTTAAAGCTGGGACAATGTGGAATGTTTCTCATTTCCCAAGAACGACAAATCTTTTATCACTGTTAATTTCATCCACACTCCGAGTCTGAAAATCTCATAAATCTATTTCGAGCCGATATCCGTGATGCTCGAGTCAATAAATTAATTGGTCTTGATCAAGAAGCGAGTTGTAACGTTGCACTCGCGAAGAGAGTCGAGTTGTCGATCGAAAGAGTTGTCACGCTCGATAAGATTCAGCCTGGGAAGAAATAAAGGCTAAACTTCCTCGAGGCGAATCACGAGAGACATATATAGACACGGGTTCACGCGGAAGAGGGAATTGATTGTGTCTGATAACCGGTGCGTTGAACTTTTGCTTTCGCATCGACGATTTTATCCTCTCCACTCCCTCGTATTCTCAACGACGAATGGTCTACAATTACGTTCTCTCTCGTCCTCTTTCTCTCTCGCTCTCCCTTTTTCTTATACTTCACGTCGTGGAAAAGTATTAACGATGCGCCAACGCCACCATCGACATTCACCAACAATTGGTCAACTGGTCATTGCCCAAGAATTACGATTATTTTATTCAAAAATTGGAACTTAAAAATTCGATTCTCTTTTCCTATCAGAATTTACTTTTCTTTTCTATTATTATTTTTACCTCCTGGAAATTTTACAAATATTGTTGTCAGGTGTAGAAGTATAAAATGGGAATTTTGTGTGTAAAAATTACACGACTGTTGTTTACAAATGATAAACAATATTTTAAACGAATAGAGACGGCGTTGTGCGTCACATTCAATTGATCCGCGAGTTTTTGTTGATTTTGGCTTGCAATTCCTTGACTGCGAACTTTTTTGATGGTTTCCTACGCTCTTCGTTTCTCATGTCGAAATCACGACTCTTGAATTTTTTGAACCACTCGAAACATTGTGTTTTGCCAAGAGTATGTTTGCCTCAAGCTTCGACAAACATTTGATGCGATTCTGCAGCAGTTTTCTTCAAACGATAACAAGAAACCAATGCTGTCCGTAAATCGTAGTTCGTAGGCACAAAATTCGACATATTCAAGATTATAGAAAAATATACCGTTGTATGGAACTTGGGTTGTTGTGTGTTGAAAGTTTTCGTCAGCTGTTAGAGGAAGATGAAGGCGTTGCAGAAGCGGCATTACACTCCCTAAACTGATAGCTAACACCATCTACAGGGTTAATTTCATAAGGTGTCACAGACTTTATTCTAAGATAGATGGGATCATTACAAACAAAAATTGTAAATATACATTAGGGATATTTTCAATAGTTTACGAGATATCAATTTTTAAAGTTGGTCCAATCAGAGCGGGCCAAGAAGCGTTGGAGCCGCCCACTCCCGCCCTAGCCGTAGAGATAGCACAGTGTAGGGGATTACATTTGGGGTTGCAAAATTCAGAGTAGTTAATTTTATTTATTACATTATTACGCAGTCATTTTTATTTCTCGGGCACTGGCTGCTAGGGCGGAGAGTGGGCGGTTCCAACGCTTCTCGACGCGCTCTGATTGGACCAACTGTAACAATTTATATCTCGCAAACTATTAAAAATATCCCTAATGTATATCTGCAACTTTTGTTTGTGATGATCCCATCTACCTTAGAATAAAGCCTGTTACACCTTACGAAATTCACCCTGTACATGAAAATTCCGGTTTCATACTTCATCATCTGGATGTTTCATTTTCTCTAATAAGTAAATATTTTCGATCGATCAATCTTTATCGATATTTTATTCAAATAAAAATTCTTCATCAAAAAACCTGCGAGATACACGACTGAGTGACCGATTCCGGGACAATGTACTCGACAATTGCGCGGATCCGTAGCCAAAGTGATGTTCACTCGTGGAACAATAAAGAGGGGTGTTCTTGGCAGTTTATGTTATTTTTTTCGCGTCGCAAATAATAATCATCCGGCATCTCGTGTGGCAATGCGCGCGTTTCTTTGTTTCGAACAAGATTGAGATGTACCGCGGTGATCCGCTCGCGTATCTCGCTACGATGACGCAGTGAACGACGTTTCTCTCTCGTAGTCTCGCGTGTTCGAGTGTCTTGAAGAGCTACGTCAAGAAAGTTCTCCTCCTCCTTCTCCTCCTGCTCTTCCTCCACGGTTATTCGCGACAGTTGACCCTACTTTAATCGTGGCCGAGATCATCGAGCGACCTCGTTAATTCATCGTTGGCGGAGTTTCTTGTCGCATCATACGAGAACCCGCGCGAAAGATCTCTTACATCGTCGTCGTTGTCGTTGTCGTCGTCAGCCTCCCCCGTGTTTCCCTCAACGCTTGCGTACGAACGAAGTCGCTGCTGTTTCTATTTCTTTTTCTTTTTCAAATACGTCGAGATTGCGCATTTCGTCGGATTATCTCGCGAGAATCGTTAGTCGCTACGCTTTGAGATGTCAACGACTTCGCGAATTACGCTCGACGTTAAAACGTGCAACGTTCGATATCGACACGCGCAGCTCGACGAGTCGATGACGTCCGACTTTGGAATTCGACACGAGATGTTTATCCCATTACTCGCGAGTTTCGTACACCGTGAAATTTTTTTAATACCGATTACGATCTAATATCGCACTGGTAGAAATCTTATTATCCGTAGTTTCGAGTACCGACGATATTTGATCCGATATTTAATCGATAAGAGGTCGATCTTTTTCGACTATACAGGCTTCTGAAAATCCCTCGGGTGAAAGAATTTGCTATATTGCTGTTTTTTCACGATCTCGATCACGATTTCGATAATGATGTCTAATCAATCACTTCAATTAATGGAAAAAAATAGACTTTGGTCGCAATATAATTTTATGGAATTTTATACAAACTGTTTGGTTGTTTAAAAAGTCACAATAACAACAATAATAATAATAATATGTGATAAATAACAGGAACAAAAACAAAAATAATAATATAATAATTATAATAATAAATTCAATGATAATAACGATAATTTTTATTACCTCGCTCATTCAGTCCCAATTGACAGATCCATTGAATTTCCAAGAACCTTCCGCCTTAACGACACGTTTTATCCATCGAAATTTACGGAATATTTAGGCATCGATTACATTTATTGTTAGTTGATACAGAAGAGTAAATCCTTGCGGATTTGTACGGACATGAAATTTTCCAAAAATTTCTCGACTCTCGTGAGTCTCGAGAGGTTTACGTTCCTCGTGTATACGCGTGTAATAACACGTGTGATTTCTAGTCGATAATTCGACGCGCGTAAGCTCAATTCCAAGAACGAGAATGCTTCTTCGTATACGAGCTTAAATTTTGCCACGGGCAAACCCCCGAACTGCGTACGAGCTCCGGAGTAACGAGTAGATATTTAAATACGAGTGCGATCTTCGAAATAAAATCCTTGCGTCACTGCGTGGTACAACGTTCCGAGAAATGTCTTCGTTTTATATCGGAGGGAAACTCGGTGTATTTCTTCGGTTTCGGGAAAATCACGGTACATGGAACAATGATATTTCGAGGAAATATCATCATCGTCCTGTTGTTTCGATGAAAATTATCTTACTTGGTACAAAATCTTTTAATTATTATTATTCTTTATTGAAAAAAAAACATCAATTTTTCAAAATATTTGACAGTAAATCAAATTATTAATGAAATTATATCAAATAAATAGTTTGACCTTTTGTTTATATTTTAGTTGACAATACGTTAAAAAATTCGCGCGATACGAGTAAACAAATTTTGTCGAATTTGAAAATTGAACTTTCATCAATTTTGAATTTTTACGTTTTCTAAAAGCTTCCCTATCGACGAGAGGGCGATGGAAAACGTTAAGCTATAGTCACGAGTTAGTAGAACGCAACGAGAGGAAAAAAACTTCTACGAGTAAAAGTAATTAAAGAATGTTAGGGCTTATCTACTCTCGGGCGAAGTAATTTGCGGTTTCTGAGCGATCCGAGAAGACACGTGACATTATCTTCATCGTAGAGCCTCCTCTCGCTTCTCGTCTATAATCTCGGACGATGATGAATCGAATCGACTTTGCACTCACTCTCATTACGATTCCGGTTTATTCACTGTTTTTTTATCGTCAGATTTTTATCACGAAAATATTTCAACGTAATTTCGAGATATTTTTATTTTCAATATCGCTCTATCGAATATTTTATTTATCTACATTTGCCCACCGTAATTTCGATCGAATCAATTCTATCGAACGAGTAAAAAAAGTTATTCGTGATTCGAATAACAATTTTCGCGCCAAATTTGTATTTTTAATAAATTCATTTTTTCAATTTCTATTTTCTTCCTCTTCAGTCAACTCGCGTAACTGGAATTAACTTCAGAACAGGAAGTTATCGAACGATTATGGGCTGTACTCGTTTTTCCAAATAGTTATGCCAATCGTCTCGTTCTATCGAACGGTTAACGTTTTTTTTCTCTTCTCTTCACTCGTCACTCTCCTGCTTTCGCGGTTATACAATTTATGAAACGCGTCTTATCATCGAGCCGCGAAATACTGAGCGATAGCTCGAACAAGGTTTGAATGAAAGCTGAGCACAAAACAATTCAAACTTTAATAAAAAAAAAAAAAGCAAATTTGAGTGCAAATTTTTTATTTGAGTAAAAAAAATCAGTTAAATGACGTTTCGAGTCGCAACTCATCTTGATTTTAACGATACATTGTGCAATCATTTTAAAAATGGTTCCAACTATATTCCCCGTGGAAGACAACGCTTCGCGGTTTGTCTACGTGATATAATTAGCGACGAGGATAGCACGTGACATGTCGTACGTGCGTCGGTCTTTCTCGAAGAATGAAAAGAAAAAAAAAACGCGAAAAAAAACGAACGATCTGCGTAAGAATGGGCGAGTGTGGTTGGTTAGAAAATATATAGGTATAACGTGCCGAAAATGTCTGGCTTGTCTTCTCGATGAGCGCGGGGGCATTGCACCGTGAACGTGTTGGTATAGAACCGCAGAGACTTTTTACAGTCAACGAACCAAGGAACGACGAGCTGCGATGGACCCGCGAGATAAGATGAAAAATTATTCAAGCCGATTTTACGATAGACCGACAATCAAGTTTTTATAAAAAAAAACGTATCTGAAAATTCATTTTTTTTAGTTAAATAATTTTTTCGACGAGCTAAAAGTAAGTTAGGGTTTCTTATTGTAAATTATTCTTTGCTTTTTGAAGATTGTTAAATAATATGAATCGTTTCGTCTTTTATTGAAGAATTTCTCGTCTTCGTTCCAAGATTTTTCTTGTTTACTTATAGAAATTTTGTCCTCGGCGCAACGCACTCAGACAACGTGAACAATTATTCTTCGTGTGTACGACATTAGGATTTTTCTGCGTGTGTAAAACAATGCGAGGTCGGTGCAATATTATACGAGCTAGCAGAAAATAAATTATTACTCAAGAGACCTTCGAACGAAGCGAGAATGCTCTCGAATATTTATTATTAGGTGGAAATTGCTTTGTAATTACGGTCTTTATGTATCGTCTGTCTCACTTCTGGAAATCGTGAACACGAAGAGCTCTCGTGAAACTTCGTCGGACGACGAAACAGACAGACGTCGCTTTCTACATTTTCGATGTTTCGGGGTACGCTCGATCGAGAGAATCCTCAGAAAGCTTAAAAAAAATATTTTTATACCACCAAGAAATTTGTAGTTTTTTTTCCAAATCTGTCAAAAAAAAACGATTATGAGGTTAATTTAATTTGATCAAATCGACATTCTCAGAATAAAAATCGACAAAATTGAATTATCATGGAAAATCAAACTTACAATTAAACAGAAATCCAAGTCGACAGAACCAGAAATAAAAATTTCCTAAATATTTACCCCCAAATTATAAATTTAACAAAAAACACGTTAATAAAAAAAATCAAAACACGAATAGACCGAGAGTTACATTATGCCCTCATAATATTCGTGACCCAAGACCTTTGACAACACCTTCTTTTTATATTTTTGAACAAAAAAGACAAGAAAATGTCACGATCGATGAATAGAAAGACCCTGCAACCTCTTATGTATAGTCGTCGAACTTCTGACACGGATCTCAAAAATTGATAAGAAAATGTGCGAGGAGCCATCGACAAGAGGACAGATATTTCACTTTGGCCTATGCTAGTGGTTAAGTATGCCTCTCACTGGATAATTCTGCCCTCTTCAATACTTACATACTCACACACACACACACACACACACACCTACATATTTATATAGACATTCGAAGTATACGTGGGATCTTTCATCTTAAACATTGCATACCCTCGTCTCTCCTCGATCCTTTCTCACCTCGCGAACTCCACTACGTAACTTTCCTAGAGGCAGACGACGACGTTCACTTTAACTCGCAAAACATCGATGCGGCGAAAAGGCAAAAGCGACTTCAAGCGATATTCCTCTATGTAGGACACGGACGACTGAATCACGACTCCAATGTTATAAGACACTAAAAGGGGTCCGAGGCGAGGAAGGAAAGTGGTCAGATTGTTCATATTGTATCGTATGTACAGAAACTATATGTATATGTGATATACGTTCTATATAAATATTTAAATATGATGTACATACGTATATAACACGAGAGACAGAAAGAGACAATGTCTTGGACGAGTGTCGCGTATCCTCGAATTCACGAGAACCCTGAGAGATCGCGCGCAAACATCAAGAAGCAAAAGAAAATATTATGGCACTGCGAGCGCGAGTCAAACACGATTTGCAAGGGATTCAACATCGATCGAGAATCGAGAATTGTGAGGACGATGAAGAAACGCGAGCATACGCAGAGGAATACGGAGCGAGCTTAGCTTCTTTTCTCAAGGTTGTCGAGAAGGAATGAAAGAGGGGGCAGCAAGCGATTCCTCGCTTCGGGGATTTGCTCGCTTTGTGACGAGGCTCCGCGCTATATATGTTACTCGAGGAACCGCAAAGCTAAAGCATTTATTCCTCTTCATCTCTTTTTCTCTTATTTCTCGCATTTACTGGGAGAGAAAAGCAAAACTCGTTTCGACCGCGGAGGATCGAGGTAGTTGCAGCGCCGCGTGGTGGTAGGAATTGGCAACGCAGGTGGGCAGAACGAGCCCGCGAGCGTCTCGTTTACCGAGCGTCGCCCATGGACAACTTAGGTTATTGTACGCACGTACGCGAGCGATTCCTTTTTTTATACGAGCTACCTCGAGAAGAAAGAAGGCAATCGCTTTCTATATTCAATATGGTCTTGTTCTCGACAGGAATAAAACCTATCTTTATTCTTTTTTCAAAATCTTCCCACTGCGAAAGCCTTAACCTACTCGATCCTCGCTTCGTTCCTTCGAAAGAGAACGAGGTAGAATTCCATCTGAAACCGAAGGATTCCAAAAACAAAAAGGAAAGAATTAAGGTAAAATAATTTACCTGTTCGTGCGACGGAGTCGTAACCAGCTGCGGAGTTCGAACACAACAAGTGCTACTCGGTATTTTATTTGTTCGTGCAAGGTGCAATTGAAGACTGCCAGTTGCATTGCTCACGACGATGCCTCAGTCGAACTAATTCCACCTATTCTACATAATTTTCTCTTCCTGGTAGGCAAAGCTCCAGACCTACGTCATTCTTTGACGGTACTTTAATCATTCGCAACTGTACCGCTCGACGTCTACTTCGTTGTCGAAATAGAAGCTAATTTACCGAACTTGTTTAGCGAAGAACATTACATTTTTGAATATTTCCATTCTATCGCTATAATAATGTACCGTGCGATAATGATTCATGTTTTTGTATTTCATTTGTTACAGATCCTCCTGGGGACAGCATGTACATGATATGCGGTGTTTTAATTGCGATGGTCCTGGTCGGCGTCATAATCGTTCTATTGGCAGTGACCATCAGGTAATATTTTCAATCCTTATTTCAATACAGTCATTTTTATGACTTAATGACATCTTTGTAGCCGGGTGAGCTCGATCTCGCGTGAATCATTCACGCGTCATGACATTCGGGAGTGCGAAGAAATTTTCAGGCCCGTATACAACTGGGAGTGTATCAGTGGATTGTTTAACTAAACCGAGCTATATGTACACAAACCGTGACTCACGTACAGTCAGACTATGAACGGTTCTCTATCGCACGAACTTGGGACGAAGTGATAGACGAAGAAACGAGGAAAACATTTCGAGGAAACGAACACTGAGAACAACAACGAAGAATATTTAAAATAAAAGAAGTCGTTTTAAAACTCGAGCATCGTTTGTAGTAAATACAATTAATCGAAGTCGTCGAATAAACAAAAAAAAACATAAAATCAATCAAAACTCTAAAAATTGTCGTTTAAAATAAAATTCAACTATTTGTTTTTTCAATCATTCGTTACAAACAATCGCACTGACCTGAATTCAAGAATTCACACCGAAACTCCGAAAAAATACGTGAATTAATTAATTTATTATTTCCAATTCATAAAATTGATTTTTTATCGAAAACAATCTTTATTTTCCACTCGACCAATCGCTACAATTCTTCCAACATTGTCGAATACGTTTGATTGAAAAATTAATAAATCGTATATTATTTTCATTGAATCACGCGCAAATCGAAAAAAAAGGATTTCCGGTACGATGCAATTTCGATAATTGATTTAGGACGGCATTGATTATAGCCGAACGAATAAAATAAATATTTTACTGCGAGGAAAATCAATGAGTGTAACACGCAACAGACCGACCAACGATCATGCGTAATCGAAGGTCGAATGAATATTGGAAGGATTCCGCGCATTTTCAGGCAGTTGTCCGCTCGCGCCAGTCACGAATGCGCGTGTAAGGTGATATATGATACTTTCGGTTCAAGGGAAAATCCGATTCTTTCATCGTTTTTCTTTCTTTCTTTTAGAAGGCGCTCTATCTTCCTCGATCTCTCGCTACCTCGAGGACTTTTTAGTAAAATTCCGGTCTAGAAAGCTCGCTGAACTTGATCAATCCCACGACATTCTGTCGAATGAATTGATCTTTCGACTCGGGAAATGTTAAAAATCGATAACTTTACACACCGCAAAAACCCTCGCACACAAAACCGCTCTTATGCTTATTTTTTTAATTCAATAATCACGTGGTATATTCGCACGTGACGTTGCACGCGACATGTCATAATCCAATATAACGTGACTTTGAGTATAGAATCGGGATTTTATCGGTTAATCCGGCAAAACAAGGTTCTAGAGGATTCGATCGTCGATTCTAACGAGGCTTATCCATGTTTTACTTCCACGTTTTATCTGAACAAAGTTTCATACTTTCGGTCGATGTCGCAATTCTGAGAGAAACGCAGTTATACGAACAGAAATGTATTTAAACAAATTGATTTTTTTTTAATTGATAAATATGAAATACTCGATCGATAAAAATTCATTTCTAAAATGATTTTAAGTACGATTTAATTTTTGTCTCGCGATTCGAGGATAAAAATACGATAAATAGCTAATAATGATTATAAAATTTTAGAAAAGTCGTTTTCCAGCGAAATATTTTTTCCTAATTGTCATAATCGTTATCTTTTTTCTAATTCTCGAATTTTCTCGCCACGTCGTGTAGAAACGTCGAGAGGCTAGAACGATGTTCTATATACAATTTGTCAATAAAGTTTCATTGGTCGATGAGTAATTAGATTTCACCCCTCAAAAAAACAAAAATAAAATAAAAATATGCCAATGAACAAGGATTAGTTCGTGTATAAACACCCATGAGTTGCACGTAAACATTGAAATATCCAGAACATCAATAATAATCTCGTCCACGTGGAAACAGCACAACATTGGAGATAGCGAAGTTATTTATAACGTCCGACGTATAAGAACGTCCGAAAAATCCCACCTTTTGATAATAATCTGGACAAGGAGCTGTCAGATTCCTGAAAAAAGAAAAAAAAACAAAGAAAAAAAACCGTTCTTGACTTTTAATAAACGCTCTCATCGGGTTTTCCCAACGTTTTTGCTATCGACGATACGACTGGACATCGACTCTAATTTTATCGCGTCGATTTATCAATACGTGCGTAAATATACGTATATACATATATATTCTTGAGCAAACTCGCGATTTGCATTGCATACTTTGTAAATTGAGAAATTGAAAAGTGCCTCGGGGATTTCTTGAATAATCCTCGGTTATCGCTACCGTGAATTGGCTTCATTTTTACAAACGATTTAATTGATAATCGTTCGATAAATTCTCGGAAAAAATTAATTAATTTGAAATAAATGTATATATGAACAATAACAACGAAGGATCCTCGTTGTGTTTGCATGGAAATTGATTACACGGCTAATGACAAAACATAATATCGCTCTGATTTGAACAAAACATGTTTGTTTTCCGAGATATCCTTGATGTTCATACGTATGCGTTTTTATACAAGGCGTTCGTGCCAAATCGATCGACGAATGAGGAAACGAATGTTCATCTAGGATCGAATCGTTTATTGTATATTGCCGCTCTAATTACAAATAGAATTTGAATTAAAAGTAATTTAACAAAAAAAATTTTTAACCAACGATTACATTTTTATAATTTGTTTAAATGGCAAACGAATTTGTTTTATTTCAGAGTAATTATTTGTAAAGGAGTTGGGATTAGTGTAAAATATTAAATTTTTTAAAAGAAGGCGAATCGATATAAAATTTGGTTGGTTTAATGAACAAGAAATTTGACACGAAACACCTTGTGTATGTACAAACAGGGATATATGTATATTATAAATATTTATGTGTAACACGGCTAATCGCAACTTTAATGCGACGAACGTCGGTATTACGAGGAAACGCGAGTATGAAAAGTACACGTGGAATATACATGCGATCTGAGAATTTTCGTAAATACGGAATAAAAACATCGAATCTTACGATTAGCGATAAAATTATAATAATTTTTAGTACAAATTTGATTAAAATTGCAATATTTGTACGAATTTGCATTTTTTTTGTCTTAATTCGACAGTTTTCAAGTTTATCAAGCTCGAAAGGTTGACACAAATTATTTTTCTAATTTGAAAAAATAATGACAATTTATTTTGAAATTTGTAATATCGAAGAAAAATACTCATTCTTTTTTTACTTGGAAGTGTTTACGTTTTTTGTTATTCAATTGGAATCGAGTTTTTTTTTTTTAAATATTTGTGCAAATGTACTTTTGCTTTTGTTTCTAATCGTTGTCAAGCGCGAACCTACGTCACTATGTCCAGATTTTTCGTATCTCCGAAGGTTAGCATTGGCGCGGGTGGATAACGTCAGCGGAAATTGGCGAAAATGTATTCTCTCGCCCCGTTCATCCCCTTCGCGGGAACTCGACCAGTTGACTGGCCAGACGAGGAGTCGAAACTTTTGTGTGCTCGTACGTACACACGAATTATAAATAGTACATCGCGTGTGAAACGATATATACATTTATCGAATGACCAAAAATAATTATTCTCCGAATCGTTGAAATAAAAATTTGTTAACAAACAAAAAAACAAAAATTTGTCACCGACCGACTAGCAAACAACGAAACTTATATAAATCGGTTAAACATCGATCGAATTATTTCCCTATATCTTCAATTATTTTCCTCAATTTCTGTTCGTACAATTTTTAATTTTAATATGTATTTTAAAAATAATTTTTTTCATTATTTTTTCACCCAATTTTAAATTTCTATTTGTTTTTATATATTTTTCAAAACGTATGTTGAGAATATATTTACAATTCACGATCGAGTAAACGTTTCTCGCAGGTGTATAGAAAAGTCGAGACGCGACGAGTGATAAATTGCATTTTTTCGTTTTGGCGTGCAAAAAAAATAATCGCGAAAATTTCCCAGCTGTCTGGTTCGTTGGGTCTCGTGATTTTGAAAGAGAGATGAAATTGTGTATAAATATATGTACGCGTATTCGAAGTAGACGAGAAAAAAAGACGAAAAAAGCGAGCGAGAAAACGAATCGTTTACCCGTTCGCGAAAGAGTCGCGCTTTTATTTTCGATCTTCCGAATTCGAGACACGCGCCGTTTATTCCACCTCCATCAGTGCCAAAGCGAGTTCGCATCGTGCACTCAACACTTTTCTCCATATGTCACGCGATTCTCGTCGCTCGTTGCGACGGACTACTCCGATTACGAGCTCATTTTTCATTTTCATTTTATTTCACTTCTGTTTTTTTTTCTTCTCTTTCTTTCCTCTTCTTTTTTATTATTCCTCGGCGAGCCACTTGCAACTTCAGCGTTTTTATCAGCGCGCGTGCAATCACGGCCACACGTGGAGGATGACGAATACGAAAATTTCAAAAACGCAAATTTCAGTTTTTTCCGTTTGAAATTAATAATTTACTAATTTTTGTAGTTCCATTATTAATAATCGAATTATTAAATTTAACGTACGTTCGTTGGAAGTTAAAAAACACTGTTTTTTTTTCAAAATACACTTAAATAACTATAAAAATAGGTTTGAGCATTTTTTTTTCGGAAAATTTCAAAATCGTAAATTTTAGTTTTTTCCGATTGAAATTAATGATTTACCAATTTTTGTAGTTCGATTATTAATAATCGAATTATTGAATTAAACGTACAATCGTTGGAAGTTGAAAAAAAACTGTTTTTTTTTTAAAGACGTAAAATAACTATAAAAATAGGTACGAGCATTTGGCAGCCAATGCCAATTTGTTTTTTTATTCGGATTGCCATTATCCGTCGATCTTTCTCGGTATAAATATCGATCGCTTCGTGAATTTACAAATCCGACGATCGCTGAATTGCAAATAACCTCGTTTGTATCGAAACAAATACAGGCCCGTGCGTAACGACGGAATAAAATTGATCGTCGGTCTCGAAACTCCTATCCGATTTCCAAGGATTCTTATTTTTCCAATTTTCAAGTTTAGGTTCGTTCGGGCTTGCAACAGTTTCACGCATCCGGCTCGTATAAATACATTTGCCGCGTGTTCTGGCCCGGTTAATAAACACCCCGGAAACGGTTTCGAGCACACGAGACTGCGTTTCCAGCCGAGAAATTGCACCTCGAAATGCAACACGTCGTATGAATTGATATTTTGACGAAAAAGAAAAAACAAAAACAATAAAAAAAAATAATAAAAATAACGAATAAACAATATCGATCAGAATTTTGAAAAAAGAATTATTGCAATTAATATTAATCTATTATTAAAAACTATTCTCAACATTTCTATCGTTATATCTGCGTTATCGCAATTTTAATTTCCCAACATTGATAAAAACGTTAATAATAGAAAACCATTTATTTCAATTCAATTTTACAATAATATTGTCTTATCGATAATTTTGTGATGAAATAATCGTTCGAACGTTGCTAATCTATATCCGTCTTCCGGTCGGTCACTTTATTGTCCAAAGGTCAACGCATCGATGTCTCATGCACTCACGCGCATTTGTTAATCGTATCAGATACGTATTTATAAATGATTCTATCTCTCAAAGCGAAACAGAGAGAGAGAGAGAGAAAGTCGAGTACTCGTTTCCGTTAAAATCACTTTGTCACATCGCGCAATTAAAAAATATCAGCCATATCGATCAAACCATTCGATAATTTCGCAATGTCGCTTAAACAATAATTCTCACTAATCGGATATTTTTTCAAATACATTCCAATCGACTCGAGATACAAAAAGGAATTAAAAACGAAAAGTCTGGATTCCCTCTTCGAGAGGAAACACGAAGATTAGCCTTGATTACGCAATTCGAGGAAATGTCACGATATCGAGAATTTGTTTACCGTTTCTTCATCTCGATGGGATTTTCCTGTTCGCCAATTTCGTTGTACGACAATATTTTCTCCACGCGTTTATTTTATCCTTCCCTCGCGAATTTTACCCATCGCGTCACGCGGAATATTGCCACGCGTATCACGTTCCCGCGAATAATTAACGCGGAATTAAAGCCAAAATTTACGAGAGAAAATATTTACGTCGCGAGTGAAGAAGAAAGTCTATCGCTGTTGGCAACCACGGACTCTCGTTACAATCGTGGCTCGATCGATTGTGTGCTTTGGACAAGAACTGAGGAGAATCGCGACGATTCGAAGTCCCTCTCGAATCATTTGCGAAATCGAAATTCTCGCTCGTACGATCGTTTATTTCGTTTTCATTTCTTTTTACCACGATACGTTCGAACGTGTTTGCTCGAAAGATTCGCGTCATCGTTTTCGCCGAAAGGAAGATCAAGCGGGATTGAAGATATCGTTGAAACGATTTCTCATTACGTGCGCTTGTGCGATTTCCGAGTTTTATCGTTGAACACATCGCGCATTTGTCGATGGCAAACATACGCCAAGACTTGTTCAGGTGGGGCTTGGTTCCCTTTGAATAAGAACGACGACGTTGTAGCTCCGTGTCACTATTATGACGTACAATTCTGTGTCTCTGTCTCGTTCTCGTTCTCTCAACGATCTTCGATCAGCAATTTGCGCGTTCGATCTCGCGCAATCGATCATTATGGATTCAATATGATTTATATCAGCCACTGAATCAAGATCAAATTTTTCATTATATGGCTTTTTAACGAGGCTCAAACTGTTCGTTTGAATTCGATCGAAAATTACAAATCGATCGATCGTTCGAACGTTGACAATTTTTTGTTCATCGATGGATTGACAATTTTTTTTCCTTGATCGTTTGATAATTTTTTACATCCTTATTTCATGAGCTGAATCCTCTTTCGATTATCACATTTCACGAAAAAAAACATCGCAAATTCGTAATAAGCCTCGCTGGATGAAACGAACTCCAGTTAGCACGGTGTCAGTCGCTCCCTCTCTCTCTCTCTCTCTCTCTCTCTCTCTCTTTCTCTCTCTCTCTCTCTCTCTCTCTCTCTCTCTCTCTCTCTCTCTCTTTCTCTACATATAGATATATTAACTGATACGAAACGGTCAAATTTCTCGTTTCTCTCCGAGCTCACACGATATTTAACTATATTAATGGAGTCCCCGGAGTATATCCCCCAATGACGATGAGTCGGACCTGGCCCTGACCCTTCCTCGAGAGCCTCGAGTTTCGCTCTCGTCGTTCATCAGTTTGTATTTCCTTTTGCCATTCAAATCCCCCTTTGCCCTTCTCTTCCACCCCTCCCAACCATCCCCTCGCCTCTCGGTCGCATTGCGTTTTATTAGTCGTCGAGACAAACTCGTCAAAGCCACCGAGACACTTCTCGTTACTTGGCACGACGAATAAAGGGTGGACAAAAAATAATAAAACAAATTTCAATTTCGCGAAGTCACCGATTAATCATAATGCAAAACTCGATACGCGATCAGTTCTCGCGTTCGATATTTGAAATTCAAATTTACCTCGCATACCGCGATTACAACTATAACAACAACAACAATAATAATAATAATAATAATAATAATAATTATCGTTATTCTTGTTGTTGTTATAAAGTCAAGAAAACAAGTCAAATGGGAAATGGGATTAAAGTAGTCGACTACACTCGGACGGAAAGAAGGCGCCAAAGAGTGGGGGGATAAAGGAAGTTACGAGTACAGAAAATGGAAGCATAGATGCGTAACAGTAGATGAGCTTCGGAGGCATTCAAAGCTACCCAGAAAATCGCGAAGCAGTACAACGATACAGATGAGCACATACGTCCGGCTATTACCGGGAACCATCAAACCCCCTCCCCCCCCTTCGCTCCGTGCTTTTCACGCAACTCCCGCCATATTGGATGCACACTCGCGCTATGTAATTTACGTCAGTGCAATGCGAGAATTATTAGTTCATTAGCGAAATTATATTACGCGAGCGCATCTGCGGGGTTGAGAGACGACGGTACGACGCTGCTGCCATCTACAAGATGGCGGACGATATGCCACTTGAGTTGTACTTTATACCGGGTGTCCAATTTCTTAAGATTTTCTTGGACGATGTTAAATATTGTTTTCAAGGATAAAGTTGCGTTTTGATTTTAGTTTTTTTTGTTCTTGTTTCGATCGTTAATGGAATTTTATTCTGAGACTCAGGAACAGGACGACTTGTACCGACCGAGGACTCGCCTGTACATTTTTTGTCACTATCTTGTTTCTCGTTCTTTTGTTGTTCGCGCGATCGTTGAAGTTTCGTCGAGCAAGGATGTAAACGCAGAGTCACACAGGAGGAGGGAGGAGTAAGAAGTAGCGAAACGAGTGTACCACCCGATACTCAAAGAAATTACCTAGAATTACGTTAACCTCGGGAAAGAGGATGTTCTCATTTTTTCTCGCTCTCTCTCTCTCTCTCTCTCTCTAAGTTCGTATTTTTTCATCTTTTTTACGCGTTCTTATTTTTCTTCTTATTGTTCGCTCTGTATTGCGACTGTTTTTTTCACGACCGACTAACACTCATGGTGGTTATTACGTATTGTGCATGCGTATATTGTACCAACGCTAAGGAATGTTTGCGAGGAAAAAATAAAAATTTATCGATGCCCGAGAAGGGTCGAAAATTATATCGGTCGTTTTATTACTCCAAAAAAAAGTAAAACAATAATTTCTTATAAATTGTTAAGAAAATAGTAATGATACTTGAAGTACAATTATTTTTCGAATTTATCGAACACAAAGAGACCTCCAACATTGAAAATTTGATATTTTTGTTTGTGTTTGGGATCGTTTCGATTCGTTCGGTTTCATTTCTTTCGTGATATCGCGACTATCGTCATTCGCACTAAGGTATTATATATCTCGCCTCGTGGGTGGCTAATTTGTTGATGAAAGGAGTAGCAAGCATTTTTGTCGTAGTGGACGTCATGCAGTCGATCAGTTGAGATTGTCTACGTTGTAGGGCTGTCACAACGAAGCTCATACGTATTACACGCGCGAAAGAAAACTGAGAGGCTCTCTGTTCTCTCGCTTATATCATTCACTATTAAAGCGCAATTGCGATAAATTTTTCCAGGTTTTAGTGCGATGACGCAAAAGTAAATTTCCTCTTGTCGCGTCCAAATGACGACAGAAAATAATTGTAATAGGTACTGATTCATACTCGTACATTTATCTTATTTTTTGTTATTATTTTCTTAATGAAAACAAAATGGAAAAGATGGTAAAAATTTCGTTCTTTTTTCTTATAAATAATTCGAGATAAAAAATTGGAATTTTTGTTCATGTCCAACGACACTTTTGTAAAATAAATTATTCGAACGATATGATATTTCGAAATTAATTTATTCCGTAGTTTATTTTTAGGGTATTTAAATTTTAGGCACGTGTTGTATAATAAATCAATCAATTATATCGCTGAATTAATAACGTGAGTTTTCAAATATACAAAATTGTTAATATATAATCCGCGTGTCTTTCGAGTCAGGCTCGAGCGTTCTCGTCTCGACTTCAAATCCTAACATATCGATGCGACAGCGTAAATATTAATTTCGAAAAAAAAAAGAAAACAAAGTACGATACACAATTTTAAAAAATCTAAAAAATAATCATTTCCTCGAATCACACTTCCTTAAAACAAAAACAAATTAAATGCAACGGATCACATGAAAACAAAAAAAAAATAAACAATTTCCCGTCAAAATTCAAACCTCAAAGACGAAAAATACTCACGATATCAACAAAAAATTCTCACGTCAAATAGAATTACATAAAAACAAAAAAGAGAAACGAAAAAAACCAAAAAACTCGTAGGAAACTTTGCACCAACATTCAAAAAGAGGAGAAAAAAATCTCTCAAAAACGTCTCGACGCAAAAATTGTCAAAAGGCGTCGTTCCAAACGTTGAAAATAAACATTAACAAATAAACATAACTCGCGCTCTACGACTCGAATAACGACAAATAACGAAGTGCGAAAAATATTGAATTGCATAAAAATAAAGAATAAAACTTTTTTTTCTTTTTGTTCTTCTTGTTCAAGTACGTAATGCTCTTTTTTTTTGCTTTATCAGAGTCTCACGTTTTATAACACGCTCTCTCGCGTGTAACTCGCCGAGAGGTGCTCGAGGCGAAGTGAGAAACTTTTGACCGTGTTCGAAACGAAGCGAACGTTATACGGTGTCTGCTATATATATATATATATATATATATATATATATATATATATATATATATAACCGTGTTATATCTGTCCCCCAGTATATACCCTGGCTACAGTATATACGATATATTTATATATATATAACAATTTCAATGTGTTATATATATATATATAATACATTGAAAGAACAGACGCGCGTCGGTTATAGCCGTTGGGTCGCCACAGTGGGGAAATCCTACGTCCAATGGAGCGTCGTCGGCCGCGTGACGTCACGACGCTCACGTATAAAGTGGTGGATTCGCGGGACCTCGAGCTCAGACGGACTCGCGCGTTTGCTGTTGGTACGAGTCATGAGTATCGGGAGGACGGAAACGTCGTCTTCGTCGTCGCGGTCGTCGTCGTCGTCCTCGTCGTCGAGTCAAAGTTTTCGTCGTTTCTCGTAATAAACAACGAGAACAATCGAGGGAAAAAAATTCAAAATAAAAGAACGATTTTCCCATCGTAACGTTTCAAATCTGCAGCTCGTTACACGTAAATCCGTGTTCGAGGGAAGAGTTTGATCGCGTTGAAATAAAAAAAAAACATTAATAGATAAATAAAAATTACGGTGCGACAAAACGAAAATATAGACAGAACGATCAATCGCGAGAAAAATTTGTTTTACTTCGATAATCTTCGATCGATTTGCAATTTTTATTTGTCCTCGAAGTCGATGTCGACGAGTGGGACACGCGGATAAATTGAATTTAAAATTAATAAATGAATTAATAATTAAATAGAAACGAAAGAAAAAAAAAGCAAAAGACCAAGGATCTATAAAACTAGTCAAAAGCGAGACGTGCGTGTACTTTGTTACAGTGGGTGGTGCGCGCGTTCGCACATATTATTATTATTAGTTGAATTAAAACGACGCGTGTACAAACATATACATACATAAATAATTATTACAATTAATTTATAAAGAAGACAAAAACGGAATAATAACAAACAACAAGAAAAATAACAAAGGTGCTTTAAGATCGACGAGTGTCGTAGAGAATTGAACAAAACGATAACAACAAAAAAACGTGCAAACGACATTCTTCGAGACTCAGTGTTCGTTCCTACGTGGAGAAATCGTGTGATAGAGAAAGAAACAAAAAGAAATAAAGAAAATTGTATTTCCTACCGAGATAAAGTCGTGGGATTCGAGTACGAAGGGGGCAGAGGAGAGAAAAAAAAAGTCCAACAAAAACTGATACGAGAAACGAGGTCGGCCAAGAGGGGACTGAACGCACGACGGTTTCTCACCTCGTGAATTTCGTCCGTTTGTACAGCAATACCGCGCTATATATTATACCGGCTGGTGGTAACCAAAATCTACATATATATATTATACGTGTATTATATATCCATATATAATATTGGTATATATATAAATAAACAAATAGAATTCTCGTCAAGGTTTATTCCTTCGCTGAAAACTCACGAAACTCGTATATTCTCTCGTTCGCCAATTCAAATCTACCTCGCGTTCCCGCCACTGACGTAGCGGGAAGTGCGCATGCGCGAACCATCGTCGCGCTGCGATCTTACGCGGTTGAATTACCACGTGGAATTCTCGGCTAAAAACGAGAATTCGCAGAATTCTCGTCGTCTCGTTGTCGATAACGGCCTGAAAATTCCTTCCAACGTCGCGAAGAAGCTCACCCGGCTCTATCTGAAATACAAGATGGTCGGGAGCAACGGTACCATGATAGCCATACGGCTTGTTCGCAGCAAATTGCGAAAGCGCGAGGATCACGCCGGTAACGAGGCGCATACGGAACCTTCGGTCGTACAAACCGCGACCCCAGTATCCGCCATTGTCGTCAATCAACAAAACGTTATCACAGCCAATGGCACGGATCTTAGATGCAACACGAGCATCAATACCGCTACCACGACCACTTGCAACCTCAATAGTATCGATGTCGTCAATGGCATACCCGAGGGCAATCTCGCATACGCCAACGACAACGGCGATCAATTCATCTGGCAATTCCCACCGCCTTATCCGCCGCATACACCACCGCCTCAGTACTCGTTGTACAACGACCAGGTAAAGGAAACTTCTATTTATTTCACCTCGTTACTCTCATTTCTTTCATATTTTTCTTTTTCTTTATAATTCCTGGTCGAAGTTTGAGAACATTTTGACATATCGAGGAAATATTGCAGTTTGGATTTTAATCGGCTATGGATTAGGAATTGGTGAAAAAGAATTGGCGGGAAATTTGAATTTCAAGGAAAAAAAATTTTTTTTTTGGAATCTTTGATTGAATTTTCGAAGAGTAAATGGGGGGAGATTGAGCGACGTTGAAATTGAATTGTTATCACGTTATATCGTGGCTCGGAATTGAATTGGTTTTGAAAAAACAGAAAATATTCAGTCGCTGCGAAACGAATTTGTGGTCGACTCGAAAATTTGATTCGCAAATATAGTTTGACCGTGTATCGAGGCTGAGAGATATCGCGTAGAAATATTGCGCATAGAATTGTCCGTTGGTCAGCGACGAAAGAGGACAGCGACGAGAAGGGGAGTGAAGGACAGGGTAAAGATTGGGAGGTGAGAGTGGACGCGGGAAAAGCAGAGCGTGACGTAGATTTTGTAACGGTGAGACGCGAAGCTCCGTTGGCTCGACAGTCGGCACGCAAAACTTTTATTTTTAATTCGCAAAACAAAACTTTACAATATTTCAAAAATAAAATACAAAATTTCGAAAAACATTTCGTTTTCGTTATTTTCCAAACAATCGATCGAAATTATTTCAACAAATATGATAAAATAATTGAATATGTCGCTAATTTCTCAAACAAACAAAATATTATCGTCCAATTTCTCAAATAATAATTCTCATCGTTGACTACGTCATTGAATCGTCGTAGACGAAATAACATTAAAATCGTCGAATACCTACGTCAAAACATATATGATTTCCCTGAAATTCGCTGTGCCAAAATAAGTTTCGGTTGTGCAAATACGAGAAAGAGTAAGAAAGAGGGGGAAGAGAGGGAGAGAGAGAGAGACAGAGAGAGATCAGAACCGCGTAATAATACAAAATAAGTTGGACGTGGTATTGGACGTTCGTAACGACACGCGTCAGAAGAAACAGAGATTGGTGTCTAGAAAACTGATCACGAGGTACGAGCATGTCCGCCAATAAAATTTACATGTTGTCACGAAAGAGCGAGGGAAGGGAAAACCGAGTGAAAGACTCTTGGTTTTAGATTCTTCGTTACCTGGTCTCGTCGAGTCGTCTCGTCGAGAAGTTTTCGCGAGAGTTTCATAAAAAAAAAGCAAAAAAAAAAGAATCCTCCGACGTTGTTCGTCGTTGGTTTGGAAGTTATA
This sequence comes from Netelia fuscicornis, assembly GCA_946811545.1. NCBI lineage: Eukaryota > Metazoa > Arthropoda > Insecta > Hymenoptera > Ichneumonidae > Netelia > Netelia fuscicornis. Next base: position 31,607,467 of record OX328016.1, read on the forward strand.
ACGAGCTAGTTCGGTCTCTCATAAATTTGCACTGTCCCAGATTAATTTTCCGAGAGAAAGAAGGAAATAACGATTTAATTTTACGATTTTCCGTTCTCGTTTCGTAGCAAAAACGTATTTTTGACCGCTCGCAATGTTCGAGCACGCTCCCATTTATAAGCTATTATTCAATTCCCTGTCAATTACAACGGTTAAGCACCGAAAATTAAACCGCGAACGGGATAGTTGGCTAACGCGCGTATCTACTCGTTGACGGTTGCTGACAGTTGCCGGCCTTAATTAGCGCGGAAGAATTTTATTGTTTCCAAATATAATAATAATAATAATAATAATAATAATAATAATAATAATAATAATAATAATAATAATAATAATAATAATCGTCAATTTTTATGACAACATTATTCAAGTCCTCAATTTTAATTGATTTTTAGATATATGGATATTGATCAACCATAAATAGTCCAAGCTAAATATTCTATCAAAATTATTACGAATAATAATAATAATAATAATAATAATAGCTAATTTCGATGCCAATAATATAACGATCTAAAATTTTAATTGCACCTTATTCAAACTTAAACAATGAAATATTCCGCCAAAATTATAATGAATAATAACAATAATAATAATAATAACCACTTTACCCTTAATACCAATTAATCGAAAAATCGATCGACGGAAATATTTCGGCAAAATAATAATTTCGGCGAATTAATTCGAATTAATCGTTTGAAGAAACGGGAAACTCGTGGAGTTAAATCTACGTACGAGAATCTTACAATTAGATCGGTAACCTAGAATTTAAAGCGGGGTCCGTTTGCCAGTCGCGGATCATTAAATAACGTTTATTGCGGTTTGTCATACGGACGCCGGTCTTGATCGGAGCTTATACCTTCGGCAATAAGTTTACCGGTACTTTCCGTACATACCCGTTCGTATATTGTATTTTGTATATGTATTCTTCTCTATGAATATATGCGTGCGGTTGTCAGTGTAAGTGCACGCGTATGCTCTTGTGTGTGTGTGTGTGTGTGTGTGTGTGTGTGTGTGTGTGTGTGTGCGCTATCGATTCACCAAGGACGATACGAGTAGAGAGGGACTTCTGGCGTGTGCTAGTGGTCGAGGCTCGTTCGGATCGCGAGTTAGTAAGCACGCGAGACTATGGGACGATTTTGTACAGTAACCATGAATATACCGGGTGACGCGTAGTTTCGTTCATCTTTGGGCTTTCCCCTTCCCCTTATCACTCTTTCTCTATCTCACTTCTTCCCTTCCTGCCTCTTCGCTCTATCTGGCTTTCCTTTCGTTCACTATTGCTTTTTCTCTCCACGTTCTACGGTTATACCCGGTGACTCGTTTCCCTTTTCTCTCCCACTCTTTCCTCTCTTTCGCTTTCTCTCTCCTTCTTTGTCTCGTTTCTACCACTCCCTTTCACTCACTCTCTCTTTCTCTCCTTCTTTCTCTTTAGCTTGAATTCATCTCCTGTCTCTCTTTTTCTCTTTCTCTCCGGTAGACAATCGCTATAGTCAGAAAAATTCTAAACAATCGGCAACGTTGCCAAAGCTTAATACCGGTCTTTCTCTATCCGTCTCTCTCGCAACCACGAGGATCGTCGAACGACAAAAGATACCAGCGAGTCGACGTTGCCGAGGCGTCTTTTCACCGTTTCACGCTCCACTTATCTGTATAAGTCTCGTCTCTCTCTCTCTCACTCTCTTTCTCTCTCTTTTACCCCCTCCTCCTCGTCCTCCCTTTCCTCGACCCAACCGTCCTCGATTACGCCTCTTGTCAGCTCGTATAAAACTACCAATTAGTCACTCCAGGAAGGTTTTGGAAAATCGTCGAATTTTCTTTTTTCTCTCATACTTATTCTCGTCTTCGTCATATTTCATCGACCCGAGGCACGACAACTCGATATTTCCGTTTCTCTCCATTGGATTTTGTTCTCACTCGTCGTATTTTCGCGCCGATTTATTTATCAATTCACGATAAGCTACGACGACGTCCCTTTCCTTCCTCGCAAGAACGAAAATAGCTAAAAAAAAAAGATCGTTCGAAAATGCGTAAATCATGTTTCAATAATTAATATGAATTATTCATCTCGAACGATTCTTTCCCCTGGAAATCGACTTTCTTTTTTTGTACGTGTGCTTTTTTTCATTTTTGTTTCTTAAATAATTATTATCTTTCAAAAAATCATTAATAATCTTTTCAAAATAACGATCGATCGTCGAGCCAAGAATAATAATCCGACCATCGTGAAAAAATAATTCAAATGAAATCGCTCATCAAACTCTCTCGTATCTTCCTCCACAGTCAAACCGTTTTCTCAGTCGCGCACACACAAACACACACACATACGTATCTAAATATACGTATATCGACTCATATTCCCTCGCCTAGAGACGATAAAACGTCTCTCACAATTCATGGAAATTCGACTAGCTCGAGTCTAGACTCGGTAGACGCTCTTCTTTCATCTCCACGGCCATAAACTGTCTCGCTCGTCGCCGGATTTCTCGACGCGCAGTACGAAATGCGTCCAATTATGTTCAGCATATTCACCCCACTCTCTCCATCAAATATTCTTTCGTCGTGAAAAGTCTCGTGGAAAGAGCGAGAAAATTTAAAGGAGTGGGAGAACTGAAGTGAGGAGAGTTCGGATATTTTAGAAACCGTGGGATGAAAGTGACGAAAGCAGCCCAGACGATATTTCAATATATGTATTATAATTTATAGATATAGTGTAGATATATATAAATACATAAATATATATTTAATATTTTGATATTTGATATATAATATAAAATCAATAGCTATATTTATAAATTTGAGCTTAGTGCAATTCACTACCGCGTGGGGGCGCAACGATAGGTACGTCCAAAATTCACGAGACTGTGACCGCCCGTTTCGACGTTACAGCGCTGCACAATTTTTTGATCTCTCTCTCTCTCTCTCACACACACACGCACACACACATACACGTATACGCACATAGTCCAACCGTCTCTCTTTGCCTCTCTCTTTTTTTGTCCGTCTCTCTATAAACGGTTCGAGGATGGCTACTTTCGTGCCAAGTTGCCCTCGGTCCGGTGCTAAATTTAGCGTGGGTGGGCGGCCGGTATAGAAAGACGGGCGAACGCGCCGACGGTTGCCAGCCGGGCCCCCGGATGCCTTCGCCGGTTCTCGCGTTGCACGAATCTCACAGCTGGCTCTACGCGACCCTCTTCAACCGATCTCCCTCTCCGCAGCCCCTTTTCCTTATCCTTTTCCTTTTACAGATTCTCATCGAGAGACGAACTTTTTGGCCAGTTTCCTCTTACGCCTTTGCTCCTCTCTCCTTTGATCCTTTCCTATTTATCTTTTTTTTGGCAATCCTTTCTTCTACCATTCGCATCGCTCCAATGTCCAAATAAACGATCCGCAACAAATTCCAAAAATCCATCGTCTTACAAATTTCCAAAAATCTTTTACCTTCGTCAATTTCCAGAAATACAAGATTTCTTTCCGCTATAATTTATTTTCTATCGCATCGTTCGTTCGTGAGAGAAATAGAAAGAAATGGATTTAAGACTCGTATCGTGCGAGATTTCGATCGATCGACGAATATTTGAGAAGTAGACCGGAAATTTTACCGAGGGACGATTTTATCGCCACGCGGAAACGTCGTCGCCGCTCGGTTACGTTCGAGTCACGTCGGTTTATAAAACCGTGGAGAAAAATATCGCCAGCTTGGCACGGAGATTTTATTCTCGCATCAGCGTGGCATTAAATAAATAATAAGGTCAAGAACGTTACGGGGCTTTCGAGAACGCGACGGGAACGAAGTGCGCGCGAAAGTCGCGACTAAAATTATGCAAGATCGTCGGTGAAGTCAGAGATAGATAGGTATGCATATATATATATATTTTTAAATACATATATATATTTGTCAAAGCGGCCATGCTACTGGTATATAATCACATGCGTGTGCGGGCGAGCCACGATCGACGGCGCCCGGGGGCGTCTAGCTCATCGTCGTTGCACGCGACGGCCACGATCGCGACGACCCACGAGACGAACACACACATACATCGCTACTCCTTAATATTCATATGTATATACGCAGAAATGCTTCCGCCTTCGGCAGCTGTCGCGAAGCGATAACGTATTTAGTACTGTACCTAACCGTAGCGCGGCGGTTACTTTTACGTATAAGCGTGCTATACATCGAGTTTCGACGCCGACCCGGGATACATCGCGATCTTATCAAGGTCCATCACGAGCGAAATTCGCATTGCAACATTCGTTCACGTACTAAAAACTGGGAGAAACGATCGCCGCGCTGTCGCGATGCAACCGCGGACAGCAAGGCCAAGGACAAGGACGGACATGTAACGATTTAACGATTTCTGGCATTGATATGAAAAATTAAAAATCCATCATATCGTATCACTGATTGGGGAAATATATTGGTTGAGAAAAGAATTAGTTTGTCGAAAAAAAAAATTGTTCTTAGTTCGAGATTCGAAGCGAACGACGTTTTTGCTTTCTCTAGAGCGTCTTGTCTGATGGCTCGAAGTTGTCGAGCAGAGCTGAATGCACCGTAGCTTATTACGGTCGACTCTACTTCTTCCACGAATGATCTATATGTATATACAGATATGTAAAAGGCAGAAAGAGCGCGTCAGGGGGACTTTTGCTTGGAAAGAACGAGGGAGAAGGGAATGGAGAAAATAAGAGGGAATGAAAAAAACGTGAAGAACAGGGAAGCTATACACACCCGGGCTCGGTGTGGTTATACACGTCCGAACAGACGAAGATAGAGATAGAGAGAGAGAGAGAGAGAACCTGCGAGGGGGACTATAAGGTTCAACGACCAAAATGCAACGGTGCGACGAGTGTGTGTATGTGTGTGTGCATGTATGTATTTACGCGTGCGTGAGGGCATGGAGAACTCATACACACACAGGACGGTTTCTCGTTTTATCGATCAGAAAACGACAAGCCAAGAGAGTTGTGCACGGTTGCCGACTGTGCTATGGCTGGTTTGTGTGTACTCTGGCTCCTAGGGGAGCAAGAACGCCGACAGAAACGCCATACTGGTTTTCTCTCTCCCTGGGTACGTGCAAGCCTCGAAGAAGAGGGCTCGCGGCGTGTCGGATCGGTCTATACCTCGACGAGGATTGCCTGCCGCCCTTCACTTCCCTTTCTTATAGCCTCGAGACACACAGTATGCCCCTTTTGCCATGCTATGCTTGTATATAGTTTGTTATATATGTATGGACAGACACACCATAGGGCACTAGCCCTTCCGAGCACCGCCACCGATCAGGGTCTGAATATTTCACCAACATAACGAACCTGCTGCCGCCGGATGACCAGCAGTCGGAGGGTAAAACTGCACCCGGCACCCTAAGCTTGATTCTCGTGAACTGATGGAAAAAAGAATAGTCGATACGTAGACCGGATGGTCGCATTCTACGTTCCGTTTTACTGTAGATTTCACGGGGAATGGTTATGATTTAATGTGGGAGAAAAAACACATTTTAAGTCGGGGAGGTTATGATTTGAGATTATTTCGAAGTATTATGTGAGTCAGAATCGCTTTGTAAAGAGTAGGGTGAATAACGATGAAAGAAGATTACTTATGCGACACCTGGTGGTCAACTCATGTCAACTCAGGTGGTGCTAAATTTCGCAGTCTAACCTCAAAATGTTCTCGCTTCAACAATGACGGGAATAAATGATTTTCAACATTTTTCTGATGTTCAAACAAATGATTAATACTTGGCAATGGTTTATTAATTGTGATTTTATTTTGTAATTACAGGATACCCTTGTACACGGACTGCAGTCGGATAGGCCTGGCTTTGCCAAAGGCTTCCGCAAGAACCTCGGTGGACGCTGGCGTCGTTTGGTGAAGAGGAAACCGGAAACGGAGACATGTGCCATTCCTCCCGAGCTCAAGGATCAGCTCAAGACCATCTACGTTTATTGACCTGACGAAGAAGAAGAAGAAGAAACAGAACGAAAAAAAAATAACAATCCACAGACACGCGGAAAGCGGCATAAAAGAAACGAAAATGAGCACAGGAGGAAGTCGTAATGGAAACGAGAGACAAGAATTAGAAAGAAACGACGTTGATCAGTCGATTCTTCTAACTATTCTAGAAGAAGAAAACAAAAGAAACATACCCTACAAAGTAATGCATCCTGTCTATCTCTACCATCACGAACCTTCCATTCGGTGAACAATATATGCTTTTCCTGTATAAGATATTTATCGTATTGACGAGAGCCTCCGATGTAGATTAGTGTGTGAACGACTAAAGAAGAAAACAAAAACAAAAACGTGAACGTGCAACGAACGGCTCAACGCCCTGTGACGAATTAAACGAGAGAGCTTGATGAAAAGAAGAAAAAAGCTTTCAAGCGCAGGTTCAATGGACGAGAGCCCATGCGATATTCTCGAGGTCCTCGTCGCGCTCAACGAGAACGAAAAATGGACGAAAAAATATCGCGACAAAAGAAGATAGCGCTGTTTCACGGTCGCGCGAGCAATGAAGCTCGCACGGAATGAACAGCGCGGCTCATCAAGCTAGCGACGCGCCGCGGCATCTACAAGAAACTCTGCCCGATGGGAGGATCTTCGGCGCATGCGCATCTTGCGCGTTTCAAAAACAACGGACAAAATTGTAAAAAAAAGACGCAAAAATTAAAAAAAAACACACATAAAATTTGGATTACGACAAGAAGACGATGACGTATCAGAGGAAAGAACTTCATGAGACTGACAAATAAAAATAGACGAGAGGGAAGCGGAAAAACGAACGGAGAAAATAAACAACGAAAGAAAACAAAAGAAAACAACTTCTTTCATTTTTCTCGCTGGCGTTTTTTTCGTTCCCGTATGATCCAAGTAAAGATTACGATAAGTTGCGAATAACAAAGTGAGACAAAAAGAATAATTACAATATTCGAGGGAAGAGTGTAGAAAAATGAAAAACCGAAAAAAAAATCAACAATAAAAAATACACACAAATTCAACTCACTAGTATTACATATACCTGAGATACGACGAGCGTAGGACTGCTAATTTTGTCTTCTTCCCGGTCAAATCTTTATTCATTCGTCGATTATTACTACTACGATTATTATTATTAATTAATTAATTATTATCGTTGTCATTACGACTATTGTATTCGTTCTTCTTCTTCGGGCAGTCCCTCGAATAAGCGTCTGTAAATAGGTGTATAAAGCAATAAGCGAGTACGATTTTAAGTTTTCTTTTAACGAGAACTATACCAGGTGATTCTGTATGTACGTCTGTTGTGTCTCTGTTATATATATATATATACATATATGTGTATATATACGTATGTATGTATATCTATATGTATATATATATATATATATATAAATTTGTATGTCCCACGAGTTTGATGATGGAACGAAAAAAAGTGTGATTGATCGTGAAAGTTTGCACACCGAGGCCGTATTGTAATTTGTATGTACGAGAGAGTAAGGGGAGGGGGAAGCGGACGGAAGAGCGTTTGTAAGCGGGAACGATGATGAAAAAATGTGTCACGTAAAGAAGATGAAAAGAAAAATGATAATAACAATAATACCGCGTTACGAGCGGATATCCGGCGATCAACGTTCAATGATACGTTTTTATTTTTATTCTTCTTTTTCGGTGCTATCCTCGTCGATTTCGTACAGCGACATTGTTGCGATCGTTATTGTTCGCGTAACTGCTCGCACGCCTATGTATCGTATGAAATACGCATGGTACGCGGGTACACAGAGAGAATGACACGAGAAAAATAAAAAAAATAAAAAAAAAAAAAAAAAAAAGAAAAAGGGAAGAAGAAAAAAAAGCAACAACGACACGATTTCCGGTGGGACCGAACGAGAAAGGATGTGCATAGGTGCATTTCGTAGTGATGAATTTGTAACATAGACCAATTTTAAGAGACTAACGATGAAAGAAACCTTAATCAATTTGACGGCTCATATTGAGCCCACTACTACAATCGCTAACGTGAAAATAAAGTGAAAGATGAGAGAAAAAGGAAAAAAATCGATGAAAAAAAAAAAGATAATAAATAAAAGAAAAATGATGGTATTTTAGTTGAATTGTTGTATTATTTGATATACGATGCGGATCGCGAATAAACGAGACCGTAAGCTCGGACGAGTTCGAGAAGAAAATGAAATAAAAAACCAATTTTCGATCGAGTTCGAAAAAGAATTCAAATTTTCAATTTCGTTTTTCGAACGATCGATCATAATTTTTGAACGGCCTAAAAGCCGTTTGGAAAATAAAGATTTAATATTCGTATTCATTGTTGAAGAGCAAGGAATATTTATATTACTTTTTTTTCTACGAATTTTATCGAAAAAACGCTTTTTTTAATCATCATTTTGGGTTCGAACGATGTCCCAGTCGACGCACTCGATACGCCGTTCTTACGGTCAACGAAGTTTTCAACGCACATTGGATAATCAACGAAATGAAAAAAAACAACGGTAGTTCGATTATTTTTTGATAAATCGAATCTCAATGTGGCGAGAAACCTCGAAGTACCGAAGGATCGTTCGCCATGCACTTTGTAAAAAAAAAATGGAATTTGTCGTATCGCGTGAAAATCTTGACTCGTTTTTCTTTTTGTAAATAATTATCAATATCGTGACGATTGAATTCATCGAAAGCGTAACGCAGTAACGAATAAACGAAGTAACAACGATGTGCCTACATATCCGTTCCATTACTACGAAGTAATGAGACGACAAATATCGACGAGTTTCGTTGCGTTTCTTGATACTTTTTTTTTTAAATATAAATATATAACGATCGGATCCTCGACGTTGCGGGCTGCGCTCTCACTACCTAGTCACTTTGTTAATATCGTCGAGAAACGTGTACGCAAAACGGGAAAATAAAAAAAAAACTAATTTTACAAATAAAAGGAAAGCAACGGGAGAAGATACAACAAAACTTGTTTAACTATAGGAAAATACTGCGCAGCTTGATAATGTTTTCTTCGAAAAAATGCGAAAAAAGAGACGAAAAATGAACAAACAAATGTGCATAAAACAACGTCGAATAAAGCATTTGCAAATATTTAAGGCGATTTATTGTCCTTCATTCGTGAAAGAGAATCCTTGCCCAATAATTTTTTATGTACGGCTGGAATGAGAAGAAGACGATTAAAAATCAATTTATGTGGAAGAAGACTGTGATGAAAGAATTATTTTCAAGAAAATTTGAATGTGACTAAATTGAATTTCACGTTGTTGCTGAAATATTGCTGAGTTTTAAATGCAGGATAAGGTAATTCTAACAAAAATTCAAATCGTTGGAATCTGCCGTACCGATCGTCGTCAAATGGAAAAATGACATGACCTACCGCGGCCTCAATACCACGCTCAGTAAGAAACATTTGGAATCGAGTTTGGTTAACTTCGGAAATTTCGTTACCGACCGAGCAATTGTTGTCTTTCATATATCGCAGTAACCCTCTTTGTTCTAGTAGAAAATACCTACACGAAGAAAAGATACACTTAAACGTGTTACCATCGGAGCAACTCCGTCGGTATATTACCTTCTCTCAAACTAAATCAAAAACCTAATCAATCGGTAACAATAATCAATGTTTTCCAAGGATACATTGCGATCTCGAAATAAGCGAAATCTTACGGATCGGGCACCGATAAATCGGAGTAAAAAAATGTCGTAGAACTTTGATATAAATGACGAGGCTATGTCCAATCGTTTAGAACGAATCATGAACATACAGACACCCTTCATGCCCTCAGGAAATAATTGTGCTCTACCTTATCCGACTCCGATATGGTGACGATCGAAAATAAATCGATTACTGCGATTTATTTCCGATGATATTCTTATTTAATGTTAATCGATAGATACGAAGTCTTATCGTTAATGCATTCTCTTCATTTTATCGATCTCCACCGATCTCGAAAATATCGTTAATCATATACGCGGTTTCTATGCCGATTTCTCAATGGTGCCGAACAATTTCGTTTGTCTTTTAAATATATTATTTAAACTACATCGTCGATAAACAGAATAAATAAATATTATTATCTCGTCAAGGTACGGAGATCCGGTTTCTCTCACGATCTTTAAAAATTCCCCGTTGCGTCACAAAAGGCGCAATGACGTCACACGAAGGATCTGAAGCAATCGATCGCGATATTAAAAAGCGAATTGCAAAATCGACCTCGTGGTTAATCGCCCATCGAACGATAATCGCGGAATAAATGGTCGATCGGTTCTTACCGATCGTCGAAGCGTGCGAAATTGTTATTTTCCTAGGATATGAAAATGGCGACTTGGTAGACGTGTCAAAGAACTCATTGACAATCTCGTGAGATCGATATTTAAAAAGAAGTCGTACCGGACCATTTACAAAGCGACGCTCGTCGACCAATGGCGTCTCGGTAAAGCGGCAAGAGCTAGGAACGAGCGGAAAGTGAAGGTTTCTTTATGCGGTTGGTCGGGGCACAAACGGCGGCCATCGTTGTTCAATGGCGATTAAATCAGTCGCGCGTGAGCCGTTGCTGAGCTCGCCCAAGCCGGTCCTCGTTTCGTCCTCGGAGGAACCGATTTTTCATCGTAAAATCGTCTTTTTTTTTACCGAATCGTCGAGGTTTTTTCGTTTATTTTTTTTTCAAATTTTCATACGTTTTTTCAGTCGAACGATCGAGTGGGTCTTCGAGAATTATTGTTACAGTCTCGAATGGGATCGGTCGGTACAAAACGTTCAGTGACTTGAACGCGGGGACGAGCGACGTTCGGCCCGTGTGCGCGTACTTACGACGAGTGGAATAACTTTGTGTCTGTGCCAGAAACGGTCGTTCGTCAATTTTTTTTTCTGTTTCTCGCATTTAATTCTCGACGTAGGAAAACGATATACAAAAAAACGAACTTACCGAGTCCCTGTGCAAGTCGTCTCAATGGGTTAAACAAAACGAGAGGGGGGAAAAATTTAAATCGTCGTTGTTCCTGTGCTGCAATTAATCGGTGACTTGGCATACTCCAGTTTCGAAGACGATGTGCGAAAAAATCGAGGAGAGAAGCACGTGCCATGCGCGTCTTCGGGGTCACTCCTCGATCCTGCCAACATTATGAAAAATGAGATTTTGTTTTCATGTTTCGTCGATCGACAAGATCGACATTTTTTTTCATCATCGACGATGTGGAATTGATTCATCTTCTTTTTAAAATCGTGGACCAATTTTAAAACGACAATCCGATTATTGAATCGATGTAATCAAATTTATTACTTTATTGAAATTAATCGAGAGGTCCGACTGGTTTATAATTAAAATATTCATGGAGAAGAAAATCGTGATAATTTCTCAAATTTATGTCAGAATTAATCGGCAAGAGATTAAAAATTGTGAATAAAATTGTGTTCTTCGATCGATTGGATTCTTAATTTTATTACAAAAAAAAATTGTTTATCTTTAAATTGGTATCGACGATATTTCGGTTAGTCGTCCGAACGACGAAGAAACGTCGAGTGATAAATCTCTAACTGGTGACGATACTTGGGAAGTGTGTCGAGGAGGCCAACGAGTGTCATCGCAACAGGATCGAAGTTCATTGGGAAAAACGTTTGGCCGATGTAGCGCAATGTTTGCCGGTTGGACCGTTTTGGCGGCGGCAGTGTGCCTGCTGATTGGTGCCGGTACGATATTTTTTACGTATTTTTTTTCACCTAACTATTTCAATTTTCTTTTTAATTCACGTCGATAATTATATTTAATTAAAAATTCTTGCACCTTGTTAATTAATTAAACGATTAAGTAAGATGTTTGAATCGAATAGGAAAAATAAGCAAAAGAACAAAATAATAGATTTATTTAACGATAGTTTTTAAATCGTAATTCGAATATTTTTTATTTATCCGAAAGAAAAGTTCTCTTCTGCGTTAAAAAATATGTCGAACAGTAGCCACAGTTCGATTCTGCTTTCTAAACACCGCAACGATACCAGTCTGCGGTCAGCTGCGCCACCAACTCCGCCAGCGTCTATAAATTCTGAAAGTGGCTCTCCATTATTCAGCGTGGTACGTGTCTTCGCGTAAACTTGATTTTCACAAAGCTTTTCGTCCACCTATCCGCGGCGTCGTATTTCATTCTTAGTGTATCCGCGACTGGTCGTTGAAGAGATTGGCGAGCTTGTCGCAATTCGAAATTCCCCGCCACGACAAGATGGCGTCTCGTCGAGCACGAAGCTTACGCTACGCTCCACTTCGCGTTTTCCAACAATCGTAACTAACGTTTTTTCAAACTTATCGAGAAAAATGATTACAGAAAACTTTCATTGAGTTGTGAACCTTTGCTCCGATCATGAAATGTCGACTCGATGGAACATAATTTTTTCACGGTTCATCGACTCGACGAGATCGAAATTCGTACAGGGAAAGCGCGACGGGGCCCACTTTCCCTACGCCCGCACGTGTCAAATCCATAAACTTTACAACGACGTGTCACTAAAACAGTCCTATAATATCGTTCCAACGATCGACAAAGCACTTCAGCAATCTTAATCTCTCCTTTCATCAAAAATTGAACAAACCATCTCCCTTTAAATTATAACCTCAAAACGCATAATCAATTTCTCTCTGCAACACTACGTCGATCAATATCGAGTAAATAAAAAAATAACTATCCGAACGGATGTTGCACGATACGCCATGAAACGAATAAAAAAGTTATTAAAAGATTAAATTGAGGGGGAAAAAGATAATAAACAAATAAAAAACGACGGATGTAATAAGAGTCGATACAGGAAGAGGGAAGTCTTTACACGATGTAGCGGTGTGACGACATGATCTCGGGGAAGGACGGGTGGTCGAGTTTTAAACGATCCTCTTAAAACCTCCGTCGCTATCGCGGTGCGGATGAATTAACGTTTTGCGGCTCGGCGGATTTCCCGAAGCACCGTACGTACTCTCGTAAGTACGTACGGTAGCGTCTTGATACGTAGTGCTCGGGTGTTATAATCGGGTCACCAGACACTGCGCAAGAAACCAACATAAATCTTTTACCGGTCTCACGCAGCAAACGGGCCCGTCCTGAGGCCAACGGTGGGGGATGAAAGAGGGGCAGGGGATATTTCTGCGAAAATTGTACAAGCCAGCATCGCGTACACGTACCCGAAGTAACTCGCAGGAGCAATTCAACGACGATACTTGCTGGAATCGAGTCAATTTTTTTTATCGCGAATGCTTGTTCTCCCAAGATGCAACAAAAATCATAAATTCTTCGATAAAGTTAAAAAATTGATGAAATTCGATGAAAAATATCGACCTTGGACTGGCCAAAAAGCGACGATACTTGCTCGGGTTGAGTCAATTTTTTTCGTCAATCCTTGCTCTCCCGAGATGCCATAAAAATCATAAATTCTTCGATAAACTTACAAAATTGATGAAATCTGATCGAAAAATGTCGACTTTAGACTGGCCAAAAAGTCACTGCGTTTTTTCCCTATCTCTCGATACGCGTATCTCTGTATCAAAAACGCAATTACTTTTTGGCCAAGCTAAAATTTTTCATCAATTTGCCAATTTATGATATTTCGTTATTATTCGCGTCTTGTACATTGGAAAATACGTCATATCGAGTAATATATGAACCCATTCGAGGATTAGATCCGTTGAATATGGAGAAGAAGAAAAAAGTGAATTAATACGCGATTTAACGAACCGACCTTGTTTTCGTCCGACAGCGAGGTGAAATATTTAATCCTATTATAATTTTCTAAAATTTAATTATCGCGGTACGCGCCGAAAGTGTCCTTTTTTTCTTCGAAGTCGTGAAAAAGATATCGCGCGTATCATTTGACTGGGGAGGCACGCGCATGAAAGTGAAGCGTCCGGCTCGAGGAATATTTAAGAGAATCGTATTATATGGCCGAGGCGCGGTTCGGCGCGTTGTACACGACGCGCGGCCTCAACCAAGTGAAAGTTCCCTTCGACTTCGGCTCTAAGGCAGCAGGTCCGGACTCGTTCGTCGGTCGAGTCGTGTACAAATAAAATAAAAAAAAAAAGATAAGAGGAATTTTCAAAGGTACAAGCACATATACGTTTGGTTATTCATCCGCGAGAATTCGAGGTTTTGGTGTTTACGCAAACATGCAGACTTCCTTCGGCTCCCTCCAATTTCCACTCCACCTTGTTCCCGGAAACGCGTCTGTGGATATTTTATCTCACGCAGAGTGGGACGTCCTTGAACAGATCCGAGAGGAATCTTCGGACTCGATTCGTTTTTTTTCGTCACGACGGCCATTAAATTTATCGATTTATTCATTGATTTTTTTATTAAAAAAATGAATAAATATCGCGATAAGGAGAAAATGAATGGAAGATAATTTAAGCTAGTGGGGTAAAATACGATCGTCAACGAATAAACAATAAAAACGATAAATTAACGTTGCGTTAAAATTCTATGAGAAAAAAAATTGTTTTCTCGAGTTTGAAAAAATACTTTTTTTTTTTGGTATAATTTTTGTTTAATCGCGCGGTTGCTCGGGATAGGCGAGGACACGAGAAAATGTTGGAGCACATCGCCACCGCGACATTGTCACGGTTCGTAAATCGTGTTGGAGAAGCGAGACGAGAGAAGGGAGATACACTTTGCGAAAGGTAAAAAACAAGAAAAAGAGAGAGAGAGAGAAAGGGTATACGTAGTCGCGATCCCTCGTGCCGGAGAGTGCCTCAGTCTCGCCACTCAAATTTCTCGTCGACCATCGGAAATCGACCGGTTCACTTTCAAATCCTGTTCCTTCGACGTTCCCTCGGACGATATCGAATAACGCCCCGAGTTGTTTCATACGAGCCCTGCATTATAATAATCGGTCGGGCAATCGTCTCACGTTGCCCTTGCGATATTTTCAAAGTAACCCACAGCTTGGTTTACGTACAACGAGGGGGGGAAAAAATAAATAAACGACGTACAAACGTTTCAAAAAGGCTCGCGAAAACTCCCAGAGGTCAACAAATACTAATTGATATTTGGTCAAACTTGATAGAAACAGTCTCGACTATTTCACGAGCAAAACAAACATTCGTAGCTACTTCAAGGTCACTCGTTGCTACTCAAGGTCGTCCAAGGGCACTTAAAGGTCATCGTTTCTACTCAAATATATACAAGGACGCTCGAAGGCATTGAGAGGCCCTTGTGACTATACGTATTCACTCAACGTCATTGAAGGGCACTCAAGGACACTTAGAGGTCATCGTAACTACTCAAATGCACTCAACGTCACTCGAGGCTATTACCAAACGTCCAAATACCTCGTGGACACTCGACGATTTTATGATCGTCACGGTATGTCACGGCGATCGAACAAAATCTTGTTGAAAACAAATAAAATTATTTAGTTTAGTTTTTGTGTATATGTTTTGCAAAGCATACGAAAACTGATACGGTTGGCTTTACGCTGGAGACCTATATATCGTGACGATAAATTGACAAATGTCGACTAACACCTTTACCTCGAGTTTTCACGCGGTGTAACCATAGAGAGCCACGTCCGTCGACATGTTCGTAGAATCGTCGCGACCGCGATTGTGTTTGTAGAAAGAAAGAAGAACGAAAAAAAAGACAACTTCAACGTAGCACCACCGGCGGTGAGAAAGAACGCTCTATGCCGCATCGACGGAATAGAGTTTGCAAGTATTTTTACTTCTACGTGCGACGTACTGTATCGTTTCATACCACTCCTCTCTCTCGCTCTCTCTCTCTCTATCTCGCGCACGCACCCGTTGCACTATCGCAACGAGTTTTATTCTCTGACGTTTCTCGCGCGCTTCACCCTTTTGCGAGCTTTTACTCGCGACGAGAACTCACGACCTCATTAACCGGTGACTGAAAAAAAAAACAAGAAAAAAAAAACGATATATACATGTTTCGAAGTAATTCTCCATTCGACATCCAGATGCCTCTGGGTACAGAGTCGTCAAATGGTCGAAAGATTCGCAGTAAAACTCGGTACGTTTCGCGGTATTCCTAACCGCAGAATGTCCTCTCTTGGCACTATTTCTCTCTTTATTTTCTCTCTATCGTTTTGTTTTTCTATCTCTGTGTATCTCCTCAAAGGTAATTATTCTACGATTCCGCAAATCTTGGTCGTTCTCCGCCCCAGCGAAACTTCATTTACAACGTACCGAACGAGAGAAATAGAAATTTCTTTTTCATCCCGACGCGAAATATATAGAAAAATCATAAGTCACGAAATAACGTTTAGTATTTGAGTTTTGTGGGGAAAAGTAACGGAAAGAAACACCGTTATTGGTTTTCTTTATGGTGGGTGTAATATTAGTGTTGATATTTTCTGTTTTTTTTTTTAATCCTTTGAACTTTGGTCGCTACGAATGACTCTTAGTTATTAAAAATGATAATTGTTACTATTATTAATATCCTTGTTACTATTGTGAGAATGTTCACATTATTATTACGCGCATTTACATATAAAATATTCCAACGTAAATGCACTGTATTCTCCCTATTATCACAATGTCTCGAGGTCCTTTTTGTCTTGAAATTTGTGTTGATATTTTTTGTTTTCTATTTTAATTCTTTAAACTTCGGTTGCTACGAGTAACTCTTAGTTATTAAAAATAATAATTATTACTATTATTAATATCCTTGTTACTATTGTGAGAATTTTCACGTTATTATTACGCGCATTTACATATAAAATATTCCAACGTAAATACACTGTATTTTCGCTATTATCACAATGCCTTGAGGTTTGTTTTGTTTTGAAATTTGTGTTGATATTTTTTGTTTTCTATTTTAATTCTTTAAACTTCGGTTGCTACGAGTAACTCCTAGTTATTAAAAATAATAATTATCACTATTATTAATATCCTTGTTACTATTGTGAGAACTTTCACGTTATTATTACGTGCATTTACATATAAAATATTCCAACGTAAATGCACTGTATTCTCCCTATTATCACAATGCCTTGAGGTTTGTTTTGTTTTGAAATTTGTGTTGATATTTTTTGTTTTCTATTTTAATTCTTTAAACTTCGGTTGCTACGAGTAACTCCTAGTTATTAAAAATAATAATTATCACTATTATTAATATCCTTGTTACTATTGTGAGAATTTTCACGGTATTATTTCGTGCATTTACATATAAAATATTCCAACGTAAATGCACTGTATTCTCCCTATTATCACAATGTCCTGAGGTCCTTTTTGTCTTGATATTTTTTGTTTTCTATTTTAATCCTTTGAACTTCGGTTGCTACGGGTAACTCTTAGTTATTAAAAATAATAATTATCACTATTATTAATATCCCTGTTACTATTGTGAGAATGTTCACGTTATTATTACGCGCATTTATATATAAAATATTGCAACGTAAATGCACTGTATTCTCCCTATTATCACAATGTCCTGAGGTCCTTTTTGTCTTGAAATTTGTCTTGATATTTTTTGTTTTCCATTTTAATCCTTTGAACTTCGGTTGCTGTGAGTAACTCCTAGTTATTAAAAATAATAATTATCACTATTATTAATATCCTTGTTACTATTGTGAGAATTTTCGCGTTATTATTACGTGCATTTACATATAAAATATTCCACCGTAAATGCACTGTATTCTCACTATTATCACAATGCCTTGAGGTTTGTTTTGTTTTGAAATTTGTGTTGATATTTTTTGTTTTCTATTTTAATTCTTTAAACTTCGGTTGCTACGAGTAACTCCTAGTTATTAAAAATAATAATTATCACTATTATTAATATCCTTGTTACTATTGTGAGAACTTTCACGTTATTATTACGTGCATTTACATATAAAATATTCCAACGTAAATGCACTGTATTCTCCCTATTATCACAATGCCTTGAGGTTTGTTTTGTTTTGAAATTTGTGTTGATATTTTTTGTTTTCTATTTTAATTCTTTAAACTTCGGTTGCTACGAGTAACTCTTAGTTATTAAAAATAATAATTATTACTATTATTAATATTCTTGTTACTATTGTGAGAATTTTCACGTTATTATTACGCGCATTTACATATAAAATATTCCAACGTAAATGCACTGTATTATCGTTATTATCACAACGTCTTGAGGATTTTACGAGGATGGTTGGCAATCGGCATACTTTTCCTTTCGTGGATTGCGCTATACTCATATATATATATGTATATATTTCTTTAACCTGCATAAATGTATAACGCACTGGGAATTTCCGAACACTTATTCGGTCGTTCTGGTTCAACGAACCGGCTTCTGCTTCCCCGTGTAAAATGCATACATACCGCGAAGGACTTTCTTCCTTGTGCAACGAGAGTCCGCCACCTTAGCTAACGCAAGTTTTTCGAAAGTGTTTCTAAATTCGTCTCGATCGCTCTCGCACGGTATTCATCGCTATACATATATACATATAGCATATCCACGAACCTCGTAACTACTAATTATATTCTCGATTACCTTCAAATTGTTTTCGAAATTGAAGAAAAAGATTATCTCATCGAAAAGATGACAATAAAATTTTCATTTCGTTAATGGATATTTCATTATTAAATATTGCATAATACTAACAATTTTTGATAATCGGTCTTGCATCAATAATTACTCGAATATATTTTTCGTAAAAACAAAAATTCTAATCAATAATAAACTGTTTACAGTAAAAATGCTATAACGATAAACATAATATTTTTAAATAATTAATATTAAATCAAATGAAAAATATAAAATTATATTATATAAATATAAAAATATAAAATATTAAAATAAAAACAAAACATTTTTTTTTATTAAAATACAAAGTTTTATCATACGAATCCTATAACAATGACAATTATGTTTCTAAATAATGAATATTGTCCCAGGTATAAACGATTAATCAAATATACAGATTTATTGACGAAAAATAAATTATTTCAAACTCGTTTACTTCGTCACGTCGAAAAACCGACGAGGAGAGATCCGGATTTCACTTCCGATGTGCAGCTTCCACTATCGCACACTCGAGCCTCGGGCAAGACTGTATCAGCAGGTATGGCAACCCAAGGCTCCATCATACCAGAAACCAGGGAATAGTGTCTAGCGTTGAGTGTACCATCCACATTATACATGTTGCTCCGAGAGTAAGAAAAAAAAAAGAACGAAGAAAAAAAAATCTCTTTCTCGCTTTCTCTCCGGGTCTTTTTCTACGGCCGAGCAAAGCTTTCGAATATATATTCACGAGGATCTTGAAGCTCGAACACGACCGATCGCTTTGCACATTGTCGCGCGTTCGTGATCCGCGATAAAACGCACCACCCATTTTGTCGTATCCCCACTTCGCATAATCGACGTTTAGGTATATAAAAAATAAAATAGTACATCGTTCTAGAAAAGATATTCGTATCGCCCGAGGCCGAAATTTCGAGACACTCGTGCCGACGGCACGAATAAAAAAAATCGGTCCGATCTCGCGAGACGATTTAAACTTAATTTGGCCTAAAATCGATTCGAAACATTCGCTGAATCGATAAACAGTCTCGAATACAAACTGTAATATTAAAGATACGATCTTCCTAAAAAATAATTAAAAAATCGGTATTTAACAATGACGATAAAAAATATTAGATCGACTGAAATAATCGCGTTTGTTTTTCTCGACAAAAATTGGAAATTAATCAAATCCATTAAAAATGAATTAATGAACTTTTACGTATCAATAAATTACAACTTATAAATTTAATTTAGATTAATTGAGTTAATTAAATCGTGAAGTTGAGAATTAAGTGGATACAATATTTTGTCTCAACCTCGACCTAAATATTGAATTTGAATTAAAAATTAAGTTCAAAATGGAGTTAAAATTTGGATCGATGTAAATTAGTCATCGTACGACGATTTTTATCCTCGTTTCTTTGCGGGATGGGATAAAAGACAAACGGCTACTTGGTCACCTGCCAAAAATGTAGTGACGTCGAGGTGCGTCCGGTTTGCAACTGCAATAAATGTCAACTTATAAATTAAATTTAATTCAGTTAATTAAATTATTAAATCGACAATCAAATGAATACAATCTTTTGTCTCAACCTTGACCTAAATATAAAATTGAATTTTAATGAAAAATTAAGTTCGCAATCGAGTTAAAATTTGGATCGATTTAAATTAGTCATCGTACGACGATTTTTATCCTCGTTTGTTTGCGGGATGGGATAAAGGACAAACGGCTACTTGGTCACCTGCCAAAAATGTATAGTGACGTCGAGGTGCGTCCGGTTTGCAACTGCAGTTGCGGTATAATGGAGAAAAAAAGGTGAACGAGGTTATGCGGTAGAAATGTGTAGGATGGAAGAGAGGAGAGCGAGAAAACGGGATATCGCATACAAAGAGATCGTCAATGCGGCGTGAGTCGAGCCACGCCGTGTCCGAGGAACGACTGAATAATGGATATCATTGCGATTAAGAAGTGAACGGATACTAGGCTCTCCGCAACGACCACGCGTCTACGTACGGAATTTTGCACGAGTATGCGTCGGTCAACCACGAGCGATCGACAGTCAATGGTAGGAAAACCATTTCCACACGAGACAAGCGAGTCCCTCAAATTTCGATCGAGTTAACAATTTTAATTCTCACATAAGTTTCAATTGAAATTTTAATCCAATCCTTGATTCAAGCTCGATTCCCATTTCGATACCATTTATATTCAAATTTCAATTCAATTCTCAATAACAACATCGTTTTGATCAAATTTCAATGCAAAATTTAAATTCGAGTTTCGATAAAAAAAAATTAAATTCGAGTTTCAATAAAAAAAAGTTCATCAAATTCTCAATTTAAAAAAATGTAATTCGGAGTTTAATTCAGGCTTTGATCAATATTTCATTGCCAGTTTGCATTAATATTTGAATTCATATTTCGATCGAACTTTCAATAAAAATTTCATCTTGATCTTTAAGTCGGGATGACGTTGATGATTTTTAATTCGAGCCTCGACGCTAATTAATATTTCATTGGGTCGAGATGATTTTAAGCCAGTCATTATGACGTCACGTATCTGATATTTCGTATAATAGAAGCGGAGGATGGATTTGGCATATATTCGTAGGTGTGTGCGCGCGCAACTCATTTAGGAAGAGTGTAACGAACCGAAGTCTCAGCAGCTCGGCGCGATGACCGCGCGTGTGGTCTCGCGTATCACGCATGAATAAAAATAGAGTTAACGTTAACTACGAAGACAGGAAAGAATCACTCTAACCTCACCGCGAGTAATAATCATAGCGAAAACGGGACAACCATTCGTTTACTTTTTTTTCATTTAACGACTTTCGATTATCGCATCGTTATTAAATTATAATTACAATATTTTTAAATCAATATTCGTTTAAATGAAAAATAATTGAAATTCGTAGAAAAGCTACTAAATAATTAATGAACGAAACCTCGGGATTAATTAAACGATTATTAATTAATACGATAGGTAGTTAACGAATAATTAATAATCGATCCATTGATAATAAATCAGTATCTTTGTTATTACAGAACGCTATACGAACGAATAATTCGTTCAACAGGAAAGCGACACGTTCGCACATATTTACATCCTTTGTCTAATTATAAGAGGATCAAGCGTTCCTTATCGCTCTATACAATTTTCATTATAAATGTACCTATGTCGCGAAATTTGACTACGAAAATTAAAAAATAACATTTTCCTTTTCATTTATTAGTCAAATCTCCCGTCTCATCGGATAAATTTGTTATCAATAAACTGTATTATCAATACATTTCCAATCGTTATCAACATTTTATATTTCAATTCAACAATAGAACATAAAAATTATTTTTAATTTCATTTTGCCAGAAAAAAACACTCAATTTTCCTATGAAAATTGACAAATATCCTTTTTATTTATTAGTCAAATATCCCGTCTCAGTAAATAATTTGTTTATCAATAAACTGTAATATCCATACATAGAAGCATTTCCAATCGTTATCAAAATTTTATATTTCAATTCAACAATAGAAAACAAAAAACAAATTTGTAATTTTATTTTCCTAGAAAAAATCACTCAAATCCTTTCAGGGGTCTCGCGTTATCGTTATCGTTGGTAATTTATCACCGGGTCGAAGTAAAAAGCGAATTAGCGTCTCCGTGTCGAATATTCTCAAAATGAAACACGAACTCGTCCCGGACGAGTTCGGGACGTACGTATGGTATATCTACTCTCGTGGAGCTCGGAGCAAGGCGCTCTTCTCGTCTGGTCGCACTTTCATCGTCCCACTTTCTCCATGTCCCTCGAGCGACCGGACACACCATTATACTACAATCACTATATACATGTATATAATACATACACCATGCGCACATATATTATCGGCTATGCCGGACTTTCGAAGAGCATTGCAACTCCATCCTCCTCCCCTTTCAACCTCTCGCCAGTAAAAAAAAAAAAATAATAATTGCAATGCTCGTGCTTCATTGTCCAACGTATATTTGTTCTCGTCTCTCGCCTAATTGGAAGTGAATTTGAGTCACTCCTCGAGATGTTTTGTCGGAATACAAAAAATCGAATAACAATAAAAATAAACATTTTCCCACAAGATTATCGAACTATCGAGTTTACCGTCGTGCATGTTGATATGTGTTTATGAATATGTATTATAATATAATAATTGCATGAAATTATTAATAGGACGTTCGTTAAATGGATAATAATTTCTCTACGTCGCTTTTTTTTGTCGTACAGCGACATCTCTAAAACCTCGGTTAAACTACGTTTTATGAATTATTTAGTTATTGAATTATTTATGATTTTTTGAAAATATGTTCGGGATAAAAAAAGTAATAGTTGGGAAATTTGTGATACGTGGGATTGAGCTATTTTGTTATCAATTATTAAGATAGATATTAATTATTCGCCGAACGTCGCGTGCGAACGTCAGATTTTTAACTCTTAAAACGATCTTTATTTCTTTTTTCTAGCGAGTATTCGTTCGTGTAATTTTGTGTTCTCAATGATGAATCATGAAGTAGATCAAGATTATACGTATAGCGGTAATATTAGTCAACTCGCCACGAGAATGCAGTGAATAAGAAGTTATAAATTCTAACATCGTCCAAACTAATTAGTAGATAATTCTTATTTTTTCATAATTAACATAATTAAAAATCAATAGCTCGTTATGATCGGCAAAATTTTCACACCGCGTCGTTCTAACAGAAAATCCATATAAATCGAACAAAACGTGCAATTAAATTAACTCGGCCGACTCGATAACCTCGCATCCGCCTTAATCGAATCTCAATGAAAAACTTAATTTCAACGACAACGCTAAAAAAAAGATACAAATTCATCCGATCGAACGATTTGTGTGTAAAACGTTATCGCGAAACGATTAATTTTTGTATCCACAAAGCGTTACCGATGGCACGAAAGTAACACAACGGTTCATTACCAATCGGTCAGCCAAGCGAAGGTCAGGCACGAAGTCCCAGGGTCACACTCTACTTGACGATATGAACTCGAAATGCCAGGAAGATGCGTATCAAGGCCGATCTCTCATACCACGGCACCGAGCTTCGTATTATCTTCGTATACTTGAAATACCCGCACGCTTTTACTTCGCTTATATACAAAAACAGATATATATAGAGACGTGTGAAAAATATACAGGGTGTCCAATAAGTCTTGGATCACCTGGTACCTGCGGATAGCTGGTGGTGCCACGAGTTCACCTGCAAAGTCCGAGCGGTTAATTCGCCATAGTTTGTAAATGAGAGACGATCTAAGTTGATAAATCGAAGTGTTGATATCGATCGCGTTCAATCGCCATTGCGAGATTAGCGATGAACGGGCGAAGTTTAACGGGACGTTGTTTGTCACCGACACCGATCGGGAAAGTATAGCTATCCGAAATGAGCTCGTCGATGATCGTTAGTTCGGAGTTTACTCGAGCGTTGCCATGGCGCGAGTGTCGCGGATTCCAGCTCTTCAATTGGACTAACTTAGATCGTCTCTCATTCAAAAACTATTGCGAATTTCTCGTCCAGACTTTGCACGTGAATTATTGGTATCTCCAGCTATCCGCAGGCACCAGACGATCCGAAACTTTCGAGACACTTGGTATATGTATATGCAATAAGTAACGAGGAAAAGCTCGGTGGTTCTTCCTCCTTTCCTCCTCCTCTCGCTCATTAACGTATCGTATAGTCCGGAGCTAATTGGACCTCGGCGCGGTATACCGAGCTATTCCACGAACCGTAAAAAAAAACATTAAAAAAACAGAAAAATACCAACGTGCCTAACAATTGCGCGACGTATTTTCGCAAATCGATCGGGTAACGTGCGTTTGAAAGAAAAGCAAAACTAAAAGGGGGATAACCCTCGGGTCGGTACCGAACGACTCACAAACGCACGCGGGCTTAAAAACTAATTTTCCTTCGACAGAATAACGTGACTGGAATTTTTGCTTTTCAATTTACGATTAATTTATACGTAACGAGAAAGCTTCGATCGTTATTGAACGAATCGACGTACGACTAATTAAATATTTTAACACTAATTATTAACGATCTGACAAAGACGCTTTAAAAATAAAGATTAAATAAATAAAAAATAAATTTGTATGTGCGTTTTTTTTTTCACACAGAAAGCCAATTCAGCGACAACACACCGCCGGTCATATGGCTCGATCGTAACTGGGTACTACCGGATTCCGAGCCAGTTGGTAGTGTCGTAACGAGGGTGAGGGCCGAGGACAACGAGCAAAATGATCTTACGTACGGTCTCGAACCAGTTGCCCACGGTTCCAACGGTGACGACAGTCCGCAGCCTCCGTTACCATTTTTTATTCAAAACAAAACGGGCACGGTCTTCGTCAATGAGACCCTCAAGGATCGGGTGAGTGCAAAATTCCTTTTTATCTACTCCTAAATTTAAGGGAAAAAAAAGAAGCAGAAAGAGGGAGAAAGTGGTGGAGGGGTTGATAACGACGTCCGATCACTCTCTGCGATAAATTGTAGAGACATAGCACAATTATGACGTCACAGCCAATTAAGGAGAGTCGAGTCCTACAATCCTTTCGAGAAGTCCAATATCCTGTCGTTGATGAACATATTTTACGATATTGTTTCTGCCCCGAGAATTCTCGTTTCTTTTATTTGTGTTATTACTTTTTGCTTTTCTTTTTTCGTCACGCGCATTCCGCGCTCAACTTGTGCGCAATTACGATACGGTTAATGGCTGGCGAATTCTTCGAGCCATTTCTGTGTAAATGCACGAGCTTAAAAATAAATAATGAAAATAAAAATAAAATATAATAGAATATATAAATATTAATATTAATATTACTATATATATATATATATATATATATATATATATATATATATATGTTTATACATAAACATATAATAAAAAATTATTAATCATTTATTTCTATATTTGCATTAATTTTCATATAAATATAAATAATGCAAGTGCTAATTGTACTTGATATAAATATTATATAACATATTTATTTATTTATTCATATTTATATTAATATTAATTTTATTATACGTATATGAAATTTCATATAGATATGTAAGAAAGTGCGCGGTGTACTATAACGATTCAATTCGCGTGCATGAATGTACCGTAACAACGTACGGCACGAGGCTATATATGAGTATCGTGCCTGTCACGTGGGCTTATTTCTTGCCTCTAAACTCGCAGCTCTTCCGCCCTCGCGGACACGAAACGTAAGGTTCGATTATGGATGTATACACACCTTGATACGACTACCTATTCGCGCATATATATATATAATACATAGAGAGACGAACACGTGGATGAGAGAATGTTTCAGAAATGCAGAATTTGGTTCGTGCGAGAAATGTGCAGGTGGATGTTCGCGTGTACGTCCTCGCGTAGATCATGAAAAATCGATGAGAAGCTTTGCAACTACTGTTAACTATAACCATCTTCTTTTCTCTTGGTTCCAGGGAGGCCAGAGCCTGTCTTTATATGTAACCGTCTCGGACGGTCAGCTCACTGCTAAAACCGAGGTTTTCGTCACAATACAGAACACCTTGACGCCCAACGGAGGACACACGAGGTATAATAGTGTTCTTTAAGTTTCTAAAGATTCTTTGTTTGAGAAATTTACAAATTTATCAGGAACGCAGTTGGCTTTTAGAAGCGAGTAATTAAAGTTTATTCGCGGAGAATTAGTTGTTGGAAAGTTCATCGCAAAAGTCTCGAATGTTGTTCGAAAGAGATTCGAGAACTGTTTGAAAAAATCTCGACAATTTTCCGAAAAAATCTCCAAGGTTGTTCCAACAAGTTTCTGAACAACTTTCCAAACAAGTCCCCAAAGTTGTTCGATAAAGTTAGCAAAATTGATCAAACGAATTCGCAAAGTTGTTTCAACCCATGCAGAGAAATTCATCGAACGAGTCCTCGAGATTGTCCGAAGAAATACAAGAACTTGTTCGAACGCGTTCGCGTCCCAAAAAACTCCAAAAAATCGCTGTCAAGTCGGAAATATCGTTGTGAAAATATTATGAAAAAACTTCAATCGTCTCTTCGTCTCCAGCGGAAAAAAAGATTGGCAAACAATTTGAAGAATTTCTAAACGTTATAATTATTTGTTGTTTTCATGCGTAGATCGCCTTTTCCCAGCCATCATTCATCCGGTGGACGCATACGTCCTCCTCTACTCGGTCTCCATCACAGTTATCCGAGACCGTCGATGGTTCATCCGCAGCCACCGTTACAGCCAATAGTCACATCGCCTCTCGGCACCGGCCCGAAGACAACGAAACTTCAGCCGGAATCACCGAGACCGGAAGTCGAGACGACTCGTCGTACGACAACGACGAACGGCTTACCGGAAGAGTCGCCGGAGAACAACGAAGTGGAGGGCACGGCCCTTACGTCCAAAATCCAACCGAGCCAGGCACCACCGAGTCAGGACATGGCCATGACCTTCGTCCCGGTCGTCGCCGTTTGCGCTCTCCTCCTTGGCCTCGCTCTCGGCGTCTGGTCCATCAGACACAAATTTTGCGCCACTCGAAAGTCCAAGGAGGACACGGTAAATGATGAAAAAGTAAAAAAACAATTCTCGCTCGAACGAAAGGATTAAAGAGAACGAACGCGCAGAGAAAAGTCGAATGTCCTTGGAGAGTCGTACTTTTCTTTGTCTTTCATTTTCTTTTAATCGAAGAGAAATTAAGGCTAACAGCCCGTAATCGTTCCATGTCACGGATGCTTGTCGATGTTTCAAATTTAATTTTTCAATCAATTGTCATTGATAAATCTTTGTTTATATTGATTTTTTGTTCTACTTGTTGTTTCTTTTAGAAAGAACAAGCTTCCGTAAGCGTATCGAATATTTCGGACGATCCGTCTCTCGTGCTGAAGAGATGGAGGGGGCAAAAGGCACAGAGCAACAGATACGAGTCCTGGGACAGGGACCATCAGCCTGGTTTACAAACGAAACCACATGGCGACAAATGGGAATTCCCACGTCACAGGTTGAAGGTCAGTTAGGTCATGAGAATGATAAGCGTAAAAAAAGAAAAATTGAAACGTTCGAAATGTTGACGACGAATATATTAGGTCGATGAAAAAGTAATTGCGTTTTTAATACACGAAGAGATATGACAATCTATGAGAAAAAAACGCAATTACTTTTTGGCCAGTGTAATATTTTTTTAAAAAATCGGTATTTGCATCGCGAGCCACGTGATTGAAGGATATTTGCTTTGAAAACAATGAACTCAGGTCTTCAGCATCCTCGGTGAAGGTTGCTTCGGTCAAGTTTGGCGAAGCGAGGCGCTTGACATCGACGGGAAAACTGGTCCGTCCATAGTCGCGGTAAAAACCCTGAAGGAGAATGCGACCGAGCGCGAGAGGCTCGATCTTGCCCAGGAGCTCAAAGTTATGAAGAACCTCGAGCCACATCCGAATGTCGTCAGATTGCTCGGTTGTTGCACGGAACGAGAGCCGATGTTCGTCATTCTCGAATACATAAGCGGTGGCAAGCTTCAGAGCTTTCTCAGATCATCGAGGGAAGAGAGAAATCTCGGTGGACCTGGTTTAACGTCGCGTGACCTCACTAGCTTCGTTTATCAGGTGGGCCAATATTTCATTCTTTCTTAATATTGTTTAATTGTTTTTTAAACCAAAAATTAAAAAAACATACGATTTGTTTAACTTTTTAATTATGAAACATTGCAAAAATTTCATTAATTAAAATACGTTAATTAAGTCTATTATCAATTGCCAATTCAAATTTATTATTTTTATTGTCACAAATTATGTCCTCTACCATTAGGTAAGAATTTTTAAAACGAGTTTTAGTTATAAAAAAAGTAATTGGTTCCCTATAAAAACGATAAAGGACAATTTGATAAAAATAAACGAGTGAAATCAATTTCTCGATTAAATATTTTTAATATCGGTTAATCATCTTTTAAAACAAAAATTTACAAAAACATAAGATTTATTCACCTTTTTCATTATGAAAAATTGCAAAATTTCACTAATTTAAATACGTTAATTAATTCTATAATCAATTGCCAATTCATATCTTTTATTTTTATTGTCAACAAATTATGTCCTCTATCAAGATGAAGAATTCTTAAAACAGATTCTGTTTATAAAAAAAAAATTGGTCCTCTAAAAACCGATAAAAGATAATTTATTAAAGATAAAATCCGCCACGACGGCCAATTTATAATTCGTGCCTACAATTCGGATTATATCTCGTATCGTTCTCGAAATAGGTGGCAAAAGGAATGGAGTACCTGGCCTCGAAGGGCATAATTCATCGCGACCTAGCGGCTCGAAATATTCTCATAGACGAGAATCGTGCGTGCAAGGTGGCAGATTTTGGTTTCGCGCGAGACGTCGCGGCCAACCAAATTTACGAAAGAAAGTCCGAGGGACGTTTGCCGATCCGTTGGATGGCGCCCGAGAGTCTCTACGACAATATATTCTCCGTGAAATCGGACATCTGGAGTTTCGGTGTTCTCATTTGGGAAATCGTGACACTCGGTTCGACACCTTATCCAGGTTTAGCCGCTGCCGAGGTAATTAATTCACTCGTTTTTATTCTTCTCTTTGGTGATCTGACGAATCACGATAAATTTGTCTCGTCGTTGAAATAACGCGAGACGTATGTCATATTTAAAGTTCACTTTCTTAGCAGATGTGTAATTGGATCTGACGAAATGACTTTCTGATTTGAAGTGACGACCCGATAGGCGAAATGCGCATATCGCTAAATATCAAATCGTCCGATTTTGATTGTATATCGAGATCGTTGATTATCTATAAGTGATGGCGATTCAATTATGATAAGCTAATAAAAATAATGGAAAAACGACGCAAGATTGCATATTTTAATGATTTGTTATTTTCAGCAAAAAGTCGAGATATTGATAAATTTATCAATGTTGGTACATTCGATAAATCTCGATCTGCCACGATATATTTCGATAAATATCGATTTTATCGATATATTCCGATATCGATATATATCGATATGATTCGATAAATCTCGATTTTATCGATATATTCCGATATCGATCTATATCGATATGATTCGATAAATCTCGATCTGTCACGATATATTTCGATAAATATCGAATTTATCGATATATTCCGATATCGATCTATATCGATATGATTCGATAAATCTCGATCTGTATCGATATATTTCGATAAATCTCGATATATATATGTATCGATATATTTCGATAAGTCTCGATCTATTGCGATATATTTCGATAAATCGCGATCTATTGCGATATATTTCGATGAATCTCGATCTATTGCGATATATTTCGATAAATCTCGATTTATCTCGATTTATTTCAATAAATTTCGATTTATATCGATTTATTTCAATAAATTCCGATGTATCTCGATATACTTCTATAAATTTCGATAAACATCGTTAGGTCTCCTATATCTATAGAAATATTTCAATAAATTTCTCTACGTACATCGTTAAATTTGCATGTACCAACTGCTATATCAGCTCTGATCAGATAGGTATACAATTCTATTGTTCATAAATTTCTGTTTGTCGTCGCAGGTAATGCGAAGGATAAAGGAGGGCTACAGACTCGACAGACCGGAGCACTGCAAGCGCGAGCTTTACAATATAATGTTCTACTGCTGGGACAAGGATCCCGCGTGCAGGCCGTCGTTCAACGAACTGGTGAACCTTTCCGAGGGTCTGCTTCTCGACGAGACCGATTACATCGAACTCGACAGGTTTCCCGATCACTCGTATTACAACGTGCTTAATCTAAGCGGTGAAAAGCTATGATAACGCACGATACGTATTTAATAATAACGAATTTGTACCAATCATTATTAAATATCGTACGTATTTAACGTACGAATTATTTCGCTCTCGTTGCGAGACACACGAGAAACGAACAAACAAACAAATGGAAAATAAATGCACAAAGAGCGTGACCAAGTGCGCGATTGAGAATTGTATACCGACAGGTCAGTGATAATGATAATGATTCGAGTACGCGTCCGAAAAATACGTCGTACCAGTTAATGATCATTTCTTTTTTTTTTTTTAATTATATAAATATATAAATATTTTTTTATTAATTTCGAAACGAACTTTATCGATCGATTCGTTTCGTACCCAACGACGAGAATAATAAAAGCCTCGCGGAGGCACTGAACGACACGTGTATATAATATATACACATACGTATAAATAATGTGTGATTCGCTTAAGTTATTTAACGGCAAAAAATTCATGTAACTGCGTCAGTGATCGAAATAAATAGTATTAATTTTCATATGCCAATTTCCCAGGTGAGCGTTGAATATTTATCGAAATATTATCATTGTCCCACCTCGTACCTACGTAAATTGAAACAGGTGACATAAAAAAATTCATCATCGATCTTTAATCACCGAAAACGCGATATTCGTTCTATTTTGTTTAAATTTAAATTTTCAAAATCCTTTCGTTATTATTCTCGTGCCCCGATAAATACGAGAATATTATTAATTGTCTCGAGAATTTAATAAATTATTCGTCGATGATACTGCGAACGGTGAAAATTTTTCGAACCGATACCACGATATTTCGTTGGACATGTGGCCCGGATAATTTGTAAACAGAAACGCGCATAAGCGGAAAGTCAGCATATAATTGGTGAATATTAAAATAGAGAATTCGCAATTAAATTTCACATTATAAACGCGTGTATGTTGCTTATGTGTGTGTGTTTTACTCGTGTGAATTGTACGGATCGGAGGTTGATCGCATCAGCGAACCGAGAGCCAGATATATACGAACTGTCAGCAACATTTTAAGCTTGCAATTAATTGTGATTACGTGTAGGTATATGTATATAGATTGCGCATAGGTCGGTGTAAAAAGGATACCCCGTATACTTCTCGACATACTGACGGATTTCGTTCGTTGCCGATATACGCAGATCCCTGATGTTTTTGTCGATACGACGTATATCGAGAGAGCGCGGGCGAGAAAGAGAGAGAGAGAGAGAGAGAGAGGGAGAGAAAGAGAGAGACAGACAGACAGACAGACCGACAGGCAGACAGAAAGACAGAGAGGATGAGAGAGAGATAGAGAGACAGAAAGAGAGAGAGAGAGCGCGAGAGGCGGGGGAGGAGAAACGGGAGAGAGAAAGCCCGAATTGACGAAAATATTGAGTTTAAAATGAAAAGAAAACAAACGCTCGTGGCTCACCGAATATGTTTTCCTCCCTTCTCTCTGCCTCTGTCTCTCTTCTCTCTGTCTCTCTGTCTCTCTCTCTCTCTCTCTCTCTCTCTCTCTGTTCTCTCTGTCGACAATGTCGATCGGACACGTGTGTGCGTCAACTCCGATATCGCATAGTTTTATTCAAATTTATGGAAATTTACCGATATAACGTTTGTAGACTGGGAAAAGCTGATACAAGCATAAAGCGGCTGCATCGTGACTCTTCGATAAAAAAAAAGACACTGCGAGTGAGTGAGCAGAATGGAAGGGGGGTGTCACAACAAAGAGAAAGAGGGTTGGAGGATGAGTATTGTCAAATCACCATTAGACCCGAACGAATTATCCCGCGCTGAATAACCATCGATGCCAGCGCCACCCTGGCTTCTCGTCCAGACCACGTGTGACACCATTCGATGATCTTCTCCACAAATATGAATCGAACGATGATGGAAACGTACGAATGAAACAAAAACAGATATAATCGAACGATTATTCTTGTATAGAAGTGGCGGATATAATTCATCAATTTTATTCATTTGGTAATTTGGTATTTACGTTCAATTGGATTTTTGATACGTTTCCAGGTTGACAAAAAAAAATACCATTTTGTATCTACGCTGATTGCAAAGTTGGTTCGTGTGCGTGTGTGTATGTGTGTGTGTGTGTGTGTGTGTTATCTGTTGTATTTTACGGGAAAAAAGTATCTCGCTATCAGGATGACTCCTGTACAAGACTTTTGAGATTTATATACCGGGTGTCTCATTTGAAAGAGATAAATATCGTATCGTTAGTACCATGAGTAAAAAATAAATCATATACTTGATGTTTTTCTTGCAAAAAGTCAATAGTGCACAGGGTGGCGCGTTTGTGAAACACGAGTAACGTACCGGGTGTCCCATTTCTGGGAGATAAATAATATGCAGGATGTCTCGCTTATGAAACATCAATAATAAACAGGGTTTCTCTCTTTAAAGAAACGAACAATATACCGGTTGTCCAGTTTGTAAAGGACACGTAATATACTGGGTGTCCAATTTGCAGTAGTATTTTACGAGAGAAAAGTATCTCGGAATCAGGGTTACTCCTGTACAAGACTTTTGCGATTTATATACCGGGTGTCTCGTTTGAAAGAGATAAATAACGTATCGTTGGTGGCAATTGTAAAGAATAAACGATATATTTGATGGTTTTCTTGCAAAAAGTCAATAATGTACAGTGTGGCTCGTTTGTAAAACACGAGTAACCTACCGGGTGTCCCATTTCTGGGAGATACATAATATACAGGATGTCTCGCTTATGAAACATCAATAATAAACAGGGTTTCTCTCTTTAAAGAAACGAACAATATACCGGGTGTCCACTTTGTAAAAGACACGTAATATACCGGGTGTCCAATTTGCAAAAGCCATGTAATATAGCGAGTGTCTAATTCGTAAAGGATAAATGATAATCTTATTGTCAATTAAAATGGGACAGCG
This sequence comes from Netelia fuscicornis, assembly GCA_946811545.1. Lineage (NCBI taxonomy): Eukaryota > Metazoa > Arthropoda > Insecta > Hymenoptera > Ichneumonidae > Netelia > Netelia fuscicornis. The sequence continues at coordinate 31,640,704 of OX328016.1, forward strand.
AGTATAGCGAGTAAGTCTGTTAAGTCTCATTTGACTTAACAAACGCAAATATACAAGGTGTCCTGGAAACAAAGACTGTCGAAGAGCAAACTATGCGAACCACCAGTAACATTGTACGTTCCATTGAAATTCGATACGAGAGACGAATGGCGTTACGCGAAAAAATCTGAAATGAACTCGGAGCGAACGTAAAAATAAAAGGTGCAATTTTGCAACCTTTCGCAAAAATAGAGTTCTACGACAATCTATTAAAAAAAAATAATATCAAATTTCGTCTCTCCAGGCTCTTAACCCATCAGCAAGTAAAATACGACCGTCGCAGTCCCTACTCGGGTTTCTCTAATTCGATAGAGTCACGAGAATCGCGCTCCGCGTTCTAGGCGCGTCAGGAAAAAAAAGGAAGAAAATAAAACGCGGAGGAAGAAAAATCCAGAAATTGCGGTGCAGACATGCATTTTTCTTGCGTACAATATACGTCCTCGCGTCTGAAGGCACTACGTGCGAGCAATGCACGATGTATTCTCGACGAATACGTATTCATTACAAGCACATTGTCGGAATATCTGATAAATTTCGCATTCCCCTCCGGACCAGCTTGTATTTACAATTTTCGACGCCACTTTTTTTCACGTATGCTTTCTTGCCTCTTCGTCTCCGACGTGAGCGCAAATGAGCTTGCCATCCACTAGCAATACATTCGAATTCGATTCCATACGCAATTTCACGACGCGTTCTGGTTCGGTATCGAATTTCACAAAAAAAGAAAAAAAAAAGTAAAAAAACTACAAATAAAAAACAATTTCCGGAAAACAATGTTTAGCTTCGGGCAAAGGAAACAAATGGTTTTTTTTCTCTTTTAAGAGAAGTAGTGTAAAACGTGGTTATATTGACATTACGGGTAAATTTGACAGTTTTTGTAGCTAATTTAACAAAAGGGCCAAAATGAGGCTTAAATGTTTTCGTAGCGGGGAAAAGGTCGAATAATTTTGGAAATTGTAGTATATCGAGATTGTAATGGCGATATTCTTGTTACGAGGGAAATTCGCGATTCCGCAAGGCTCCTAGAAAAGGTTTTTGGTCGAACAACATTTTGACCTTTCCCCCCTCCCCAAATCGCCAAAGTCCCGAAAATTAAATACGAATGTCATCTATCGACATCCTATCGAAGATCCAAATTTGTTTCTCTCCAAAAAGACTTCAATTGGCGGTTACGGAATTGAAAAATTCCCGCGCAATACGAATATCGCCATTATAATCTCGATATATCGCAATTCATGTAAATATTCAGTTTTTCGACCTTAACGATAATATAATAATACTGATAGTTTTATGTAAAATGTTTTCTAATTACAACGGAAAACTTCTAAAACCATTTGACAATAAGTTATAACAATTTTCAAATAAATTATGCATGAAATAAAATATCGATTATTCGTCCGAAATTAGAATTATTTTAGTTACGAAACGATAATCGAAAGTTATTAAATCAACGTTTCCATATCGAGATATTTTCATTTCGCGTGTGCATTTGATTGATAATGCGCGTCACGTCCGATGTTATTAAATGTTATGGATTAATGTTTCTACTTTAATAAACGTTTCTACGTTGAGTTTCGTTTGGATACCAAAATGTTTCCTGATAATGGTAGATAGAGAGTAGATATGTGTGCGTGTGGGTACGTGAGAGCGAGATTCAGGATAGTTGTAATCTATAGGAGAATACATTGATCTATATTGAGAAGACCCGAGGGAGCGGACAGCGAAACGTCGCTTTCGATGTATTTTCGTATTCCCCGATGGCCGTCTAATGAGCGTATATACGTACAAATGAGGGAGGAGAGGGGGAGGTCTGAAGAGGATGCCATTTGACGGTCACTCTGGTCCAGCAGCGTGCATTGTTATGTAATGTTGACCCGTGCAATACGCAGGAGATATCGGCCACTGTAGGACGAGACCCGGTATCGACGCCCTCTGGAGGGATTTGCGAGAAACACGGTGTGTTTAGGTAATCTGATGTCGAGGTGTAATAGTCCCGAGAGAAGATCGAGCATCTAACGAGAAAGGTCGCAGCATGTTAAAAAAAGATTTCACGAAACAATTAATTATCGATAAATTAATGATCGATCGAGTTATTAAATATCGATAAATTAATGATTGATCAATCTTTTAATAAATACAATTTTTGTCTTTCCCTTAGTTCATCCCGAGGTCTGTTCAACGTTTACTTTTTAAATTCATCCAAATTCAACGTATCGACATCGGCCATTTTGTTCTAATTTTGGCAACCACATCTCCAAGTTTGAAACTATAATTGTAAGCTCAATCTAATCGAGGAATTCCTCGGTTCCATTTGTTCGTGTCATAAATTATATAAAAGCACAAAATGCCCAAGAGCTAAGATCGGTAAAGTATCGATGATGAAAATAAACCGCACGGTGACACGAAATGGCGGATCTATACGCGTCCGTCCATTACCTCGTTCGGTCTTTTGTACGTCTACGAATATATTATGTATCTCGAGTATAATCTGATCCAACCGATCATTGATCGATGTAAAAATATAAAACAATTTCGCCACGTACATGTTACTATTAGATTTATCAAGGCAAACACCCGAATGACGTTATACGCGTCATAAAGACCGTCTCCCCAGGTTTGGTGAATACGAGTGGCAGTAATGCATACTCGAGGCGGAGACAGTAAACGAAGGGCAATTATAAACAGCTTCACCTATTAGAAAATGATTTATATACTTATAATAATATTTAATAATATTATTATGAATATATTTTTAATAATTATAATTATAATATAATAATTATATAATTATACAATATTATATTATATATAATATAATAATTATAATTATAATAATAATATAATATATAATATTTAATAATTATAATAATTATTATATTATAATTATATTTATAATATAATAATTATATAATTATATAGTATTATATTATATATGATATAATAATTATAGTTGTAATAATAATATAATATATAATATTTAATAATTATAATATTAATTTTATTATAATTATATTTATAATATAATAATTATATAATTATATAGTATTATATTATATATGATATAATGATTATAGTTGTAATAATGATATAATATATAATATTTAATAATTATAAGAATTATTATATTATAATTATATTTATAATATAATAATTATTATAATTATATAGTATTATATTATATATGATATAATAATTATAGTTGTAATAATAATATAATATATAATATTTTATAATTATAATAATTATTATATTATAATTATATTTATAATATAATAATTATAGTTGTAATAATAATATAATATATAATATTTTATAATTATAATAATATTTTTCTATTATTATAAGTATATAATATACTTAATTAATATATAATGATTTATATACTTATAATAATAGGACATATATATGTATATACATATACAACAGCATACGTAGATAATAACGTTTGTACGAAATATAAATTATAGCCGATGTATATATGCCATCTCATATTTAAGTTGTTAACATAAATGAGGGACAAGCGAGTTTTCTTGTTGCTTTTTTATGAGCAAACAATACACACTCGTAACAATAAGTTCCGGGCGTATTACGAGGTAATAAACGATCCTTCGGGTTTTTCCAGTCGTGCATCCGTGACGAGAGGGCAGACCTTCGTACATGCGCATAACGCAGGTTTAACCTATATTCGCGTATCGTAACGGGACGACCGACGTCGTAGTGGAAAAACTCTCGCGAAATGAGTATCGCGTCGAGCAAATGCGTTCCTCCTGCGTTTACTTTCGTCGATTTTCCGATGGGAAAAAACGCAACGAACCCAACCACAGCATTGTTGCGCGCGACGTCACGCTCGTACGTACAAACTTTCAGCGTTGCGAGAGCTTGCGTTCGCCTCGAATAGCCGGTGTTAATGTCGCGTGCCATAACATTTTTTTCTACCTCTTGTTTATGATTTTTTTTTATTATTTTTTTTCCCGAGTATACTTCACTATCCATTTAAACCGTCGTTTTTTTTATCGCGCAAAGTACGAGACACGGGACGATAGTCAATGATAATAATCTGAGATAATAATAATCAACTCTGTAATTATAATAAATAGACGTTTTCTTATTTTCCGCTTTTGTAAAAAATAAAATTAACTAAACAATACGAGGACAAAATTTGTAATCGGATTTTGAAGTTTCTTTTAGTCCGACAATTATTTATTCATACGGGGGACGTCGCTCGAAGGGGAAGTTTTCTCGTATTCGTTGCACGTATCTCATATTCGTGCTGTAAATGTGTATTACGCTTTTCGGAGGTTCGTGCGGTAAGAGTTTCTACGATCGTTACCTACCGGAGACCCGGGACGTTCCATTTTTGCATTCAAATGAGACGCTCGATATCATGCGTGTGTTTTTGTAACGAGACACCCGGTATATTTTTGTTAATATTTATTAAAATGGGTCACACTGTAGGTCCCTTGTGTTTCATTCAAATTGGACGCGTCGTATATTCTTGTTACGATTTAATTAAGACACCCGGTATATTCTTTATCACTGTCGAATTGGAGCACCTCGTGTACGAGGACAAATCCTAATGTTGCGTATACGGTGAAGACCACGATGAAGATATAATTTTCATTGCGAATGAAGAGATTATCTCAATGTACGTTGCATTTTATTATGTAGATCATGAATTATCAAGAGTCGCGAAGCTCGTAAAGTTGTCACGTAGTATGAATTTTTACTACGATTATCGTTTATTCATTACAAAATTTGGCATTATTTGATAAGAGTCGCACGCGTAGTGCTCGTTATTGTTGCAGCAGTGATTAGCTAAAGATGATTATACCAGATAATTAGAATTTCTGGGGTTGATGAACGATCGATTTTTGTATTTGTCCAATTCGTTTTATCTAAAATTGATAAATATGAAATTTTGATGTTTATCCAGTTTTTGGACGAAGTTTGATATTCTTGTTGTATGGAAAAATTCCGATACTACGACTAGTGGAGTTTTTTTGACAAAAATAATTTTTACACTAGTTAAACGTCGGTCTAAATTTGTGATTTAATTTCGAGAGTTTGAGTAAGTCGGGAGAGAACGAAATCTTGTTTTGCATCCAAAAAAGACTTCGCAGCGAGGTTACGAAAATAGAAATTACTCGTGTAACATGAATATTGCATTGTTAATCTCGTTTTCTTTCAATTTATCGGTCGAAAGCTCAAAAATAAAAGTTTTCAAGTTTTTTCATATTTTGACCGACAAATTGAGGCAAATCCGAAATAAGAATTCGATATTTCGCGTTGGACGGGAAATTTGCGATTCAGCAAATTCATATTAACTATTCCGGGAGAACGAAATTTAAGGGTACGAAAAACGATACAAACTAACAATATATTTGACCTTTCAAACTAAAATTAAGGAAACGGGTCGTATATCCGTTGCAAAAATTTATGATATAGAAACCACACTGGAATACGAAAGTTCTTCACAAGTTGCAATGCACCGCGATCGATATAATGAATTCTCGCATATTTCCACCCTTCGTGTAACTAATAATACGGGATGATAATATCTACGGCAGATTTTTACGTGTTGGCATCGCGTGGTGAAAATAAGCAGCGAAAATTGCTCACAGGAAATAAGAAGACTGTATACCATCAGTTTTTAACGATTCTTGCTACTTTTTTACTCCATGCGATTGGCAGTAACTATTTAAACTTTTACTTTGAACTTGCACAATTTGCTAACAAGCCCTGATCAAACGACTTCTTGTAAATCGTTGCTCTCGAATATTTATTCCTACGTACCTTACACTAATTTTTCTCGACACTAAATAATCGTTGTTTTCATTTTTTTTTTCGTCATAAAAATTTACTAAAACGTTTCTCTCGAATATTTATTCTTACATACCTTACACTAATTTTTCTCAACACTAAATAATGGTTGTTTTCATTTGTTTTTGTTCATAAAAATTTACTAAAACGTCGTGGTTGCATTTACATTTCAATTTCTTAAAATAATACGTGAATTGATAAAAAAAAAAAAAAGAAAACTATATTTTGATGCTTTTTGATGAATTGATCAAAAAACAAATCAGACGAAAGGATCGAACCAAAGATATGTTCCACTTGGTGAATTTTTTGTGAGGTGATAAAGTATACGATACGACTTATCATTCTTAGGCTTTTCTTTGTTTCCTTTATCAAATATTCGCGCGTCTCCTGGGAATTTTTCGATCGAAATAAAATATTGAATTTTGCGCATTTTTCCATTTTCTGTGCAACGCCGTTACCGTAGTCCTCGTAATGTCGTAAAACTGAAGAAAGTTGAGAAAACGAAAAGAGGACGATGATAAAAGGACGACTTTTGATGTTGGTCGGGGAAAGGCTGTTGTCGCGATGGTCTAAGCCGATTAAAACGCGTAATAAGGGCGTTTAATTGAACTTTTGAAAAGAGCCGACGTCGCGAGCGTTGAAACGCGGTGGGATGTAATAAAGAATTTACCATAACGAGATTTTCTCTACTAGACAGTACCGGGGGTTAAGAGAAACGCAAAGTTCGCGACGCGGTCACGTGGCCGCTTGTCTAAGTGATAAGTACCTATGGTTGCACGACTGCGAACTGTTGCTTATTAAGGTCCTCGCCCGCGACAGTTTTGCCAGGTATAGAACTACGCTTCGTAATTTAACACTTTAATTAGGTCGACCGTTCGTATCAGCGAAAAAACAAAAAATCAAATTCAAGATAAAGCAATAAAATAGTAAGCGTCAGTGCCGAATGTTATTCGCCCTTTTACCTTATCATGGTGAAAATGTTGCAAAAAATCACTGTATTACTAAAATTTGTATTTTTTCAATCAAATTTAATTTCCATGATTTTCAATTTTTTTAATTTCATTAGTTTTTCTATTTTTATTTTACATGCGTTTTCTTTTCTTTTCAAAGGCAAGGTTGAAAATGTGTCTTGTCGGAAAGGAAAGTAATGCAAAATCGCTGAATTACTAAAATTTGTATGTTTTCAATCAAATTTTATTTCCAGGATTTTCAATTTTTTAAATTTCATTAGTTTTTCTATTTTTATTTTTCATACGTTTTCTTTTCTTTTCAAAGGCAAGGTTGAGAATGTTTTTATAGAGAAGGAAAATAATGCAAAATCACTGTATCACTAAACTTTGTATTTTTTCCATCAAATTTTATATCCACATTTTTCAATTTTTTGACTTTTTCTATTTTCCTTTTACATACGTTTTCTTTTCTTTTCAAAGGCAAGGTTGAAAATGTGTCTTGTCGGAAAGGAAAGTAATGCAAAATCGCTGAATTACTAAAATTTGTATTTTTTCCATCAAATTTTATATTCACGTTTTTCAATTTTTTGACTTTCATTACTTTTTCTATTTTCCTTTTTCATACGTTTTCTTTTCAAAAGCAAGGTTGAAAATGTGTCTTGTCGGAAAGGAAAATAATGCAAAATCGCTGAATTACTAAAATTTGTATGTTTTCAATCAGATTTTATTTCCATGATTTTCAATTTTTTTAATTTCATTAGTTTTTCTATTTTTATTTTTCATACGTTTTTTTTTCTTTTCAAAGGCAAGGTTGAGAATGTTTTTGTAGACAAGGAAAATAATGCAAAATCACTGTATCATTAAACTTTATATTTTTTCAATAAAATTTAATTTCCACGTTTTTCAATTTTTTGAATTTCATTATTTTTTCTATTTTCCCTTTTCATGCGTTTTCTTTTCTTTTCAAAGCCAAGGTCGAACATGTTTTTTGCCGAGTCACCAATTGCCTTTTGCTAAAAAAAAAGTACAATGCCATAAAAAAAAATCCCAAGTCGCGTTTTTGTTTTTCCCTTCGCTAAATAGTTTATCAGGAAATCGTGACGCGAGAGCTTCTCCGCCCTTTCCATACGAACGAACTATAAAACGGATTCTGGATGCAGGGAATATATAAAGGAGTCAAGGGTTACGCGGGGAGTCGCGAAGTTGGTACGATGATAAAACGCGAAAGATCCTCGAGGCGCTGTGTGCGCGCGAGGAAAAAGGTAGAAACGCGAGAGTCAGTCATGTCGAATTTTCTCACTTTTTCTTTTTCACGAATATTCGAGTCGAGAGCTCCCTGGTACATGATACGCGTATCCAATATATCTATATATCTAACTATAAATATATATCGCACTATGTATATATACGTGTGTATAAACACATACGAAATAATAAATGTGGAAATCTCGCAAATGGAATTTGCCCGAGACTTTGTTACCAACGAGAGCAGACGGGGAGAAAGAGAGATCGGGATCGAGACCGAGAGAAAAAGAGCGAGAGAGACAAAGAGAGATTCAACATTTTTTCGCTCGATGAGAGCCGCAGGAGTCTCGGTTGCATATATATATGCACAAAAGAGAAAAATAAGGGTATTTTCCTACGGGTTTGGCGGTTTAACGGACGATTTTCTCATAAATCATCATCTGAACGCGTGCGCCTGAGTAGAGAGTTATTGTGCTCGTTTCTCTCTCTCCCTCTCATCTCTCTCTCTCTCTCTTTCTCTCATCACTAGCCACGTGCTAGTTATCCTCTCGTACTCGAGGCTCTCTCGCCCTCGACGTAACGAGACTGACGGTAATAGATTTTTCCTCCCCCCCCCCCTTCTCTTCTCTCTCCCACTCGTTTTCTCTTTAGCATAGTATCTCGCACTATATACATATTTTAATACAACTGGAGTGCGATACGCGCTCAAACGGGCGGTTATCCTCGAGCCCATCTCGGATATAACGATATATATCCTATCCCTCGGCGTATCGAGCAATAATATTACTCGATTATACATCACGCGCATACACAGTACAGACAGACAGAGACGGGCAAACACCTGTCCGCGAAAGAACTCGATGGGCATTTATCAGAGGCGAACGAAGAAAGAAATAATAGAAAAAAAAACCAAAAAACAAATGTACGAAGATAAAAATCCATACCGAGGGCGAAAGCGAGAAGTCCAGACGGAATTGGGGGGAGTGAGGATCGTGGGAGGGAGGGGGAGGGGACGAAATGGACATTGAGTACTGGGGAAGAGTGACGGATTGTCCTGGCAGTCACGAATAACCGGGGTCACGTTTCACCAACATCATAAAAAATAGTATATATAAATGTGGGGGGGGGGGGGGGGGGGGTACGTTGGAACGAATTGCAATTTATATCGAATATGCATTGTGTGCATGTGTTTTTTCTTCTGTTCGTTTTGCGATAAAAACATTCATATTAAGCGGCGTCAATTGCTTCGTGACACGAATAATGCACTCGCACGAATTCATCGACGTACAACCGGTGAATTTCGAGCGCAACGAGAATTTTATGTTCTTTGGATTCAGCTCGTCGGTGGCGTGTGAAATCATTTATCGTTGATATACGCGGGCGGATAGACGGAGATTGCGGAAAATGCGTGAGGCGAGAATTAAAAAATAAATATTACGAATTCAAAAAACTTAATGTTCTTTTGGAGAAAATTTCAATGAAATTTTTACCGTAAAATTAGCCAGATGCGATATAAATAATCGATGATAAAATAAATATAACCAAGTCAAAAATAAATAAAAAATTCGATAATAAAATAAAATGCGCGAGGCAAGTATTTAAAAATGAATATTACGGATTCAAGAAACTTATTGTCCTTTTGGAGAAAATTTCAATGAAATTGTTACCGTAAAATTAGCCGGATGCGATATAAATAATCGATGATAAAATAAATATAATCAAATCGAAAATAAATAAAAAATTCGATAATAAAGTAAAATGCGCGAGGCAAGTATTTAAAAATGAATATTACGAATTCAAGAAACTTATCGTCCTTTTGGAGAAAATTTCAATGAAATTGTTACCGTAAAATTAGCCGGATGCGATATAAATAATCGATGATAAAATAAATATAATCAAATCGAAAATAAATAAAAAATTCGATAATAAAGTAAAATGCGGGAGGCAAGTATTTAAAAATAAATATTACGAATCCAAGAAACTTAACGTCCTTTAAAAAAAATTATAATGAAATTATTACCTTAAAATTGGCCGGATGTGATATAAATAATCGATGATAAAATTAATTTTAATGTATCTGAATTAAAATGGCTCATCCTGTAGTACTTACATATATATCACGTATAAGTCATTTATATAATATGTATGTTAAAGACTCGATTGTCGAATTAGCCGGATGCCAAACAGAGCCCTCTGGTAGTTATAAACACGCGTGAGACTCGATCGAAGGAACCAGGCGGTGTATCAAGAGGAAATTTTGATATCACCCTCGTGTTGTCGTGATGTCGTTAGAGAGAATTCGATTATTCCTCGTTGTCTCAACGGGACAGCTAATTTTAATTCAAACGTCGTTGTTTCACGAGTACGCCAATTCAATGAGAATGATATCGACCGAGAGGGGAACGCGAACATATAACTACCAATATATCCAACGTTATATATATATATATATATATATATATATATATATATATATATTGGTAGTTTATATATATATTGGTAGTTTATATATATAGTAATATATATATTGTATTTAATGTTATATATATATATATATATATATATATATATATATATATATATATATATATATACCTATATATAACATTAAATATTTATATATACATAAATATTATATATATTTATATATTAAATATATATATATAAATTAATTAAATATTATATAAATTAATTATTTAATGTTATATATATATATATATATATATATATATATATATATATAACATTAAATACTATATTGTATGAACTAATGATACATATACCTATTACTACTGGATTCTGTGATCTGGTGATCCCAGCTTGTCTCGATTAGACCGAATCCGTGCTGTGAAAGTGTTCGCCCGACCCAGCAGGAATACATCGGATACGGTGGTACTATATTATTTTGCTTATATATATATATATATATGTAGACACGAGTTAATCGGAAAATTCGTCAATCATCACATGGATTGTTTAACCTACAGGATTTGCTTGATTTCTGACAAGATTTCAGGAATCTTACCACCCAATCGAGGGATCGAGATCGATCGAATACGTACGTTTTTGATATTGCTAATTGGAGACGATTCCAGATTATTTTTCCAATATTTACACGTGTGCACGTTGTCGCGATAAACATGTCGAATCGAAGTAAGTAAACTTTGAAACTGGCAGAAAATATCTAATGAATTTTTTGATTGTATAAATTTTATTCTCATCTCGTTTAGTTACATTTATTGCTAATTTTTATATTTGATTGTGTTCATATTTTTAATTAATTTTTTTATTATAAATTGCATTTTGGTTTTTAATTAACCTCTTGTTTTCAATTAATTTGGGAATCGAATCAATTTTTATGACTGTAAATAATTCAAATAATGTTTTCAATCACATTTTCACACGTGGTTGTATATTTTCTTTAATGCATTCGCGCAATTGGTTTCGTAGTCGCAATCGGAAAGTCGTAAAAAATGGTCAGTTCTCGATAATAATTTTATAATCGTGCCAATCCCGACGAAAAAAAAAAACACATTGTACGAGAATTATACGATACCGCGAAAGAGACGTCGAGGTATGTAAAATTTAGTCGCAATTATTTTTGCAATCACGACGGGGCAATAACAGGAACAAACATTTTGCAAAAATAATTCAATCGTTGTGCGCAATCGGCGCGTCGGGAAAAACAAAAAAATTTCTTGCGCAATTTTCCTCGATGATTGCATCGAAAAATATTTCTCGCCGTGTTGAAAATCGAATAATTGCCTGGGAAATACATCGAAATCGGTCCGAAGAGATTACACCCCATGTGCACAACGCCAATCGCTAATTATTGATATTTTACTGAAGTGTCAATCACTGTATCGTTTATTCCCGTTGCGCATACATACGTTTCGTATAATGCGAATGTGCTCGGTTTACTGCGGCGCCCCTGCTTTCTGCAGCCTCGCGACTCTCTCTCTCTCTCTCTCTCTCTCTCTCTCTCTCTCTCTCTCTCTTATTATATATGTACCTATATATGGGACGTTCCGTGTAAATACGACCAAAAGTTTTTTCATCGATATTAAAAGATATAAAAATAAATGATCTTGATGTGCTCTATTATTAGAAGAATTTTGTCAAGTTTCACGACCTTGAGTTCTTCCGATAATTCATATTGTCATATTTGTTAAAAAAAAACTTGAAGACCAAAGTTTTTCTTGAATAACGACCTATTCATCATTCGACTTAAATATTTCTCGCACTTTGTTCACGTCTGTGAAAATTGGAATAAAAATCACATCATAATTTCACAACTCTGAAAGCCTTAACGTAATTTTTGTTTATGTTTTCAAAAAATTTCACGACTCAGAAATTCCGTTTAAACACGAGCAATTCATCGTTCGACTCACATTCGCAAGAGACGTGTGAATGTAAAATAAAAAAGATTTCTTTCTAATTCGACGTTACAATTTAAAAAATCTCACAAAATGAAAATAAAATCACGTTCCAAGCGTGAACCGTGAAATCTTCTATATCGGATAGTCGTCACGTGCATGAACAGTAAAAAAAAAAACTTCGCGATATTCGCTTGTAAAACCAAAGCACTGAATTTCACGTAAACCGACGCAATTTTCTATTATGTCGAGCGGATAACGCGTTAATCCACACGTCGATCTACCCACGATTCGTAAGCTTGAAATGAAAAAAAAATCCAAAAACAAAACACGCACAGAGAGAAAAACAAATAAAAATTCGTTCTTTCGTTGTCACGTGCACGGAACGCCCCATGCGCATTAGCACACAGGTATACGCACTGTCGTGTACGAGAGCAACTGCAAATAGTGGTCCCGTCGTTCGATCGAACGCTGTGGTCTCATATGCAAATCCGAAATAGGTATACATATATAGGTATATATACCACCCATCGGCCATAAGCATCGTCATCATCCCCCATGAGATATAAACGTGTATATATATATATATATATACACGACACCACGCGTTGTCTCTATGTCCCTGCGTTTCTCGGGCAGCTTTCCGAGCCAATTTTAAATGGAAAACACGCGAAAATGCATTTTGGTGAATTCATCCGACGTACGGTAGAAATACAGAATGATCGGACCGGTTTCGATCCGACCAAACGTTCGTTCTTCGCAAAAATACAAGCGTTCAATTGGGAATTTCATAAAGATGAATTTAAAAAAGCACGAAATATTCAAAAATATATAAATTCGTTTGACAATTTGGAAAATTGTTGTTAAATAATGATTGATTATAGAGGAAACGTGAGATTTACAAAAAAAATTGGGTGGTCCATATTGACACGAATTATAGTGATTCGTTAACGACGTCGTTAATTTGACGTACTGAGCGTTGTCCCGAATATCGGACACGTGAATTCGTACTGACGTGAAATGTCACGACGTTTTTCATGAGGTGGTCCAATCGTGACGTACCACCTCCTACCCCATCCACGTATACGTATCACGTTTTGCCACAACAACGTTGTTCGCCCTTGTTTTGCGAAACTTGCTTCCGAACGTGAGCATCATTTCCCACCGGCAGAGCATTGTTCACCATGTGGGCCATAAGCCCATCGTGCCCCGCAATAGTAGCGTATAAGCGAGAGAGAGAGAGAGAGAGAGAGAGAGAGAGAGAGAGAGAGAGAGAGAGAGAGAGAGAGAGAGAGAGAAAGAGAGAGTGAGAGAGAGAGAGACGAACAAAACAACGAACGACGCGCAAACCGTGCACTCGCTTCTGCTCAAAACCGATCTCGCGGGCGCGCGTACACAACCGCTTCTGTCCCCCAACACATACATACACACACACGCACACAGAGATCTGTTTTCCAACCAAACGGACGATCCGAAATTTCAACGGCAGTTTTATGTTTTATCGACAGACCTATGTTACATAGCGGTGCGCGATGTCCCTCGCATTGTTGTGTGCATTGAAACGAGCGAGAGAAAGAGAGAGAGAGAGAGAGAGAGAGAGAGAGAGAGAGGAGAGAAAGAAAGAGTGAGATAAATGGAAAGGGAGAGAAAGAGGACACATGGGCCAAGGACGAAAAGGAAGTTATATAGGAATAATAACTGTATCGAAACGCTGTTATGAATGTGTTTTTGTGCATATATAGATACGGGCTACTCGTACGCCCGGTTGTGGGGGAAATTGCTTCTGTGTTCCTGCGCGTATCTCAACTGGTTCTCACTCTCTCTCCGTTTTTCTCTCCTTCTTCCTTTCGCCCCTCCTGCTTTCTCTCTCACCATCTTTCACCTCTTTCGTATCGTTGGAATAATTTATTTTTCAATTTTCCATCTGAAAAACCATACGAACCGTTATTTTTTTGATCGGACAACGGTAAAATAAAGATTACTGGTGGGAACAAATTTAGCCATCGGGGAGAACGGTAGATTTCAAAATCGACACGGGGAACACTTCGAACGAAGGAATTGTTTGAAAAATTCACGCGCATCGCGATATTAACGAAGCGAATGCAATTACTATCGAGCGGTATGAAGACGTAGACACTTTTAGGAATTTTCGTAGCGACTCAAGGTCGGTCAATAACTATCGCGGTCACTCGAACACACTCACGGATTATTGCGGTTATTCAAGGACGTTAGAAAAATACTCGAGGACACTCGAGAAGAGTAAAGATCACTAAAGGCCACTCGCAGGAAGTCGAAGACGCTTGAAGTCGCTCAAGGTCATTCAAGGTCAATCGGAGACAATAACAGCCACTCAAATACAGCCCTAAGCTAATCTAGCTGGTCAAAGGCATTCAGGGTGTATCTACATGCATTCAAGATCATTTCAAGGTAACTCAAGGTCATTCAAGGTCATTCAAGGTCAGTCAAGGTCATACAAGGTCATCAACAGATAATTATAGCCATTCAAAAAAACTCGTAAAATATCGTAATCGCTCAAGAACCACGCACAAATTCTCGACGCACCTTCGCATACGCTCGCGGTTCTGTCGCATTCAGCCGGATAGTAGCTTTTAGCGCTATTATCAGTACATAAATCCACATCGTCCTCGTATACCATCGTAATATACCGAAATTTCGCATTGCAGTACCGATATCTAACGTCAGCGTGAGCACACACTCGCGCACGCGGTATTTGGATCTCCGCATGTATTGATACCAACGAGGTACGCGTAAACGTATTTATTCGCATTGTCACAGATGAACAAACCAGATGATTGGTACGGAACTGGCGCGACGCGCTCCGAGCTGAAGGGCCAAAAATAAAAAACGATATGGTGCGAAATGGAGTTTTTTTTCGATCAACGGTGTTCCACTCTCTCGACGTTTTTCAATGCAAAAAAGAAAATATAAAACGGAATGAAAAAAAATCTGCATTACACTGGGCAACTCTCCGTGGCCCGTTACTCCTATTAACTCTTATCAATCGGTACTATTCCGTATACATATTCTGTCCCGACGCATTACAATCGAGTCTCTCTCTCTTCGTCTCTCTCTCTCACTCGCTTGTTCTCTGTCTCTCTCTCTCTCGCGCGCACGCTTTTTAGGTCTCTCTGTTATTATTACGAAGCCATTGGGCGTTCTGTCACACTTCGCGGACTTTTCGAATTATTCATTTTGATAGATCGAGGACGTGCTCCATCGGGCAACTATGAAGGGACGAAGAGAGGAAGAGAGGAGGAATTAGAGAAGGGGAGGGGGTGCAGAATGTCGCGTGGCGGTACAGGCCAACATCAGGTTCGTTTGTACGATTGTGGGAAATATCGATTTTACCCCTAAGCCTCGTATATACCGACATCGTTGTTAAAGTGGTGTAATATGGACCACCAAAAAATCTGCCCCTTTACCACGATAATAATTACATTAATCAAATATAGATTTTATCAATATTTTTACCATTGTAGTATCAATTTTCCATCGATACATATTGATTTCCCTCAAAAAAGAAAAACGAAAAAATAGCCAATTAATAACAACCATCCGAGGCCAAACAATTAACGAAAAAAAAAATCTATTCGTTGTGTGCAAAATTGAAGAACGTATCTCGATTGAAACGGGATACGCTTGAAAAATTTGAAAAATACGAAATTTCTACAATAGAGCAAAAAAAAATTAACCTGGTCCATTTTACCCGACTGGACCATATTACCCGACGAATGTCTCGTTTATAACCGCGGCAAAGTCATATTGGAATGAATTGTACTGTATACGGGGACGGTTTGTCCCGAGAATATGAAATATAGGCATAAAGTGAGTGAGGTTTCAGGCAGGGCTTATGCGAAGCGGGTGAATGAGGGGGAAGAGATGAAGGAGGCTGACGTTTGTGACGCTCGTGACAACCACGGTTACAATTTCGCCAGGGGGCCTTTATACTCAATGTGCTTCACCGTCTACATATATATGTACATACATATGTCATGGTTGTATTCTCGTGTCGTTCGGGCCTCGTGCTGTCCATTTCTCTCTCTCTCTCTCTCTCTTTCTCTCTCTCTCTCTCTTTGATTGTGGGACTGCTCATCCCTGTATACATCGTTTACACATGCCGACATAACGTTAATTCCCACGGATTTGTACACACACACACACATATATACATATATGTCGAATACACTATTAAGGGGTGGGGAATTGAACAAATGGGACGGGGGGGGGGGGGGGGGGGGGATAACACTAATCGAAGACAATTTGACATTTGAAACTCGATCAAAATTATTCGTCGGAATAAATACTTGCCATGGGCACTGTGTACATCCGATCCCTCGCTTCAACCACGCCTCTAAGGACGATTTATATACGTATGTATGTATATATATAGGCAACGAATGAAATTTTGTTCGCGCATTACGCCACGATATGTATCATTTACGAATGATCACGATTGTGAATCATGGGCGCCGAATAATTTAACGCACCCTCATTGTCGTAATTAATGACTGTGGACCAAATGATATTAACGAAGGATCAATGGGTCGTATGAAAATGCCATTATTTTATTTAGGTCGATAAAGAGAGGATAATGAAAGCCAAAGATCGAACGTAGTAATAATCAGCCATTTTCTAATAGATGAAATTATTTACGTACGATACGATTTGTTTGTTTTTATTTTTATTTCCATCTTTCTTCCACCTCGTTGAATTTCTCATCGCCAGATTTTCTAGTAAAAAGTTTGCAAAATTGCGTTTTTTTTTATTTTCTTTTTTTTTATAAGATTGTAATAAAAATAATTTCTCACGACGGGCTCGAAAAAAAGTTCGTTCGAGACAAAAATAAGAAGAAATTGTTTTTTTATTATTTTTTACTAGAAGTTATTCTTTGTTTTTGTTTCTATTGATAAAATCCAACGTGGTAGACAGCGTGCCCAAGGGCTGTATAGTGGAGAGGGAGAGGGAAAAATACGGAGAGAAAAGGAGAGAGAGCAACAGAGAAAGATTAATTTCAACAATTATCGGGTACCGACAAATTGCACGATCGCACGTCGAGAGGAAATATAAAGAGAAGAGGGATGACGATCGAATTTGTCGGATGATTCACGAATGAGAGGTTTCCCCTTCCCGGACCACCTGTGAGTGTCATGTGTGATGTGTATGACGTGGCCACCGCGCTGGAACCCAAACCCAGCTCTACCATTCTCGCGGGATATCGGTATCGATATGTACGTGTGTAATCTAGCGCACTGTGTGTGCTCGTTCGGTATGAGGAATTCCGGAAATCAATGAGACTCTCTCCGGACTGACACACTTCAAATCTCGGAAACAAAAAACCGAACAGGAGTTACCTACAAACGGAGAAAAGCGAATGAAATAATTTAATTAAAAAAATACGTTCAACGAATCTAAAGAAATTTAATACGATCAATTATTTCGTTCGATAAGCAATTTCAATTGATTCGTGTATCGTTAAAGGTGAAACGTTTAATTTTGGAAAAAATTTGGGTGGTCCATATTACCCGACATTATAACACATTGTACATTGTACATTGTAATGATATGAAAATGATTTAAAAAATAAATGTTACGATAGATTTTAAGATTTTCAGAGATCGTTAAAACAATTCTTCGTAAAATTTGTGATGAAACGAGCTGATTTTATAATTGTATTTGATAATTTGATTGGGTATAGATTAATCGTATATGCAATTCGAAGGTTGTAAAAACGTGAATGGAGTAGCGAGATCGAAATTGCACGTTAGAACGATCCAATATTATCTCGTCAAGTTAATAAATCATAGTGTGGATGAAGAGCGATATGAAATTACGCTTTATTGATTTATCAGGGATTTCCCTAATTAGTCAATAGCGTCGTGAATAATATGCGTAATTAACAGAGTGAAATCAGGACGGATTTTTGTCTCATTTTGCAATTTCGCCGAGCCACGATGACTCGCTCATCCGTTAATAAAATAGCACGTATGAGCGAAACCTCTTCTATCGACTGAGTCATTCTTTTCAAAGCCCTCTCTTCAACTAGAAAATAGAGACAAATATTTGAAAAAATTTGAAAAACAAACTTGAAACATATTTTTAACAAATGGAAAAAATATTTGATAAAATATGTGAAAAAATATTTACAATTATCCAGATTATTACATCGGTGATAATTCTGTTCCAACGAACTTAAAAAGAATTCTAGTTAAAAGAAATCGTTTAAAAGTAAATAAATTATTCAGCGTCCAAGAAAATATCGACAGAAGGGAGATACGCCGATTTTTCTTCAGAAGAAATCGGTCCACGTTGTAACATAACGAGAGCCTCAACAACGAACCCTTAAAATTAAGAAAAGGTTCCAATCCGACGGCTAATCCACCTGCTTTCACCCTCCGTTCGCTACAGAGCGGGTTGAGCACAGCCGGAGAACACCTGCTCCATCCTAAACTTGCTACCCTGTGCCACGACAACGCGTGCACAATATTAGGCTCGACTCTTAACCTTGAAATTTTCAACAAGAGCAAATAAGATAATTTAATCAAGTTTCTACTATTAACGATTTGTTCGTATAAAAATTGATCGGCCGTTGTACCTGAGTCAATGGCGAATAGACGTGGCCAAAATTCGCAAGGTTTAGGTATACCTACATCCGATGTATTAGGGGGACGGTTCAAACCAGAATCACTCTTTGGCCGAGAACGTGCGACCTCGAACACGTGCGAGCCTTGATAAGCCCGGCAGTTACCTCTCAAGCCCGCAACAGGTACTCTCCCCTCCCGTTGAACTCGGATATATAAATATATATATTTATATATATATCACGTGTGTGAATATATAATAACGTAATATATGTAATTTCCCTTCCGTCGGTTCGAGAAAATAGATAATTTCTTGATCCTCTGAAATATTAAATAAAAAATCGTTAACCATCTATTAGGATATATATATATATTTTAATTATTCATTATTTTTTTATCTAATTTTCTTATCTAAAAACAAAATTTTATATATAATATATATTTAAAAAATATTTAAAATATATGTACACAGGGTGAATTTCCTAAGATGTAATAGGCTTTATTCTAAGGTAGATGGGATCATTACAAACAAAAGATGTAAATATACATTGGGGATATTATTAATAGTTTACGAGATATAGATTTTTAAAGTTGGTCCAATCAGAGCGCGCCGAGAACTACGCCTACTTCCGCCCTAGCAGCCAATGCCCGAGAAATAAAAATAACTGCGTAATAATATAATAAATAAAATTGACTGCTCTGAATTTTGCAACCCCAAATGTAACGCCTTACACTGCGCTATCTCTACGGCTAGGGTGGGAGTGGGCGGGTCCAACGCATCTCAACGCGCTCTGATTGGACCAACTTTAAACATTTATATCTCGCAAGCTATTAAAAATATCCCCAATGTATATTTGCAACTTTTGTTTGTAATAATCCCATCTACCTTAAAATAAAGCCTCTTACACCTTACGAAATTCACCCTGTATATAGTCGCTCCACACGTCGATCGAAGTAAACGTATGTTCGATGGACGACAAAGTGCGACGATTCGAGACAATAGCACATAGGTACCCACTAACCTTATTCGTCGCACTTTATTTCGAACAGATTTACGCGCTACTCCACTACAAATAGTCCGAAGTCGGCAAATTGTCGTCACAGTCGACTTTCGACGAGATCACGTCACTATTTCTACATTGTACGAAATGAACGCAATATATATATATATATATATATATACAAAATACCAATAGTTAATAATTTTATTTTAATTATTCATTATTTTTTTTATCTAATTTCCTCATCTAAAAACGAATTTTTATATATAATATATATTTAAAAAATATTTAAAATATATGTACACCGGGTGAATTTCCTAAGATGTAACAGGCTTTATTCTAAGGTAGATGGGATCATTACAAACAAAAGTTGTAAATATACATTGGGGATATTATTAATAGTTTACGAGATATAGATTTTTAAAGTTGGTCCAATCAGAGCGCGCCGAGAAGCGTTGGAAGCGCCCACTTCCGCCCTAGCAGCCAATGCCCAAGAAATAAAAATGACTGCGGAATAATGTAATAAATAAAATTGACTGCTCTGAATTTTGCAACCCCAAATGTAACGCCTTACACTGCGCTATCTCTACGGCTAGGGCGGGAGTGGGCGGGTCCAACGCTTCTCAACGCGCTCTGATTGGACCAACTTTAAACACTTATATCTCGCAAACTATTAAAAATATCCCCAATGTATATTTGCAACTTTTGTTTGTAATAATCCCATCTACCTTAAAATAAAGCCTCTTACACCTTACGAAATTCACCCTGTATATAGTCGCTCCACACGTCGATCGAAGTAAACGTATGTTCGATGGACGACAAAGTGCGACGATTCGAGACAATAGTACATAGGTACCCACTAACCTTATTCGTCGCACTTTATTTCGAACAGATTTACGCGCTACTCCACTACAAATAGTCCGAAGTCGACAAATTGCCGTCACAGTCGACTCTCGACGAGATCACGTCACTATTTCAACATTGTACGAAATGAACGCGAAACGAACTTCGCGAACAACTCGAACGAATACGACGAGGTTATGTTACGCCATTTTTACAGGCGCATCGTTCGAACGAAATAAATAAATCGATGAAATATCCATGCTACGGACTTTTGAGTACTTTGGTCGCAACATTTTCGAACAATGCTTGTACGAGGACACAGAGACGAACGATCTATAAACATTATTGTCATTGTTACGGGCTTCGCAAAAAACTGACGCTGCTGACGATGGACGCCATGGCGCGATGCAGCGGCGACAAGTCGAAACGAACGAGTGCGAACGTGGGGGAAGTACGACTGGAGTCCAAGCATCGTTACCATACACGCGAAAATACTTCGCTTTTTTTCGTACACCACGTGTTGTATAAAAAATTACCACCTTGTGAAGAAAAAAAGAATTATCAACTCTTTTACCAATGAATCGTAAATTTTGTAATTCTGCATCCGTGAATCTCAGACTCGAATATAGAAATTTATATTTTCTTCAATTATTCAGTTTTATCATAATCTACGAAACTTTATTTTACCGCCAGATGGCGTTAGCCTCGATTTTTCTCGAAGAAACAAATTAGTATTTTCGTGTAGGGTTTCGTGTGGAGACATTTACGAGTCTTCAACGTCACACCGTGAAGTATTAAATCTTTGCTTTATCTGTCAACTCAATTTCATAATTAACTTTTCAGCACTTACGTATTGAAAATTAGGCCAACGTTGAAGCGTTTTATGACAGTGGAGGAAGCGAGAAATATATAGGTTAAATTTACATTACATTTGGAACCCGTTCCGATACCTTGAAGTCCAATATTTCATGAACGCATCTTGTCGACGGATGTTAAAATTAATCCATGAACAGCAGGAAGTTAAAGTGATATCCTATAATAGTCGTTCGGAGAAGTATTTTTATGCATTGAAAAATCATTTTAACAATTTATAATGAATAAATTTTTCAACTTTTCTGTCCATTTGTTATTCCTAGATGAAAATCAGGTTGACATTCTCGGAACGGTCCATTGAACATTCGAGAATAAAATCTATCCGCCGAGCACATCGTAACAAACGTTTCCGCCAAAAATTGATTTTCGTGGTTTTTTAAATTATTTCTCAAATATAAAAATATCAAATATTCAAATATATTTTGTTTTCTACATAATTCAGCTGTATCGATACAAATCCTCGACATATCAATTGAAATTAAATAAAAAAAACAATTTTCACTTCGTACTCTAATTTCGTGTTGCAGTTCACAAATAACTCAATCCTATAAATTAATCCGCGTTACATTTTACATGCAAATTGCGCGAGAGTCGAAACATCTCGTCAACATTTTAATGAGCCTCTCGACGATATAAACCTTGCCAGATTCATGCAAAGAAAAACCGTATCGTATTATCGTGATTTTAATGAACTTCTCGTGGGAAGTCAGCAACGAGAAAGATGGAAGAAACGAAGGGAAAAAACATTGAAAAAAGAAGCATAAGAAGATGTAATACACGTTGTACAAGGACCACGTCTCAATTTCCGTGTGACGATGAGAAATACGTATGAAGCTTGCAAGCCGTGCACCACTCGAAACAAGAGAAACCACGACTCGTGTCGTCGAGTATGACGCAATACGAGGGAGCGAGAGTGGGACAGAAGAATCTCTCCGCTCCGATGCTTGATTTGAGCATCATCTCGTGAACTCAATTAGAGCGAAGTCATGGAAGCTGATTGAAATAAACAGATATATAGGCCGGGACCAACTGCGTTGCCACGAGATTTTCGTCGTATATACATACACACATACTCATATGCATACAAACGCGAGCGCCCCCTCGCCCGGAGTCACTCGGTGACGCGCGCGCGTGCCGGCGCATGCGCGCCCGCGTGCGCCGACGCATCCCCACCCGTGCGCTCATGCGCAGACGCACACGGACACGCGCGCGCATGCGCCGTCTCGCGCATGCGCAAATGCTCGTACGCATGCGCACGATGAGGAGCCTAATACGATATATATATATATATATATATATATATATATATATATACATATAATAATGATATAAATTGGACATTGAGTGTTACTGCACTCTCGGGGCGACCCGACAGAGGGTCAAATTCAAATCACGGCGTTATACGTATGGCGCTCTACGCCTCAAGCCCGTTATATATCGTCTGTATTCACCCACATTGTGCGGTGACACAAGGTTTCATGTTGAAATAAAATGAATCGCGAAACGGTGACACGATAAATCGACAAAAACGACGAAAACCGTTTTCGCGCTCTATATGGCTCGCGATATAGGCAATATATGTCACATTTACTGTTATCCTGGGAGCTGTGCGGCTCGATTCACAAACCCGAGTCCTTCGATCTCAATGCCTTTTTCCCCGTCTACTTCGCGCACATACACACACACACACACACACACGAATTTTCGAGAACGATTGGGAGATTCGTTCGCGTATAGCTAGTTATACGTATCACCTTTGTCAGACCACTGGACTGGAAGTTACCTCGTTGTAAATAAATCATTGCGAGTTTACCGTGATAATGATTCATGAATCGTGGAAATGAAATTGAACCGTATTGACAATATTTTTCAACCCAATTATAATTTAATTTAATTAATTTTCGTTGAATTACAAATTTTGATTAATCGTTTTTCCCCCGTGGTCGAGTTTATTTGTTAAATAAATAAATTTGTTATACCCGGTGATCAAGCTTTAAAAATTTTGAATTATAACAGTTATGATAAAAAATTTGTTAATTTTCAATTACAATTGTTCATTACAAATTTGTTAATTTTTAGTGATAACCGATCCGCAATATCTCGTGTCATTGTATTTCTAAAATTCTTGTACTAAAAAGCATTTTTGAATCGTACAATTTTTCATACTTGGTGATACAGGCTTTACAAATTTTGAATTATAACAGTTATAATTACAAATTTGTTAATTTTCAATTATAAACGTTGATTACAAATTTGTCAATTTTTAATGATATTCGACCGGCAATACCCCGCCTCGTTGTATTCCTGCAATTCTTGTACCGAAGAGCATTTTCCAATGGAGTAGAATTCAACCTGGAAACGATTGTCACGTCCGAAACATAACTTTGTGCCGAGTGTGTTGGGGAAGGAGAAAATGTAACTACGAAACGATCGAGTGCCGGAGATTTCGCGGGTTATAACGCGAAACTCGGGGGTGACGCGGACCCGCTATATTTTACAATGAATTTTCCGCTCGTTTCTTCAATACGTCGGATATATATACGTTTGTAATAGCCATTGTGGCTCTATCGTTTCCGAATCGTGATCGAAATCTTCAATTATACTCGAGAATCTTATACGCGCATGCGCGAGCTTCCATATGCGCGCATGCGCAGACGTACGAGTCGCCATAAGCGCGCATGCGTGCACGGGTGCGTCGTCTGTACACGCGCACACACGCGCAGGCGCGCGCACACATGGGCTCGTGCACATCCCGCTCTTATCATCGCGACCTTCGATTTCTTCGGAATTATTTGAGGTTCGATCATCAATTTCACGACTCATGAAATGTCAGATATATATATATATATATACGACACTAAGCGACGATCAATTGCGTCGCGTGCGTTAACGAAAACCGTGAACAGAAGCGTGTGGTATGTTATAAATTGGCGTTCGGAGGTGGGGAGGGGGACAGAAGGAGCATTGTCGCGATGAGAGAGAGGGAGCCATTTAGGGTGACGACTCGATTAACGATGCCTCGGGCATCAGTGTCCAAGGAATTTTTCTCTCTATTGCTCGGCCGATGTTATACGACAGCGTGGAAGGAGAACAATGAGCATAAGAGAAGAATTCGACGCGCGGTCAACTTCGCGAAGGGTCGGAGAGTTCGACGAATTAATGTCAACGATAGGAATTTTTTTTTCTCGATTTTTTTCAACGTTTTTACGACATAAGCTTACAAATTAACGTTTGATTTAATTAGGAAAGAAATTGTATGTAAATATTCCTGTAAAGGTTATTTTTATAACGTTGATAATGCAAAAAAATTATATGGTGAAAAATTTTGTTGCAAAAGCGCGGGGCCCGAACGAGCGTCGATACGCGCCTGAACGATCAACAAGTAGTTTCTGCGGTACTAAAGTGGCAGGGGCGCGAGAGTGGGAGACGCGTCGGGGCAGCGGAGAGTCGGATCTGTTTGTATGCCGGCATAAAGGTGGTGTGCGGGGTGGGGGGAGGTGGCAGCGCGGTACTAGAGAGAGAGAGAGAGAGAGCGCGTGCACAGTCGAGTTGGAGGCGTTGGAGGGGGAGGATTACGAACTGCCGCTCGTACACCGCGCGCCGTGCCGCCAGCAAGCAGGGCAAACCGAAGGCATCGCGTCCACGGAGTTCAGTCGGGTAAGCGCGTTTGTTCGGCGTCGATCTTTGCATCGTGACATCGCGTTCTTGTCGCCCGCGGGAGAAAGGACCACGTATAAAACATCTACGAGAAAAACAAAGAAAAGAAAACATCACGAGTGAAACGACAAGAACCAACGATTATAAATTAATTTAAACGAAGTTCGAAAAACTTGGAAATATTTCTCGTTCGCATCTCTCTCTCTCTCCTTTGTGTGTCTTACCCGGATTCCGAATGAGCGCGAGGAACAAAAGAAAGCCAACGATCGCGATTTATAAAAAAAACAATTAACAGCTCGTTCGAGAAGTGAGCGAAGTAAGAGCGAAAATTAGTTCGCGTCGCGTGTGAAAAGGAATAAAGTTTTCGTGATTCCCGTTCGGGATGACGCGTACGACTGCAACTAGTGGTGGATGAAACGCGACAAGAGAGCAGCCGGTGAAAATCGGGGGCTCCTTATTCTACCTGTAATACGTACGAGTCGTCGAGGTCTGTTATTATCATTATAAATCGTGTTCCCGGCGAACCCAGGAGCCATGAAACAGGACGTGCTGTGACAAAAAAAAGAAAACGTCGAGGAAAAAAAAAAAGCGGGGCCAGTGTGTAGTGAAGGGTGCGCCGAAGTGAGTCGTCGGATAAGAGAGAAACAAGCACATGGAGGGAGGGGTTAACATTATTTCTTAGTGAGAAATATCATCGTCGTAACTCGTAAGTGTCTTGTGTGCGGTGCGTACCAGTGGTCAACCTGTGTGTTTTGTGTCTGTGAGACGAGAATCGACGAGAAAAACGAAGACGCCATTGCTTCTTCGAGCGTACGAGGGTACGAGCGATAACGCTCGTCGTCGAGAAAGAAGAGAGGAGAGAATGGAGCAGCTACGGTCCCACGGAGACCGGTGGATCTGGGCGAGGTTTCAGACACGGCTATCATTGTTGCTCCTGCTTTACGGAACTCTCGGTGAGTTGAGCGTATGCTTTATCCATATATATATATATATATATATATATATATACATATACGTGTACTTTTACTGGATAGCGTTAGAGTGGTACGAGCAGCTTTTTCCTCAGGTGTTAGCGTCCCCGCTCGTACGTGTCTGCGCATGAGTGTGCGCGTGCGCCCCTCGCGTTCTCGACTACCTGTGTGCGTCCGAACGTTAGCGGTGCGCGCATGCGCGCAAGAGCGCGTGGTCCCAGCGCGTTGCAAGGACCGAGTAGCGTCCCGGAGTGGGGGAAACGGCTGCGCGTCCTGTATGCGCGTGTATGCATGCGACCGGTGTATGTATGTATGTGGGTGCTGCGCGCGTCGTACCCTGCCCGTAGTCGAGGAGACCGGTGCTCTCCGGGCCCGATTCCTGACCGTGCTGACGAGTTCGGTGGACGGGAGGTCGGCTAACCTCGTCCAGCACGAACGCGCAACGAACCAAGTACACGCCGTGCAAGACTGAAGAGAAGGGGGGGGAGAGATGGCAAGGAAGAAAAAAGAAATGCCGGACGGTGGAACCTGAGCAGCGAGAGAGTATCGCGACAAGGACTCGCTGCTCGCACGTTCGCTTCGAAATATCTCTCGAGTGTTTTGCGGGCTGCTGGCTGTTGCTACTGCCTCGAAGGCCCAACAACGAGGCTCGAGAGGTTCGAGTCGAGTCCGCACGACAAACAGCGACACCCTCGCTCGATCTCTCTATCTCTCTTACTCTCTTTCTTTCTGTTCAGCTCGTAACTGATCGGTGTCGCCAAATAACACTAGGCGAACGCAAGGGACCTTCTTTCTTTTCTCTAAATTCTTAGAAATTTTAAAATCAGTTATTCTCTTTGGTAATTTTTATTATCAACTTTTTTTTATTTATTTCCTAACTCGCTTAAGGTAGTCGCATCGTTGGGTGGGGGATTAAAATTTTATTCCCATTTTTTCTCACAGTTCAAGTGGACTGAGCGTTTAAGTTCATTAAGAAAAGTTGTTGCAAATCGAATGAAGAACAACATACTCAAAATTCAAATTGATCCTACGGAAAGTTTATTTGTTATGTAATCAATAAAATCATGAATTTTTTTTTCATAAGATTTGTTATAAAAACTAATTGAAGATTTGTTATACAAATTTAGAATGAAGAAGATAGAAGATTTGTTATTGTAAGATTTGTTATAAAAACTAATCGAAGCTTTTTTGATGTCATATAAAAATGTGTGCAAAATTTCAACAGCCTTCATCGACCAAATGATCGAGATAGTCGTTGTAGAACGTTGCGATATTTAAGGTAGTCCTATCGTTGGGTGGGGGATTAAAATTTTATTCCCGTTTTTTCTCACATTGGAAGCGGACCAAGCGTTAAAGTTCATTAAGAAAAGTTGTTGCGAATCGACTAAAGAACAACATACTCAAAATTCAAATTGATCTTACGGAAAGTTTATTTGTTATGTAATCAATAAAATCATGAATTTTTTTTCCATAAGATTTGTTATAAAAACTAATCGAAGCTTCTTTGATGTCACATAAAAATGTGTGCAAAATTTCAACAGGCTTCATCGACCAAATGATCGAGATACTCGTTGTATAACGTTGCGATATTTAACACGGGCTCTTATGGGAGATTGCGAAAAGTGACGATTTTCAAGAATAAATATCGTGATTTTTGAGTCCATAAAGGCTCCTGAAATTTTATACACATATACATATGACATCAAAGAACGTTTCTGCAAATTTTCAATGAAATCTAACTCAAACGCTATAACGATAGAACTACCTTAATCATCGTTTAATAAAATTCTCATTCGTGTCTTCAATTTATCAGTCAGTTCCATTTGCCATATCGACAAAGTTCCAGCTCGACCTAGTTTCGCCCTGATTTTCACAATTCAAAATAATTCATTGAAAAAATATTTAAAAAAAAATTCTTCCAATAATTCTCGATCGACGAGTATAATAAAAATCTACAAACTAGTATTTCCAAATGAGCGAATTCCTGCCGGCATTGAACCGTGAACGTAGTACTGGTCACTTCGAAAAATTCAAAACATTTTTATTTTTTATTTCTTTTTTTATACAAAAATTCTTACTCGAAATATCGAAATACCGGTATGATATTCCATCCGAGAGGAATTAAAAAGACGAACTATATCTGCATGCAAAAATGTTGTCTCCGATACGCGATGGAACGAAGATTAAAAAGAATCACACACACACCCATATTTTTTCACAATGGAATCCTATGAATCGGAGGATCGTACGCATCGTCGTTCACGTTTTATTTCATTTACGCTCGGAAAAACTTTCGATTGTTTTACATCGTTGTCGAGTGTGTGGTGTTATTGTTCCTTTCTCTCTCTCTCTCTCTCTCTCTCTCTCTCTCTCTCTCTCTCTCTCTCTCTCTCTCTCTCTCTCTCTCTCTCTCTCTCTCTCTCTCTCTCTCTCTCTCTCTCTCTCCCTCTTTCTCTCTCTCTCTCTGTCGCACTTTTTCCATAGTAACGAACGTCTCGCGTGCTTCGGGAATTGCACTGGCATTTCCACAAATGCATTTATACGCTTCATCCCCTCATTTTACATGTTACATTTAACTCATATATATATATATATGTATATATGTATCGTCTCGCGTTGAAACAAACACGAAAGCTCGGTCTTAATACGCGACGAGGGACCGACGGAGAGTAAGCTACCAGGACAGAGAGAGAGAGAGAGTGAGACAAAGAAAGCGAGAAAGAAAAATGTATATACGAGAAGCTTTGAAAACAACGCATACAAACAGAAAATCATGGTGCAGAAGAGAATTTCTCGCGTTAGTTGTCAAAGTCGGATCGGCTTTATTAAACACGTACAACCATAGCGAGACTCGGCTTTCGTTGCGTACTCACCTAAAACCCCCCGTGCTCGTAGTCGCTCATCACTATGTGTTTATATACAGGAGCAAAGAGAGAAAGAGAGAGAGCGAGCGAGAGAGGAAAAGAGAACGCGTGCGCGATTCGTCGCGAAAGGGCGGGGGGAGGGAGGGGGGGGGGGGGGTAACGATTCACTGCGTGTAGATTTCATACTGGCCGAGAATGTCGCGCCGCGTCTATGAAAGAAAATGAAATAAAACGAGAGGTAGGGGGAGAGAGAGAGAGAAAGAGAAAGAAACGCGATACTTCTTTTTTTCTCGCGCCTGTTCTTTTTTTTTTTGTTCGCGCGACCGAGCTGTTCGTAGCGACGTTAAAAAATTCATTGGAACGTTACAACGGAATCTCGACTTTTTTTTATCCCCCTCCCCCTCCTCACTGTCCGCTCGACAGGACGATTGAAAAGAAATCGCCTATTGATTTACGAGCACCGCTGATACCACGGGACTCGCGTGTAATCCGTGCTGGTGGAAAAAAAAAAGAAAAACAATTTATCGCACCGGGGAGGAGGATGAAGCAAAAAAAAAGAAAGTCTTCGGGAACAAGCTCGAAGCTTGGAATTTTCGGGCGCTGAAACTCGCTGCAAAGTTTTCGCGAGATGGAGGATCTTCCTTTCTTGTGTGTGTGTGTGTGTGTGTGTGTGTTTTTAAGACAAAGAACTGATCAATAAATTTTAATTAAAAATTATAACAACGAGTAAATAGAAAATAAATTATAAAACGTGTATGTGAAGAAAATTAATTCTTTTTCATTGTTTTTCGTTCGCGACATTTTTTTATTTTATTTCGTGGAACGAAGATTCGTAAGAAAATTTTCATTCGTGGTATAAAAATTAATTTATGTATAAAAATTAATTTATGAAAAAAGAAAAGAAAGAAAAAGAATAGTTATTGGTACACAATCGCAGCTTCTCTTTTTTTTCCCCAACGAGAGATTACGGATTCGTGATTTATTTCCTAGAAGCAAATTATAGTAGGGAAGTATTCGGGCTTCCTTGAAGAAAAAAAGAAAAGAAACAAAAGAACAGACGCGCTAAAATCCAAATCAGCGTTGGTCGTCCAATTTTGGAGCGTGGGTTTGAATTTCATGAATGTTTTTTTATTTCTTTTGTTTTCTTTTTCAAGTATTTCCGCAATTTTCCGTTTTTAAGTCCGATGATTAACGCGACCTCGCTGGGTGACCAATTAGTGACGGTACGTGTGTCTCTCCTCTGTTTCTTGCCATAATCGCCTTTCCGTCATCCTCCTCCCACCTCCCTCTCTCCCATTCCCTCCCTCTCCCTCGCTCTTTCGTACTCCGTCTCGTCGTTTCTATCTGCACAAATTCCACACGGCATATGGCAAACGAGCCCCAGCGAACGGTGAGATTTCGTTCGAGAGATCCGTCGGACGGTAAACGGGAACTTTTCTTTTTTGCTTTTCCTTCAATTTTTTCCCCAACACACACACACGCGCACATACATTAGGTACAAGAATATAATGCACCGAGGAAGAGGGTGGTGATAAGAGACAGAAGAAACAAAGTGAAGACGCCGAGTTGAAAAAAAAATAGAAAGAGGGAATGGAAAAGAAGGAGAGAGAGAGAGAGCGAGAGAGAGGGGAGGATGAGGGAGAGAGGGAGATGAACGATGGCCGTCGTCTCTTTTCTTTGTTCCGACGTGACGTCGCTTGAGTTTATCGGATTCCATGCGTTGCTCGCGGTACACGGAAAACCCAAAAGAGGGTATATCGTTTTATCGTACGAGAAGAGAACGTGAGAGTGTGTTATGTGTGTGTGTATAAGCGAGTAAGAGAGAGAGACAGAGAGTTCTCGACGCACGCTCGGCACGCCGCTGCGATTTCCCATTCACGGTTGTACTATAAACCCCTTCCCTTTCTCCTTCATCACGGTACACGCGGGCTCTCACCGTACCGGAGAATCGTTGTAGCATTAGTAATCGCCGTAGTGGACCCCCCCTGCCACTACTCTCGCACGCTGACGATTGGTCGCGGCGGAGGGGGGGAAAGGAGCTAAGCGTGGGAGCTATAGCGTAAAACCGTCGTTACATACCTCGTACATGCGCTATTCTCTATCTCGTAAATTCCCCATACCTATCATATATGTATATATATACAATGTGGGAAGAGGGGGGAGAGTATGTGGGAGTTTATGTACAGGGTGAATTTCATAAACTGTAACTGGCTTTATTTTAGGGTAGATGGGACCATTACAAACAAAAGTTGCAAATATACATTGGGGATATTTTTAATAGTTTAGGAGATATAGATTTTTAAAGTTGGTCCAATCAGAGCGTACCGAAAAACGTTAGCCCCGCCCACTTCCCGCCCTAGCAGCCAATGCTCGAGAATAAAAATGATTGCGTAATAATATAATAAATAAAATTGACTGCTCTGAATTTTGCAACGACAAATGTAACGCCCTTACACGGTGCTATCTCTGCGGTTAGGGTGGGGAGTGGGCGGTTCCAACGCTTCTCGGCGGGCTCTGATTGGACCAACTTTAAAAATTTATATCTCGTAAACTATTAAACATATCCCTAATGTATATTTGTAAGTTTTGTTTGTAATGATCTCATCTATCTTAGAATAAAGCCTGTTACACCTTATGAAATTCACCCTGTATATTACGTATATGCACATCGTGGTCGTTGGTATAAAATAGTACACAGCTGACGAAGCTACGAACGAGCCACAGGTACTGTAGAACGGGCCACAAAAAGAGGGGGGGGGGGGGCGTGCAAGTGTGCGAGATCCGTGACGGATTATGCAAATAGCGGATGGGTCGGAAAAACTACGACACTACTCGAGCTCTCTCAAGCATAATGATGTTATAAGCGTGGAGGAGACTCGGACGAGGTACGACCGGTTTTCACAGTCGACGAACGATTGAAAAGTAAAGTGTATGCCGACGGGGTAGAGGTGGGGGCGGGGGTGGTTGTTGGAAAGTTATATTTCGATTTTGAATTACGAGAAAGATCGTGAAGGGAGTTGTCCAACTCGAGAAAGTTGAGAGATGAATCGTAAATTGAGAAAGTTGAATTAAGGGAACGCGAGCAACGGAAGTTGAATTATGGGAACATGGAAGAATTGATGGCAAGATTTTGAAATCGTTTCAAAATCTTGCCATTACGTATCGATAGTTTGCGTGGTTGAATTAGAAGAACGCGAGGTTTAATTATGAGAGCGTAAGGTTGAATTAGCGAAAATTCTATGCGAACACGCATAAAAGCTTTGAAAAATGTTTCGACAAAATGATAAAAGTCAAAAGGAGAGAAAAACGGAATGTTGAATTATGGGAACACGAGGTTGAATTATTGGAAATCGCCGACGATAATACGAACTAACATTTCCTAATATCGATCTTCGATGATACGAAAACATTTTACGATCACTCCGGACCCTTTTTCGATCCCAAAAAGCTTCTAGAAGAATGAAAAGAAAAAATGATCTTGATTTAATCATCCGTTATAAATCCCCCACCCCATTTTTTCGTTCCGGAACGTCCATTTGAAAATGACAAATTCATGTCACATTCCCATCACTAGATTGTACACATTTATCCGATAATAACAATTTTTCCTCCCTCGCTCTTTTCTTGCGCAATAATAAAACCGCTTACCGGACGTCGAGTAATATCCCCCTTCCCCTTTATATGGTCAACGTTCATCCATTTTATTCCCATTCTTCGTAATGTGCTCTCGTCGATTTTTATTTTCGTTCCGTTTCGCGAGCGCGATCGTCCGAGCGGTAAAAGCGGTCGCATTCTCGCATTTATTGAGAGAAAGAAAGAGTATAGTGGAGAGGCGTGGGTGGGTGGGAGAAAAATAGTGGAATGGGCGAATGGGAATGAAGGAGATGGTACTGCGAAGCTGCGCGTCGGTGTGTATGACAAACATCTTCGTTCGAGTTTCACCTTGGTTGTTGTGCGAAGCTGCAAAAACGAGCAACATTACGCTCAAAAGTTCCCTCGAACGATCACAATGAATACACGATTGGAGCGAAAAGTAGGGTTGTGGTGGGGGAAGGGGCGAGGTGGAGGGGCTGGCCGGGCTCGCGCGAGTTTCAAGCTAGTAGCTCGAAACGGTCGAGCGACCGAAGCGAGGGAAGAATAACGTAAAATCGAAAGAGCGCCAGAGGGCACCCGCGAGAACGTCCTCGGGGACAAAGAAAAGCAATGATTTCGCTGCGCTGGGTATACAGGGTCGCCGGCCGTTTGCCGGTGGGTGCAGCACGAACCGATGCACAAAACGACCCTGGCACATGGCCGTGCGTGAAACTTGGAATCGCGTAAGACCGTACACACTGATATTACCCAGGTAGAAAACATCTTGAGTCATTGTATAAGGAATTTTGTTTTTTCTTTCTTTGTTTTTGGCCAACGTAATTTATTTATTAAACGTATTTTATTGGTTTCATTTATTTCATTTGCTTTATTTATTCTATTTATTTTATTTATTCTATTTATTTTATTTATTTTATTTACTTTATTTATTTTATTTATTTTATTTGTTTTATTTATTTTATTTATTTTTTTGATTTTATTTATTTTATTTTTTTTATTTATTTTATTTATTTTATATGTTAAAATAAAATAAATAAAATTAATTTAGTGTATAATATTGGAAACGGTAGGGTTTGTTAGATAACTTTTTGGGACGATGCAATTTAATGTTTAAGGTTTTGTTTTTATTACGTGGTATTTTGAACTACTAGAATTTCCTAGGTGATGGTTTGAAACGCGGAGGTTACTATGTAAGGTTTGGAAAGGGAAAGATTTACTGTATAATTGTGGAATACACTGGAATTCGTGATATAATATTTTGGAAAGACATAAATTCACAATATTGTCAACCCTGAAATTGGCTATATTATATTAATTGTAGACACCGAAATTCCCTAGGTGCCATTTTGTAAAACCAGAATTCCCTATATAGATCATTTGGAAACCGTAGAATTTACTATATAGCATGTAAAAACCTCAGAATTAATTGGACAAAATTTGAACACTGTCATTTCTCACTGCAATTAAAAACTTGTTCCACCTAGTTGCAATTTCCTTCAATAATCACAACATTGCACGAACATCACGAGTACCATGCCACCGTACAGAATTTTTCAATAATTTTGCGCAACTAATTGTATTACTCTCGACAGTATCCGTCGAAAATAAAAAACAAAACTATTGATAACGAGATATTAGCGCTGGCTAATGAAAGCTTCGAGTTTTACCATCCCCCGTTGTCACAATTCAATTTCGGATATTCTCTTTTCTATCTATATTTTTCATACTCTTCTCAGACGTCTATCAAACGACCCTGTACTTCGTAATTGCGAAGAAAAAAAATGACATTTGTCTCGTAATAAAGGTCATCAAGACCCACGAGTCTTGTCGAATGAATATAAAAATCGGTTAGCGAGCGTAGGAGGTGTAACATAATCCGATAAAGATATTCTCGCAGCACACAAAAGAGAGAGAGAGAGAGAGAGGGAGAGAGAGACACCGATCGATGAATTCATGCCCATAAACAAACACACTTTTTTTTCTTTATCAGCGAACCAAGATTACGTGTCGCTTTATGATAACGAAAAGCGATATTTATATATATATATATATATATATATGAAGAGTGAGCAAGAGAAAGAGAGGAGAGGCTTGTCGATATTATCGATGTGCCAACGATCGAGCCGTATCGCAAAAGTTCTCGGTACAGAGGAAACTCACCTCTTGGTTATTCTGATGGGGACCCCGCAGTTAATAGTACAATGGGCAAGAGGGAAGAAAGGATTGGGGCCTTCTGAGACCCCCAGACGTCGGTTTACAATATACACAGAGCGAGAAAGAAGGAGTTATGTATGGGACATTCCGCGCCAAATCAGACATCATTCAACTTTCGCATTTCCGATTTTTTTTGAAAATTTCTTATGTTCTAGTATTGGTTGAAAGAGACCTCCATGATTTTTTTCAATTTTTTTTTTGTCGAACCAGTGAAAGTGCGTTTTATTTAAACGGACTTATGATAAAAAAAAATATTAAATAAAATTTTTAAACCGGATTTCTATAAGATTTTCAAGTTTTAATTATGAATTGTTAATTTACAACAACAAAAAACACGTACTGATCGATTTTCTTGAAAATTTTTTGTAAAAGACTTTTTGTATTTTTTGTATCATTCATTCCACAACTTTTGAGTCTAGGTAGATAATGGTACAAGCTCAATGGTGACCAGTTTGGCGTGGAATGCCCCATATATATCCCTAATGCATATTGTACAATACGATGGCTCACCGGCATACTGCAGGGTCTTCGGCCATAAACTTTCACATTTGGTTTCCAAGTCCAAACAGCGAAGACTTCGGATACTAGAAAAGCAAAAAAAAAAAGGAAAATATGAAAGGAAGACTTCGCGGGGAATCGCGAGAGAGAGAGAAAGAAAGAGAGAAAAAACAGCCACGTAATCTTATCGGGACATCCCTACTTCCTCGACCAAACGTGACTTTTATCACCTCGGCTGGCCAAGTCGAGCGTGCGAAAATGGCGCGTGTGTCTGACGAGCAGAAGTTTCGAACGGAATTGTGAGATAGGGGCGCGCCGGAAAAACGAAGAGTATAAGAATCGTTTTTTCTTTTAACTTTTTTATTTTGTTTACTGTGGGATCGAACACGTATACCGTGTCAGTATTTTTCTAGTCTGTCTCTCTCGCTCGTATCCTCCCTCGCCTCTCCCCTGCCACGATTTTCTATGCATATTCCGCTCGTCAGTGTCCGATCGACGGTGAGATGTGCCGCCGCACCCTTCGTCTATTCATTGCGGTGAATATACGTCGCGATATACGACGTTGAATTAATTCTGGGGCAATATGGACCAGTGAAATATTTCCGTTTCGAATCGCTTAAATCCACGTGGTGTTTCAACGCTGTGGAATTTATTTCTCGGTCATAAACGAGCCACAAAGTAGCGGGGTTGAAATATCCGCAGGATTTTTTTTTTATATTTCTTTCTTTCCGGCTAACGTGAGTCATCGCGCAGACGTTTCGATCTTTTCCCTTTTTCGTGGGGTAAAATGGGACACCCGAGTCGGATATGATAAAATGGACTACTCGGGTCGTTACATGGCTATTGACATGGCATTTCTTGAAATCCAACTATCGAACGCGTTATATAATCGCATTCTTCAAAAAAAAAAAAAAAAAAACACTGGTCCATCTAAGCAGCCATTATTGTACACCCCGTGTCACACGCTCGAAGCTAGATGGAGCGATTATGGTCAGAAAGCAACGACGGCAGCTTAATTAATTTCAAACCATACCTCCTGTTAATTTTTAAACAACGACGTCTGTCTTTGTGAATAAAAAAAACTCCAACGTTCGTTATTTATTCAAAAGTTAGAAGCTTGTTTCTAATTGTTTATCCGATAAAAAAAAACCTTACAGATGATCGATATTTTTCCATTACATTATTTTCTTTGAGATATTTTTGAGTTGGTTCGTTTTGATCTAAAGTACCTGGTCGGTCTTAGACGGCCTAGGCCATATTGCCCCACTCTTTCCCTCCAGACGTATATCGTGTGTATACACAGGATATCTATGTTTATTCAAAAGTTACAAGGTTATTTCCAATTCTTTATCCGATAAAAAACCTCTTACCGATGATGGCTATTTTTCAATGACATTATTTCCTTTGAGATTTTTTACGTTGGTTCGTTTTCATCTAAAGTACCTCATCCGTCTTTGACGGCCTAGACCATATTGCCCCACTTTTTCCCTCCAGACGTATATCGTGCGTATACACAGGATATCTACGTATACATTTCTATCTATGTTTATTCAAAAGTTAGAATGTTATTTCCAAATGTTTATCCGATAAAAAATATTTTACCGATAATCGATATTTTTAAATGGCATTATTTCCCTGAGGAATTCTTCTATTGGTCCGTTATGATCCAAAGTACCCGGTCCGTCTTAGACGGCCTAGGCCATATTACCCCACTTTTCCCTTCCAGGCGTATCTATACGTATATCGTGTGTATACAGGCTATCGACGTATACATTTGTATCTATACTCGTATATATGCATAATATATACGCAGTGCAGTCGGCAACAATGGAGGCAGAAAAAAAATATAAAAAATAAAACCGAAAGGCAGATGTTCTCAGTATCCGAAGTTCGATGAAGCGTGAAGCGCGGGACGACGAACCTGCTTTTATACATTCATTCCTACGTTACGGTGCTGTGCGCGGCGATAGACGGACGCGCGCGCGCGCATGCGCATACGTTTTCACCGTACGTTCTCGCAATATAATCGCAAAATATATACGTACCGTGGAATAATTTTGTCTTTTTCGTGTTCGAGGTAAGAATAACATCTGTGAAAGAGACATATATAAAAATTCCAGTTTTGAGGACAACAGTATCGTCGGTATTTTTTCTTTTCTTCTTTTTTTTTGTTGCGACGTATGCGTCATTCGCCGTGTCCGGCGGCGGTTGAGAATAAAAGGGTTCAAAGAGAACTCGCTGAGCTTCGCGAAGAAGACGGTACTGAACGGAGAAAAAGATAGGCAGAGAGAGAGAGAGAGAGAGAATTGGCGTCCGCGAAAAAATGGGCAGTATAACTATACATTAGGGCAGATGGGACAACAATGCCCAAGTTTGAAGAATCTTTGAAAGTCGCTGATTTTAAATCATATTTTTAGAGATTTTTAGTTATTGTCCTATTTTTCATAAACGTTCTTTTTCGCTCTCAAACCCAATTTACAAACGAGAATTTAGGACGTTGTTTTTGTTTCAAGCCCATTAATTGTAATTTAATTTGTCCTAATGAGAATCCTAATTATTCTTACACATTTTCGTACGAACATTTTTAATAACACAATTAAAACGACAATTGATCCAATTTAAATTCGCCTTATATCCTCGTAAAAGAAAAAAATATTTTCCACCATTTTGTATTCGCTTCGTCCTAAATGTCTGATTCATTATACATAGCCATTCTACGTCGAAGATTTTTTCGTTTAGAAAACTTTTTTCTCAAAAATAAAAAGAAGAATCTTTAAAAGTCGCTGGTTTTAATCCAAATTTTTAGAGATTTTTAGTTATTGTCCCATTGTTCAGTTAAACAAACAATTGCAAATGGAAAATTAGGACGGTTTTTTTCAAGCCCATTAATTGTAATTTAATTTGTCCTAATGAGAATCCTAATTAGTTTTACACATTTTCGTACGAACATTTTTAATAACACAATTAAAACGACAATTGATCCAATTTAAATTCACCTTATACCCTCATAAACAAAAAACATATTTTCTGCCAATTTATATTTGCGTCGTCCTAGAAGTCGGGTTCCCTGTACATAGACGTTCTTCGTCAAAGATTTTTTTTTCTTTTAGTAAACTTCGTTCTAAAAAAAAAAAAAAAAAAAAAAAAACGTAAAGAAAAATCGTGTTTTTGCACACCTGGAGTGCTTTCACGGTCCCTCGTACAAATCTTTCGAACTAAGGTAGGAATCGAGAAAGGTTTTGGTGCAAGAGTGAGCGAGAGAGAGAGAGAGAGAGTTCAGTGCGACGTGAGAGTGGCCGCGCGATGAATTTTCTTACCTTTGCCGATTTACGGTCTCCACTACTCGCTACGGCCCGTCGACTCACCGAGCAGCGAGTCAGACGCGCATGCGCCCGGTCGCGGAGTGGGGGGAGCGGCCGAGCGAGGGAGTAAAGTGGGGGAAGAAAGAGAGAGGCTTGTTCGCGAGCGTGACGCACAACTCGGTCTTACTCGCGTGTAGCTCGCTCGTATGGAGAGTGGGGTAAACGTGTGTGTTACTCCTTTGAGCTCTCGCTGGGGGAGGAGGATGGAACGTGAACACTGCCGAGGCACCGGATGACCGCGACATAACCAAGACGAGACGACTGGTTTCTCTCGTCTTGACGAAGGTCGTCGAGCAACGATGCGTTTATCTAGCACTTGAGCGCTCTAACTGGCTCATTCTGAGACTCGTGGCAAGCTAGTAAAATGCACAAGGAGCTCCTCCAGCGACCAAAATTACGCAATTGGTGTTCTAAAATTTATAATCCGGGAAGCGGTTAGCATTATGAATTTTTCGAGCGTGTCGTTTTAACTTTCAAACATTTATTAACCTCGTTGAGAAATTTCTCCTCGTTATTTAATAATTGTCAAGATTCGTTGACAAATTTTACGACATTCTTGGTTTTATAATTGTTCCAATTATTTAATACAAATTATTAATTAATTTTTATCAAAATTTTGAATTTAATTTGATTTCTTTAATTATCATTAACGATTGTTTCAATTATTGACAAAACGTTCTTCTTTCTCGTTTCTGAATAATCGATTCCTCGGGACGAATGTTTAAGGAATCGGACTTTGAAACTTTAACGTCGACTTGCCGATAAATCAAACGTCGAGACGTCGACGACGAGAATACTCAATGAGCTCAAACGAAACATTTTTTTTTCAATATATTTCAGACTTGGCTAAAACTTGATAAAACATTTAATACGAATCGACATATTTTCTTCAGCTTCATTTTACTGAATATAAAAATAACAAAATTAATGAATAACGTTTCGAGTCGTTGACCCCGTGTATACTTTTGTTCGATAAATAATGCAGATACGTGTCGTTAGATAGGACGACCAAAATTTATACGCGTCGTTCTCCTCGTGCCCCTTTTATCAGAAATGTTTTAAAAATATTAGGTATGTATCCCTTATCGTCGTTTCTCTTCGAGTTTGTTCCAACCTCTCTCTCTCTCCCACTCTCTCTCTGTGTCTTACCAGGCGTCTGTTTGATAAGTCGAAGATGAGAAAACCCGAGAAGGGAAGTGGCCACGTGATGCACTCACGATGAATTCACTTACGACCTCGTATAGTGCATATATATAATACTCTATTATATATTATATTATATTATGCTATATTATATTATAATATATTATATTATACAATAATATACTATATTATATTATATTATACTATATTATATTAAAATATATTATATTATACTATAATATACTATATTATATTATACCATATTATATTTTATTGAATTATATTATATTGTAATTGATTATATATAATTTTATAATATATATTATATTATAATATTTTATATTATATTATAATATTTTATATTATATTATAATACATTATATTATATTATATTGTAATATATTATATTATATTATATTACATTATATTATATTATGATATATTATATTATATATAATTTATTATATATTATTATATTATATTATATTATATTATACTATATTATACTGTATTATATATATATATATTGGAAAGAGCGAAGTGCTTGCTGGCAATCTGCTAGCAAGTACCAAGAAGGAACCTACTTCAGGAGTGATTCATCCAGGGGCTGTTGCTCGATGCTGTTGGCCGACAACGGTTCTACAACGACAAACTCTTCGAGATACGCGCCTGCAGCGCCACGACATCCCGTACGTGGTACTGCATGGTAAGAACGACCCAGTAGCGTAGCGATCGCAGGTATCGTTGGGTTTGCTTTGAGTCTCTATTCTTTTTTCTCTTCAAATTTTTATAATTTAACAAAAATAGATCCTTTTTTCTATGGATACTTAAAGAACGTTATAAAATGGATTTTTAGATTATCTCTAATCCCAATGAATTATTGATGATTAATGTTTCGAGGAAATTTAAGTTTTTATTAAAATTCGAGAAAAAAACGGATAGATGGAAGTTAGGTAAAAATCTTAATCTTAGTTCGTAGCGAATTTCTTTAGTTTCGTTAAATTGTTGGCAATTTAGGTTTGAGTCGAAATCTCGAACCATGAGACTCTAATCCAATGAGCGTTACTTCATGAAGTTTTCTTCCTTGATCGATTAACAGTAAGAGAGTTTGGAAGACTAATTCCGATTGAAAACAAAAAAATTGTTACCACGTTGAACAAATTTAATTCAAATAACTAAACGAATATTGGTTCGACCCAACTAATTTCTTTTTTTTTTTACCCAATTATCGAGTCCGTACACCGATGTTTCCTATTTTTTTCGTGTCGACCCCAATATTTTATCTCGCCAACCGCAATATTTCGTTTAAACCCACCTTAACCCAGATTTCCTACGACCAACAATTTTTTTTGTTTTCCTATCTCGATTTATCGATCGATTCGACCGATCGAACGGCTTAAAAGTCCAATTTTCACGAGTTAATTGGTCGAGCCAACCGTGAGTTCGAGCCCCAACCACCCAGCCACTTTTCCTCCTCCGACTGGAACACGACTTTGATGTCTCTCGAGAAAACGCGAGAGGAAAGTAAAAAAAATGAACAAGGAGTTAAGAAAAAAAAGAAAACAAAATAAAAATCGCGCGAAAAGCTTCGTCCGCTTCGACCGAAAGTGGTAGCCCCGGAGAACAAAGGAAGAAACGAAGTACGGATTAGCGAGAGTACACCAAGGAGGTAAGGAAACATCGCTCTTGAGTGCCACACCATCCTTCTCTCTTAATTTTTTTTTTTTTTTCGTTTGTTTTCATTTTTATTTTTAAACGAGTCGCAGAAACGACACTCATCCCACCCCCGTAGCATCGTTCAGAGTAAAACAGGGTTGTGTCTTGCCGTCGCTTTTACCCCCCCCCCCCCCCCCCCCTCCTTCTCTCTCGTGGTAAGAACGCGAACCTCTCCGAGCAATTATCGCGAGTCTCCCCAGGGAACCGCACCGTTTCTAATCCGGTAATTCGCGTTAATTCGATTAAAACCACACGCGTAGCGAACGAGGCGACCCGAAGAGGGATTGGACAAGGGGGTTGATATAGGAAGAAGGACGACTCGGAGTTAAACATGAAAACTCCGTACTTGAGGGTTGGACGGGACGTTAACCACGATTTTTAAACTGGGAAATTAGCGAATCGCGTTGGATCGTCAACGACGAACTAAATCGAATCGGAAAACTCTCTCGGATAGTTCTGTGTTTGGGGGATGGGGGTACGAGGGGGTTGAAACTGATATTTGCCATTGGGCAATCTCGTAATTACGTATTTCAGTCGGAATTACTTTTCTTTTTACATTTTACTGGCTTCTTTTTTCCGGTTACACACACACACACACACACAAAAACACATTGTAATGAAGTTAAATACCACTGGATACTTTCCCAGGTACTTCGGGGTAAAGCTTAAGAGACAGTTACAGTGACGCTCAAAGAAATTCGATTAAGCTCGGGGAACTCTCGAAGACATTCGGTGAGATTTACGGCGTCGCGAGACGATCGGAAAACATTCGAGACACTAGAGAGTCAATCAAGGACAGTGAGAAAAAGAAATTTAATAATGTCGAGGTTGGTAATGATTGTTACTCGGAGATATTTTGAAAAAATTCGTTGCCGTTTCGAGAATGTACGAATGGATTTGTGACGAAGCACGAAAAGCCCCTCGAAGGAAATTTCGATTGGCGCTTTGTGACATTCGGAAAAATTTCGACACTCGAATTTTCACTCGTAAATCCTTGAAAATAATTATTTATCAGTTGGCAAGAATCTCGATGAGGTTTTGCAAAACTCGAAAAAAACATTCGGAATTATTTTTAAAATTTTGGACACTTGAGTTTGTTTTTTTATTTTATTTTATTTGTATTTTTTAGAGATAGGGAAAGATATTTATTAGCGCGAGGAAAACTTCAATGGCGTTTTGGGACACTGGAAAACACTCGTAGATACTTGCACAACCGGATTTATTCGGAAATATTGAAAAACTTGAGGAAGTTTTGAAAACGTTTGGGAAATTTTT
This sequence comes from Netelia fuscicornis, assembly GCA_946811545.1. NCBI lineage: Eukaryota > Metazoa > Arthropoda > Insecta > Hymenoptera > Ichneumonidae > Netelia > Netelia fuscicornis. Next base: position 31,683,741 of record OX328016.1, read on the forward strand.
GTAAAATTTCAGATGTTTTTCAGGATGTGAAAAAATATTCGTAGGGTTTGAGATAATGTCAGAGGCATTTCGCGACGATGAAACAAATATTGGAAAATGTTTTGAGAAACCTAGATAATTGTTCGATTTTTGTGTGAGATGACTTAAAAATGTTTGTAGGCGATTAAGGACGTTTCAAGAAATCTTAATTCGTACCCTCGCACGTTTGGAAAGATTCGTCACGTTAACGGAAAAAAAATGAATGAAATGTATTAAGGATTCGATAAGAGAATTGAATTTTATTTTTTTTTTTCAGGGAGTAATAAATTTGTTAAAGCACTGAAAATTAAGCCATTTTCGTTGGAATTCCTTCATTGGCTCACATATTTCCCAAATAGCTAAATCGATACTTGAGTTTTACTCCATCTTGCTATGTATCTATTTTTCTCTCACTGGACTATTTTCATTCCCGCAGTAGAAAACAACATTTATTCGATGTTTTCGTACTTTTCGTTTTCTCGCACTTTTTTTCCTCTCCCACGTCCTCCACAGTTTTACTGTCTCGAAGAGGATTTTATATCGCGGAACACCTAAGCCACTTGTATATCGGAGATATTCTCGGGTTAATTCTCAACATTCTTCAAGAATAATAAAGAAACGAGAAAATGAAATACTCGAAATAAAATTCGACGATTATTTCAATAATCGTTATCAATGTTGTACCTTATTATTTATAATTGTCCAGTCGAAAAGATAACGAGCATTGCAGTAATATTTATTTCTCATTGTGCTTACTTCTCTTCGTTTAACGAACTTTGAATTAAAGCTGAAAATTAACAATGAAAAAAGAAAACAACGCTGATTCTTATTATTTATCCGAGATCAAATGTCTTTTCGTTTATTTTAATGATGGAAAATGCAGCAATTTTTTTAAAAGAAAAGCTCGACGTTGATAATTTATTTTTTATCAATAGTTTGCGAACGAAGAAGAATTGATAACGTAAGAGAAAAAAGAAATAATATTTGGAAAACTGATATTCCATGTCAAACGTAAATGGTTCTCGCGATTATTCCTACCACACAATTTCTCATATCACGGTAACGTTCGGCATGAATTGAGTTCGGGTGGGATAAAAAGTGGTTTTAAATCGATTCCCCGGGGGAGGACGAGGAATCTGTCCCCTGTGTCAACCTCTCGTCCTGAGAGAAGTTCGTTTATAGCATTCGCGAATTTTATATATATATATATATATATATATATATATATATATATATATATATATATAATATAAATATATAATATTATATAATTATATTACTATTATTATATTATATTATATCATATTATATCGTATTATATTATATATAGATTATGGAATAATATATGGATTATATATTATGATATAATCCATATATTAATAAATTATATATGATAATTATAATATAATAAATTATAATATATATATGTACAACAACGTACTTTTTCAATTATATTATATTATATTATTATTATATTATATTATATCGTATTATATTATATATGGATTATGAAATAATATATGGATTATATATTATGATATAATCCATATATTAATTAATTATAATATAATAACTATATATATATATGTACAACAACGTACTTTTTCAATTATATTATATTATATTATTATTATATCATATTATATCGTATTATATTATATATGGATTATGGAATAATATATGGATTATATATTATGATATAATCCATATATTAATTAATTATAATATAATAACTATATATATATATATTACAACATACATTTTCAATGCTGATCAATTACTGTATATATGGACACACACACTCACATATAAGATATAAATATATATATATATATATATATACATATCCTATATGTGAGTGTGTAGGTGTGTGTCCATATATACAGTAACTGATCAGCATTGAAAATGTACGTTTCACCGTTGGAAACCAGGGGATAATATACTTCGCCGACGTATGGAACAGAGAGAACATTTATATACAGGCTGCCCCATTTTAATTCATCGCTGGCAATAAGTCAAAAAAATATAGTCTTACGAAGAAAAGTTTCCTGAGAAAGTTTCAACTATTCGAGAGGGACGTTGCGATGTTCATATTGAAATATTCTTACATCGAGGTGTCGAAGTCACGTGAAGGTCATCGCAAGTTTTTTCACCCGAAGCCTATAATTTATTCCTGTCCGTCATATTGTAGATGGGATCGAGAGGAATATAACGAAAGAAAAAAAATCTTTCTAGACTCGAAACTCACGGATTTATGACAATTGGAATATTGAAAAATGGCACAATTGCACAAGGGCAACCTCTGGCGGCGAAAGGCGGAAAATTGTGGATAATCCAACGTAAATCTATACTTGAAGTCGCATCAATATTACTCCGAATATCTACTTATTTTCTAGATTTTTATTCATATCGATGAATTAAAATGGGTCAGCCTGTATGTGAATATATACGTATGTATGTGGCGATGAAAAAGCGACCTCTTGGTTGGAACGACGTGCGTCACGGAGCAGTTCCGCGCGACTGACTTCGAATGGAGTCGAAGCTGGGGTGACGATAAGGGTCGTGGATAGGGGGGAAGGGGGAGGGGGGTGGGGGTAGCGTTTAATAAAAAAAATTAAATCTGTAAAAATGTCAAAGTACCTGCCGTAGACACTTTTTCATTCCCGTTAACTTTTCGCGTTCTATTGAAAGTTTAATATACATTCTCATTCGCGTTATTATAATTGATTTCTCTCTTAACTACGATAATTTATTCCTGGTAAAAAACACAAAGCGACTATTATACCACGATCTTTTTATAGCCAAGATTTTATTCGAGTTTATTTCTGACCATGATGGAGACACGTTTACGAGCTTACTAAAACCGACTTATATCGTTTTCGGGTCGTAATCACACGAATGGTAAGTAGGTACACTCCCGATTCGATTTTGGAAGATAAACTTCGTGGATATCGCGTCCTTGTCCTTTTTTTTTTTTTTTACGAGAATAAGTTCGACCGTGAATTCTCGAGGAGAATTTTGCTGTTTACCAACATTGTGAGTTCAGTTTCATCCGGACGTAGTTTTTCGTTATGGCGACCCGGTGAATTTCGCGTTTCCGAAGGAAATTCTCGACAACTATTGATATTTCTGTGTATATATATATATATTCATATATACATGCTGATATATATATATATATATATATAAATTTGTATATAAATTTTAAGGGAGAGAGAGAGAGAGAGAGAGAGAGAGAGAGAGAGAGAGAGAGAGAGAGAGAGAGAGAGAGAAAGAGAGAGAGAGAGCGTGGACGGGGTATATTCGAGATACGAAGTTTATGTATAATTCACATCGTACACTTCGGGCCGCTTCGCGACGTTTCGAGAGATAGAGGAAACGCGTTTCGGATTTTGCATTGCTGTTTGTGCCGGCGCGTCTACCAAACAAACTTTTTGTATTTCAGCCGACGTGAGCCGAGAACTCTCGAACCTTATCGCATGGGCGCCGCTACGTGTCCCGTGCGATTTCCCTCATTCCGATTTTCGAATCGTAATTCCCAATGGGATATAAACGTCGTGGGAGACGAAGCGTGATCTTCCAACACGATCCAAGTTTCGGCTAAATTTCAAATCGTGTGCGTTTCGTTAATTGTTCTTTTTCATTTTACAATTTTAGTCGCTATTAACGACGAATGTTACATTGTTTTATTTCAAATTGTGTAATTATTATCCCATAATTATTAATAATTAATCGTTATAATGACAATAAAAATAATAATTATTATTATTTTTATTATTTTACAATTTTAGTCCTATTAACGACAAATGTTACATGGTTTTGTTTCAAATTGTGTAATTATTATCGCATAATTATTAATAACTAATCACTATAATGACAGTAAAAATAATAATAATTTTTTTATTATTATTGTCATTATAATTATTCAGTCATAATAATAATAATAATAATAATAATTTATAATTGACAATAATAATAATTTATTATTGCAACAAAACATTCTTAATTATCACTACGCATTAATCAACTAATTATTCACAATTTTCGAATCATTTTTTCTTTTGTAATTATTCAATTCCAAATCGTCGTTTCGGGACAAAACCGGTGGCGTAGCGTGGTGGTCGTTCGACGAACTAAACTTCTCCACTGCTCGAGATCGTCCACAGTGTTCCCATAATTTCAAGACGTTTCGATCGTACCTTAACAACGAGCTTCTCATCGAACTTAAATTATAAAAACCTTCTTTTTTTCCCATCGCGTAAATCGAGACAAATTCTCCCATCTTCCTTCAAACTTTCATACAATTCAACAAAAAAAAACACACATTTATCCCCAAAAGGACAATAACACCACCGACGAAATTTCCTATTACTTTTCCGACTGTTTTTCGAGTATTCGGGTCATTCTCTTGTCTAACGTTGAATGCGAAATTATCGCGACGTTTCGAACAACGAGACGTCGTGTGTACGAGCGTAGATAAACAAATGAGCGACCACAAGGGTGCTCGGGTTTTCGCGACGGGGTTGTTGAAGGGTAAAGGGTGAGAGGGAGTAAACCACGAGTGAACCGTACGAACAAGTGTCGAGACTATTTTGGTATACAGAAAACGAGAAATTACTCGAATTCGTGTAATTGTTCACGCAGACCTCTCACTTCCTAATCCCCCACCCTCTCCGTCACTACTACCCTCAACGCTCTCGCACGTGTTATATAAATTTATGACTCAGCTTTGCTGTAATTAACAACGTTGTACAAATTGTGTATTAAGAATATAAATAGCCGTATGTATTATCGACGTCTCGTTTGACGAGTCGCGAAAACATTTATATGGCAACGTCACATCAACCCCATTCCACCCTTTCCCAGTTTCGATACGTATCGTACTCGTAACGTTTCTCCTCGTCATTGCCACGTGTATTTATTCTCGTCAACTAAATTTGGCGTTAAAATTTAGCGCCGCGACGCGATTCGATGAAAGCGCTTTATTGATAGAATTTTCGTATAGATCGAACCAATGTGAACCTGCATTATCGATAATAGGTTGAATATATATCAATGCGGGTCAACATTTTAAATCACGGATTGTGTGTGTGTGTGCGCGCGTGTGTGTGAGAGAGGGAGCGAGATAAATAGAGAGAGAGAGACATCGAGGTTTTATGCATTTTTAAAATATTTTCGAATTATTTGACAACGCGATGCTTTCGCCCCCCCCCCCCCTATTTGTATATATTTATATATATTTTGTTATATCTGGTTATTATATTTACGTTTTTATGTTATTATTATTATTATTATTATCGTATCTTGTACAATTTTGGAAATTTGTTCATCTGGCATAAATCGCAAATTTGCAAATTTACGTATTTGTACGATTGTGAATTTATGAGATTTCTGAATTTTCCCTATAGCTAGCTAGGGAATTATTAATCAATCAATCACTCAATCTCTCTCTTTCTATTTTATATATTTATATATATCGTACTATATTGTATCTGATGGTTATTATAATTACGTTCTTAGATTATTATTATTATTATTGTATCTTGTCAAATTTTTCTATATTTGTTCAACTGGCAATAATTGGAAATTTGCCAATTTATGTATTTGAATGGTTGTAAATTTATGAGATTTTTATATTTTCCCTATAGTTAGCAAGGGCATAATTATATATATCAATCAATCTCTCTTTCTCTCTCTCTCTCTCTCTCTGGCTATCGATATATTTGGACCAAAGGATGTCGCATCTTTGTACGTAAGTCGGATGGCCAGCTAGCCATTCCTATCTCCACCATGGACCATTTCGATAAACTAGTATACCTACCCCCGTTATCATCAGCCTCTGCTATAGCTCGCTTGCGATCTGCGAGTAGTCCAACATCTCTTAACGTAGCTCATGTTAATGCTCACTCGATCTGAGCATCGTTATAATCCGAGCCACTTTTGCTAAAGATCCATGCCATATTATACGTCAAGATTTGCGTTATGATTATCGGCATAATTATGCTTACTTTGATTATTTTTATGTATTTTGATTTATCGTGTTATGCGTTGCGATTATGTTTATTTAGATTTTGATTTATCTTATTTTGTTCATGATACGCTATTATTTTATTATGTTTATTTTGCGGCATATGCTATTATCGTGTTATTTTTATTGTTATATTATTTTGATCATAGTTATAGTGTCTTTTTTTGTGCATTTCTGTATTTTGTCCGATGGGACCTTACCAGGCTACTCTGTAGATTACTTTGGCCCATAGCTTGCTAGGCCACAAATATACACCATCAAATCAAATCTCTCTCTGTCTCTAATACGATATATATAGATATGTATGTATGCGTGTGTACGTATATATATTTCCAATTATGGCGGAGGTTATATATAATATACACCGTCGCTATCTACGTATATAAAATTTATTATTATTAGAACGATTTATCCATCCGCGTGTACATAAGGCCGAGAATGTCCGAGGCGAGCGAGGCAATACATATACATACAGCATCACCGTGAAAAGTTTCCTAAAAAGGTATATCAGCCAGGAGGATGTTTCGAACAAAATTTATCGTGCAACGAGTTTTCTCGACGATTTTCGCGAGTCTTTCAAACTCTCGCAACAGTACGCGGGTCGATAAACGATAATAATTCTCCGATTAAACGAAACAAGAACGAAAAAAAAGAACAAAAACTGCAACTAAATTTCACAACTTAAATATTTCATTTATCAATTTAAAAAAAAAAATGATTTTTTTCTACCTTTCTTGAATCGTGACGTAAGCTAGCTCGACCCTGTCTCGTTTCGCGTATGTACATCGTTTGCACGCATTACCAGTGATCGATTGAATTTTTAGGGAGAAAGGAGGGAATGAGTTGAATTGGCGGAGGGGGAGGGGGTTCTCGATGACGTCACGAGGGCGCGAGAAACCACGGTCACAAAAGAGGGCTTTGTTCGGTTGGTAGAATTTGTACGTCTCTCTCGCGGAGAGAAGCACGCTCGATCGGCGATACTCGTGCAGTTCTCTCTCTCTCTCTCTCTCTCTCTCTCTCTCTTTCTCTCTCTTTGTGAGCTCGCTTTGGCTTCATCGTCCCTTCGACTCCTCCGTTCTCTCGACTCCACTCTTGCACAGTCCACAACGACCGGGGAACTTTGATTGCTGCTTCGTATATAGCGATACACATACGTACGTACAGCGATACTTCTAAACTCTTGAGAGATCTCGAAACTCTACTCTCGACCTATTGGCCTCGGGGCCTCGTGACTGGTGCACACGCGACTCCTAGGAAGGTCGTAAAATATCACGTGTGTGTGTGTGTGTGTGTGTGCGCGCGCTGCGCGTGGTCGCGTTTCACGGTCTGGGTCACGTATCTTTCGCGCGATGTTCGTAAATCAATCGGAAAATAGAAAATAAAAAGTATCCGAGTTCGTAAAATGTTCCAAACTCGTTCCAACACCTCGGCTTATTTTTTTGTTCTATTCTCGTTCGGTTTGAAATAAAAGAGATTTAGAAAATAGACGCGGAAAAGAAAGTTATTTTTTTTCAGACGACTATCGATAAGAATGAAAATAATTCTTTGGACTTTGTTATATTTTTTGATTTTTTTTTTCATAACAAAATTTCACGATTTTTTAAAAATATATTTCGTTTTTGGGACATCGCTGGGTGGGATGAAGAAAAATTGCTCATTCGTAGGAATTTGTTTCCTTTTTTTTACATAACGCGTTGGAAAGGTTTGAAATATTAGCCAAGGGTCCTTTTCCTATTTTCTGTATAGCCAAATCTTCGTATCACGCGTATGCGCACCCCTCGATGGGTTTCATTGTAATATCACCCTTGGGTAATAAATATATGCAATATAATGACCCAAAAAATAAGAAGTTTCATAGCTCGAGTAACTCAAGAATAAGAGCCGAAGACGTAAGACGCGTATTACACCGTAAGCGATACAATTACCATAATCTTGGCCCACCCTTGCTACGTCTCTCGCGCTCTACATCCCGCCGGATACTCTGGAGCATCAAGCCGCAAGCTCTTTTTTTCCTATTCTCCACTTGGCCACACGAGCTTTCAACCCCCGCGACGTTGGTAACTTCGTACACAACAGCTTCGTGGAAGGAAATTCGTCGGTGGTAACGAAGACGAAAAAAAGAAGAAGAAGAAGAAGAAGAAAGGAACGAGAACAAGAGGAAGAGGAAGAGGAAGAAAGAGGCGAAGGAGAATTAAAAAGGAAAAGAGAAGCTGGAATAAGCACGTTAGTACCGTACTGTAATATAATCCAGGCAAAGGGTTTTCGAGAAGAAGGAAAAGAGATCGAGAGAGTAAGGCATAATGTAGTAGGCAGAGTGTAAATATCTCGGCGCAACGGTGACGCTCTTATCGCCATAGGAGGGCACCACCGGACTTCTCTTGCATCGCTGGGTTATGACCCAGAGGGCACTCTGCCCGAGTCTCGGGCATTTTTCGAGGTAAAAATGCGAGTGGTGCAAGACACAAAGACAGAGGAAAGACGAAAGAGAGTGGGAGCGAGGGAGAGGTGCAGGATGGAGAGGAGTATGGAAGTGTGGAGAAAGAGATGATGGGACGGGAGGGAGGAGTTAGTTAGAAGTAGGAAGCGAAGAAGCGTTGGTGGCGACGCCAACGGGCACCGGAATATAAGACATAAGTCAGGGTAGGATGGCGCAAGAGGGCGTTAATACAGAAGCTTCGTGGACCTGGTTCTCTTAAATTTACCTAGAAGAGAAGAAGCTTTTAACGAGCTCGGACGAACTTTAAAGTGTCGGAAAGTGAGCGAGTGAGAGAACGAGAGAGAGAGAGAGAGAAGGGAGGGTGAGAGTAGGAGGGATGAAAGTCAGTTTATCGTACATAAATGGTACCGCACATATAGGAAGTCAAAAAGTCGCCGGATCTAACGCGGTTAGAACGCCATCAACTCACCACTCTCACCCACGTTCACCCAGCTTATTTATGTTTTATTCACGAGTTATCGCGTTTCATCCTCGACAACTTGAGGGTTTCCGACACATGGCACTCTTCGCGTCAATTATAAACCGACGTATACATATTTTATATAAATCATATACATAGGGAAAAAGACGTATATAGTTTTCGGGCAATTAACTAATCACGGAACGAAACGCGAAACTGCCAGAATTCCAATTAACATTTACCTGACATATGCATCCGCGCATTAATTGTATTTCGCATGGGAGATCTCTGGTAACAATGAAATAATACATGGGAAGTATTGACGTTATACATATATACGTATGTATCGTCCAAATAGAATATATAAAACGGTGAATAATAAATTATCGAACGATATTACGATTCGTATCAAATTTGATTATTCGCGTATCAGCCGTATCCTAACACCTCTCGTGTCCCGTTTTATCGATACGAGTTGCTCGCGGACGTGCGACCACCTCCCTCGTTCGATCGCGGGTTAAATCACGAAAATTGAATGTTGAACGTAATGGACCGTAATTGGTACACGTGTTTAACGTGATTCTGTACATAATGAGATGTTATTTAAACGTTGGGAAACGTTTTGTTTATCGAGAAAAACGGTGTGTTCGGTGACGAGTAATTGGGAGATAATTTTTCGACGACTCGGTTCAACCACTCGGTTGTTATCCGCGCGAAATGTCATTTTCATTGGGAGTGTTTAACGATAATTGAGCTTCGAAATTCTGTGTAATGGTTATTTTTTATGCTGAATTTTTGTTTCGTTTTGTTCTTCGGGTCGTTGGAACGTTTTGTAAAATACGACACGATTTATGAACGAGGTAGTGGGTATTAACGTCGATCTTACCGGCCCTGAGGCTCGTTCGTGTATCCCCCCGCGACCGCGAGTGAGACGGAAAGAAAGAACCTGAAGTGGCGTAACTGGAATACAAGAGGTGACGGATTCTTAGCGGCGTTGCCGGCTCGAAGAGAACTGTGAAACGCTGTCACTAATGCCCTCCTCTCCTTCGTACACACCTCTTGATCTATTTTTTTGCACTCTACGTTCTCGTGTTACATCGCAGCGACAGTCGTACCACGGTGTGGCATTTACTGCGAGAATCCGTGTTTCGCTAGTATCCCTCTTGTACTTGCCGCTTGGGGCGCCATCTACGCGGTGGCGTCTCGAAGCTCGGGCGAAACTTGCTACGCGTTCCAAGTCTTTGTTCATTCCGTATGCATTCTCTCGCTGCATTTCGTTCATACGAATGTCGCAAGTCGGTCCAGACGTCCTTGTCTTGAACATCCTGGAGGATTTGAAAAATTCACAATTTTTATAAAGACGAATTTTATACCACGGTCGGTAACTCTTATTCTTTTTACCATCGTGCTACGACTACTGGTTGGTCAACGATCCCTTGATTTCCTTCTTCCCTCTCGATTTACACGAAAATAGGGTTTCTTAGGATTTCCAGGGTAAAGGTACATTTCGTAGAATACCTAAGGGACCATTTTATAGAACACGACGCAATCATCTCCCTCCTCGTGCAATTACAATTCTCCTTCGTCCTAGAACGCTCGGTGTCGAATCGCGTGTGCCGTACAAACTCGATTCCAACAACAGTCACAGTTCCAACCCAAGTTCCACTCGTATCAATCTTGTCCAGTTCCCAGTTATCAACCCTCGCTCATAACAATCCTGATGACAACTCGATCACTGAAATAGTGATATTTGTCTAGATTCTCACGTTATCAAAAGCTCAATGTGACAAAGCTCGCTTTCGTCACTTCTCTAACGATGTATTTCCGTGGAATCTTTATCAAAACGTTTGAGACGAGTATTTTCATTCCAAACATTGAGAGAAAACTCGTTGATGACCCGAGGCTTTAGTGCCATTTTGTTTGTGCGAACTCTCTCGGTTGTGCGTTCGTCGAACGAGATATCTCAATTTCCCTCGTGTCGACCAATCCAAGCCCCAGGGTACCCTCGAGATTTCGGGAAACTGTTTTTCCATCGTTCCATGCCCACTTTTGACCGCATATGCGACACAATCATCTCTACGTATCGTTGTGTTTAATTTCCGTGCATCTATCCTCGTGCTCGTTACTCACTCTGCCCTACGTATAAATAATCGGAAAAAAGGCAAGGATAGATTGTAGGTCGCGGGACCCAGAGAACTCACGAATCTCGGATACGCTCCTCTCGCGAAATTTTTTTTTTTACCTGTTTCATTCCACTCATTCATCTCCGCATCGGCTTCCCATAGCTCTTCGGAAAATCTCGTTGACACGATTCCGCTATTTTTGTTCATTTCACACATCGTAAACGGGGTTCAGAGATTCTCGGTGGTTCCCAGATTTGTTTTCCTTTTTGTCGTTTTTTTAAAAACATTTTTCGCCTTCACTCTTCGTTTCCTCGTTCGTTCCGGGCGTCGTTGCATCGGTCCTCCATCTATTCCCACGGTCGCTCTCACGCGTATACGTGTTCGTCAACTGGAAATATCGGACTATTAATCATCTTTGAATACGACAGGTTCGCGGCTGTCTCGATCATTCCTCGCTCTCGCTTCGGTTCGCGCTATTCCACCATTTTTTCACGTTTTCTTTTTGTTTCATGCTTTTTATTTACGTTTTTTTGAAGCGTTATTCGTCACGATGATAACTTTACGTTCTGTTTCGTCGTCCGTGGTTTTATTGGTACCGCCCACGCGACACGGGAAAAATACGCTAGCACCTCGACTTTTATATAAAAAAATTCGAAAGTTTCCTTTATCGGTTGCATTCTTGATGTCGATGATAAAGGAACTTTTGGAAATATTGCTAAAAATTCGTGCTATCGAGATTATGGTGGTAAAGCCATACGAGTTGAATACGAATTGTCGTTTTTTGGCGTCTTAGGTCCGGTTCCTCAACCCTCTAGGAAAGCTTGCAATCGCGATGTAAACAGGGACTTTTCACGGGAATGAATGAGAATGAATGAGAAATGACGGTGGACAGGGAGCTCTTTGCGGTCGTATCAACGAGAAGTAGTCCACCCAAGGACCTCCATTCATATCGACAATGGAGAACTCTTGGAGGTGCCCTCGTCTTTTCGTGTACACGAGCATCTCAAAAGGGTCCGTTACCGGGACACCGGTGGTGAATGTTTTGGAGATTAGCGAGTCTCGGGCTGCCGCCTGTGTGTACACCAGAAAGTTTGCGTCCACGACGAAGGGTAGTTTGTGATCAAAGGATAAAGGCTGCGGGAAACTTTCCTCACCATTTTTCCGATTTGAATTACAGTTTCTTAGAAGCTTGCCTCGTATCTTGTGGTTCTCGTATAAGTCGTTGGATCGATAATTTTATCACGAAAGCCAAATACTGGATCGTTTAACAACAATTTATATTCGTGTTTTTACTCTTATTTTCAATTTTAATTATACATCTCGTCACTCTACCAATGAAACTTCGGCCACGAAGCTAATGCGCCGCGGAAGTATGTCAAGACGCAATTTAGCCGTTCCCAGCTTTTCGCAAAGTTTCGATGAAGAGCGGTGGCTACGGGAATATTGCTGCTTCGGCGATTTTAACTCGACCCTTGAATCACGGCGCGCAACCACCCTTGGAGAGGTAGAGCGGATCCTGCCTACTCTCACTTCGTATCTTTCTCGGGCATCCCGAGGCTGAAGAAACTCTCAGTTTTAGATCTCGATGACTGACGGGAAGATTGAGGGCCAAAGGGAAAAACTTGGCTGCTAGCGATTTATGCCCGTACTCGAGTGTGCTACTCCTCTCGAAGAAGCCTCGACACATGGCTATTGCGTCAATGAGAAAAGTTAGTCGGGTACGGATAAGACGATCATGCAGTCGCATTTATACGTCCGTTAGTTTGCGATCACTCTACACGATGAGCGATCCTTGACGAACACTAATTACTCCAATATGAAAGCTCAACTTTACGAACCGCGGTCAAGTTTTGGAATGAAAACAAACAGCCGTGGCTTGGCACTATGGGAAAGAGGTATCTTCGTTTGGAATATCCTGCAGACTGTGGTATCCTTTCACGTTACTGCGAACTGTGGAGCAGGATGTCATCAGGTTGCTGCTGGACGTGAATCCGTTTTCCAATTCCATCCTGTGAAAGTGGGCAAGGGCTCTCATGTTCTAGCCAGGCACCAGGGTGATCCAACCTGGACCCAACTGGAACGTAAGCTCACGTGTGCATTTTTCGCTGTAGCTTCAATCATTGCATTCATCACATTTCCTCTGTTTCCGTACTACTTCCTTGCAATAGATATCCTATGTACTTAACGTGTAGCAACGTTGCCACAGCTACGGATCGGTGAAGGCCCGCATCGGGTTCTCGTCGTTCAACTAGCTCTACAAATCGTCCCATAGCTCGTACGTACCTCCCTACAGTTCTGTATCGTAGCAGACTCTCTCGCCAATGTATGCGATACTTCTCTGTAGACGTTGTGCTCCCTTGTTCTCCATTCGCTTTACTATACCCACACACCCAAACACGTGGGACGCCTTCCCTTAGCCGGCCACCTTTCCATCCTTATCGCACCGCTCTTTCTCTTTTAGTGCAGCACGCCTCGACCTATAAGTATACCTGGCAGCTCGGATTCAGTGGGGCCATCGGTATAGCTCAACATGCAACCAGAAACCAGAGACCAGCTGCTTTTATTAAGCAAAATCCGCTAACCAGAACGCCACTCACCACTCGACCGATGCAATCTTTCGCTGTTACTAGTAGTTTTGCATTCTGCCCTCTCTCTTGCGACTGGTTATGCTTTGCACACTGTTCGTGATATGTTCTAGACGCATGCTACCAGAAATCTCTTTGTACTGTGACTGTTTGTACCTACGTCATACGTTTATATCACGGTACCAAGCAGAAGTTCACGTGCTTCCCAGACCCTTTCAGCCGGTTCTCGGATTACTCGGGGAGAGCCTCGCCACTGATCCGAACTCTCTTATCATCCGCGTTTTACTTCACCTCGCTCTAAATAAAGGTAACTGTGGAACAAGAACCGCGTTAACACCCATTGACCATTTGAATATTCCCTCGATTCTCTTTTCTGTCGCATCACCTCTGGTCCATCTGGACCTCTTTGACTCTTACGTTTAATTTCATCCAAGAGTCACCTAGAAACTCCCTTTGTGATCTACCGAAATGGCGCATAAAGCCCCTCTCTATCGGCTCATTTAATCAGTGCCGAATGAACACGAACGATGGAACGCGGCTATGATAACGACTGGAACATGTGTGTATGTGCATGCCCCGGATCTTTCATTCTGAGAGAGTAGCTCTCTCGAATCGTACTCTCTTTTCCCGTGTTTCTCGCGTTCCCTCTCTGTCGCGTTTGTTCGAATCTGGTACTCGGCTGGCTATATGCCGGTAGTAGAAAGCGGATCGAATGTCACGCAACGGGATGAACGGGAGCTGGCCAATATTCTCGTGTCGCAGTCGGAAGGTGAAATGAACGAGAGAAGTACAAAGGTGATAGCGGCTTGTCATTAGCGCACTGGTAGACCACCGCTGCAGGCTGACGACCTTCCGGGTAGACCGGACTGCACATCCTCTCCTATTGATGTCCAGTCTGCCTCCGTTTGTTACAACGGATCCGTTGGTCTTGTACAAAGACGCATACGTCGAAGCCTCAGACGTCGTTTTATTCGACAAATGACGTTCTCGCACTCCCGGAGCACACCTGGAAATTGAATCTTCCCGTTCTCTCTTTCCCTTGTCATAATTCCTTTCATTTCTTTTCCAGGTGGTTCCTTCTTTGGCTAACTCTCATCGCCTCTGCATTTTCCTCAAATTACATTCATACCCCAGGCAATAGGACGATGCTCGGTAGGTACTCGGATGTCGTTCCTAGTGCCACCAGGACGCTTCCACGTCGGTCAACCACGTCCCAACGTTGGATATCATCCTCATTCCCAGCGTTTCTCGGTCGGAACTTCACGAAAACGTTATCACCGAGCTTCCCACGAGTTTGCACTGGGAAATGCAAATGTTGAATACTCCACGAGAGCGAAAAGAAGCGCAACAACGAGCTGCGAATAGTTGACCGTGGCTAAAGCTTCGGGCTTCCTGAAACTCGTAGGTGGGGTGTAGGACACCACCCCGTTATTCCACCCAATCCCGACGTTGCATTTTACTATATCGCGTGCAGTTTGGTTCCCTCGATGCTACGCGGCAGTGTTGTTCCCGAAAGTGGGTTATGGGATTTCTTTCCTTCTTTCCTCAGCGTTTCCCCCTTTCGCTTCTTGCTTTCCAAGATCTATACGTATATCGATAAAGAGAAAAAGAGAGCGGCAGGGTCTCTACGTGGTACGTATGTGTACACGTGATTCACCGTCTTGATCATGATACCAATTTCCAATAGGTTGGCGTGTCAGGAATTTCCGATCGGTCAATCGATTCCCAACCCTCAACGCGTTTTCCACTCCACCTTTTGCCCATTCCGGAACTCGGGCAAAGCCTGCACGAGACGTACCCTCGGTTATAGTCACCATCGCTCTTTACACTCGTGCATCGCATATACCCGGCGTGGTATCTGATCCCGTAGGATTTGCGCGTGCATGACGATCTGCTTCCACGGATACAGTCATTGGCCCTTGCAACCTTATTTTCGAACGGCTAACTCACGACGACCGGCCAACGAGTCCATTGTTGTTTCATTCCGGGCAAGGGTTTATCCTCCATGCACCGAGTTTTCCAACCCCCACAAAGGTCCCTCTCGTGTTATCCGATCGTGTCCCCTATACTCGTCACGGATTCTTTTTCAAACTCTCTCTTTCTCTCTCTCTCTCTCTCGTTCGTTCGCCCTCGGTTTTTCTTTTTTGTTTCATTTTCTTGTCCTTCTCTTTCTTTCGTTTCTCTTTTTGCTACCGTTTTCCCTCCAATGGTCGTCCTCTCTCTTGCTCCCGTTCCGAGATTGGGTTGTCGAACTCTACCTTATCCCCTCCCTTGTCCCTCCCTCGGCTCTTTAAGGCTCTCCTTTTGCAACGCTCGCGGATCGTGCACCACCTTCCGGCGATGTTTTTGCCCGCTTCTCCGTCGACCTCTCGTACTTCGGCGTGTACTTCGAGCTGTTTCTTTTTCGTTTTGTTGTTCTATTCTGTTCTTTTTTTGACTCTCGTCTACTCTCGCTCCGTCGTTCTTTCTACCTTTTCATGCTTTTTCCCCCCTTTCGCGTGTCCTACGGAGAATAATACACGGCCTGGCGACGTTTTACCGTCGACGGCATCTTTTCTCATAGTCGCACTCCCGTGAGGTATTTGCACACCCGCATGAATTCACCCGTCGTATCAACGACGGATAACTTCTCCCAGTTTCTGGCCTTTTCTTTAATATGCCCGAGATTTTTCATTCCCCCGCACCCCTCCCGGACTTGACGGGGCTCAAGTGGACTAGACAAATTCAAACTTTCTTCAAGTCGACGACAATGAAGTTCTACAAAAAAAAAAAAAAAAATGAGGTCGAAGCGCTGATTTCAGACACTTGCCGCACTTAAACTTCCGCTCGAATAATAATCGTACAACAATAACGAGGTCAAGTATCTACAGTAACGAAGTCGAAAATCTTTCTTACGTATAAATTCGTTAGAAAGAAGTAAGAAGCGGTCGCATCGCGAGAAGGATGAGTAGTCTCGTCTTGTTCACGATTGCCAAAATAAAAAAATAAAAAAGTAAAACAGTGACCGACGAGTTTTCTACTCGAGTCGTCGAGCGTTAAGTGGTCCGATGCTTTCAACCCTATAAGTCAAGGGTCGGGAAAGGAGAAAGAAAAAAAAATTCTCGAGGGGGTGCGTCTTCCATTTTCCCTCCGCGAGGAAATTCATGCGACCACAAAAGCCCCTCCATGTTTCTCCACTGACCTTACAGTCGTTCCCAGAGCCCAGGACCATGCCCCCCCCCCCCCCCCCGAGTCGCTCCCCGAGCGTAGTTCACATTTTTCCTCCCTTATTCCTTAACTTTCTTTCTCCCCAGTCGAGGGAGTTCGACTGTGCGAGAAGGTTCCGCGAAAGCTCAAGATACAACTAGACCATCGTGTATCTCATCTCCCTTTTCTTTGTCTCTCTTTTCCACTTTCCCGCTTTTTTCACCTCACCTCCTCCCAACCTTCTCCTCTCTTCTATTCTCATCCCTTCTTCTATATTCAAGCTTCTATTATATCGCCGAATGAGAGAAAAAGTGGGTAGGTAGACAGAGAAGACGAAGAAGAAGAAGAAGAAGAGAGCGACGATACAACCGCGAAACGCATGGCTCCCCGAAACTTTTACGTCTCTTTAGTCGTCGCATTCCCGACCTCCGCGAGCTTTTTCTTCCACCAACTGACTTTTCCCGTTGGTGAATCCCTCCCTCCTCCTCGCCCCACTACTCTCGCAAAAGCAACTACGCGTTTAATCGTCCTTGCGTACCGGTGCTACGGAAGTTACCGTTGGCCTTTTTGCCCTCGCCCCTTCTCGTCGTTAGTCTGAGCTTTTTTTCGTCCCTTCCCCCTCCCCCTCGCTCCCTCCTCATTTTCTACCCGAACTATACGTTTCACCAGGCGTCTAGGTGGATAGACAGCACTGTGGATCACAGGCGGAATTTCAGTCGGACGTCCTTAGCCCGCATCTGCACGAAGACCCCTCCTCCTCCCCCTCCCCTCCCCTCCCTTGCCCATTTCACCACCAACCTCACCTCACCTCAACGTCATCTACCGTCTCCCGGCGTATAACTCCGAATGTTCCACGGGGCTTTCTACGTGATGACACGTACCGCATGTTTAGAACGCGAACGTGGCCAGCACTGCCGAGAGGAAAAAGATCCGCGAGGAATTAAATATTTCCTACGGGAGTTTTCGTTATAGCGACGTCAACGTCGCTCGCAACGAGACACACCGTTGCACACGTGTCGCGTGCACACACACACACACACACGCTCTCATTTTTCAGGACTCTCTTTAGACTGGACAAGACGGTCGAGAGTAACGAAAGAAGAAGAAGAAGAGAAATGAACGAAAAATAAGAGAAATAAGAAAATATGAGGAAACATATTTAACTCTTCTTCTTTTTTCGTTTATGTTTTCTCTCGTCGCGTTTTAAACTCAATACACGCCTTCGACGTTTAGCTCCCATTTATCGCTGAAATTAAAATCACGCAGTCATTTTTTTTTCGACGAGATGAATATATTTGTTCACTTTCTTTTTTTGGGAGGGGAGGGGGAGGTTTTTTTTCGTATTTTTTTAAACGGGCGATTGATCGAACGAGAATTTCATTCGGGAATCGTCGCGTTCGCGTTCGCACGTTGGACGTTGAACGATACGTGCGGTTTGACAAAATATTTATTTATACGACGGAGCGGTTGGGGGGGAGGGGGCGGTGCGAAAAATGTTTTCAATTACGCCGGGGATAAACGGTCGCCTCTGTGGACGCAATAAATTCTTCTCGTAACACTCTCCCTCTCCCTTTCTTTCTCCCCCCCCCCCCCCCCCCCCCCGTAGGCGATGTTATAAAACTGCATAACGGAGAGATGGACACGCAACTATGCGATACGTACGCTTCATGAATTTGAGTTTACACGTGTTGGGCATTCGCAACGAGCTATACAGGAAAAGGTTGAGGTAATGGAGGGCAAGGGAGGGGGGCAAAACGATCCTGGTATACACTGGGTGGTCGTTAAAAAAATCTCAACGATCTTTACCTACACGTATACAAGCCTAATTCCTGGATGAATACAACTTTATATATGTACATGCGGACGCATACAAATTTATATACCTATGTGGGTTGAGATGCGTGCGTAGGTGAAATCTGATACGAGCCGACAGCAACGACCTCCGATTATAAATGCTTATGCTTTAATTCGCCGCGTGAAATAAGAGAGAAGTATTTATGTAACGGGACGTAAAAAATGCAGCGTGACCAAACGAATCATCTTGAGTGGTAAACGAATTTTCATTTTGCCGGTATAAATCTACAGGCTGATATATTTTAATTCAGTCAGAAATGAAACAGGATTTTGAGTCCTAAAATATCGCAATTGAGAGAGACTAATTTTCTAACCTATGAATTCTAACTAAACGTAAGTGAGAGATTTTTAGGGTCAAATTTTAGTACCCGTTAGTTCGTTGGAAAAAAATTCCATCGTTTTTCGAGGCTAAAAATATTTTCTTTCGTTCTTTGTATTTCTCTCGATTAAATGTGATAGAGAAAAAAGAATCTAGGTTCTCGTTGGAAAAGACGATAATGACATTCACGTGACCTCGTCGCTCTTTGATGGAAAAGCTTCTCGATATGACCATCGCGTTTTCTCCTCTATACAACTTTCGTCACAAATGTTTCTTTTTTCCCTACGACCTCATTTTCTCGACGTTTTCATCAATGATTTAAAATGGGTCATCCTGTATGTATATATATTCATACGCCAGCGTTAAAATTTCAGACGACAGTACGGATTGTCACCATTTTGCACTCTGCTACATTCTTCTCCACGATGTACCAAATGACAGACCCTTTTATCGGGCTAATTGCAATATGGATATTTTAATGCGCGGACCGGAAAAGAAGTGGAACACGAGGACCAACAATAGATGTGTCCAATTTTTTTATCCTCAGCTATACGTAGGCACTCTGTTTATTACGTACATCGTCATAATTGAGAAATAATTCTTTTTTTTTTCATTCACTTTTATTGCTGATATTTATTTTAAGTCAAATTTCACAAGGAGAATACCTTTTCGCAATTATAATTGACGTACTTTTATATAAATAGAATTGTAAGCTCGCATCCAGGTGATCTATTTTATTCGATAATTGTCAGTGTATTCGAAAACTAAAAGCGTTGAATCGAATTCCTACGAAACGATTCTTTTTTTTTCGTTCTCTTTTTGTCAAATCTTTTTTGAGCACCGGCGATATTTGGCTCGAATTATTCTAACAGTGAGCTTAAAATAAGTTCCGCGCTGCTTTAATTGGTGCAACGATTCCGTTGTAGGTACAAGTTGATCCGATTTCTCGTTACGAGGGGTGAAACAGTATCGAGGAGATCTAAACGTTGTCGTTCGTTATCGCAAATAGCTTTTTGTACTCGCGATGTTTCAAACTCGAAGGATCGAAAAGATATTTAATTAATTCGAGTGGAACAAGTTTAATCGAGCCTTTGTGATGTAACAAGCAAGAGTTGGTCAATTACGATAGACGTTCGTTCTCGAAATGTCGAACGAGTCAAGTACGTTTATCGGTGTAACACGCGTCAAATCGATATAACGATAGCGATGAATAATTTAGCGATAAACTAATTCACAAATTATCAACAAATGTGTCGAAAAGGCGCTTTACATTTCAATAACATTTTTATTTCGCATCGGTATACGAACGAACGCTTTCACCCCGTTGCTTTGATTCGTGTCATGAATTGATTTTGTAAGCTTCGCTAACTAATGCGATCATCCGGGATGTGTGTTAATACGTTTATATCGTTTCATTCCAATGCAACTGTATTTACACAGTGCATCGAAGTTCAAATGGCGATGTTCGATCGGTTGAACGTATTCATTGAGTTTATGCAATTTTGCGAAAACGGGTCATCGGTACGACCTTTGGCAAATCGAGAATCATTTGTGTGAATGAAGAGCCCTGACATCTCGCGACTTGCTTTCACCCCTGGAGAATAAAGTTGGGACCGACTCAAAGATTGAATTAAACTGGCTCAAACTAGCTTCAACTCATCTAATCTTAAAATTGAGTTCTAACTCAAAGATTAAAGTGAATTTAAGCGAGTTAAAGTGAGTTTGAAACTTCGGGGACTACGATGACTTCGAGAAAAAGCAAGAACCATGACATTTATGTCATTATCCAGCTGATAGCAGCGTGCATGATAACGTTACCTAACTCCATGATCACAAATCTCTCTGCACCCTTAGGTACAATGTAAACTTTCGTTTCTATAGCAGACGCATTATAGGTATTTATCGTCATAAATAATGCCCTGACGCCCGGATCTTTGCCTCTCAAGCCTTCCAGGGGCGATTGAATCGTCGAAGAGCGTCGATAGTTACGAGGGTCATTTATCAGGGTGCGGCTGTTAGTTATACAGCCCTTGGTTATAACCGACTAAATGGTATCGGTCTCGTATACGCGATATGCATATTTAACACACTTCTATATCTTCGCACAGTCTACGTCACTAATTTACCTACGCGAATATAGGATGTATGGGGCGTTTCGTGTTAACTCGACAATCTTTTATTCATCTCAATCACACGTGTATAAATTAATCAATAAATTTCAAGCATGGAAAATTGAAAAATGATTTTCTCAATTTGTTTTTCCACTAGATAATTTTCTATCGTGAAAATATCGTCTCGATGCGTATCTTACGAATTATATTTTCTTTGATTTTGATGTAAATATTGTAAATTTCTTTCTTTCTTTGGTGAAATGTGGAATTTATGATTTTGTAACGAACAGCGGTCGATCGATTTCGCACGAAATATCTCGCGCTCGTACATCATGGTAATATTAACGGTACAGCGGCATAGAGAAACGTGAGAATCGCGAATCTGCTCAACCATTAATGGACAACGGTGGAACTACACAGTGGGATTCGATATTGTTCACGTATGGCAGTTGCACACAGCCTTGTCCATACAATTACACACTTGCATTACAATAAAGTACGTAATAAACGTGGGCTTCGTAGTTCTCATACGCTACTAAAATACTATATAGAATGCTAATTTAATTTCCTTTGATAAACGAGAGAACCCAATTCCGCTTGGGCGTCCCTCCCTCGTTCGTTCGTTTCGCCAAAAGCAGGTCCAAGCTCGCAGAAACCTCTAGGCATTTCCGTTTCACCAGCTCACACACATAGAAGCCTCGAACATTACGTGTCAGGTAACTTCGGCAATTTTTCATACCCTGTCGTTGCTCTATATTATATGATTTTCCAGTTAAAATTTTCTCACGATTGAAAAGAAAAAAAAGGGCGAATAAATCATCGTTTCGATTAAAAAACGTGTCATTGTTCACACGTTTGATAGATCGATTTTTCTTGCTCGAAGCGATGGTTCATTTTTGTCTTTATCGCGTAAATAAATAATCTTTTCTCTTGCACAAGGTCTACGAAAGATGAGTTACAAGCGAGAAATCGCTTCGTAGATTTATTTTTACCTTGAAAATCGCACGACCGGAAGTTGGAGAAAATAGAGTTTATGTAATATCGAATTTATATTTGAAAAAGTGGCGAAATAACTAATATATAATAATAATATTTAACAATTATAAATAATAATAATAAAATTAATCAAAATATTACACAAAATATATCACGTAAAAAAAAATTGACAAATCGCTTCGTAGATTTATTTTTACCTCGAAAATCGCACGACCGGAAGTTGGAGAAAATAGAATTTATGTAATATCGAATTCATATTTGAAAAAGTGGCGAAATAATTAATATATAATAATAATATTTAACAATTATAAATAATAATAAAATTAATCGAAATATTACACAAAATATATCACGTAAAAAAAAAAATTGACAAATCGCTTCGTAGATTTATTTTTTCTTCGAAAATCGCACGACCGGAAGTTGGAGAAAATCGAATTTATGTAATATCGAATTTATATTTGAAAAAGTGGCGAAATAATTAATATATATATACATATATAATAATAATATTTAACAATTATAAATAATAATAATAAAATTAATCGAAATATTACACAAAATATATCACGTAAAAAAAAAGACAATAATTGACACATAAATTTTGTCCCCATTCCACGGTTACCAGTGTCATAAAGTTCGAGTCTGGTGGCAAGCCACTCGGTTTTTTTACGAGTAAGAATTGTAGAATAAAAGTTGGATTTCTTGACGGCGGTGAGTAGTGGTGGGAGGAGAGAAGCCTGAGATCGAGTCATAGGAATGATAAGGTATCGTGACGTATTCCTCTTCGTAGAAGCCTCTCGGAGTCCGTGGCTGACTCAGGTAGACACATTCACGAGAATGTGCGACACACGCAGGGAGGGGGAGCGAGAGAGAGAGGAATATTATACTCGTGCATGAAGGTGGGAGAAGGATCAGAGCGACAAAGAAAGACCAAGTGAAGGAGGGAGAACGAGAAGAGGAAAAAAAGGGTATGGAGTGAATCGAATGACGATGACGTCATGCATTCTTGGCTCCACTGTCAGCGCTCTTGAATGTGAGTTACGTATCAAGAACAGTCGACGCAGTTGTAAGAGCTCCTCTCTCTCGCTTTGTAAATTGAGAACTCGACAGTTTAGCCAGCAACGAGACCGTTCGCCGTTATCGAAGCAAGATGAGCCAATACACACACACACACACACACACCAACGCACTAGCAATTTACACGTGTACAGGCACATACGCATGCGCACTCACATGGATGCGGTCAGACGGATGAACGAGGATGGACGGACGGACGGACGAACCGACCGCCAGACAGTCAGATACACACGTACACGTGGACGGACGTTTTTATACAAATCTGTATTTAACGATAAATATAGCAACGGCCGGAAATGCATACGTGTCATTTCGCGGTCACGATGTAGGTCATTTCCAATGCAACGAAGAATTTTTCTGTATGGACGTCCTCGATATATCGTGACGCAAAGGGGAGATTGGTCAATCGTACGCGTGTTCCAAATTGGGAATTTTTGTTAGGGTGAGAGCGATTAGCGATACGTATCGACGAGATATCGATCGAGATCGAAGAAGAAGTAGTTACTCTTTCTTTTTTTTTTAACTCGCGTCTGGCTGACTTACGTGGTTGACGGATTTTGGAGGAAGCTCGTGGCTTAGTCATTCGCGAAGCGAGAATTTCACGAAAGTTCTTTCGATGATTCGTCACGCGACTTGGATTCGTCATCGTTTTGCGTAATCGGGACTTTCGCGCAGTTTCTAGACGCGAATTATAATGCTTTTTTGTTTGTTTGTTTTTGTAGTTGCAACGAGGTTTGAGGTTTTTAACGTTTGGACGATTTATTTATGACGTACTGTTTTATATTTGATTCGGGAATTTGAGTTTTCGTATCGAGTGATTTCGAATAATGGCGATAACGATTTGTTAATAAGTTTTTTACATTGGAAATATTCGTTTCGTCAAAATTGCAAAATTTGTTTTCGTTCAGATAGAGTTCTTAGGGTGGTTGCGGAACTGGAAATTGCTCGCGTAAGACGAATAACGCGAATTACAGGGTTTTGGAGCAAAACTAAATTTAATTCCCATCCTAATTTCAAGCTCTAAAAGAGGATTTTTCGATTGAAAATTTCCCGTACAACACGAAAATCACCGTTTCGTTTTAGAATTTTCAGATTTTATCGACCTTAAGAGGGTAAATCGTTATTTCGTGTTTTTTTTTTTGCGCTTTTTCCCTAGAGTTTTTGAGACATCGGCAAAAATAATATATTCTTCATCGACGACAAATTTCCGATTCCGTAATTATGTTACAAAGACTTTTTGGGCGAAAAAAAGTTGAGACCCTCGGCAGGAAAATTGTCACTGATGACGAATGGATGAGTCGCTTTTTTCTGGTACTCGAACTCGTAGGTCAAAAGGTCGAAAAACTGAACATTTCTGTAAATTCCAATATATCAACATTATAATCCTGCTATTCGTTTTGCGTGGGAAATGTTTATTCCCCAACCTCCTGTAAACCCTTTTTGGTCGAAAAAATGTGGACCCCCCCCCCCCCCCCCCCTTCCCCCAATCGCGCCAACCGTTGCATATCCGAAGAATATCGTTCGATTACAAAACTACAACTGAATCGTTCGCGCAACATCGTGGCGTTTGTCCTTAGTTATACGTTCAAGGAACAGAATCTTGGTGCGATGGCGAACGGGGTGCAGGAAGTTTAATGTATTATTTATGGGTAACGTAGGGCGTTACGTGGGAAACGCGAACGTATCGCGTCGCCGTTACGGTCAGTGAACGTCACGTGAGGCTGAAAGCTCTTCGTGGCGCTACAAAAATTGATGGGATACAACTGTGTGTGTGTGTTTGTGTGTGTGTGTGTGTGTGTGTGTGTGTGTGTGTGTGTGTGTGTGTGTGTGTGTGTGTGTGTGTGTGTGTATCGGGCATTCGCGGCACTAGCTATTCGTAGATTGTGTGCAACGCGTGTACCACCTCGCTGTATTTTGTATACGCTAATTTTATGTTTTTTACGATCGTCGAACGATTTGTCCGCGTTAAAATAAACTCTATCATTAAAAGCTCCGTAACGATTGTATCACGCTCTTATCTTTTAGTTACCCAAATACCTCCGTATTTTTCTATCCAGAGACCTGCCAATTTTTTATCTCCAATTTTTATCGATAGATAATTAAATCGTGGAAGAAACGAAGATTGATCGATTAATTTCTTTTTCCTGTAAATGTTTGATCAAATTGATCACCGTAGAAGATTATCCTTATGCTGATTTTATTGATCTAAAAATCAATTGTTATTAATTTTAATATTTCTATCATTATTATTATTATTATTATTATTATTATTATTATTATTATTATTATTATTATTATTATTATTGTGAGGTCGTTCGAAAATCTATGTGATTCATGACACTGCAATTTTATAAATCATAATCATAATTTTTCATCGAGCTTGATTACCTCTCGTCCCTTTTCACGATTTTATTTCGGGGCCCACATATACGCGACCATTACATTCTGCGGTTATCCAGTACAACGGTGCATTCTTTGATGTGCGCAAAGCTTCCCATTGTCGGAATATTCTCTCTCCTCCTCTCTTTCAATCAATCCCACCCCCTTCGCCTCTCCAAATCTCTCATCTATTCCTGATTCTGAGTACATTGTGCCAGATAGTGAGAGAGAGAGAGAAAGAGAAAGAGAGAGAGAGAGAGGCTAGTTCGGGGATTCGCCATTGTGAATTGATCGGAACTCACGGCCAGAGTTCAATTTCAGATCTCTCTCTCCCTCTCCCTTCGTTTCTTTCTTCTTTCTCTTACACGGTCATCGGATTCATTCAGAGACAACTGATGGCTTCATTTTTCTTTACAAACGGTTACCTATACGTGCACCGATCGGCCTTACAGAAAGAACAATCGGCCGTATAAACGCAAAAGGCCATATATATATCACATACACACATATATGTAGCACAAACATAAATTGCCCCCCCCCCCCCGCCCTGCCTCCATCCCACATGCCTCCCCCTATTTCTAGATATTACAAGAAATAGCGATGGAGCTCGTACAACGAAGGAAGGAAAGGCAAACCGCACTTAATTGCCCGTTTCTCGGCCATATAATGTGAGAATGGAGTGAGGAGGTAACGCAAGGGTCACCGCATTCGTGAGAATCGAGCAGCAGACCTAACGCAAATGCGTGCGATTGCTGCTATCGCTATGTATATATATGTATTGTTCACATTACATAAATAGTAAATAGATATATATGTATATATCTATACAGGGTGAATTTCGTAAGGTGTCAGAGGCTTTATTCTAAGGTAGATGAGATCATTACAAACAAAAATTGCAAATATACATTCGAGATATTTTTAATAGTTTACGAGATATAGATTTTTAAAGTTGGTCCAATCAGAGCGCGCGGAGAAGCATTGGAGCCGCCCACTCCCGCCCTAGCTGTAGAGATAGCACAGTGTACGGCGTTACATTTGGGAATGCAAAATTCAGAGGAGTCAAGTTTATTTATTATATTATTACGCAGTCATTTTTATTTCTCGGGCATTGGCTGCTAGGGCAGATAGTGGGCGGCTCCAACGCTTCTCGGCGCGCCCTGATTGGATCAACTTTAAAACTTTATATCTCGTAAACTATTCAAAATATCACTAATGTATATTTGCAAATTTTGTTTGTAATGATCGTATCTACCTTAGAATAACGTCTGTTGAACCTTATGAAATTCACCCTGTATATATACATATATAGAATGCGAACATGCGTACGTGCGTACATAGATATATATCTATTTGCCCGTATATTGTGCTACAATGTATCTCGTATACCATAGAGTGGGCTCTTGGTGTGGTGGGGATAAATTGGTAGGAGGGGTCGAACGCTTCGAGAGTTTCGTTGATGGAACGTGAACCAACATAACGGCCCATGTTTAGCAGATTATACGCGCAATCGGATCTGAAACTATAGATTCGCTAGACTCTCAGTGTTATATACCCACCATAACACGCGATATCAACATCGAGGAAGGATAAGAATTAAAACGATCATTTATTTTCCGTGAAATTTTGAATTTTTATTTTCAAATATCGAGAAGAAAAAAAAGCAACAACGATAGGAAGGATACACGATGGGATCTCGAACAATGTTCCAGATATGTTCGTTCAAACGGATCGTCGATTGCGCGTACGAAATCGCGATTACGTTTGCGAAAATAAAATATCTGGAAAATGTTGATTTTTGTACCAAAAAAAAAAAGAAAGAAATGACAATTCGAAAATTAAAATTTTTCGAGAGGAAATCCTAGCCTGTAAATCATCGATGCGCCCAGTGAAAATCGATGATTTTCGTCGCGCCGTTGAATCGCGAGAGAAGCGCGACGAAATATAGCCACTCGGTCGCGAAACGAGACGGATAAGCCGATTGGCAGGGGAGAAAAAAAAACGAAAAAAAAAAAAAAAATCGAATTTCCCATATATCGCCGATAATTTAAGAGAAGGGATTAAAGAACGTCCCTTTCGAATTCCTCGTCATTTTGGGTTATGACCAATCGCGTTTCGATCTCGCGGCTGAATATTTCACGATGAAAAAGTGCCGAACGATGAAAATTGATATTCGCGGTTTTATCTCTATCCGCGTGGTGTTTCCCTTTCGATAAAGCAAAAAGAGAACGAGAAAAAAAGAACGCTGAATCACTCGACGATAAGTCCTCGAGAGTAAAAAAAAAACAATGAAAAAAAAGGGGGGGAGAGCAAATCCTTTTTCTCGCACACGATACGTTTCTCGTTCGAGATATTTGGTAATGGACAAACACTATCCAATTTCCATTTAAGGTAATGTCGATCCTACGTGTAGCGTGAAATATAGCACACAAATTTTACCCTACCGATAATATATACAATGATATCCTCCCGTTCATAATCTACATGAAATATATAGATATACAAAGCGAGAAACGGATGAACTATTGTCCGACGGGGGATGTGAAATCTATCGCGAAATCTCTCTCTCTCGGTTATCGGAAACCGTCGGTTCTCTCGACCGCGATTTCGTTATTTCCACGATTACATCGACGAGTGGTGAGGGGCGAAGGGAGAGGCGGAGTATTATTTAAATCGAAACATTTCGTACAATGTCCCTGGTAGATATTTATAGATATTTATATATCTGGATAGTTCACCGGGATACATGAGAGGGGCGGAGTTATATAATAAGAGGGCAAAAGAGGAAGATGGTACTATTGAAAGTCGATAGGATGAGATTCTCGAAGTTCTCTCTCTTCCTGTCCCTATGTCGACTCCGCGAATTCTATCCGCCTATAAATCGCTCTGTAAGAATAATAACAGTGTCGATTGGAAACGTGCTCGACGCCACTCGATTTCTATCCTTGATGGAGGGGGAGGATCAACGATGGGAAGTCCGAAGTGGGACTCGACACCAACGGTTTAAATGTCCTGCGGGTTTTGTAACTGTGCCATCTCGATATATACCTAAGTATATGGATATATGTATAGCTTGTACATAGATTGATTCGGGATAGTGACGAATTATAGACAGAACCGATAAAATTCGCGTCTTGCGCGTATCGTGAAATTGATCGAATCGCAAATTTCATTGTTCGTAAACAATAGCGAAAGTTTCGTGAAAATCGATTTTTTTTCTGACAACAATCTCGTTTTGCCCGACAGATTTTTATCGTGAGATTGATGTCGATTCTTTTTTTTTTATTGTGCATATGTTTGGTATAATTTACAACAGTTCGATATTGAAACAAACAATAAGAACAAATGGCAACGTTGTTTTTATTTTATATTTTTTAAACTTTTATTTCCATGCGTATCATCAAAATTCCCTAAGGTCGATCGACTGACAGTTCGAATCAAGTGTGCGAATGGTTAATTAAATTTGTTCCTTTAACATCGACGATATCACCGGTTGGTAAATTGAGTACAGAGTTCAAAGAAGAAACACGTTTCAAAGGAAGAAAAGTTGAAGGAGTCGTACGTACTCGAGGGGAGAGCCTCGTTCACTCGTAGCTTCGTTCGACGTTCTTTCACGGCATTGCGAGCATAGAATCGAGGTTTTTTTTTCACGTGTAACAGTGGATTCGTCAAGTGAAACGATGCAGCTCACCTGTTTTCTCGAGTGTACTTCTTCTTCGAGTCTCAAAGGGCAATATACTTACGGCACATACTTTGTTGTACCGCCTTGAATTGCGTACATGTAAGGTACACAGACGCACATGCGCAACCATAAAGCATAGAGCGCATAAAAGATAGATCTGAAGTTGTTACCGTTGCTGACTAAGCAGGGATGGGCACAAACGCCCAAATATCCTCTCCTAAGTTTTACACAGAGTTTCAATACTACCTTGAAGAGCTTACCCAACCTACCCTGCAGATTAACCATTCGCTTTCTCCGAAGCTCATTTTGAAAGAGCTTCCCAAAGATTTGCTCTTACCTCAGTTCTCATATTGGACGCGAAAGTATGCAATGAACTCTGCTCGAACGGGAAATTACGAGCAGAAAGTAAAATTTCTTCACTGACCTCTGGTGAAAATATAAGTGGGATTCGATCGGAGGTTCGAAGTACGCATCAAAGTATTTCAGGCCTGGGTTAAGGCCAATTAAGTCGAAAGTAAAAAGAATGTTCATTTTTTGGCCAAATATTTCAATTCTTAATAGCCTTCTTCCTCCACTTCGACTCTTTATTTTATCCGGTTCACCCTTCTTTAACCCCTTCTAAACACTTGCGGCCTTTACGACCTTCTTAAACATTTCCTCGAACCTGTTTCGACCCTGAGAACAAAAACGATGAAAACATGCAATCACTTTTGGTCTCCTTCACCGTGGTGAACTACCACGGAACATCAACGTTCCAACTCGACGGAGCGTGATATGGCAAACTGCATTTGCGGAGAGTCAAGTAACAGAAAAAGAGAGAAAAACCGAAATAACATGGTATAAAAGGAAGGAAGATGTGTGTTCCGTGAGGTTTCAACACTTTGGCGCTCTTGCGCTTCCTCTCACTCTACCCCGGGGTCTTTGGCGTGCTGCGGAGAGAGTTACTTTTGAGATGTCACCGAGAGGGTTGAAGGTGTCTGCGGTATAGCTCGATGACGTATAGCCGCGCCGGAGCTGCGACAAGCTTAAAGGATGTGCCGGGACTGCTGAAAGTTGATACGTTGAAGCTCGAGGGGTGAGATGGGGTTTGCGCGGGAGTTGGTACTACATGTTACGCTGTACTACAGTTATGTATCTAGCTACAGCGATATATAAACTTGACGATACGTACCGTATCGTGAAGCTGACCACATCGCGACGTTGGAATCACCGCGAGATCCAACGATCCTGTCTTCACCGGTCATTTTCACATCGCGGTAGCGACACTACGCGTACCTCCCGGAATCGTGTTGTGTGCGCAGGAAGACAGAGTGGCCGAGTTCCTCGTTTCTCTCCACGCTTGCCAGGAGAGTCGTGAGAGGGTGGAGTCGGTGGCGCGAGCGGTAATGAGCTAAAGTAATGGAGATTGGTGCGAGTTGCACCCAAGCTCACCCAACATCCGTACGCTGGTTTGGCTTCCAAGACAACGCCATTCTCTCTTTTCCAGTCTCGTTTCAACAACATATATCGCCCAGGGGCAAGAAAATGGAGTGCGAGGGCTGGTGTCCGTGGTTGTCTCGCTCGTAGATACTTGGTCTCGTGGAACGGGATAGTTGGACAACCTTACTGACTACCCAGGGTGATCCAAATGGAACATTACATCAAGTCACCTGTTCGGTCGCCAGAATTTTATAGTATCAAGGATGGGCGCGTTTATCAATGTTTAAGTATTACCTTTGGAATCCAGACATGGATCTTCCTGAGTCTCATTTAGTTAGGCGCTCTTAGATTTCGGTCGAATCCAACCTCGTGTCATGACATGTATCCAACCAAACTAACAAGAAACTTTATCCCGGAACCCTCTCACTCATTTCAGTTGATCCATCCCCTGAACATTATTGATCGAGAAATATCGAATTATACGTAGTAGCCCAAGCAGAGACGCGGAGGACCGAAGCAACGATCAGGACTCCTAAGAAGTTACATGATCACAGAATCGCCTTTGACCCGCTTTAGGGGTTCTTGCGTAAGAGGATAGGTCGGATGTAAAGAGAATGGAAACGAGGATGGTAGGAGAGGCCTGGCCCACTTCGTGCCTCGGAGTATAACATCGTCTCAGTGGCTGCGGAGGTAACTACTAACTCATTAACTTAAGTAGCCGGAGTGGCATTATAACCAACGGTCCTTGGAAATCGAGAGAGACGGAGATGATTGAGATGTGCGCTTGGTATAGATGTGGAAAGGTGGAATACACCACCGTGGAGAGGCTTGGATATCGTGTTGGCCGTTATAAATTGTAAGGTAACACGATTAGCTCCTCGCGTGGATCACTCTCCCGTTTGATGCTAGGAACGAGGAGCATGGGACTCGAGAGAGATTCAACGAAGCAACCTGTCAGCCGGGATAGGAATAGCACCGGCGGTGATATTGCCTGGAAATGTGGCAGGGTGGATCATCCAGATGAAGATGGAAGTTTGGAATTCAACCATGTTGTGTGCTCTTACGGGAGCCGGAGGGTGGGAGTGGTTGCGAAGAAAGGGGGTTGAAGAGGCGTCGGAGCGAACGTGAGGAATATCGGAGGAGTGGAAGGAGGCTGCGCGAAGAGGCGATAAAGAGATAAGAATGAGGTGCGGGACGGTTGAAAAGGCCACCACCCGGACCCATTAAAGAGAGATATGATAAAATGTTCAATGGCGTAGCAGGTCGCATCTTGAATTATGACAGTTCCGACTTCTTCCTTGATGGAAATATTTTAGGTTCTCTTTTTGTCGACGTAGGAAGGAAAGGGCTTTTGAACTTTACATGGATGAGCAGAAGTCCTGATTTCTTTTGCTCGGCATTTCGGACCACTTTGACATTAACGCGGTGACTGAGAATACTTACGGTACTACGTCGAACCAGTTAGGAACACCCGCGGACCGTTTGAGCGCGACACACGCCAACTCGTACCTACTGCGACCCGGTGAATATTTAATTGGATCGTGAAAATTTTCTTCTCGAAGATCGATCGATTTCCTCGACGACATGCCGTTTGCTGTGCGCGCCGGAGAGCCAATTGTCATCATGACCCAGCCGCTTTTTTTTATTCTTTACTTCCGACTCTACTTCCTCCGTCTCTCTCTCTCTCTCTCTCTCTCTCTCTTTCTCTCTGTCTGTCGTCGCTCTGCAGGCCTGTGGAAATGCCCCGAGGAAATTCTTTGACTTCTAATTGAATTTCTGTAATCCGATTTCCGTGGAGGCGTTCGCTCGGAATCGGCACCCTATATATCCGCGGGCTCCCGAATCGGTCAACCCCTTCCTCCATCCGCTTCCCCTCCCCCTTCCTCTCTCTCTCTCCCTTATCTATCTTTCTTTCCATCCTTCTTTCTGTCTCTTTCGCTGACTGCTCGTTCATTTTCCTTTCCAGAATCGTGTCGTTTCGCGTTCCATGCCTTCTTTGGCTAGTATCGAGAGCTCATTTTCCTCGTTTCCTTTCGTCCCCGACAGTCACACAGACAAACTGCTGCAGATTGAGAAAGGCCTCGAAATCGAATGACTTTATAGGCTCATTGGGCCATGGACCGGCCCGTTGAATTTGTTTTCCCTTCTTCCTTTTATTTCTTTCACTCATCCTCGTCAATTTTATTCCTTTCTTTTTTATTTCTCATTATATCAGCTTTTTCTTTTTCGTACTTTCTGCAGCCTCCACAGGCGTGATTCACGCTTCGGATATTCTCACCGTTCTTCTTCGAGGCACTCTTCGACCCAAGCGTTCCATCCGCTGCAGCTTAAGGCCATCACCCCCTAGCTTCAGCTTCCATCCATTTCCTCCAAACTCAATCGACACTTTTCGAACACTGCTACTAAAATGAAATAGCCCTTTTACCCCTAACACTTGCAGTTACTCTAGAATCATCAAAAAGAACTTAAAAATAATAATAATAATAATAATAATAATCTAACTAGTTCCATTATCCATTGATGGCACGTAATTCTGGTTACTGAGATTGCAATGCTTAATTCGCTGAGTGCTGAGAGCAAATTAATCGTTCGATCGTCACTGAATCTGCTTCACAAACGTCTACTTAAACATCGACGAGGGGTTAATTACAACACCCCCTCCCTCCGTGATTCATTGATAAATACGGATCGTTCGTACTAATGCGAATTCATTGATTCGCGCACACGAGTTGACAAAACACTTTGGGCTCGAGGCTTGACGTAGAGTCGGCAACATTCCCATACTCAGAAATGCTCCGTGTGGTAAACTCGTCGGTGCCTCGGCCGTTGCGAAACGCTAATGGAAATACGGAACAATACAACTACCTATGCACAATTGCACGTGCACTCACTGAGTCTCTCTCTCTCTCTCTCCCTCCCTCATTCCCTCTCTCTCTTTCTCTCACACACACATACACGTGTGTGTATGTTTGTATTGACGCAATTCTACCGCACGTTAGCGCGCGCCAGATCTCCCCCTCGTCGGCAATACTAGTAGATCGATGGAACTTCTGCGAGGACAGTGCAGCGCCCGATTACCGGGCCATTTCCGGTCACGTTACAGCTCTCGATCGTATCTCCCACGTCGGTCGCGAATTTCGACTCCGATCTAATTAGACCTCGGTGCACCAAAACCATTCATGCGCGCGCACGTATACACACACGTTCATGCGCACACGCACACACTCCGTTATTCACTCATTGACTCTTGTTTCGGTCAAAAGTTGAACCCTCGGTGAAATGAAATTTTACCCTATTGACCCTTTCATCCTTCGTGTAACACAGAAAATATTAACATTTACAAGATCCACAGAGGAGTGTGTCTATGTGCACGCGGTGATCCATTTAACATTAACTCATTTTTGAACTCCGAATGAATGTACAATTTCGCATTTATGAGAAAATTATCGGTTTGTTGAAAAAAAAACGTGAAAAGAAAAGAAAATTAGTAATTAATGTTTCTAATTAACCTCGCACAGTCTTTCGGAATCGATCGCGCTTTTTTACACAGTAGCCTTTTTTAATTACTTTTATTATTATTATTATTTTTTTTGTTCCCTCGTCTGTATTATTACGTCTTGAAATATTTACAAAAACAAAAATAAAATAAACAAAATTCGCGAAATTTGACAAATGTATTTTAATTTGAAATGAAACATTAATTTTAATGGGAAATGGGTAACTACTTTTTACACACGACGGGTAGACTCGTCCTGCGCGGCCAACCGATTAATCATGCAACATGAAGAAGCGTAAGAGTTACACGGGTCACACGTTATCCACTGCGAATATTATTGTTCCAATGTTATCTCGAAACAATGAAATTTATGTAAAATTATATATAAATTTGATAACGAACAACGGGTAGAGAATACGAACGTGAGAGCCATCCTTTCATCACTCGTTCGAGAAAACATGAAAATTAGATATTTTATTGGAGAATTGCCTAACCCTATTATCGACCTGAGTCGTAAGTATTATTGTTATCACTCCAAGTATTCAATTATTTCAGCATTTTTGCACTTTACGATTATTATTACCTCTGTTTATACCGAAAATAAATAAATATACGCTGTAATTATTCTCAAGGGTTGGAAAAACAATGAATCGCATAAATCATTTCGTCGTTCTCAGCGAGCAATATTATGCAACCTTTGTCTTTCGTTTGGACGAGAATAAAATCGTAAATATTATCAGTATTTTCTCTTCTTTAATTAATTGATTAATTTTCAATTACGTTCTATTCCTTTGGAGACGAGGTAGAGTTTCTCGACAATAGGGATGGAAGTTGATCGAGGCATTCATCAAGAATGGTGGCGAAGGTAGGGATAAGGATATTGAGAAACTATTTTGGAACGAAAATGAATGAGTTCATCTTGAAAATTTTGCATCACGGAAAATGAGGAGCACGAGGAGGAAGAGGAGGAGGAGGAGGAGGGAGGGAGGGATTTTCGTTGGTAAGATTCCGTGCTTCAAATTCTCTTCGTTTATATAAACGTATATAAGTATAATATATAGAAGGGGAGGGTCTTATCGTCTTTCCTTCGTGTCGGGAATTTCAAACAAAGCATCTTATGCACCCGGGTGGCGCTCGTGGCATCCTTCGAAAAGTATGTGAGAGAGAGAGAGAGAGAGAAGAGTGAGGAGTGAAGGAAAAGGGAGGAAGGTACAAGCGATAGAGGGAGAGAGAGAGAGAGAGAAAGAGAGAAAACAAAGGGCATATCAGTGTGGCTGAGTGACGGACGGGCGAAGAAGACGGTCGGGTTGAGCAAGCGGAAGTTCTCATTTAAATATTTACCCACCTCGAGCTATTATCTCAGTTCTTGGCGCATCCGCACAAGGAAAAGGCTCGTTGAATCACGGTGTGTGTGGCTCTATCGAAACGAACATTGAAGGAAAGCGATAAATGGTGTACTTGATACACCACTCGGTGCAAAATAAACTCACCTCTTCTTCTCTTCGTCTTCAATCTCACGAAATACGTGTCTCGAGGCAAGGGAGAGACGTTTTAATCGTCCGAGTCGTGCATATTAATGTAAAACGGTTTGCTAATTGCACGATGAAAACTTCTCGAGACGAGCGAACGAATGAAAAAACATATTTTTTTCCGTTGATGCAATTTTCGATCTGATCGAATTTACTCCAATCAAACAATTTATTTTCTGATCGTACAAATATTGATTTGACCCAAATAATACTTATTTTCGAACTAGATGAAAAATTTACGGGCAATATACCGGACGATTTGATTATAGATGAAATTTAATTTATCGTACGAGACCAAGATTTGTCCCAATCGAATAATATGCATTTTTGAACGAAACGAAAAATTTAATCGGACAAATTAGTGATTTGAGTAAAAATCAAATTTAATACGTCGTGTAATATTTATTCTCGAACGAAACGGAAATTTACCCAAATCAAATTGGTTTATATTCAAATTTCTTGGTTTGCATAAAAATGTAAATTTATTTCCGAACAAAATAAATTACTGTTATTATTTTATTTTTACTTTTATTTAATATTATTTATTATTATTATTATTTATACTATGTAAATTAACATCAATTAGTACAAGCCGAATTTGCTCTTTTTTTCATATAATTTTTCCACTACATATTATCAATATGCATTTTTGAACGAAACGAAAAATTAGTCGGCCAAAATTAGTGATTTGAGTAAAAATAAAATTTAATACGTCGTATAATATCTATTCTCGAACGAAACGGAAATTTACCCAAATCAAATTTGTTTATAAGTAGTATGATAGTATTTATTTCCACTTGTATGCCCTTTCGAGCTTTTACATCCTCCCTCTTCATCTTCCCCATATTTTCATTTTACCATTTTGACCTTTCCTTATATTAATCTATCTCTTATTATTTCTGCTCGTTGTTCTCCTATTTTTCTCGTTCCCTCTCTTCTTCTCTTCTATTGGCTATTTTTTCGAACTGTCTCACCACCTCACACATTTCCTCAATTAATTCCTTTCCTTCCAGTGCCTTGGTCCATCAAATTTGTTTATATTTAAATTTCTTGGATTGCATGAAAATGTAAATTTATTTTCGAACAAAATTAATTACTATTATTTTATTTTTGCCTTTATTTAATATTATTTATTATTATTTACACTATGTAAATTAACATCAATTAGTACAAGCCGAATTTGTTCTTTTGTTTTATTCATTCGTGTCAGTTATCGGATGAAAATTTATTTACGTCAATAAGCTTTGTGTGTTGGCTGGACGGAGACGAAATACAAAAGCTAAGTACTGGTCCACGTGTCGAGCTAGACCGTAGTACGAGGGAGGGTGGGGATAATTCGCGTTCATCCTTCTTGATTGCACTTTCGAGAGGGTGACCCGGAGCAAATATGTTGGCCGTAGTAAGGCAACCGGCCAAAGAAAACTACGTGGATGACGATGACGACGAAAGTAACGACCGTAACGAGAGGGTCGACGTCGATTATCGAGAAAGACGGAAGACGAGCGCACTAAAGTCTCGGCAGTTCCGTACGCTCGTTTATCGACGCTACGTTCAACGTTCACGATCGTTATCTCGTTACAGCGAAGCCGTAGATATACCACCTTATACACACACGCTGATAATCGAGTTACGTTTTTTTTTATCCTCGTTACGATCGTGCTCTCTCTCACTCTCTCTCGCTCTCGTTGTAGGGAAAATTGTTTGTCAAATACGAGATCTCGAGGCTGCTCGATAAGGCCACGATAATATAAACGTGTATAGCTAAATGTTGCGACGATGAATCACTCCAAGATACGACGCATCGCTGCCTCACGATTCAATCTCAATTTTCTTCTTCATTTTTTTTCATTTTATTTTAATTTTAATTTTTTTTCATTTTACACGTAAATACATCCAGATTTATCCAATTTTATTTTATAATGATAATACTGATAAGGATAATAAGAATTATAATAAATAATCTGAGACGAAAGTATGAAAATATTTTGTATATCGTTGAAAATTGTTTATATCGTGTTTATAAATGTATTTAAAAAATATTTGCAAAATGTAATTCGGAGGAAATTTCTGTTTTGCTCATCGATGAAAAGTTGGATCGTTGGAAAATTTTCTTTACCCACAAAGAGAGCTTTTCGAATCGAAATAGAAAAAAAGTTGATGCGACGATAGTCGTTATCAATTTTTCTGTAGAAATTGTACGTAGGAACGA
Organism: Netelia fuscicornis; assembly: GCA_946811545.1. NCBI lineage: Eukaryota > Metazoa > Arthropoda > Insecta > Hymenoptera > Ichneumonidae > Netelia > Netelia fuscicornis. The sequence goes on from OX328016.1 coordinate 31,721,646, forward strand.
TGTAACCGCAGCATCGGCGCGAAATTCAAACGTTGACGCGGTCGAAGCTCGAGTAGATAGATGTGCAACGAACGAACCAACGAACGGACGAAGCCTTAGTCAGCAAAGATTGACTCAACCGATCTGACTGTACAGTCTTCGTCGTGTTTTCCCTTCGTCACGGTGCCACGATGAAGAACACCGAGTTCACTGTAACCACTGACTTTCCTATTCTCTACTTCTCCCTCCTCATCCTCCTTCTCTTGCTCCTCCTTCTCCAGCTCTTCCTCCTCCAACTCCTCCTTCCCATTTGTCCCAGATCGACCGTGTTGAATTCTTCGACACCATCACGACCGGAAACCTGCGGGTAATCGTTGAATAATTGCCACGAATTACTATCATGAATGAGACGAATGTGTCACTTTTTTCATTTTCGTTTCTTACTTCGAGAAACATCGTTCGATATCTTTAGATAACTCGATTCTTCAAGGCTGTTTGAGATATAACTGTACTTTGACTCGATCCTTTTCACATACATCGAACACTACGAGCCGGAAATAAGAAATTCAACTTCATTTTTCATTTTTTTGATCGACTTGGTAATTTTTTATTTTTTTATTTTGCTGCATCTGGTCTTGATTTCTTGATTGTCTGTTGATAAGATTGTGTACTAGTTTCAAATGATCTCAGGATCAGGTTATAAATTGGTCTGTAATGTTCACTTTTTATTCTTATTTTAGGTTTAAATTTTTATTTATTTATTTTTCGTTGTTTTTTTATGGATCTGGGCATGTTTTTTTCACCAGTCGGTGAGATTTAAAGGCTCTCGGGAGTAAACTTGTCCACCATTCGCCATTTACCTCGTAATTGCTCTCTTTCCCTTCCTCTCTCTCTCTCTCTCTCTCTCTCTCTCTCTCTCTCTCTCTCTTTCTCCTTTACCTTTGCCATTGAAACAAAAATCGGTGCAGTCGTAATCTCTCCAGAATCCCTATTACTCTCATTCGTTTTATACGACGGATTAATAAATAAGTAAAAGTACTTATGCGCATGTACATATTGATACATTTAACGCGTAGAAACTAAGGTAAAGAAAAAAAAACGTTCGACGAATTAGAGCAATTAAATTCAATATTTTATTCAACGAAGAAATTTCAAAGGCTCCTCGCAATGCGAAAAAGCGTCGTATCTTTGTGGCCCTCGTTTACGTGAAACACATCCAGGCTCAAACGTTTATTCGTGACGCTTTGCGCAAATTTTAAGTGGGTAATTCGAGAGCATAGGACTTGGAAAAGGGAGCACCGAGTGAACTCGGGTCAGATGAAACTATAACGTCAGCATAATTATAAGTTGAACATCATTTCCTTTGCCCTCCCGCCACGTAGGTATACGTACTTTCCGTATGTACAGGTGCATCGACAATGTACCGAGTAAAGTTGAACTATCGTAGTTAACGAGGAGTACTCCCCCCCGACCAATGTTCCACAACCGAACTCCTCGGTGGTTTGGGACGATCGGCTCCTCTCTCTCTCTCTCTCTCTCTCTCTCTCTCTCTCTCTCTCTCTCTTTCTCTCTCTCTCCTTCGTTCTCTCTCTCAACAGAGAGAGAGAGTATGTATGGAATCGTCCAATCCGAAACGGATGGAACGAACCGAAATATACAAAAGTGGGTTAAGCAAACGCAGTCGTGCCGAGAACATGGAAGACGGTCGTTTCATCGAGAAAAAGTCCCCCCCGCGATTAAAAGTATCGAATTCTCGGGTAGAGAAATATCTCTGAGAAATTTTCGTGGATCGTCGTTTATCAATCGTCTAATATCAAGGATGAAATATCTCGTGGCCTCCACGACATTTCGCGTTCCGAGATTGGCTCCGTTGTTCATAAATTACGAAGGTGGATGAAAATGTTTTCCCGAGAATGGAAATTCTTGTTAATTATTTGTGGGGCTTGTCTAGATTACGAATTAAAGCTTCTGGGAGAGAAAATATAATGGAAGGAATAAAAGATATTTACGTTGCGGTGTAAACAATGTAATTATAGTTTTAACAAATTTTTCATTAATTATTGTCAATCATATTTAATTCACATTTATCTTAATTCATATCCGTCACATCTTTTTCCGTATGAGATTATGTCGAATTAGAATTAACGAAACTAATTCAAATCGTTGCTGCAATTCACTAGCTAAAATTTCCACCCCTTAAGACTTGTAACGTTTAGAAAAAAGACATATGCAAAAACGAATGTACGAAGTAAACAGATTCCTGTAGAAGAAACTAGGCTAAACGTATGAACGGAACGCAACGCTGTGCTGACGAGGTCTATCAGCTCGGTCGGTACGTGAGGAAAACCCACGCGATTTTACATCGCACAAAGGTTGACCTAATCAGTGAACCACTCGACTACCTAGAACTCTCGCTGTCTCGAGGTAACGAGCCGGTAGTTCGTTTGCTAGGGGAAAAAAAACTCTGCGCAAGGAAACTCGTCGATGTGGAATTATCGTCGGTAAATTGAAGAATAAAATAAATTTAAAAAAAAACACACACACACATACAAACAAACGACTTAACCACGTGTTTCAATATCGATTTGAATATATTAACGCACGAACGTGATTTGAATAATTAGTAGACCGACGTTGAGTGCACAATCCAATGTTATCAAACGTTCGAAGCATCGTCAAAGCTACGCAAACTCTAAGAGTGTGTAGAACTTCCCATCGGAATCCAATTTCACGGTGTGTATGCGCGTGCGTAACTCGGGGCCTCGGTAGGTAGAACTCATAAACTATAATATACCGAAACTTGATGCGTGCTGCATTGGACAACCGCGATCCTTGTAGGCGGTTTGTTACCAAGGGGATTTCTGTCGTGACGCACAGCTAGTCGTAGATGCATACACATGCCTCAAAATTATAGTCCTCCTGACAGCACAACTAATTCGCGGTACAATAGTTCGCAAACCAGCACGAATGAAACATTGAACTGTGACAAGATTTCGTAGGAACAACAATTCCGATGCTTATCTTCATTCAACGACCCAAGAGACAACATCGTTTGAATTTAATGTCTAGGTTGTAATAGCGTTAAACCTCCATTTTGAACGAATCGGATTCAAGTTTGAACTTATTTGACCCATTGTCATTCGATACGTATTTGGTGTAAAATTTGATCGATGTTATTAATGAGATTATTCGCTAACGTGTTGCTTTTTATTTTTGTTACAGGTGAGTACGAGATCTTTGACGACTAATATCTTTCGTAAACGATATTTACAATGCAGTGGGAGTAAGTTTAGTTTTAAGACTCGCTCGATTTTTATCCGACTTTGATGAACCGCAAAATCATACTTTTATTTTGATAAAGTGATCTTCTGATACGCTTGATTATCCTTATCAGGTCGCGATTAGATATAACAGTTGATTGATCGACGAGCTGGAAACGATCCCGCGTAAATCAGGGCTCATCGCCTCGGATCCCGATGAAAAAATCGATAGGTTCAATTTTTCGCCGCTAGATGGCCAAATCGATGCGTTTCTCGCAAGCGATGGACTAAGGTCCTAGGTATATAAAGGGAGTTCACGTTAAATATGAAAAATAGCTTCATCTTTTACAGCATCGGATTTTCCATCGTCCCAATAATTTTGAACCCGGTACCGGCGTACATTTCGAGCAGTTTTAGTACCAATGTCCCCCGGAACATTGGTTATATGTGATGAATGGGTTCTTTGATCCAAAGTTCCCCAGTGCTCTTAGGTGCTGCGGTATCGGAGCAAACATTCCATAAATTTCTGTCGTATAAACACGCAGGCTTCGGGGTTATGTGTTTTGTACGAAATGCGGACTCTCGGACTTTCCCACCCCGGATCTCTCACCCGCTTTCTCCCTATCTCCTCTTCCTCGCTCTCTCACCCTCGCATCGCAATTATTCTCGAAGCCCGGTAATAATACAGGGCGAGTGGTTTCGCATCCACGGGATACGTCCGTGGGACACACGACGTAATATTCCTACTGTGCAGAGCAAACGGAATACACGCAAACAGTAGTTAACGTAATGTCCGACGAGAGAGAAGCTCGTAGTTCCAAAATCTAACGCTACTGGACCACGCGCCCATGGGAAATGCACGTCGAATCGTTCTGCAACGAAAGCCTCTGTGATACCGCACGTTTCTACTGTTTAGTCGTTGCAAAAAGGGAGCACCCTTACCATCATGTACCCGCAAACCCACGGCGTTCTTGCAGATGGCAAAGTAAGCATCGTAGGCAAGAATGTTGGTTACCGTATTACTTGCTGCATAGTACAACGGCTTAAACGTAACTCGAATGGGGAGATAAACCACTCGGTATGACCCCCCGACCTCAACGAGTAGACCAGTCGTTTTCCACGACCACGTTAAGCCCTGCGTGGGACGTATATTTTATTTATAGCGTGGCCCAACTGCTCCCAAGTTCTTGCGCGGTATTGGTGCTTGGCCATTCTGACAATTGATAGCGCGAGGAGAATCTTTTGAATCCTGTATATGTTTAACTCGGATAACCAGGTCATATCTGTTTAAAAATATATTTATATATATATATATATACATATCGTATATATTTGTTCATCTACATAAAAGGAAGACCTAGAAAAATCAACTTTGTGAAGTGTCAGATTTTAGTTCGACCGAGATCCGTATAGTGTACCGAGAATTTCTCTTTTTTTTCCCTCTATACACGAACTCTCCAACGGCGAGATATATTTTTCTTTCATCGAAACTTTTCGTACAACTTTTTTACCGTCCCGTTTCGCCGTTAGCTCAAGAGCTTCCTCTCTCTCTCTCTCTCTCTCTGTCTCTCGCTCCGGAGAAAGAAGATTTTTAGAATTCTCGTGATCCGGAACTTCGTATAATCCTTCCGAGAGCCACTATAGTTTATTAGAGACTGGAGTGAACAAGGGATGCAAGGGGGTTAATGCGAGTATAATGTAGTTGGGTTAATAACGAACCTAGTAATTCGTGTATATGTACTCGAGAAAAGTCGGTGTCCTGTTTATCTTGAAATTATCGAGCTTTTTTCATTTAGAAAAACAAAAAAAGATTTACGCGAGAGTCGAATTTGGTTCAAAGGCGTTGGGAAAAAGTCCCTTATCGCAATCTCGTCGACTCTGGCTCTATAAATACTGTAATATATAGGAGAGTCGCGGATTATAGTGTCAACGGGGACGCCCCAGCACCCTCGCGCCAAAAAAATAAAGATAAATTATTCGATAATTTTTTTTTTCGATTTTTTTTTCTCAACGAACAGTTTGATGAAAAGTTTCTCTGGGCTATTCGGCCAAATGCTTCCCTAGGCAATTCGACGAAATTTATCACTGGACTGTTCTACAAAATTAATCTTTCATTGCTTCCAACGGCATTACGTACGAAATTCAGTCGTCTCGATCCGTTTTTTTTTACAATTTCGATGAAAGCAAAATCGATTAAAACGATCGTATATTATTTTCGTTTGAGATTGAACGAACATTTATCCAGCTTACATTGAAGTCAAGTGATGGAATACTCCGAAATAAATCGCAAAATAACAGACGACCCAAAAAATTCGACAAAGTCAAAAATTATGAAGTTACCCAAAAAAAAACTTTTTTTTTAGAATGCAAATTGTAAAACAAAACCTTTTATTAAATTCATGGTGTGAGCTAGTCGTACATTTAAAAAAAAGCCTCAAAATGTCGAGATCTAGCAAAATAAGAAAAAAAAGTGTTTTCTTAAGCCACCCCGTGTGCGGAAACGACCCTTGATAGGTGCTACGCTATATACATAACGACTCGATTTGATACGTAATTTCCGTGTATTATACGTATACCATATAGCGTCCAGATTTAACGACGATCCTCGGGCACCCGAAAACTGTTCATCAGCGGTGGCATTGTTCCTCGGGGCTGTTGTGACCGGTTCAGGGTGAAGCGAGACGATCGTTCGCAAGAGGGTGACTTCATCGTATTATACGTCACCGCTTACTACACACAGACACACACGATAGACCCTCTCGAAATTGACCAAGGCGGAAGTCGCGGCGGGGGGTGGACGAAGCAAAGGAGGTTGATAGTGGGTAAGGGAGAAGAGATCGGTGAGGGAACATGGCTTGTTTCCTCAAGGGGATGCTACCAGAGTCGGCGACATCCCCGCGGTGATCGTTATTGGCAATACACGCGATAGAGATTCTCGCGAGGTTCCTATAACGTACCTCGCTCGCCCCGTAGTAGGAGACGCGAGAGAATCCAGGGAGACTAAAGTCTCGTGCCATGTATACGTAGTACCAAGGCCCAGTGCACACGCCTTGGCCATTACCAACCCCCTAGCCTTGGCAACATCCCCTTTCTCTCTCCCTCCCTCTCTCTCTCTCTCTGAGACGTCGGTTGCACCAGTGTCGTTTCTCCGGGCCATTATACTTGGGTGGTGCAAGGGAGGAAAAGCAGGAGAGAGGGATGAAAAACGAACAAAGAGATACGACGATAAGGGTTGGGGGGGCTTTGAATCTCGGAGTAGGGGATGGAAAGGAGTGAAACAGTGCTGAATTCTCTTGCACAAAGTGGCGAACCAACTCTACGAACTGTTTGGAATGGACTGTAAAACGATAGCGCCGGTGAATCTCGGCAAAGGCGAGGGAGAATTCGCGATCGCGCGTATGCGAGAGAGCCCGTACATGGGGTGAGAGGGTGAGATATAGAGAGGGAGAGAAAGTCTGAAATACCGCGAGACCGAGTGAGTTCGCGAAACATCTGGTTAACCAACGACCCGGAAAATCTAATCGTCCTCGGAAAAGTCCTTTTCCCATACGTATGTGTACTGGCGGAGTCTCTTGCTAGGTCTGACGCGACCGATACTACCCTCTGGCACTTCGTGCCTCTTTCTCCCTCTTCTCCAATTCCACTTGTTTCTCTTCCTCGCATCCGACTCGGACTATCTTTTACCCAATGTTGGGTACGTGTTTAGAAATCATTGTAGGAAACCGCTCTGGCGCCGTTTTACCGCATCGCAGCGTCGCCAATTCGAAATACCAATAAGCGCTTGCGAGAAACAAACAAACGATTGGCCACCTAGCGGCGTGCGCTGCAACCACGCGTCTTACTTCGAACTCGTTTAACCCGCGAAACAAGGAAGTGTCTCTTGAGTTTTGTTTTTCTTTCAATCGTTTTTTTGTTTTGTTTTCTTATATTTCATTTTATTGTTTATAAAATATATGCATTTGTTTATTTAATAGATTTAAAAAAGTGATTTTATGTTTTATAGACTTTTACATCCCAGCGTTCAATCTTTCGTCAAAAAATTCTAGAAATAGACGAAACAAAAGAATAAAACGACCCGAGAAAACGACGAAGGAATTATTAGACCGCGAAGCAGGAAACCGATAATTTTTCCATTCGCATAAATGAAACTCGTAAAATCTCATCACTTCTCCTTCGACGATAGGAATAAAAAAGCGTATCGATCGGCGTATCGTTGCATTCGTGGATTTTCCAGAAAGCCACAAAATTTTTGGGCAAACATGAAAAGGGATTTAAGTCGTTCTCGTAAAACGAGTTCAAGTTAAAAAAGCAATTGTTCCCAGCACTTTTCTTTTTGCTCTTTTTTTCAATTTCTTTTCTCTTTTTGGTTCCTTCTCAACTCGAGGAGCGAGTGAGAACCGAATCTACCTAAATTCGTTCACGATTAATTTATCGCTCGACCTATATTACACCCGACAATTAAAAATATCCACCGGTGGTACTCGAAGTATCGAACAGCTGTGTGTTTTGCCCCGGAAATTGCCTCCCTTTTTGTCCCTTTTGTAATTCACTCGTACAATTCTATACCTACACATACATATAAATATAAAATTTCGAGTGTTTCCAACGCGAATGCTCCTAAACGTGTTTCATACGTTTGACCAGGTGTTACCCTGTATATATATAAAAGAGAAGAGTAGTGGGGGTTTAATGGAATCCGGACTGTCTACCCGACGATATTTACCGCTTGTATATAAAATCGAGATAATCGAATGTATATAACATCAAAGCCAATATGTGCTCTTCCACTCTCCCTTTCTCTTTTTTCATAAACACAAACTTGAAATTTTCGCAGTTAACCCAGAAAACTTGGATGCAGCAGCGAGTGCATTTAGAACAAAGTGGATTCGAGACATATGAGTCAACAAGCAATCCTGCTGTATATATAGTATATATAAGACCCTAGAATAGCGTAAAATTGACTGGCTTCGTAAACCTTTCACGAGATGATCCACAACAGAGGTCAGCTTCACGTCACGAATTTGAGATATATATATATATATTTTTTTTGTGTATGCATCGTAGAATCTCGTTGGTTTACGAGCCAAGCGCGTCCGTGGGGAGGAATGAAAAGGGAGCGATGAAGAATGAGCCAAGCATCGAGGAACGAGGGGGATGAAACTAAGAGTACGGGGTAGTGAATGAACCGACGCAAGTTATACAGGAAAGTCGGGATGCAGCCGTGCGATGGGGGGGGGGGGGGATATCGACGATATAGACTAACGTGAAAAGAGGAAACAAGAGACCGAGCTATATCGCGGAACAAATAAGGGTGGGTCCGATCGAGGGGTAGCGAAAATGTGCATCATGCCCCTCGATGCTGTGCACACACGAGAGAAAGAAAAACCGGGTTGCCCCGAAATATATTCGAAACTGCATTGTTATTCCAGAATAAATACTTTTGAAATTGATCGGTTTTTTTTATGATATTATTATTATTATTGTTATTATTTACAGAATCTCTCGTAAATCCAGAGATGCATGGAGAAAATATGTTCAAGTTCGTTGCACGAGACTCGAATAACGATGTTACGCAGTCGATTGGAATTAATATGTCTTTTTTTTTTCCTCTTTTCATAAAAGTCTCGATGAAAGAAAAACAAACAAAAAATCGTTTCGTCGATGTTCGCGCATTTCCCATTGACGAATGAAATCGCGCGTACGAAAAAGAGACTGCAATTTATTACGTCTCGTCGATGTATCTTCATCAACCCTTTAGCTCCCGTGTCGATCTCCCGTTTCCTTTATTTTACTTTTTTGTACTCGTTCGAGTCACTTTCCTCTCTTCAACCCTGTCTCTCTCTCTCTCTCTCTTTCTCTTTCTTTCTCTCTCTCTCTCTCTCTCTCTCTCTCTCTCTCTCTCTCTCTCTCTCTCTAGGGCATCAGAAGGTCGGAAAGACTGGCCGAACAACCGGTCTTTCACATCCCATGTCATAGGACAACCACCCTCCAGCATTCATTTCGATTGTCCGCTGCGTACCTCTGGCGGTCACTTCCGTCTGACATTAAGGAATTGTCATCGCTAGACACGTTCAAGAGTAGCCTTATGGAGTACCTCCTGATCTCTGAGCAGAGCGAGCAATAAACTGAGCAATATACTCATTAATCTGATTAATGGTGTTTTCCTATTCAGACTCTGTGCTTTCGTCCTTTGGTTGTTACGTTCTTCTCGAGTTAAGGTCATAGATTCTCATTTATTTGCTATCTACTTTTCTTCATGTTAGTTTCTCGTTTATGTTTTATTTTTTATCTGTGCTTCTGCCGCTAAGCACCGCCATGGAAATTCTCCATCTTTGGTTCTGTTTATGCTATTTTTAGTTTATTTTTAGTTTATTTTCATTTTTGTTTTCACTGTTATTTTCATTTTTATTTTTACTTTTATTTCTATTTTTACCCTTATGTTTAGTCTTACTTATGATTGCTATGTTTCACATCAACATTCTATCTTTAGTTTAGTCTATCTTTATTTTTGTATTATTCTTAGTCTTAGTATTAACTTTTACATTGTGCTTTATTCTGTAATGTTACCCTATAGCAATGCTACGGTATAATAAAACTCTATCAATCAATCAATCAATCTCTCTCTCTCTCTCCATCATTCCACCTTTGAGCCACTTTGAACAGAATGGTATACCCTTCACTCACGTGGAAACTGCTGGTGCATCAACTGTCGGGTGCAACGAGCAGCGAAACAGACCATTAGATATCAGTTGCGAGCAACGACCAATGGAGCAACGTGCACGATAGAAGTTTCGTTGCTGATGTCGTCGGTACCTTTGAGATACGTTCGCGCAATAGCGAGATGCGAAGTGAAACGTTCTAAGAGCCGGTACAGTTATCAGCTTGGCAATTATTGGCAGTCTCGTTGGTAGAACACTCGATGGGCAAAAATAAAAGAAGAAAAGAAGAGAGAAATGGTCGTGTCAATAATTATCTCTCTCTCTCTCTCGCTCTCTCGTATTTCCTCAATGGCCATTCACCCTCTCACCCTCCACCTCTTCCCTTCGTCCCCTCCTCTTCTTCTCACGTACAATTCAAAGAACGAAAGGCTGCGCACGTACAGTCGAAACGGAAAGGCAGCTCGTCGATGCGTTGAAGCTCCCTCCCTTCGTCGTGTCATTTCGAATGACGTGGCCTTTCCAAGTGCTACCAAACGAACGTCTCTCGTCAATTACCCTCGCCTCTCGTTTCTCCCTTAGCTTTACTGCCGGGAGGAGAGAGAGTCCTTATATCGAGCTACTCGGTATATAAAGAATGAAAGATTTATCCGAGGATGTCCAGTGTGTCTGGATTTGTGTTTTTATTTGTATATGTGTGCGAGTGTGGAGATGAGTGGGTGGATGTGTGGGTGGGTACACGCGTATGCAGGGATCGTGTATGTTGGAAATTTATAGGGGTTTGTAACGGAAGGGTTCGCTTGTATAATAGTACATACATATATATATATATATATATATATATATATATATATAAATATGTATGTATGTATATACGTGTATTTGTATGTATATAATCCAGTACCGTCGAAACTCTAGGAGGTCTGGATTTCCGACCCGGAAGCCACGAGACGTCGGTCCGATTTCCGGTTGTCCAAAAGACGGAATAACGGACACGAACTTTCGTCGACTCTTCTTCTCTTCCATTTTTTTTACCATCACGAGCTTTCATCCGAGGTCGAGTTGTAACCTTTCCAATACATCGTTCTAATATGACTTCCTTACGTCCTTCTTACTCTCACTCCCATCCTTCTCTCGTTCTTTCGCTCCGTGGTACAAGTCTAGATTTTTATTTTTAGTTCGTTCTCAGCTTTTGCGCTAGTCCACTTCTTTTATTTATTTTTTGTTTGTTTTTTTTTTTGTTTTTTTTTTGTTCGTGTACAAAGTTACGGACATAGAAAATCGGAAGTTGAAATTTGTCGCACGGTATCTGTGTTGAAAGCGAAGGGAGATGGAAGAGTACGAAATACATGTGGGATTCGGTTTCGAGGAACGTGTTCTTGTTTCCGTTTTTTTTTTTGTTCTTTTAACTCTGGCAGGGTAAATTGAACCGGGACTCGTTTCGATCAAATTTGTTGTACTCGAATCACAAACGAATTTAGCTCATGAACCTTTTTCGAACTTTTATCTAGAATAATTCAAAGATTTATTTCCAGCGTTTGTTGTTTCCGGAACGTTTCAATCTCCTCCAATAAATCTGAATTAAATGATACGAAATTGCAAGAAACGATCGCTGATAAAGATATAAAAAAGACGAATTAATTAATTAAACTACAAATTCGTATTTTTTCTCGTTCGTCCTCGTGTTGTCGGGAATATCGGCCACGAGGAGCGTGAATAAAGCATTCGCACGCAGAGGCACACGGTAAGATACGTACGGAGAATCTTCAAGTGCTTTTGTGCTGTTCACGTCGAATTTTCGCACGACCGGAGACCCTCTCGCCCCCCCCCCCCTCCTCCTCTCTCTCTCTCTCTCTTTCCCTCGACTGCAGTATCCACTGGTGTAATACGTGTAAGGCAAGAAAAAAAAACCGACAGTACGACGAGTACGAGAACCGAGCACGTATATCGAGACTATCAGTTACCAGATCCAAGAATTCGGCCAAACGCGGCGCCGGAATATCAATATTTTGCGACTAACGTTATAAAAATAAAACTTTCGTGCTACTGCTGTTTCGTTCGATCCCTCTGGTAATTGGAGAGCGAGAGAGAAAGAGAGAGAGAGAGAGAGAGAGAGAGAAAGAATCGAGATAAAAATAAGTCCAACCTATTTAAACCTCGTCCCGTCTAGTCGTGCTACCGAGTTGCAAGGACAAATTAGTTTTTCAATAATTAAGAGCGATCGTCAGTAGTGACACTCGAAGGATCTCGGTTTCTCAACCACGAGGGTTCACAAATATTTCGGCGCTCGTTCGCGCTCGTTGCGTATACTCTCGTTGTTCGTGAAACATTGATTTCCTTGATTTATAATAAACGATAGTCTAGACTCGCTCGGGGGAGCGATCTCTAGAATAAAACACATTTTTTATTCAAATATACACGTTTCGGCACTCTCCCGGTTCGATGTTCGCGAATCGTTTGACTGACACACGAATATATATATATATATATATATATATATATATATATATATATATATATATATATAACGTATAGATAGAATGTTTAATATGCGAACATCCAGTTTGCAATATAGAAAGAGACAATTTCGTCGAATCGTTCATAATCGAATAAACCAAATATCTCATTATAATTTATCGATGCAAATAACTCGAGAAAAAATAAGATCGTACAAAAATAAAGATTCGCCATGAAAGTTTGATGATTATAAGAATAACATATAGGACGATCGAACTGCAATTTTTCTTCACCGATGAGTCGTTAAAAGGTCAACGTCGATTTTTTAAACGACAATCCGTAAGTTTTCTTCCATCACGACGTAGCCAAGATCGAGACGAGTATCTACAACAAAAAAGAAGAAAATGTCTCTAGTTTCAAAATCGTCGGACTTACATTTTGAATTTTTAAAAATGGCGCTCTTATGTGAACGCGCCCTCTGGCGGCGGGAGATCAAAGTTGGCGTAAGATCAACTCCCAAGGACGTTTGGATTTAAAGTATGTCCTTGAAAATCCTAATGCCCTTCAATGACCTTCGTCTAACACAGAAAAAGAGCGTACACCGCAGTATTTTCATATATATATATATATATATATATATATATATATATATATATATATATATATATATATATATATATATATATATAAATGTAAACGTATATATAAATACAGCCCGAAATTCTCGTTGCCTCACGAACCGAGGACGATGCAGCTCGTGCTCGGTTCATATTACTCCACTATATCACCGATGGCAAGAAACTTTGAGTGGCTCTCGGGCGTTTCAACGACGAATTAGGATCTACTCTCTCGGGGAAGTGGTTATCGCACCGGCAGTGGCATCCCCTTGGTACGGTTTCTACCTGGTTCTGCCTCATGCACGACAGCAATTCCCGTACAGCTACTCTCTTCATTCTCAAGTTATTGGTACCTCTCGGCATCTCTGATTTGCCTCCGAGCTATATCTCTATATACATAACACACCCAAACACATACACATTTATACCGGTACATATACCTATCTATATACATGCTCATAAATGAGGAGGAGAGAATCGAGAGTCGAGAGTAGCGACCGGAAGTACCGGAGCGAAATTGAGTGTGTTCGCGACTTCGCATCCGGTGATTGAATATATATAGACATAACGAGACTGCAAGAGGCTCAGGGAGGGAGAGGGCAGGTTCGAAGGAAAGTATAGGAGGAGAAGGTTCGACAATAATTTGCGTAAAACGGAAAGCTCCCTCGTGTCGTATATATGTAAAGTCGTCTATGAGGAACGTTAGGTGGCCGATGCCAATGACTTCCTCTCCTTACTACCCTCTTCTTGACCCCTGCCCTCCATCCCTCTTCTCACCACACTGTACGAGTTCCACTCGAGACGGTCAAGCCACATGTACGATCAATGGCACCATTGGCATACCTTTCTCTCTCCCTCTTTTTCAAACTCTCCCTCTCCCTCTCTCTTGCTCTACGTATACCTCGTGAATGCTCCACATTCAAGAATATTATCGCCTCGAACCCTCCGTCCTCCCGGTGCCCCTTGCCACCTCTTCGTCTTGCTACGCTTTTGGTTCCGGCAATCTGCATTACCACGAAGCCTTGTTACACAAGAGGTATCGTTGCACCAACGAGACAAACGGAGAGAGAGAGAAGCGATTCTGGTGCAATGTTATACGTCCATAAATTCATATGCGTTTATGTATTTACATATATATGTATGTATGAATACGTATATATGCGTGGTAGACACTCGATAACGATGAGGCGACGGGACGCTCTTGTATCCGCGTTTCCCGCGGACTGACCCATGATATGTGCCCACTGCGTGCGGTCCACCACACTAGCATCATCTATATCTATTTATAAATATATATATATAATTTCGTGTGTATGTGGGTGTGTATTGAATTATATATATATGTACATGTAAGCGTATCTTCGTCCATGATTTATTAGACGGACTCTCGGCGCCCCCGTCAATTCGAATTGCTACCGCGGTTTCCCGTGGCGTGTCAACCGCGAGACCGTCCATTTCATCGCTAACCCTCCTCCAACATACCCCTTACGGTTCTCCCCCCTCTCTTTATTCCAGTTGAAACACACATGCCAAGAGGAAAAGCGTCATTTGAACTTGGAACACGTCAAATCGGTCATCCTGGTTTTCTTGTCTGTGCATATATGTATTGGTTGCTGTGTTTATATGTATTAGGTATTGTTAGGGGGGACTTTTGTCGCGCTCTTCAGCTTTCTCTCTCTCTCTCTGTGTCTGTCTGTCTGTCTGTCTATCTGTCTATCTCTCTCGGCGCCAATCACCGCGAGATTTATTCGTGGAGATGACGAACATTAGTTGAATGAATCAATGATCGTGAATTATGATTACGTATGATCGGTGAGTGACCTCCGAGGTTTTTTTTTGAACGCTCGTTTAATTTATCACGAGAATATTCGATAACTTGATTAACGAATTGCGCTGTCGGCATTCTGTGTATAAATAGTTCAACGTTAATCAACTTTGCAGAAAAAAAAAACAATTTTTTTTTATTGACATTTCATTTGCTCGAAGTGTTTGATTTACATTTTTTTCTCTCCTCGTTTTTTTATTATTATTATTTTTTTTATCGATATATAATCGTTTCATTTGCAAGACGCATTCTATCGCTCGCAGACAGTAATCGCCATTGTATTTCCTTCGATCGTTCTGAGCGAGGGGTGAGCTATTAAAAAATAATTATAGTTAACGACCGTCAATATTTACAAATCATCGTGAAATTGAAATGAGACAAGAAATTCGATCGCTTTATATTTTCTTATCCCCGTTGCTCGTTCATTCCGCTCGTCTCCCCATCTATCTATATTTTAACGACGCCTCTCCATAATGAAGAAACCAATATTCTTTCCTCCGATACGAAAATATGTTTACCGATACGTATCAACAATAATAATAATAATAATAATAAATAAATAAACGCTCTAATAACAAACGCGTATATCGAAGTGTTTGTACGATGAAACGAGACGCCCTCGCACACGAACTCAATTGATATTGGATCCAACTCGAGGACTATAATGTTCCCAGTGTGTGCTACATAATGGACTCTCTCTCTCTCTCTATACATATAGATATATATATTTATGAACGTACAAACACAGAGTGTATACGAGCAATACGTCAGAGTAAGTAAAGAAAGAGAGAAGAAAGAGGGATACGAGAGACGTCGGAAACGGCGAATGGTCCATCCACCCTCGCTCCTTACCCCCACTCTGGCACAGCGACGAGAGGACACTCGGAGTAGAAGGTGGGAGGGGGGGATGTATAATACCAGCTCTCTCGTATCTACAGTCTTTTCGTCCCGTTCGAACTTCCTACTCTACCAGATTGAAACTGTTTTTCACGGGAGAGACCAACCCGGCAACCGTGAGGCAATGTCGGAGAAAGCGAGTGGAATGTAGAAACTATGGAGTATATACAGGGTGTGAGAGAGAGAGAGGGAGAGTGGAGGGATGTCCGGGCGCCGTGTCGACGGGCTGAAATCATCGCTAAAGTGGTACCGAGCGGCGTCGCGAATTTTACAATCTATCCATCCCCACTCTAACGCCACCTCGGCTCTTATCAACGCCGGTGCATTAATCATGGAATTAACTATACCCCCCCCCCCTACTCAGCCTATTAGCGAGATTGATGATATTCCAGTTTGCAGCTTAGTGCGATACTCTCAATTTTCTTGTTATAATAACACGACCAATATTTATACCCGCGATTATTTGGATAGTTTAAGCACGTGTACATTATTATTGTCGTGACACGAGTTCGTTATAATTCTGTTAATGATCGACCTAATTTATCAGAGTAAATAAAACGAACGAAATTTCATCGATTTATGGAACGATCGAGTGGAGAATGGAAGAGGGCTTATACATAATCGATAGAGCGCGAGATGAGCGGTGTCGTTACACAAATCTCGTTCCGTCTACCGTGTGATTAGTTTTTCGCCGTTGATTCGCTCGCAGCTAAAGCTTGGAGGATATACGATCCAACGAAATCGCGAAATTTTTCATTTCGAATCACAGCAACGATTTTAAAACTGAAGATTTGAAAGGAAATATTTTACGACGTTAATTGGGAGGAAAAATAAACAACTTACCAAAATTGAATTCGATGACTAATTATTTTATTTAATCAGCTAGGTTATTACAATTTTGTAATTAATTTTTATTGAATTATTATTGATTTCTCAAATTGCAAAATTTTTCATTTCGAATCACAGCAACGATTTTAAAACTGAAGATTTGAAATGAAATATTTTACGACGTTAATTGGGAGGAAAAATAAACAACTTACCAAAATTGAATTCGATAATTAATTATTTTATTTAATCAGCTAGGTTATTACAATTTTGTAATTAATTTTTATTGAATAATTATTGATTTCTCAAATTGCAAATTTTTTCATTTCGAATCACAGCAACGATTTTAAAACTGAAGATTTGAAATGAAATATTTTACGACGTTAATTGGGAGGAAAAATAAACAACTTACCAAAATTGAATTCGATGACTAATTATTTTATTTAATCAGCTAGGTTATTACAATTTTGTTATTAATTTTTATTGAATAATTATTGATTTCTCAAATTGCAAAATTTTTCATTTCGAATCACAGCAACGATTTTAAAACTGAAGATTTGAAATTAAATATTTTACGACGTTAATTGGGAGGAAAAATAAACAACTTACCAAAATTGAATTCGATGATTAATTATTTTATTTAATCAGCTAGGTTATTACAATTTTGTAATTAATTTTTATTGAATAATTATTGATTTCTCAAATTGCAAAATTTTTCATTTCGAATCACAGCAACGATTTTAAAACTGAAGATTTGAAATGAAATATTTTACGACGTTAATTGGGAGGAAAAATAAACAACTTACCAAAATTGAATTCGATGACTAATTATTTTATTTAATCAGCTAGGTTATTACAATTTTGTAATTAATTTTTATTGAATAATTATTGATTTCTGAAATTGCAAAATTTTTCATTTCGAATCACAGCAACGATTTTAAAACTGAAGATTTCAAATGAAATATTTTACGACGTTAATTGGGAGGAAAAATAAACAACTTACCAAAATTGAATTCGATGACTAATTATTTTATTTAATCAACTAAGTTATTACAATTTTGTAATTAATTTTTATTGAATAATTATTGATTTCTCAAATTGCAAAATTTTTCATTTCGAATCACAGCAACGATTTTAAAATTGAAGATTTGAAATGAAATATTTTACGACGTTAATTGGGAGGAAAAATAAACAACTTACCAAAATTGAATTCGATAATTAATTATTTTATTTAATCAGCTAGGTTATTACAATTTTGTAATTAATTTTTATTGAATAATTATTGATTTCTCAAATTGCAAAATTTTTCATTTCGTATCACAGCAACGATTTTAAAACTGAAGATTTGAAATAAAATATTTTACGACGTTAATTGGGAGGAAAAATAAACAACTTACCAAAATTGAATTCGATGACTAATTATTTTATTTAATCAGCTAGGTTATTACAATTTTGTAATTAATTTTTATTGAATAATTAATAATTTCTCAAATTAATCAATTATACACCTCGCGGTCGATAATTTGTATTTATAAAGACACGATAATCCACCCCTGTGTTTTCCAATTTCTAAATTCTCTCGCTAATGTCCCATTGTGCGAACCTTAGAGGGTACGAATTTTATAAACTGATCCTGCCTGGATAACGCGAACGTCGTAACTCCGGGCGTAGCATCTGGCACGGTGCAAAGCACGTTGCATCGCTGCCATGCACCGCCGTATCACGCCCCTAATTTCTCCTATCCAGGGTCTTTATATTACATTTATGTGCTATAACGGATGCGACCTCGACTGCAGAACCATGAACGGAATAGTCATGGTATACTGTAAGAGAGAGAGAGAAACACGGAGAGTGCAGATCTCTCGAGTTGGAAATTGGAGCGGCTAGAAGCGCGAGAACGAGAGCCACAGTGGACGTGCACACAGAGAGCGAGTCTCATCGGGCCTCTAATCTCCGATATGACAGCCGTCCGTTGTCGTTATCGCAAGAGTACCATCGTTGGACGTTCTGCTGGCCCACGGGTCTTTGCTATGTGTGCGCGCACACACACACACACACACACACACACACACACACACACACACACACACACACACACACACACACACACACACACACACACACACACACACACACACACACACACACACACACACACATGTAAATTGTATATACGTTGCTAAGTAAATGCACAAAAGAATTCCTTTTACATATTCCAGTATTTGTCAGAGAACATGAGGGAACTAGCGACGAAATCTCGTTGGACTCATTATCAGGTGAATATCGCGAGATGGTTTCCGCGCTTCGTATAAAAATACTTGCTGTACAGTGACAACGCACAGGGGTCAAAAGAAAATTCGCTAGAAAACCATTTCGCTGGTTTATCGCACGTTCTCATCCGACTCGACGATCGTTTCTCAAAAGAGACGATCGACACGAAAAAATGGTCCAACTTGGATTATCTTTATCTCGTTGCTTGTATTATTCTTTTTATTTCAGTTATTTTATTATTGTTTTTTTTTGCGGGAAATGTTGTAATTTGTAATTAAATTTGATCTTGTTCGAAATATTTGAACTGTGGTAAAATTATTTATTTTTTACTGTTGGAAAATTTGTACTTGTGATAAATATGCAAATGGGTGTTTTTTTTTCAGATTTGTTTTCATTTATCTTCGTATTATTATTGTCCGAACGAAATAAGAATTGTGTCGATTCAATAAATTAACGATCTTCATCGCGTGAGATGAATCGAGGAACTGGCGGTGTCTCGACGTTCATTTGTATGTATAAAATCCCGAATGAATATTTACCCAAAGCAATGAATATCTATATAGATATGAGGAAGTTATAGATAAGAACGTGGAGAATGCAAAGTTTTCGTTTCAGAATTGGATTTTAATTCTTTAATCTGTTACCCGGTATCTTGATTATAGCCCGTGGGGACCGGGGAATTGTACGGTAATAACAAAAACAACTCTTTCTCGACTATATTAATTTCCTTTATGACTCCCCACCCTCCCAAACCTCCCCAACACCCAATTTTCCCCGTTCGCGTTTGCGTCTCTTCGGTCGCCTCGAGAGATAGAGATAGAGCATGGAACGAATCGTCCCCATCTAACTGTGGTCACAGAACGTTGGATCGACTGAAAAACATCCCTTAACGAAAAAAGGGAAAAAATCGATAACCTACCCTCTTTTCGTCACGCGATTCCTAATCGCTCGAATACAAACATCGATTTCCGACTTAAGTCATTTTTCTCCCTCACCCTCCCTCTCTCTCTCCTTCTATCTTACTTTCACTCGCTCTCATCCCCTTCTACCATTTCTTTCGGGCTGTATAAATGTTGCTTTTACACATATATTTATATATATGTGTGTATATGCACTCTATCGTTCGATCGTCTTTGTCCGCAATTTCTCTTCTCGATTTCGTGATCGCGCATTTCGCCCCCGTTCCCTCGGGCTTTTCGTTGAGAAACTCGGGGTTGAGAAAACCAGCCCCTTACCTAGCAACCCCTCGGTGAGTGTTGCAGGAGAGCTCTCGCCTTTAGACGTTCCTCGTTGTGCCTTGGGGGATGCACGCGAGGTATTCCCTCTCCGCGCCAAAACTTCCAACACGTCCATGTTAGATTCGACTATATTCACTGTTCAATATATCTATAGAGCCAGAACGAAGATCTTAGGGTCTGAGACGATATATATACCGAAAAACCGAGCTCCCTCTAGCTCTTACCCTCCCTCTGTCGAGCATCGATCGAAATGAGATTTATTTCACAATATTGACCGTGCTGAGGCTGCCTCTGTGTAGACTTTGCTACGGGACGCTTAATATATGTTATGCAATAGCTGTACAACCCACTGTAGCGAGAGGTTACGGTACATGGGATAAGGCGAGGTTTCGTTGCACCCTCGAGTTGGACCGAGATACCGGGTACATATCGCACGAACCTCTCCGAGTTGGCTGATGAACGTGATCGGAAAATCATGTTCCTAGGTCAAACAAAGTCCATTTCGTCGCTCACGAACCGTATTCTCGCCGACTGTATGGATGACCTCTTGTTCAGTAATGTAGAACTCTCGTTGGAGGGATGGATAAAATATTAATATTCGTATCAAATGCCAAGCGACATGCAAAAATAATAAGCAATTATCATTGATTCGCGCTAATTGCAACCCCACACATACACACACAAATCTTGCCCTCCGCATTACTTCCCGTTCGTTCGTTAACTTCGTTTAAATATTGCACGTTGAGAATTTTCGCCGCGTAAGTAACTCTAACTTCAGGTGTATCCGCATCGGGCTCCTCTCCATCCGAGTGGAATAGTCGACACACGGTGGTGTATTCCACGATGGTAACCTGGTAAATGGTGTATGAAATAGATCGAGTTTAAAGTCATTCGTGACTGGGTTAGTGGGAAAGTTTGCCGGAGGCACGCACCAACCCCCTGGTTATCTTCGCGTGCAAGCTCGCTCTCGTACATATTGGGCGACGATCGAAATTGGCTTTGGAACACACGTGCAGTATGTTCTTCCACTTGTTTATGCATGTACGTTTGGGCACGTTCGTTGTATAAGGGAGGTTCGTTCAACGAATTAACATCCCCCTATGAACAAAAGGGCAGTTTTATAAGTTGGAGAGTGTCATTTCAAAAGGTCACTCATCATACGTCAAGGTGCGCATTTTAATATAAGTATACATCGTTCCATGGGAAACATTTCGTTCCTACTCCGAAAAATCTTCCTCCCTCGAATCCATCCGGTCCTAATTGCATACGATATAGATGGACTCTAGAATTTTAAATGCGTCATTACCACGATACAAATAACGCGGAGGCATTGTAAGTATAATGTATATTGGCATGGCACGTGCTACACGTAGTAACGCATATGGGTTTAATGTAACGTTGATGAGGGAACGAGATGAGGCCATAGTAGGGCCGTTCCCGTTGCTCACGTGTCTCTTTCCCGTGTAGTCACGTATGTAAGCGCAGTATACATAATAAACTTCTATATATCAAACGATAAAAGCTCTGGCGTATACAAGCTAGCGCACAGCCCTCGTGAGCGTTTCTCGACGCATATGTGTAAAATACGCAGAGCTATCGTGATATAGACCGTAAGGAATATGTGGCGTAATATGGAAGGGCCCACATTTCAATATATACGACGGCGTGTAACCTACGGGAATATTGAAACGCAATACCGACACCCGCGTGGGTTAGTTTAACTCACTTTTCACCCCCGGGATAGCTACATCTACGTTGGATCTGTGGAATTGTTTGTTCCTAAACAGTTGGACGCGTGACTCCTTTATGGACTTCTAGTGGAGTCCGGATCTCTGGTGCGTGAATGTGTATCATGTCAGGATTGTGAGCAAAAAATTATGCATAAACCCCCGGTGGATGACCTGTTGGACGTTTAGGGGTTGATCGTTTCGTTACTGGGAAACTGGAAATGGTATGGAACGCTGCCGTCATGGGGGATTGGAAAGTTCCACTAGGAATCGGAAGTGTCTCTGTAAGCGATGTGTAACATAAGTTCTTTGCAGACAAACTGACGACATTAAGTTAGCCGGTCACTAGGACACATCGTACCTGGATAGTAACGGGGAAAACTGCGGGATGACTCCGCCTTAAGGATGAGGTTGATCGATAGAACCACCTTTGTCGTGCTATCAGCGGGGATTCCATGATGTTGATGGACCATCCTGATCACCGTCGTTTTTAATCCGCACACTTGCAGAGTTGATAGACAAGAGAAGACCTCCAAGTTGCGAATTGGACATCTATAGGAATACTTGTACCGATTCACTTCTAACGTAACATATACGCAAGTCCGGAAACTCAACATTTAGTTGGTCTGACCCACGATTCCGAGTTACTACCGGAAGTAAGTTCGGACAGTTCTTGCAGTGATGAAATTGGCTGTTTCTGTCACTGCTGAAACTGGCTGTTTCCATTATTCCTGTGTAAAACGCGACACATGTTGGAGTCATCATGTTGAAAGCACTGGCAAGGATACACAAGCAATCGTCGTAAGCCTTCCACCGTGCCGAAACGACGTACCTCGTGATGTCGAATGGAGCCACCCTTGGCCAAGAGAACACCCTCTCGAGCCCCCGCGGTTGCATCCAAGTGAATTTCTGCGGCATGTTGCGAGGCCTGTTTTACGATATTAAATCACGCTGGTGGACCGCGTCGGCTGGTCCGTCCCCCACGTAAATTCACCCTCTGCCTTCGTATCATCCCCCTTTTCACTCGTACACTCGTTACAGATTGACAATATGTACTCCCTGGTTCCGAGTAGATTCGAACAACCCCAACCTCTTTTTGCCAAAGCCCCAAGAAGTGGTTTGAACACCGTGGAGCGAGGGCGATCCGGCGTAGTCCGTTCCGCGGGGATTGGTCCCCCTTCCCCAACAGCCGTATTCCACCCTCTCCTGGTCGTTCAAATTGATTCCATTTGCATACCGCGCTCATTGTGCCTTCAGGACCCTTCGGATACACATGCACACCGGTAACGGGCCGCGTACGAGCTCGGATATTTGGTCTTCGTCTGCACGTGCTTAACCCAACGGGCCAGGCTACGGTTTCGAGGCCCATGGAACCATCGCTAACCGTTTCTACCAAACACTTAATGCACATACAGTTGCCGTTACATGTAGATATTGCGACTCGCATACATAGATGTGATATTCGATGCCGAAGCGAGAGAGAGAGAGAGAGAGTCAGAGTTCGGGGGAGTCAACCCGATATGCACGCTATAATTCATTACGCCAGGTATATGTGCAAGCTTGGCTACCAACGAAGGGGGTCTCTATCTATGTTCGATGTGTTGTATGCCGTTCGTGACCCTCGACCGTACTATATACCTACCTTTGCTGCCGTTGCACTGCAGCTCCCCCGCTCCCACCTTCCCTCTCTCTCTTCCTCTCTCGCCCTCTCTCCCTCTCTCTCTCTCTCTCTTGGATCCTAGAAATTATGCCCTGGCGTGTGCATGCACATGAAGTCGACATTTCTAACCGGGAGTACCGACGTATATGCACATTCCGCCTATGTATATCGAAGCACAGGCATATACTCGAGTATACACGGGTCGAGGTCGTCCATTCCATGTACCAATTCCTTCGACCATCGCGGAAATTTTTATATTGCGCAGTCCGACTCTCCAGGACTTAGGCCGAAGGGAAATTTGAGCAAAGTGACGAGAGAATCGTCGAGGGAATCTGCACGACGGTCAAAGTCGTTTTTCTTTCCATCCCTGGACTACTTTCATTTTATCTTCCAATCGATTATGACGACGAATGACAATTTGCGACATTGGAACGTTAAAAAAAACAAGTCGGGAGTGATTACTACATAGCAGGCGTTGCTAATTTCACCGAGCTAATTCATCCATTGTCATCGCCAGTTGTCTCATGTCAGTTATTACTGATTTAGGCTGATCCCATTCCGAGCCAGCGATCGGTCCAATCGAATTATCGCCAGAACCATCGGGGGTTGGTTGAACCGGCATTGCGAGTCTTTATTTGATGTCGACGTGGCACGTTGGGAGTCCGGCTCACGATTCGCAGTGTACGAGGATAACGAAGAAATGTGCTCTCTAGCCTCAATCCAATGCCGTCGTATAGCTTCCACACCACCAGACCGAAGCTGTAAGAGTGTCTAAGTCCATTTGGATCAGCGCTTCGTTCTATCGTTACCCCGGGTTAATCCGTTTGCAAAAGCACTCTTTACGCGCCGGTATATCCTCAACTTTCAGGGGATCATCGATGCAGCCGGCAGGCAAGTGGGAAAGAGAGAGAGACAGAGAGAGAATGGCGTGTGGAACGATGTTTTGCCACGACCACGAGAACGTGCAATAGTACACCCGGTGGTACCTCAAAGTTCTCGTTCCTTCGGGACTATATCGTAACATGCCGCGAGGACTACACGCAACGTGCTCTTTCCTGGTGTTCCATGTTGAAAGGTACCAGGGTGGATATACACCCTCGAGCCTCCCCCCCCACTGCGTCTATCTCCATTGCTCTCGGTGAGTTTCTCGGCATAACTCTTGGGATTAGTTATTCGGCTTATCGACACCCGCTACTTTTCCCTGGTGCTTCACGAGCCACCTCTCTCACTCACACCCCTACCACCCCTTTCGGCTTGGTTCGCTCGAGCCAGTTACAGGATTTTGCTCTTGCCACCATCCCTCCATGATCTTACCAGCACGGAAACAACAGGCGAACTATGAATAAATTTGTGGGAAGTGCACGAAACGAGTGTTTCAACAAATTGAAGTAGGTCGAACACGGAACTATGCATAATAATAATAATAATAATAACGATAATAAACAGTCTTCGGTACGGTAGCAAGCGATAGATATGTATATACATATGCGAGAGTGTATTATGAAGAACTGCTTCAAATTATATGGATGAAGCTTATCTAAATTAGGTATTTTGACGAATAAAGAAGGTTGACGTAAAACTAACGTCACTCGATTACTTCAACGATTCGAAAGTGGATTCGGACCATTTTTTTAATTCGCTTTTTAATTCACTCGATTACTTCAACGATTCGAAAGTGGATTCGGACCATTTTTTTAATTCGCTTTTTAATTCACTCGATTACTTCAACGATTCGAAAGTGGATTCGGACCATTTTCTTTAATTCGTCAACAAACTTCGCATTCTCTAATAAACGTGGTAAGTGCCTAATCATAGTTTACGATATTATAAACGAGCGAAAGCTCTTATCGACTTTCAAGCCTCAGAATTGGACAAAGGGACAGAAATTTGTTTTAGACGAACGACGATTTTAATGAATAGTTACAAGATCGAAAAATCATTTCTAATTTTTCGCTCTTTTCCAATCGAAAGCCGGAGAAAAATCTCAATTCCAACGTTTTTCTCCCCATTTTCTCGTCCCATCAAAAACGGTCCAATTGTGAACCATTTAATAACCAAATCCCTGCACTCGTCACTCAGGAAATGTATTTACCCACAAAAGTCTTTCACAGACTAACAATCACGATGGAAAATAAAAATACAATACCGTCAATATGGAATAAACGTTTTCCAACGTCAATTTCCCGAATGCGCTTTGTTGCCCGTGTACCCCGTTTACGCAAGTTACGCCATCAGGATTCTCGGACGTTTAATACTTTATCGGCACGATGGCGTTTTCTTTCCTTTTTTTTCTCCCAGATTGAGTGTGCCGGAGATTTGATTCGCGGTTCAATTTTCGCGATAAAGTTTCTCGAGAGTACTCTCGTGGTTTCGCGTGAAGGTTTGCGCCTCGTGGGCCCCCGATATTCTCTATACGCGTACAACCGTTACCTATATACCTATACGTGGATCAGATATTCCTATATTAGCGTACAATCTGCATACCAATACGAACCGTGTATAGAAATACGCAAGTATACGAAGCCAGAGCAACCGCCCTCTAGCAGACGTTTGGTAGCCCGGAGATTTGGAACCCTCTACTACCCCCGACCTACCATCTACCCCCTTCGCAGTATCCGTTCCAGTGGGTGCTCTATACATCCCATGAATCTCAATCCGCGTTGAAATTATAATCCGACAATGGGTAGAGGCGTTAGCTGGATGAAGCTTTTTTCTTCCATACACACAACACATATATCTCTCTTCCGGTCGAGGTGATCACGAAAATGAAGAACCCCTCCTCCCAATAAAAATGGCTGAAGAGGAGGGCTAGCGACAGGGTCCAAAAAAAAAGGATGCATGTGTATGTGTGTGTTCTTTTGTATGTATTGTGCGACATGGGTGAAATATGTGATTCCCCCTCTATTCTTCTTCACCGCGACCATGGTATACGAGCAAACGCACCCCCTCTTTACGATTGAATGGAAAGGGACTAATTCCTGGTTACCACTCCGCTCGTACATATGGATGTCGATGAGAGGAAGAGAAACTTGACGACGAAAGAAATATTGGTATTAGTGCCCTGCTGGCGAATCGTAAGCTCTATACAGTATGTGTGTGGCTGTATGTGTATGCGTTTGTGTGTAGTACATCAGTTCCGCAATGTTCCATTCCCCCTTTTTCTTTTATCGACGGTATTGTAGGACCGAATTCGACGAGAACGCCCCTCGCTTTTGTTATTTCGTTTTCTGGCCCGGCACCCACAGATTCACGCGTGTCGTACGTGTGGAGAGTAATGTGGGGCAATATGGACCAGTCTGCTAATATGGACCAGATAATTGTGTTACTCTAGGACCTTTAATTTTTTTGTTTTTATTGTTTTTATCTCACACTTACTTACGTTCATAGAAACGATTAATTTACAAAACAATTTGTTTTTTTAACATCTTTACATGTTTTGATTTAAATTAATTTGGTGATACAGTTTTTTTTTTATTAATGAGATCGTTTTTTTAATTAAAGTTTGCAGTTATAAAAAGGTGATTCGAGCTAGGAAGGTTTGAGTTACGAGTAAAAAGATTTCGGCTGGTTCATATTGACCCGCTTTATCAAATCGAATCGAAACTGTCGTAGCAATGTAGTACCAAAATCAAACGCTGTCCGCATTTCCTAACCGACAATCCATTCGACACACACGAGCCTTCAGACGTTCTTCACAAAATTTCGTTTTGTCGAAAGTCTCACTCCCCTCGTTTCCCGTCATTTCCGGATTGACACGTACGTCTCAGAAAATATTCAACCAATAAGCTTTTACGACTACCTTGTCACGCGACGAGTTATTTCTTCCTCCTTCTCCTCCCCCTGATTTATGCATTAATAATTTTCTTACGCTCGCTCTTGTCCAAATTCTTATCAGGAAACAAAGGATGGGAAAATACAACGAAACAAATCGTATAATAATTTCTACGTTTCGGAGAAATTCGTTGGACGAATAATTACCAAATTTTTATATCTCGTCATTCATTTTTTTGTCCCATGAAACGTCGCGCGCTCTTTTATGCGACACTTCCAACGTATTGTCGACGAACGTCGCGACATGCCCGAAGAATCCATCGTTAAAACGAACAAAGGAATCATTATTTCTTTGTCGTCAAAAATGTCGATGTCTTCTTCGAATTTTCCATATTCAGCACCTTTCGCGTCCCTCTTCCTCCCTACCTCACGTTCTCTCTCTCTCTCTCTCTCTCTCTCGCTCACGCTCTCTCTCTCTCTCTTACTCGATGGCCTGTCTGTCAGTCCTTTTCACCGCTGATTTTTAACGAGGTTAGATTTACACCGAACGGACTTCTCATTCATATTCTCGCTAAAAATATTTTTTACGAGGCTCTCGAAGGCTTTCGTTTATTAGATATCGTCGGACCTTTCGAGCGATATTCTTGATCGACGTTTATTCAATAGTCCAATCGAGGTCGACGATGATTGATAGAAAATAATCAAACAATAAAAACTGATATCGTCCGATAGCGTAAAGCTCGAAGCTTTACGCTTTATAAATATAAAATGACACGACCATACGTATCGAGGTAAAAATTGAGTCGAGGATAACGTAAGAACGTTTAGGAGATACTTTGAAAATATATATACTTTTATTTATATTCCAATGCACAAAAGAAATTGCAATTAATAACTAAATAAATCACGAGTAAAGACGATTTCGATTTTTCGATTAATTTAACACTTTGAAAAACTAAAAAATTGAGAAACTAGGCACATGGTATAAAAAATTTGTAACTTCACGAAGAAATAGTTATAAAGTAAAGAAAATATTTTAATCAACGATATTGAATATTTATTGAACATTTATAATTTATTCGAAATAATGACAAACACATAAAAAATATTATTTCGTTCGATACTCTCACATATATTTTACGTTTAATAGTTAACAACTTCCTTACATCCTTAAAAAAGTGATAGTTCAACCCTGCTAAAAGGTTAAAAATAAAATCAGATTTCGAGTCCTCGATTCATGAAAGGTCGTCCATTCGCGATACGCAGGGTCACGCAAAGATCATATCAAAGTCGTCAAAAACTTCAGATTCGCTTGGGCGAATGAAATTTAAACGACGTTTTGATATTTCGCGACCCGTAGATAACAACCCCTATTGCCGAGGATAGAATCGCTTTAAAAAAAGAGCATCGAGAATCCGTTCGTTCATTCAACCGTTCCATCGGTGCGATGATTTCCCTTCGTAACGTACGTATCTACCAGCTTTATCGAGCGACCTTAATATTCTGATATTCCTAGTGACATTATCATCAAGCCGTCCCCGGTTTACGGTCAAGACCAGAGCTTCGCAAACTTCAACACAAAACTTTCTCAGCTCCGAAGTTTGCTCTGTAATTATTCAACCCCTCTCCATTGCCCTCGAGGTTACCCCGAGCCCTCGTAGGGCATAAAGTTCCAACTCCAGTCTCGGCTCTGTTGCACTTAAGAATTTACACGATTGGCGAACGAAGAAGAAAACATTTGTTCAAAGAATATCAACTACCATCACTCTTCGTGTTAACTCTCAAAAGAAGAAAAAAAATCCCCCACCTCCTTGATACGAGAAGAATTTTAAAAAAATCCCCATTCCTTAAAAACAATTTTCACAATAACGTCAAATTTCATCGGAAATCTCGCGTATAATTTTCTATCAGGGAGAACCTATTTTCCAAATTACCCTCATAAACGTAAGATTCCCTTTCAGGATTCTTTTTCTATACGTAAGAAAACGCGTCTTCACGGAACAGCCGCAAATCGACAAGTTTGATTTACCTTCAAATCCCTTCTTCTCAACAGCGTCTTCCTTTATCTCTTCCTCTTCATCCCGGCAATCTTTCCGCGAGCGTCTCTTTCCAATCTCTCGCCTTTCATCCCCCTCGAGGTCTAATGCGCATTGACGTCGCAGATGTGCAGCCCTCACTTCGTTCGAGCGTTTCGCTAATGCCCCCGGATGGGATGGAAAAGTCCTCGTCTCCTCAATATGGCCTTTGGTTCCACGTAGCGTCCTCGTTGTCGTAACGTTCGTCTTTCTTTCGCTCGGACGTTAATGCGACGCTTGGGAAAAGGGCTCGGTCCTGTACGTGGTAATCGCGAGAAAAGCCAAGCGACGATCATCCTGGGTCCTATCAACGACCGTTATAACACGTGTGCGTGCTGGTAAACTTGTGCCCCGCCTATGTCTAGAACGCTCTTTGTCGATTGTACCATCCCCTTTCATTACCTCTCTCTCTTTCTATCTCTATATATGTATATATATTTATTGTTAGTGGATGATGCACGTACGTGTTAAAACGATGAAAAAGACGTTCATTCGCACTCGCTTATTATCAGCTTCGACGTAGGGCGATGAAAGCAATTCCCTTTGACATCGCTTTCTGCATACGACAGGAAGACACGCCAATCGTAAACTATTAATCCCTCGTCACCCTTTCCCATCACAAAATGCAACGAGCACACTGTCATTTTAAATTGTTTTCTGTTATCGAATATTTTCGAAGCAACAGTTTGAAAAACAACTGTTACGAAACAAAATTTGTCCAACTTTATTACCAATCGCAACTACTTGTCGTATTTTCGTGTAAATGGGACACTTGAAAGTGTCGAACGAGCTCCAACGTCGATGAAACATTTCGAGCAATAATGATTCGTCTAATTGGCATGAAGTTTGTTAAACTCGTTATAAAATTGGATTATCTGTGAAACTCGAATAATATGGTTTCCTGAATTTGTGGCAATTTATAGTCGGTTGTACTATCGAACCGACATTAACCCCTTAACCGCGATACGTTTGCGTCCAAGCACCAGGAAACGAAGAAAGGGACGACGATTCTAGAGGAAATGCCTCGAGGTAGACGCGTTATGGACCGAGTCGTGTTCTCCTTCGTGGAGTAGGATATCGAACTCGCGTTTTCCCCCTCGGGAAAGTACCGGCGTAATCGAGGGGAATGTCCGATATCAAGCATGGTACCGATCACCGACTGTCCCTTACGGCGAACCTTTTTTTTCTTCATAGCGATAAAACGACCCGTGGCGTTTAGTGGGTCGTCGCAATAAAGCTCTTCCGGTCGCGTGGAATAACGTGGAGACGTATGATGCTCGATAAAATACAAAAAAAAGTATGTAAAAAAGAAAAAATTGAGATGAAAAACGTGTAACGATCATGACGATTTTGAACCTTTCGATTCAAAGGAACGATCGAATTTCCGCACGTTGACAACGTTGAACTTTCATCCTATCGAAAAAGAGGTCCTCTTTCCTCGTTATCGTTAGGGAGTGATGTTCACCTCCTGTTTCTTGTTACCGTATGCCTCTTCACCCCTCTCGCTTATGCAACCTCGAACCACGCTAATTGTTTTAGTCGTAAGCACCGGGTGTTTTACATAGATCGCTAATCTAAATTTGCAGTAACACTGGGCGAAGCTAGAAATAATGGTAGAGCAAGGGCCATACGTACTTCCCTTCGTACCTTGGATCTTCCTGTCGTGAATCGTGTAAGGGACGTCTACAAGGCTCGTTAGAGTCGCTCGAGGAAACAACGAAAGTGGCGATAAAACAGAGGGCCGCAAAACGTGGAAAAAGAGGAGGAGGAAAACAACGAGTGTAGAGGAAAAGTATTGGAGCGGCAGAGATTTTTCCAGCGGGTGGATTAGGTTAAAGTACAGAGGAGTTAGGTGGGCCCGTTAGCGAGATGGAGAGAGCATGCGAAACGTGAAAACAACACATACGGACGTAAGGGTAGCAGAGGGGTAGAAAGGTGGAGGGTATGCACGCGTTATAAAAAGCGTACTTATCCCGCTGTCCCGTATTTCTGACAGGCGCTTTAACGACCGTGTACCCGAGTGGCCCAGCGAAAAATTATGCGCACGAGGATGTTAATGGTAGGTGGGCTCTCGCGGCAACAACAACCCCTTCTTACACTTTTTTCCCACCCTATTTCTCTTCGCAAACCCTCCAACGACGTATCGGTTCTTCGCTTGGCCTAGTCGTGTGCCATTCGAGGAATACAAAAGCGAACGAAGCTTCGCTTTCGAAGCATTCGCGTTGCAACATGTAGGTCTGGCTTCCTGGCTCGCACGAAATGGCGCGTGCACGTGATATTTTAACATTTTTCGAATGCAACGTAAGAGGGCTAGGTACGAAACGTCTGAATACGACCGAGAACATTGGGTTACTTTCGTGCCACGCGAGAAGGTATAATGAGGAGGGAGAGAGAGAGAGATGGTAACCGAAGCCAAGATTGTTGGATGGGGGAGTGAGGATGAGGGGTTGGAAAAACAGCGCGATAGAAATAAAGACGGAACGGGTAACATGCTTTTAGATATCCGAGACAAGGGTGAAGAAGCATGCGATCTGTCGAGAAGGTCGATGGATAGACACGCGAGTGAAATGGTGGCACAGGAAGTGAAAGAGGTTTGACGAGAACGAACGTAGGGATGGAAACGAAGAAAGGGTGGAAAAATTGTATAAAGACGGACGATGGAAGGATGGCGAGGGTGTGTCGGGGACCCAGCAGAAGATTGGCCCCGGGACGATGAGCCCGAAGGTGGAAAAGGGTTGAAGAGGGTGAAAAAAGAGGAGGCTATACTCCTGGTATGTCTTTGTGCGCAGGCAAGAGCAGTGGTCGAGACGAGGTAGGAGGAAAAGAGAGGGTGTTATACAACTCCTACCGGTATAAAAATGCTGAAATAGAAAAGTGAGCGTTCCTTTGAGAGCGAGAGGAGTACTGATGAAACTCGGCACGAAATGCACGAATGACTGGGCAGGCAGACAGGCGCCTCCCAACTCACCCCCCTTCTGTATAACCACGATCCCATGAAAATTAAAGATAACTGCCAGGCTACTCGTGGTCAGTGGGAAGTCCATCGTCTTTTCGTCGAGAGGATCGTATTATTTCCAGTGACGTCTTTGAAAGCTGATTCGCATTATTCCAGGGACGTCCTGTTCAGAACGAGCCAGTGAAAATCCATTCCCTCGGTGATAAGAGCATAAAACCCTCGTTCTGGATGCCACGAGAAAGAAAGGAGGGAGAAGATAAGGAACGAAAACGTCGAGATATATAGAAATAATTTGGATCCTTCGTTGCATCTTTATGATAAAAGAGTCCGAACGGATGGATTCTTAATCCGGGCTGTCGTCAAAGTGGAACTTGTCCCAGATTTCTCAATGGAACCGGTGCTAACGTCGTTACACAGGTCGCGTAATCTTGCGCAAAGACCACGGGGAGAAGATCTCAAAGAAAGATGCAAATTTTTTAGAAAACTAATTTAGAAATCTTTCGACAATATATTAAGCCGAAGGATAGAGTAATTGCCTTTTTGTTCCAACAGATGGCGCGACGTTCATTTATTAAAAACGCAATTACTTCTTGGCCAGCGGGATAAATTAGTTTCCGACTTATAATATCTTCGAATTCCGTTAAAACAATAACGACAATCTCTCACGTCGATATTCATTCTCACTGAAAACCGTCAAACATCGTAAAAATCAATCAAGCCCGTTGCCTCGAGATACGGAAAACGGTATGTGCGATCCAATCGCTTGTCCGTCCAGTTTTATGGAATCATCGGCTTGTCAAAATTTACGAGCGAACGTGTCGGATATTCTGAATTATTATATTTTTGTCGAAGCCACCCCTCGTTCGGCGACCCTTCGTCGGAAGATAAGCGGACCTCCCAGCGTACAAACCGCCAGGAGGTCACTCACGTATCTACACGATGGAATTCGGTCGAAGCTGCGTCGCGTACGGACCCAATGGAACTTTTGACACGATGGGCAAAAAGCTTTGTCGAGGTGACAGATTCATCGGTGTTATGCAATTTTTATACCGAATGCATCGAGTAGATGGAGAAAACGAAATCGATGTAGAGAACACTAGGGGAGTCTGAAAGGGGAAGAGAAATAAAGAAAGTTGAACTCACAGGACACGAAACGTCATCACCGCGCCATCAGCATACCATAACACCCTTCTCGTACATGGCTCATGGCCTGTAATTATTCGCGGACTTTTGCGCTACCGGCTTTTGCCCTGTCATTCGACGCTACCTTTGGGTAGAAAACTGACCGTACTACGGCTAACCACCCCGTATGTCCTTTGACCCGCCACCAGAGGAAATGTTGCAACATTTGTAGCCAACCAAGCCCCCTCGGTGTACACTTGGTGCCTGGGTCTGTTTTATCATCCTTCGGAATACTTCGGCGAAATAATACGATACCCGGTGAAATCCCAAGCTCGAACCACCCCCCTTGCCCTCTAACCTGGGCAACCCTCTTTCCAACGCCCGTGTCTATGCCGGGTTATGGCACTGTGGGAAAATGAATAAGGGAGGAACTTCTAACGCCATCGGATCTCCGACTGCGCACCCTCGCTTCCTCTGTACCCCACGCATTTTGTCGGGGGTAGTTTTCACCCCCTGATGGTCGAACCAAAGAGCCGGAGGTGGCAATTCGACGAACGGAAAGGGAATATCCGATGGCGAAAGACTCGCGAGGTGTACTCTCTCTCTCTCTCTCTCGTTGATATTCCTGCGTGTATGCGACTGATGTCTATGACACCACTTTCATAAAATTTCAACCCTCTCTTTCTCGCTTACGACTTTTCGCATCCTACGGCGAATGTTACATGTCGCGTCTGGTTCGCTCTCTGGTTCTTTGCTCTCTTTGCCTAGGAGAGAACTTTTCTTTTTTTTTCAAACCCTTTTCACGTTACACACGAAAACGCACACCGACGACAACGCTACACTCGGTTATTCGTTAACGTCGTCATCTCGTTTGGCTTTCATTCTCGTAGGGTCGTGGTACAACCGGGGTGAGTAGATATAATTTTTCAACGTGCACCACACTGTGTGTGTGTGTGTGTGTGGCGACTCTGGCTCTCGCATTTTCACTACTGGATGTATCCAGAGATAAAAGGTGTCTGTAACGTTTGTCGTGTTTTGGGCGCGTATCCAATTTTTATTCACAGAAACAGAGGGATGAAGTTGTGCGAGGGTAGACCCTTTTTTTTAACGCGACCCAGAGTCGAGTTCGGTTACTTTGTTGCGTTGGTTATGTCGAGAAGTTTATTATGTCACAACGTTCCATGGGAATCGATCGTGAATTACGATGTAAAGACTCGTTGCGATTCCGAGCGAACGGTCCTACCCCCCTGACTGACTCGATGGACGTATGCCAACCCCTCGTCCAACCTCTTCGCAGCTTACGTTACCTACTTTTCCATTATTTTCTATTTCTGATGATGAGTATGTCGCGGATTGAACTGTTACTAGGAAACTAGATCTTCGAGGTGAAAATACTAAAAGGTTGGGTGAAACATCGAGTACGATAACGTTGCCTCGGACAAATAATCTTAGGATATCGATTAACGATTATTGTATCTTCTATAACGTCGGTTTATGCATTTTTCAAATAGTTCGTCGACGTTTCGAACGTATGAGGTTGTTTACCACGATCTTCTCGCGATGTTTTTATATTTAAATATTTCCGGTTTTTTTTGTTGTATTATTTTTTAAAAAATCAAGTTTAATTTTTTTATAAGCGAATGATACGAGGAATAAATAGAAGTACTCATGCACAACAAATAAATCTAGGAACCGAAGATTCGATTTATACACATAAATAAAACGATAATAAAAATCAAAATTAACCGCGATCAAAAATATAAATCAAATCAATATTCTTAAGTTCTCTTTATTTATAAAAAATCTGGATTTCGTTATTTATACAAAATTTTATGTCGCGACAATACTCGTGCATAAAAAATAATTCAAGGAACCAAATATTGAATCAAAAGTCAATTTATATTCGCAAATAAAACCATAATAAAAATCAATAAAATTAAACGCGACCAAAAATATAAATTAAATAAATATTCCGAAGTTTTCTTTATTTATCAAAAATCTGGATTTCGTTATTTATACAAAATTTTATAAGTCGCCAAAATACTCATGCGTAAAAAATAAATCAAGAAACCAAATATTGAATCAAAATTCGATTCATATTCACCAATAAAACGATAATAAAAATCAATAAAATTAAACGCAATCAGAAACATAAATCAAATAAATATTCCAAAATTCTCTTTATTAAAAATCTTCATTTCGTTATTTAAATTCTCTATATTCACGGTAAAAAAATCTCGCAGCCAATGTATTTTCGACCCTCGCTCGAGTCGATAAAGGGACAAACTTATTCACAATAAAGAACCGAGCGAAGAAGTAATCGCGAGATAACGATAATTTCAACAATTTCAAAAACATCTTCGGCAACGACAGCATTAATTTATTTACATCCTTACCGTCAATATTCGCACAATGCGAGTTTATCAAATACAAAATATTTTACCTTTCGACCATACGGGGTTGTTATTCCTCACGGAGTGAAACTTTATTTCGCGATATCGCGTAGCTGGTATCAGATGTTATACGCGGCGTATACGAAGCGTTTAAAGCAACTTCATGGAGCAGCTATGTAGTTTATACGGAGCTATGGTATCGTATGGATGATTATCGAGCGAGACGAGGAGAAATTCCTATACTCGTATCATTATGAATATCACCTTCATTTCGAGGCAGTCTCCGTTAACGTTCGACCGTTGCTCCCTTTCCTTCTTCTTCTTCTCCTTCTCCTCTTCCCCTCTTCCTCTTCCCTCATTCTCTCTCACAGCCCGGAAGCGAGTCGTCGAGAGAGATGCCCTCCATCCCCATCCACCCTTTCCCCTTCGTACATATCTTCGTTCCATACCGCAAGAAGCCGCTTATCGTTAAGTCTAATCCGCATTCGCGATCCCTTAAGGTAAATCTCGAGACGAGATTATATACGCGTGTGGTTACAGCTACGTATATCGGATACTGTGACGAATGTAACGAAAGAAGAGGAAAAAGAAAGCCGAAAATAAAGAAAAACAAAATGAATCTTAGCGAAGAAACAAAATAAAGAAAAGCAAAATTAATGTCACTCGCGACGGGAGAAAATTGTCGACCTCGATGGATGTGATTTATTTGTTGTTATTTATCTCAGGTTGGTTTTAATTGTGCGATGATTCTCGAAATTAAATACCGAGCGTGGCACGATTTTATTGATAACTTAATTGTGAACAAACGTTCGATAAATTTGATTATAATTATCATATTTGAAGTAACTCGATTTTATCGTTATCGTCTTGAATCGGGGTGCATTTCTCGTTCTGTATTCTTGCAATTTTGAAGCATCCTTCGATTACAAAATAATAATCGTAAACTCGATTTTTACGTATCGATTAAAATCGTCTTTCGATCCATCAATCGATGATTAATTAACGACGATTTGTTCTCGTATTGAAATCTCTCGAGAGAACATTACTTACAGATCGTTATCGAGACGAAAGACGAACTAACAATGAAGCTTGCGTCGAGAACAAGACATCGTTCCAGAGTACGATATAACGTTTCTAACGAATATCGTACTCGTGTTTCTCACTCGTGCTATGTGGTAAAGATGTATGTCCCGAAGTTGGCGCGCGGGCAACTTTACTTTCTAGGCTAAAACTATAGAAAAGCGAGCGGGGGCATGGCCAGGCTATTTTAACGTTGTTGTACAGGCTTGGGTAGAAGCAACCAGCAACGACGAAGAGGGCTGGAGGGGTTGAACCAAGCTGAAATGGTCGTATGAAGATATTGGTGCACACGTTGTGTGTATAATCGAGAAGCTCATCGATCGTACATATGGCATGCGAGCTCTTCTCGCTTATGTATAAGCGAGAAGTGCTCGCGTGCCATATACAGGGTGAATTTCATAAAGTGTAACAAACTTTATTTTAAGGTAGATGGGATCATTACAAACAAAAATTGTAAATATACATTACGGATATTTTTAATAGTTTACGAGATATAAGGTTTTTAAGTTGGTCCAATCAGAGCGCGCCGAGAAGCGTTGGAGCCGCCCACTCCCCACCCTAGCAGCCAATGCCCGAGAAATAAAAATGATTGCGCAATAATATAATAAATAAAATTGAATACTCTGAATTTTGCAACCCCAAATGTAACGGCCTACACTGTGCTATCTCTACGGTTAGGGCGGGAGTGGGCGGCTCCAACGCTTCTCGGCGCGCTCTGATTGGACCGACTTAAAAAATGTATATCTCGTAAACTATTAAAAATATCTCTGACGTATATTTGCAACTTTTGTTTGCAATGATCCCATCTATCTTAGAATAAAGCCTGTTACACCTTATGAAATTCACCCTGTATATATTTATATGTACATACGTTATATATATACATAACAACGTGCACGTGTCCACCTATGAACATTGAAAGAACGAGAGTTTTTTGCCGATCGCGTTCAATATGTACCGTCCACTCGTCCATACACGAGGACGGGAATGAAACAAAAAGATATTCTAGATATGACCGAATTATTCGTTAAAAATCGAACGAGCATCACCGATTTAACAGTGATTAAATACAAATCATAATAATAAATATTACTAAAAGAAATCATAATAAGTATTATAAAAAGAAATCATAATAATCAATCATATAAAAGGAAATTATAATAATAACTAATGTAAAAAAAATTATAATAAAAAAAATAAGCGCAAATGCGTTGGATAAGCTGATTTTGTTTATCGGCCGAGCCTCATTGTACGCGTTTCAATAGCTTTTCTTTAGATCAACAAACAGAGAGGATATTTTTGTAACAGCGACGACGGGACAATTGCCGGATTTATTGCGCGATAAGCCGAATCGCCTGCGCGTTCAATGCGTCTCCTAGCCATCTTCAATATATATATATATATATATATATATATATATAAAGGTGTATGTGTGTGTGAGTGTGTGTCTGTGTGTGTGCGTGTGTGTGTGTGTGTGTGTGTGTGTGTGTGTGTGTGTGTGTGTGTGCGCGCGCGCTGTGTAGAGTGTACGGGCTATTCTACGCTAGCTCAACGAACTTCCGGTTCGGATTTGAATAAAGAACATAAAGCAATCCTAATTTAAATCTCACGAGCTTGTTTCCTATTTATAATTTGGAAAAAATGTTTATTCGGAGAAGAAAATGTACGCGGTTGAAAAAGTTTTGTTTACAAAATTTCAAAAAATCTTTCTTTTTGTTAAAAACAATTTTTCTTTTTCGAAATTATTTTTCCATAATGAAATGTTAAATTAAACGAAGGTGTTTTTTAGCTCCAGTTAGTAATTTTAAACAATTTTGGAAATGGAATGAGCGAGATTCGGAAATTGATCCAATCGACATAGAACGCCCCATAGATACTTCCTTCGCATATATCTACGCGAACCCACCTAGAAATTAACTATTCCATTAAAGTCTTCGGTGATATCGCTTTTATCGTCGCTGCGTAATGCTTTACGAGCTTTCGAAACCCCCAAGTGCCGAGGGTAGTTTATCAACCGTCTAAATCTCCGGCGCTTTGGTCCCTTCACTCCCTCTTCCAGTAATCTAAGATGGTTCATCTTATGTTAGTTGAAATTATGCGTTAAACGTCGACATTTTTACGAATTAAAAATAAAAATCCTTCCTCAACAAAGTCTCTTTCGTCTTCTTCTTTTTCTCTTTCATTTTCTTTTTTTTTTTCATCAATGACGAAACAATATTTATATCGCCAAAGCTTTGAAGATAAATCCGTTTATAATTAAACGGAAATATTAAAAAAGGACGATTCTTTTTACACTCATTTTTTTTTGTTTTTCTTTTAATTCTGCTTAAATGTCATCGGTATATTTTCTTTCTGTGTACAGAACCGTCATCCGTATGTCCCGAGAACGTTTTCATGGACATTTTGCGATCAATACAATAACTCGACTCCCGTGCCGTAAATGGGATTACATCAATGACAGTGCAACGGATAGAGAGAGAGAGAGAGAGAGAGAGAGAGAAAAAGAGAGGAAGAACGAGATGGAAAACGAAAGGGGAGAAAGAGAGAACAGTCGTCGATATTCCCACGGCGACACATTTTTTTTTATCTTATGAAAATATGATAACGCACCTGGCGTTATATATTTCGCCGACAGGAAAAATATTTCGTCCTTCCAACGATCTATGTATCGATCGCGGTTCGGAAACGTGCGTGGCCGATTCCGATACGACGATAAATAATATCATGAATTATGCAAACCTTTTCGAGCACTTTTCTACCTCGCGTCCTGAAAAATATCGAAACAAAATAATGACACTCGGCGTGAAAATACGTTTCGACATTCTTAAAAATAATTGCAACGACATTTGCCAAATGTGAAATTGACTACAATTCGTTCTATTAGAAAATATATATATATAAAACAAAGAAAATCCATCCATCACTGAATTTTTTATTTCATAAATGAAAGAAAAATTTTAAAAAAAAAATACAACCAGTGCAATTTTTATTTCAGTTATGAAATAAAATTTTTTATTTTATTAGTTTTAGTTTTTTTAGTTTTATTTTTATTTCAGTTATGAAATAAAAATTTCACTAATAGTTGGATTGTTTATACATATATATAGAACGAAAAATAACTGCATCTATGAGCGAAATGTTTACTGGAATAAATTGAATTTCGTTCTATAAAAAAAAATCGTTTCTATTTCGATACAAAAGATTCGTTCCGAATCGAATTTCTTTATTTTGTTAAATCAAAAACAATTTGAAAAAATGCCTCGTCGTAGACACGAGAAACAATGTAAATAACGATCATAAATCTTGACGTTTCTCTCACAGTTGTTTTCGTGAGATGTCGATCAATGCAATTAAGCCGTTAATGAAGCGCGAGGGTTCGCGACCAACGCCCTCGTTCTTTTCTCTCCCTTCGATATCTCGTCAGTGGTGGATGAAAAGGACAAGGGATGAATCACCAAATTCTCCAGCGGAAAACGAACGATTGCAAAAGTTATTGGGCCTCCTTCCTTCTCCAACACCCCCCTATGCATTGCCACGCGTCGAGACAGTCGAACTAATCTCGTATCACAGGTTTTCTCTGTCTTCGCCAGCAACTACGCATCGACAACGTCGAAGTCTTAACGACGAGAAAAAGTTTCGTGGGGGAAAGTTCATCTCGTCGACGCACCCTCCACTTCGCGTTAATTTCCTTCGTGCCGTAATTTCTAATCTCTCGGCACGTTCTCCATTCCCTCGCTTCCATTATCCATACGGTAGTATCGAGAAGACACGCGTTAGAGGGTTTTGCTTGTAAAAGCATCGTTCGACTTATATATATATATATATATATACGTGTATATAGCGTGAGTCAGATGAAGGGAGAATGTTAGGTGGATAAAAGCATCGGGGTAGGTGAAGGAGGGGGGGGGGGGTGTAACGAACGCACACAGTTATCGGAAAATGTTATCTATATAGACGTCTTAGAAATATTGTGTGTATATATATATAGCGATAAACATGCATGAATAATACGAGAAAAGTGAAAATTCGCCATTTTCCAAGTTTTCCCATAAAAATGTT
Organism: Netelia fuscicornis; assembly: GCA_946811545.1. NCBI lineage: Eukaryota > Metazoa > Arthropoda > Insecta > Hymenoptera > Ichneumonidae > Netelia > Netelia fuscicornis. The sequence goes on from OX328016.1 coordinate 31,762,514, forward strand.
TACGTTTTTTTTTCTTTTTAGTTTCTCTTTTTTTCTTTACTTTTACATCTTCGCACGGTGTTTCTCAAGTTTTCGACGCAACTGCTGGTTGGGTTGATCGTAATATCAGTGGAAATTTTTCGATAAACTCGCGTGTACGACTCGAAATGTTGAAGGGGGAGAAAAAAAAGGAAACGAACGGGGAAAAAAAATTTAATATTTCTCTTTTCACCCAACCCTCGAGAAATCTAAAAATAACGAAATTTCAAGTCCATAACTTTGCCTCCCTTGGGCTTGGATCGCGTTCTCTGGTATTTTTAAAATGGGAGTAGACTTTGTAAAAACACCTGGATTCTTTCGAATTTTCAGTTTTTGACATTCTAAATATTCTTATTTTTTATTGTCATTATTGTTATTATTGTTGTTGTTATTATTATTATTATTATTATTATTATTATTATTGGAATTCTGTTCGTCGAGTCTCGTTCGTGACTTCGGTTCCCGCACTCATATTTATAGACCCAGCTTGTCGAACGCGAAGCACGTGAGACGCGTGTTACCCTCCGATCAAACATTCGAGGGGGTTCTTTTTTTGTTCCGTGTACACACGCTTTTTCTCGGGTCCTCATCATCCTCCCTCGAGAATAAGAGTGTGCCCAGGGACGTGACATCCCTAATTATATTTCCTGCACAGTTGCTTCTCTAATACCTCTCTCCCTCTCTCTCTCTCTCTCTCTCTTTTACCCACCACATCCTCTCCCCAACCTACCATCGTACAATTCTTCCCGCACTTTTGTGTCCAATTCTCTGGGTAAAGTTGAGAAAATTCTTCGTCGGGGACCCCACTTTTCCCATTCTTTGTTCTATTCTTTAATCACGTTATAACGAGGAAACGTGGGGGTGGGGGTAACTTCTCGTTCGTTCTACACGATTTATATAACAACGTATTCCTTCCTTCGCTGTCTCTCCATTCTTAAAAATTCAGATAAAATGGAAATATTCCGTTTAATTTCGTTCCTCTTAAGTGAAGTATAGGCTAGTCTTTTTACATTTAATAATGTAAAATAGCTATTTTCTTATCATTGTGTCTTCGTGGAAGAATCTTGCGAAGGTTAAACGCAAGATTATTATTGAATTTTCGACAATCGACAAGATTTCATTGAAACAACATCTTTTTGTCGACATGGAAAAACGCATTTATGTTAAAATTTTTAAAAAGGACATTTTATTCTTCGCGTGCCAATTGATCAAATTTATTTGATTCACTAATAATATTTCATTTTATAATTCTTAATCAAGCATAGAAAGTTTATAAGAAAAATTGTAACAAAATTTAAAAAAACATTTCGTAAAGTTTGCTCCCAGCGAGTCAAAGAAATTGGTCGTCGGATTAACATAAATTATTTGAATTCAATTTCATACTTATGAAATTTATACGACCTTAATTCGCGTTTTATTTATCACGCGTGATTTTTTCTTCCACAGGGGAAATCCATTTTTCGTTGCATCTCGTAAACGCGTTCTCAAAGAAAAACTTAAATCCAAGAATAATTAATAATATTCGATATTACGCCTGAGAATAACTCTCGACTACTTCTCATACTTATTAGCAAACAAAAATAATCAAACATTTTTTTTAATCCAATCTTTCTTCACTCCAAAATTTAACTATTTATCGACATTACAACAAAAAAAACAATATTTTCTTCATTCGACAAATCTTAATCAAATTTTCACGTATTCTTTATCGAATCACGAATAACTCAATTTCCGCTGGAACAAATTTTAGCATCGTGAAAAACATTCGTAATTACCTCTGTCGAGGCGAAAATAAAAATTCTCACACCGTTAAAGAAATATTCCTCTCGATCATTTAACAGCTAATTCGTCGAACCTCCCTTCTCCCTTCCCGTTTCTTCTCTAATTACCCTCGAACTCCTCGAAATCACCAATTATCACTGTCAGTTATCAGCCAGATTTATAGTCGATCCGACTCGCTTATTTTACGACCAATAATAATTTTCCATTTCGCGTGTACATCGTACAAACACACGTACACATATATATCCACCTATAAAAGAAATCACTACTTATACCAACCCCCATCGTGCAACTTATTACGGCCGGTATCATCTCCCTAACTACACAGGGGGCCTTACAGGGTCGTATATACCCAAACGTTGTAAAATTTTCGTTACCTGTAATTGGGTCAGTGCGCGTGTATATAATACGAACCGGGAAATAAGCGTTAAACTTTAAGCTCTCCCCCCCCCCCCCCCCCCCATCCCGTATCGTGACGTTGCCGGGGGTTTTTAGCGTTTCCCAGGTGCACACGTCGATCTGAGCGCCATCTATTTGTATAGACTCGTATAAAAATCAGCCCCTCGATTCTCGTGAAGCGTTAACGGGCGGGTTTCGAATATTTTCTTATCGCTACTCGCGCCCTTACGACTCTCAACGATCTCGTACGATATATATATATATATATTTTCGACGATCGATATATATATATATATCGATCTTCGTGTTACATACATATTGAAGCTTGTACTTTCATCTATACCTATCGTTAGGTGCAATAAAATTCCCCTTTATTGCTTCTCGCGTTTATTACGCTTATTCCATCGCCCTCTGGCCCTCTAGCGGTTGGTTTGAGGAGGATGAGAAGGGGGGAGGGGGGGGAGGGGCAAACGGAATCCGGGAGAGTTTCGCTTTTAATCTACCGTGCGATTTCTTAGAATCATGCGGCAAGAAACGGGCGTTGGGGTCGCGAACGGGGGAGGGGGGAGTGACGCGGTAACCTTCCCAATCCACCTGGGTGGTGCTCCGGGGGGTTCGTACATACATCGTGCCGTATCGACCCCGAGAGTTTCTTCGTTTGCCCCCTCGGGGTTTATTATCGAACATCGAACTTTCCTTGGGCGCGAAAACCCTCTCTCTCTTTCTCGCTCTCTCTTTCTCTCTCTCCTCTCTCTCTCTCGTTTTTCGTCGCAAATGCAGAGATCCTCAAACCTCCTGTGCGCAACGTAATGCATCAAACCTCGAAACATTTTTACAACCCCTGTTATCGTTACGGCGATGATTATAACGCTTTGCCGAACACCGTGTGTGTTCGCCCCCCCCCCCCCCCCCCCCCCCCCCCCGACGAGAAAAGAGAAATAAATACGAGGGAATAAACAATAAAAAATAAAATAAAATAAAATAAAAAGTTAACGTACAAACCGCGCTTGCGCTCTAAGCGAAATGTCAATATTGAGGAAAAAAGCGATAAAATTTATTGCGTTTGCTCGTATAAATAACCGCGGTAAAACTTGTCGTGGCAAACTTTTAGCTCGATTCGACGATCCCGACATTTCGGTGAGTGGTTTGTTAAACAAAAAATATATATCCGCGCACGTTTACGCGATTGGGTGTAGTTTGTTTATATAAAAATACGCATAGATTTTACGTTTGCGTTTGTGGGTCTTGGAACGACAGCGACGCGAATCCGACAGCTTTAGTTACAAGTTAAGTTCAAACATGTCGTGGTGGCAGTGACAAACTTGTAGACAGAGACAGACAGACAGATAGACAGATAAAAAGAAGGTAAGAGAAGGAAAGGCAGACAGACGGACAGATTGAGAGAGAGAGAGAGAGACACACACACACACACAGAGCGAGAGAGAGAGAGAGAGAGAGTAAGAGATTGAAAAGTAAACGGGAATACCACCAGAGAGCGCGCGGAGCCTTTTCCGAGAGGGTCGAACGTGTAATGGCTTTAAATCGGTTTCGTGCCACGATATTTTTCTCTCGTCTGGTTGCCTCTCCGTCCGTTTAGCATTTGGGCTCAGGATTCGGGAGTATGTGAGAAACTTCTTCGTCGGGTTCGAGGCAGTGCGCGAGGGTTGCTCGAAAGCGGAACGGCGTAACGGTGTGTTACGTATGTGTTGTTCTCGCTCTTCAAGAATCTCGTACTCGACACACCGAGAACGTTTCGTATTGCACGCCTTACCTCCGATACGCATACTTACACACAGGCAGACCACACGTGCACGCGAACTCGACACTTTGATGCAACACCAGACTGCCCTAGAATTCTGATAACCCAGTTTCTTGGGCTCGTGCTAATCGTTGGTAAAGCTATTAATTCGGTTCGATATGTATAAGTAAGGTGCACGATGATGTTCTCGTGTCCCTTACACCTCCCCCGCCTCACAGCCTCGCACCCATTGGCATCCCACTCAACGTTCTCACTTTCGTAGCACGCAACGTCGATTTTAGGATACGATGAGGCGTGTATGACCAACGGGGATGTTCTTTTTATCGTTTAATTTTTTTTTTTTAATCGCCGTTTTGTTATCATACGATCATCACCAATAATAATAATAATAATAACTGTACAGTAATAATAATCGGTATTATTATATTTACCCAATGCGGTTATACTTGTTTCTAATAATATTGTATGGCTATAATAATAATAGTAATAATAATAATAATAATAATCGCATTATTATAATGTTATTTAAAAAATAGAAACATTATTATTATTGTATATAATAATAATTTTTCTATTTTCGGCAATAATTTCGGCAAATTTTGTTTTTATCAGGCATAATATTAAGAATTGTTATTATTCTAGAATTAGGATGGAAAAAAAGAATTTTAGAAAAATTGCAGTCCAAATTTTGTTGAATTTTTATTTCACTTCATCTCCCACATTTCACGGCGTATTATTCGTCTTCGTGGCACGAATTCCTGAGACAGAGTTCGTGGCTGCGCACGACAGCGGGTAACACCAATGGCTCCGAAATCGCGCACCCACCACACATCTCCCCCCCCCCCCCTCTCTCTCTCTTTTACTTCCTAGTTCAATCTCGTGATGAGGATAAATTCGAAAAAACGGCCAACACCATAGTCGTCCATTCAATTTCATTTGGGTGTAATCCGGTCGCTATTAATTCTCCGCAACGTAACGTCGAATTTTCACGCGGACCCCGCGGTGGAAAAGGAAAGGGGAATATGTGGCTGAGCGAGATAGTGGAGTAGAGAAAAGAGAGTCGAAAAAGGGATTTTAGGATGGGGAGAGAGAGCGTGAACCGCAAATGTCCCAGTTTCTCCAAAGCTCCGAAGAGAGACGGAAAAAACGAGGGACTTCGGCTTTAATTCGATGGAGGTCTCGCCGGGTGGCACATACGTGGCAAACAAACTTCGACATAAAACGAAAAAAAAAAAAACAAAAAAAAAATTGAAACTCGACGATAAACTTTATTCGTTGATTGTTAGCGATGCTGAAAAATTGAAACGCTTTTTTTTTCATTGAATTTATGAATGCGACCGTTTGTATTTAATTTAATTTTTCTACCGCCCCTCCCCCATTTTTTAAATTATTTCGCACGGATTTTTGCAGTCAAATTTTTATCGATATATTTGGCAACGATAGTTATCGTATATCTTCGCCGTTGGAATGTACGCGATTAACATGAAAAACGAAAAATCACGCACGAAGAAAAATAGCACCGCCGCAAAAACCTTCGCTCTCGTCGTTCCAGCAAAATCCACGGATTATTTTCGAATTTGACGAATGACACACGTGTGCGTCGCGGCCGAAACAACAATACAAAAAAAAAGTAGTCACGCGTGCAGATATAAAAAAAAGCTGCAATGCAAACGATGAAACGTGATACACAGCCTGTGTTTCGCGCGCTGACCAAAAGTGTCGGCGCATTTGGAGCGGAAAAATCACATAAAATAATTTCATCTGCGTATATATATATATATATTTTATTCTCACCAATTTTTCATTATTTTTCATTGAAAAACGTTTATTTTTCCGCTCGGAAAAAATATCCAACGGAATAAAAAATATTGCCGATCCTCGTAACTGTTTCGTCCATGAAATATTTGTTTTTGTTTTTCTTCGTCATTATTAATTTGAATAATTGTAACTTTTATATTAATCGAAAAAAAATATTGAAAAATTCGCGAGTTACAGAGTTTCGTAGAATTATAAAAAAAAATCGTTGATGTGATGAACGAACAAACGAAAAATGATAAAATCTTCGAGACTCGTTAGAAAAATATCTCGATGCGTTATTGCCTGAATATTTCGTATAATGATGAAGAAAATTCATCGATATGAGGAACAAACAAACGAAAAATGATAAAATCTTTCGAGACTCGTTAGAAAAATATCTCGAAGAGTTATTACCCGGAGCTTTAAAAACTCTAATAAAGATTGTTTTAATTGAGCTTTGGCTCCCTGGACGAAAATGAGAGTCGGCCGGTCGCTCGATTGAAATTCGCGCTATGATATCGGATATCTCCGTTCGTCGAGTCGTGAGATAGAAAGGGAGAGAGAGAGAACAAGAGAATGAGAGAGAGAGAGAAAGCCGGTTAATTGAATCACAACCGCGGATTTTGTCAAGAAGAGAGCGCTCTATGGCCTCTCGAGAACGGCGCAACGACCGGCTAGCCTGCAATTTCGCTGTCGTCGACATCAGAATGGAACCGTACGCGCTGTAGGTTTATTCTTCTCATCGTCGATCCGCCGATCGGAGTTCTCGTATATTCGTGGCTGCTATGCCAAAGCGCACCAACGATATAATACCATTACATAGTTCCTCAGCGAAGGCCTCGCAATCAATGTCTACTCGAGCGTGTGACTTTCTAAGCCCTCCGTACCTACGATCGAACGTAATTTCTTTATTTTTCGTTTTTTGTTTTCTATCCCCGCGAACATTATGCGATCGCAGCGCCTCTCGAATGTACAAGGCCATCTCGCATCGTCTCTAAAAATACAGCCTAGAGGGAATATACGTTTTTTGTCGAAAATATATATCAGAGAGGCTGCATTTTATTTTATTCTTATTAATTTAATATTTAATAATAAGTCAATGTTTAATATTATTATTGTTATTTTATATTATTATTTTATTTTATTATTCTCTCTAGACAGTTTATTTAACATTTAATAATAATAAGTTAATATTTAATAAAATTAATATAATAATATGAAATATTAAACTAATAATTATTATTATTATATATACATATATACAGCCATTATTAAATATTAAATTGATGACAATAAAATATGTGCGTGCGTGTGTGCGTGTGTGGGTATAAATGTATACTGGTGATAGAGAAGTTCGCGTCTCGTGACTTCCGGTACCGTGGCGCCGCGCGCAATTTCGACACGTGTACCGGTTCGCAGAGTCTGTCGTATAAAATTAGTCTTCGTATTTGTTTTTTTTTTTGTACGCTTCTACGATTCCGTTATCGGGCATTGAATTTTTTGATGGCCCGTGGCAGATTTGTTTACGTGGTTTTATTTTGTTTCTTTCTTGTTTTTTTTTGTTTCTATTCTAGCATGCGCTCGCGGATTTCACTGTAACGGAAATCGAACGATACCGGCTTACTTTTATCAATAATCTTTTATATCGACGCTCTTTTTAAATCTTGTTTTCGTTTTTACGACCAACGTTGCGAGTACCGGAACACGTTTTGGTGGGAACTATATGGATTTATATATATATTTTTTTTTGTTGCTAGTGACATTTTTTCATTTTCCCCTTTTTTTTAAATTCTTTTTATTCGTTTATTCTTTTATCGAAACGACTCCAATTTCCCTGCCAAACCGTTTCTTTCGCGGTCGTGTATGCATACGTGGCGAGACGCGACGCAACAATTGTTCGAGAACTCTCGCACGATTCACTTCCGGTATGACGCGGTAAGAAATTACGATTTGTTCACGATTTTACGTAACGACGAATTATTTCTCTTTCGTGTAGTTTCTTTTTCTATTTTATTTTTGTTTATTTCATTTTATTTTATTTTATTTCACAATAAAATTATTTCAATATGATAAAATGGCAGGTAGGTTCGTGCATCGATAAGAAAGACGAATTTTATTTCACCGTGAGGGAAAACCAATCAGAGAAAAAGCATGAAACTGAGATCGATGAAACGAGAACGATGCAATTCGTTGGTCAATCTGTAACGGAATATATTCCTACCTCCGCGATATACACATTGGGCGGATAGAGCGATGCAGTTCCCTGACCCAATGACGTTAAAGGGACTCGCCATTTTTCGAATAAAAAAGAAGAAAAAAAAAACACGTATTTTATTTCCAAACACCAATCTGTGCCTTGCGCAATAAAAAATATCGTTGGTTCGTAAAGCTGTTAGATTCGAAAAATTCTCTTTCGAAATTTCATATTCATATTTTATTTACTTTTTTATTTTATTTTTCATCGCGACGATTTACGACGAAAATTGTAACGAAACTATTTGTTCCTAGCGCCATTTTCTAATTAATAATTTCTGTATTCAATTATCACGATAATATTAAAAATGTTAGAAGAAAAAAAATAACGATAGTGCTGAAAGGATGAGAACGACGTGGCTATAGTCACGGAGAATCTAGTCACTCCGTAACTGTAACGGATCCACCGAAATCCGATTCGACGAGGTGCGCATTGCTGCCGAACCGCACGAAGCCCTTGGTATACGTATACGCATGGTGTATAACCGTTTCGGGGATAGGGCGAGGCTTGTTGATAGCGTTTGGCCCCTGATAAGCCTCGTTGGATAATCGGACGTTACGTTTACCGGAGACGACGTGAAACGGCTTTGAACAGTATCCGCGACCGGTATTTGGTCTCCCGCAGCATGTACACCGCACCCCATGCTCTGGATGTCCTACGAATCAGTAGTAATTAACGTATATGATGTACATATACACTCTACGAATTACAATTAGACACCGCGCAAGGGAATTTAGCCCGAGTACCAACGAGTAATCTTCGAGATACTCGCCGGAGTTCGAGGCGTCTGCGAGTGCACCAGAGTGTCCATTGGTACCTTTGAGTACGGATGAATGACCTCTAGTTCGAGCTTAGTGTCCTTGAGTACGTATAAACGACCTTGAGTTGATATTAGTACCGTTGAGTAAATATGAATAACCTTGCGGGTTGGGGTAAACGTTCTTGAGTTGTATAGGGATGACCTTTAGAGTCTGTTAGTATCCTTGAGTACTTATAAATGACCTTGAGTACATACAAATGACATTGAGCTATTACTATTGCCTAGCAACTGCATAATTCTTTCATTTTTGGATAATTTCGTAACTGATTCGAATGATTTATAGTTTTCTTTTATATTGACATTTATATCGTTCCAAGAATAGCAATAATCTTAATTCGTCTTATCGTGGAAGTGTTAAAACATTATTGCCAAAACTATAATTCGCGTGATTTCACTAAATACGACGTGAACTACTTTCGTATTAATTACTCCGTTGGTGAACACTCGATGAATTTTCAAATCATCGTTTGCAAGGGGCAATATCGTCCTAGACCAGTGGTTCCCAATCCGTAAATGTCTACGGACCATTCAGCGTGATAATGAATTACCACGGAGTTGTAACCAAATTGAAAGATGATTAAATTCAACAACCTAGCCATGAAGTGTTCCCCTGTGATATTGTTGAAAACTCGCTTTCTACATGATACAAAAATTATTATGATTGTGTCAGTTATGGTATGTTCTAATAATTTTGTTATGTTAAAGATAATTTAATAAATATCTGATATTCATCAGAACGAATGTATTTACTTAATCTTGTTCAACGAAAATCGTAATTTTGATTTAATCACAGGAAAATATTACTTTTTTATAAGTAGTCACCGGACTCTCCCGCGGACCACCCCCGAGGCTCTCATGGACCACCTTTGGTCCGTGGACCACCGGTTGGGAAACACTGTTCTAGACAAAACGATTGGCTCGATATATAGCTCGCTTGGTTAAACCTAGGTGAACGGGTTTGATCGAAGTCGAACTTGCCCACATGATTTTCCTCCGAGTACAAAGAGAGAGATCGAGGGAATAAGTTCTCCCTTACCCGCACGTACGTAGGTATCGAAATCGCGCGGAACTTCGATATGCTCGAGGAAGTGGTTGTACGTACCTTTGTCTATATGACGTGTACTGAAAATCGAGGGAATCATGGACTATATACTCAATGCTTCCTCTTAATTATGCAATTATAAAGCAAAATATACCAAAATTCGTACAACGAGCGTGATGAAGTTGGGTAAATATGGACCAGATTGTAAAAATAGGATGGACTGGAAAATGGAATCGTATCGCATTTATTTACTTCGCCAATGGCAAAAAATAAAAACACTAAACATTGACTCATTCACAAAAACAAAAAAATTACACATTCTGTTTTCAACAATTCCAATTATCCATGCAATTGCCTAAAAAAAAATTGAATTTCAGCAATTCGTATAATCGCTTCATAATACTCTCTCTATTATAATCCATCGATTTTCATCCACATCAATCAGTTTTGATACAATGATTTGTTTTTAGCGTTTGTACCTCGCGTACGATTTAAATTCCCGGGTGATTTATAATTCTACATAAAAATAATCCGATCCTCCCTGACCTCTCGCAATCGTATCGTCGAGCAGAAAATATTTCGAATGTCCATATTGCCCCTCGCTTGCCCTCGTAGATCGTTATTTACAGAGCGAGGGTGAAGTATAAACATTGCGTAGGTACCCGATGTAACCGGTCCCGTATATCAGAGTCTGTGCCGATTCGTGCAAGAGGGCGCGGTGCTCGATTCAATATCGTGCAATTTGACGATATTTTATTAATCCCGCACCCTTCCATCGGTTCTCGACGAGTATTATTCACCTCTCCCTCCTTCCCTCTCTCTCTCTTTCTCTTTCTACTTTATGAGAGAGTCCACCATTCACGCACATACATATATGCGACAATACCCCTCTATTATTGGTGGAATAAGGATGACGTCTGACCACGGGGCTCGCAAATGAAACCCCTTTGTCGCATGAAGGAGCGCCTACTGGTACACGCTCTATATATCTAACGAGGTGCATTCATAGAAACGCCACCACCGATCGTCACATATGTGAAGCCGATTCGAGCCCTCGACGTTTGATACGTGGGTATAACGTTAGTTGTACACCTAAACCTAAATGTATATATATATATACATAAGGAAATATATATACATATATATATATGTATTTCCTTGTGTAGATGTATATATATGTATGTGCATAAGGAAACGTTGTAGCGTATGTAGATCATATGCCTCGACCTCGTATACGTCGTAATGATCCATACGCTATTTCTATTCTACTCCGTCGCACATCAGGAGCTTCATGTCGTCTCATTGGTAAGTGCGTGCACGTTGCATTCGGGCTCTTGTCACTAATCTCCATAATAATGCAAATAAATCACGTCACTATGAAGCATTCGACCACTCCAGACCCCATGGGTCTTCCATCAAATTAGCTCTAGGCACAAAAATTTATGTACGTGGATATGCCCTTAAGGGTTGATCGAAAATATTCTTAGATATTTTTTAGATCGTTCTATATTGGATGGAATGTGGCCTATTAGCCATTTCTAGGTACGTGTATCTCTCGTATGCAGGCTTTGTTACACATTCTCGTGTTTACCTCCGTTTTCGGAAACCAGCTCGTGCACGTAATATCACATATGTATGCCTAATGCGGCGACCAGTACGCAATGTGTGGACCACCTGTATATCCACAACATACATCGGGCGCATGCGTACATCGAGTCCCCGGATATTTGCATCGCGGAAACTCCGATAACGATAAGCCGCGAATATCACGCGATAACGTAATTCACGACTTCCTGTGTTTGTATATATTTTGTTATTATTATTATTCGTATATATTATTATATATGGAATAATAATAATAATAATAATAATAATAATAATAAGAAAAACAAGAATAGTATTATTGTATTTCGTTATTGTTGTTATTATTATTATTATTATTATTATTATTATTATTATTATGGGGAAAACAGTTTCGTTTCTTAGCTCTTAGCTAGTTTTTACTACATTTACGGGCTAGTGCCAAGTAAATGTAGCATGTGGTGTGTGTTTATTGTGTAGACGGGATGTGATGTGGAACTGTCTCATTTTCATCCAAATCCATGAACTTTCTAACTATCCGACAGGTATTGAGAATTGCGGCTTTTTGGAGTAGGATGTAGGTGGAGTCTTTCAAGTCTATTAATTTGAGGCTGTGATGAAGGTGATTAGGTATGACACCTGTGGTGGAGATGACTATGGGTATTATGTAGACTTTGTCTTGTCTCCAGATTCTGGTAACTTCTTCTTTCAATTCTGCGTATTTACTAATTTTCTCGCCTATTGTTTTTTGTACATTGTGTGTGTTGGGGACGGCAATATCAATAAGGTATGTGATTTTATTTACTTTATCCTGGAGTGTAATATCTGGTCTATTATAGTGAACTGTCCTGTCGGTAAGTATAGCGCGGTCATAATAAAGTTTGTGTGTAGGGTTTTCTAATACCGTTTGAGGTTTGTATTTGTAGTAGGGTGTGTTTGTGTCTTGTATAAGTTTGTGTTTGAGTGCTAGTTTTTGGTGAATGATGTTTGCAACCTGGTTGTGTCTGTGAGTGTAGTCCGTCTGTGTGAGTGTTGTGCATGCCCCTGTTATGTGTTGTATGGTCTCTGGTTGAGCGTGGCACTTGCGATATTTATCGTTAGTTACCGTGGGGTCTTTGATGATATATTTCCTATAGTTTTTAGTGTTGATAATTTGGTCTTGTATAGCTATGATAAAACCTTCAGTTTCCGGAAAAAGGTTACCAATTTTGAGCCATTTATTTGATGCTATTGTGTCTATATGCGGTTGTTCAAGGTCATGAGGGTGTCGCCCGTGCAGGACTTTCTTCTTCCAGTCCTCTACCTTTTGTGCTTGTGGGTCAAAAGTGTGGTTGTGTTGTGTGTCTGTTTGTTCGAGTAGGTTGAGTGGAGTGTAATTGTGATCGTTTGCAGCTACGGCTTTATGAATGTTACTAGTGCTAGATTTAGTGTAAAAGAATGTTTTGAGTCTACTAATTTGCTTTTGCCAAAGGTGGTAAATGTCTATGAGGCCTCTCCCTCCATTTTGTCGTTTGATGGTAAGCCTTTCTATTGCAGATTTGGGGTGTAGATTATTGTGTCCGGTAAGTGTAGTGCGTGTGGTTCTTTCTATCTGTTGTATGTCAGTTTTGGACCATTTAATAACTCCAAATGAGTACGTTAATATAGGGATTGCGTAGGTGTTCAGTGCTTTGATGAGATTTTTTCCAGAGAGTTGTGTTTTACAAACTGCGGTTACTCTCCTTTTATACTCCGTGTTCAGCGTATTCTTAATGGCTGTATGATCTATTCCTTTAAGTTGCTTGTACCCTAGATATTTGTATAAGTCTGTTGGTTCCATAGCTGTGATTGTGTCCGTAGTGTTAATATTATAGTCGCCTGGTTTTATTTTTCCTCTGATTATGTGTAGTGTTTTACATTTATCTAGTCCAAACTCCATATTGATATCCTTGCTGAATTCTGTCGTAGTGTCTATTAACTGTTTCATTTCTTTTTCTGTTTTGGTGTATAATTTAATGTCATCCATATATATGAGATGTGAGATTGTGGTTTCGTCTGTTGTAGTATGTTTGAGATTATATCCGGCTTTACAGTTGTGGAGTAGGTTAGATAAAGGGTTCAGTGCGAGGCAGAACCAAAGGGGACTTAGGGAGTCCCCTTGGTATATGCCTTTCCTAATAAATATCTGTCGCGTTGTGATTGTGTTGTTGTTGTGATGTAATTGTAGTGTCGTTTTCCAGCGGGCCATAATGTGATGCAGGAAGTCTATTATTTTTGGGTTTATTTTATATATGCGTAATATTTGGATTAACCATGAATGTGGGATACTATCAAAAGCTTTTTTGTAATCAATATAGGTACAGTGTAGGTTTTTATTTTTTGTGGTGGCATTTTTGTGGACTATTGAATCTATGACTAACTGTTCCTTGCATCCCATATGGCCTCTCCTACACCCTTTCTGTTCTTCTGCTATAATGTTGTGGTGTTCTATGTGTTTGGTGATTTTTTGTGTGATTGCTGAAGTTATGATCTTATATATTGTGGGTAGGCAGGTAATTGGTCTGTATTGTGAGGGTTGTGAAGAATGCTGAGACTTTGGCAGCATATACGTTATTCCAGTTGCAATAAAGTCAGGTATGTTCTGTTGTCCTAAGATTATGTCTGTAATGTTTTTAGCAATGGGTTTGTGTAGTGAGTCTAATTTTTTGTACCAGAAATTGTGTATTTTGTCAATTCCAGGTGATTTCCAATTGTGTAGTTTTGCTGTAGTATTGTGTATATCAGATTCAGAAATTTCACTAAATTCCATTTCATCTATTGCACTCCATTTATTTTCTTCCTCTGTTATCCAGGTAGCTTTATCATTATGTTGCACTTGTTGTTCCCAAATGCTACCCCAGAAAGTCTCTAATTGTTCTGTTGTTGGTGTTTCTGTATTTGTGTCAGGCGTGATGTTTGTTTGTGTTTTGTGTAAATGTCTGTAGAAGTTTTTTTCGTTATTTGTAAACATGGCGTTGTCGTTTTTGCGTTGTTGTGCCTTATTGTATCTTCTCATCCTATGCACTTTTAGTGCGAGTTTCTGTTTTAATGTGTCTAAGAATTCTTCAAGTTTTCTATTGTCGTTTTCGTGTCTGGTGTGAATGGTCATGTTCTTAACTATTGCCTCAACTCTTTTGATTACTTTATTAGTTCGGTTGTTGTTAATGTATTGTGTTAATCTACCACAGTCAGCTCGCAGTTTTTCAATATCTCTTTCGAGTCTTTGTTGCCATGGTGGTTTATTAGTAGTTTTTGGCATAGCGCTGCCTGTGTATTCTGTTATTTTATAGTTAAGTTCCTCAGAAATAACTAACGCTGTGCAGTAAATTAATGTGTGTATGTCTACAAGCTTTGTGTTTTCTGTAATGTATTGATTTAATATGGTTGTGTTAAATATATGTACTAGATGAGTGAGTTTTGGGGTATACTTGAGTTTGGGTAGTTTTGGACGGGCTGCAGGGTCCATACCAGAGTATTGTGTTAGTGCGGTTTTAAATTTATCGTGTATTTCTTGAGTTTGTGTATTTGTTAACTGATTTTGATTGAGATTTTCTATGATTTCAACATCGTTTTCTAGTATAATGGTTATATTTTCAGTTTGTGTAGATGTGTGTGTACTTTGTGAGTGTGCTTGGGAGTGGATGTAAGGCTGTGATTGTGTGCTAGGTTGCGATTGTGTGTGTGAATGTTGCTCTATTTGTGTTGTGTTTTCTGTTGTTATATGTGTTTCCGGCGGTGGATTGTGATTCAGTTCTTCTAACTGTACCCGCACTTCTTCTTTTAATTTGTCTATTTCTGCTTGAGATAAAAGTTTATTCCTTACTATTGTTCTCCTCTGATCTGCAATGCGTTGTTCTGAGACGCTGATTTCTGGGTACTGTCGTGTAAAAAGTTCATGAAGCTGTTGTCTGCATGTGGTCATGTCTGTTTCTAATTTAGTGATATGGAGGTAGGTTCGCATGATAAAGATGTTTACTTCCTTGCTCCATCTCATGCGAACTCTTAGTTTTCCAGCCTTGGTGGACGCGGGCATGAAGGCGCTAGCCCCCCGCGCAACATTCAAGGCTGGTATGGGTGGATCGGTACTAAGACTAGTAATGGGGGGTGATGAATGTGTGGGAGGTGACGATGGTATCGATGGTGATGATGCTCTGGAAGGTGTGTATGATACTGTGCTGGGGCTAAAAGGTTCTAATGGGCTATCTGTACGGTCTGTTGGCCTGTCACCATCGTCACTGATATCGGCTGTAGTATCTTTGTCGGTGGGAGCCCGCCTGTTCAACTCCTCACCGCTGACGGTTCGCATGCTGTGACACCCAGCGTCAGCTCCAGGTGTGCCCCGGCGATCGCCCCCGGGCAGCGGCCCTAAACGTTTACTTTTTGAGCGAGTCTCCATGTTAATGGGTTACCTTTGCCTTGTTAGCCGTATAAGTTTCGATTGTATACGTGTCCGCCCCCCACGTGGTCTGGTGTTCGACGCGGACGTAAGGTAGGAATTTAGGGGGCTTATTATTATTATTATTATTATTATTATTATTATTATTATTGTTGTTGTTGTTGTTGTTGTTGTTGTTGTTGTTATTATTATTATTATTATTATTATTATTATTGGTATGTATTATTATATATAACAAAATAATAATAATAATAATAATAACAATAATATTATATTTTGTTATTTTTATTATTGATATGTACGTGGGATCCCGAGATTATCCCCTCCAGTAGCTATCGCGCCAATCAGCGGACCCGGCCGAATATTACCCCCACCACCGAGTCAGCGACCAATGAGGCGCTACCACCGTGGTATAAAGGGTTACGACCGCGACAGCGCAGGGCAGTCTGGTCCAACTGGCCCAACCGTGAGATGAGATCTGTCGCTAGGATAAAGTAAGAACGAATCTGTCGCAAGGATAACGTAAGAACGGATCGCAAAGTAACACGGAGCTGAAGCTGTCGCAGGGAACATATATCTAACCTGCAGAAATCTTTAGGAATAAACAATTGTACAAAATCTTTGTTTTTAATAAACTCATATATTAAACTCATGTATTAGCATATATGACAGAATAATGATAATACGAATGGTAATATTACACGATATGTGGATACACAAAAAATATCGCTTAGGAATAAATAAACAAATATATAAATTGTGTGCTTCTAGGTGAAATATTCCGTAACTCAAATGCATTTTGATAATTACACAAATATTAATATATCTACAATAACGAGGCAATTAACTTAATTCGATGATTAAGGTTGATTATTCGCGTGATGTCTGCATATATAATTAACGCGATTGGTGAATATACACTTTTATTAAATAATAAATGAATTATTCCCAGGCGAACTATAAGCACGGATTCGATCGAAATAGTCGTTTTTTAAAATAAAACACTACGATTATTCTATTCTCGAAAATTATTAGCCCTTTCTAGTAATATTAGCTAATTGAATATCGTATTAATTTATTCGATAATTTGCGTTATATTATTATACACTCATACAATTCCCATAAGTGGAATCGTGATGTTGAATTCAATTTAACTCGAGGGGCCTCCGACTATATTATAATCTGATATATATATATATACTATGTGTATATACATATATGAAACAGTTTACTCGTTTAATAATTTGTCAAGTGGCTGCTATTGAATAATCACCGCAGTCCGTGCTGATAGTAAAGTAACACCTCCTACCTCGGTTCTACCGTGCATATCAATTATTCTCATCGCCGGCTTAATATGAAATTCGATTAGGTCTTAACAGCGTCACGTACCAACATACAACTGCTAGCTACTTCTGGTATAACGAATTCGGGCACGAGAGGAACAGAGAGAGAGAGGGAGAGAGACAGACAGAGGAAGTATAACGAGGACTGGTACATATGTCAGACCGCATACGTGATCTTAATCCATGTGATTTGGAGAAAATGACTGGGGCGGCTGGCACACGACCCCGAAACATCTGGTCGTTCCGACGAAGAGACTTTGTAATTCAGCGCGCGTTTTTTCCGTCCGGCTCGTGCCACGAACAGATTCCCCGTCAGTCATATATATATATATATATTAAATACCAAGACAAAAAATAGTACGAAAAAAAGTATCTCTTGAAGTGTCGAAAGACGAGAAACCCAAAGTGCCACGTGTACGATTAATGTTTCGTTAATTCTTTATAAACGTCAAAGTACGTAGTTTTTGAGAATGCAATTTGTATCGACATTACAACATGAGCATCGCAATGTTCAAAATGCTATTAATTAATAATATATATTAATTTAATTAATAATAATAATATTTAATAATAATTAATAATATTCTATACACCGGTCGCAATAATCGAATCGTTAATTAACTGTTAATTGAGAATTTATCAATTTATCTGTAAATTATCACTGGGCACACTCATATTTATTGACAAACTTGAAAAAGACTGTTTTATGACTTACCGTGACCTCGTGTGACGAATATGTTACGTTATCGAGAATCCGATGAAGTAAATGCGAGGTCGTGTTGTCACTGAAAGAACAAGAGTTCGTACGAATGCTAGAAAGTTTGAGACCGGTAGAGGAAATTTTCGCGATGTAACTTCTTCGTGCGTGTATCCTCTTTTCAGCGAAGTTGATAGGGAAACCAGCGACACAGGAAGGTACACAAAGGTACTCGCCGGGCCATTACGAGAGTGTGTAAAACCATGCAAAATCCAGATTAACGTTATACCCGCCTCGAATTCATCTCGTTTCTCGAGAGGCTCGACCGTGCCGCCTCCCTCTCGTAAACCTGTTAAAACTTTACGACTGGAAGAGGAGCTGTGGTTTTACAGCGATCCGGGGGTTGAAGAGACGAGAAACGCGTGGTACGACCAACACCGTGAAAATATAAGCCTGTCGCGTGCTGTTGCTTCTCTGATACGTCGCGTATATCACGATTCAAATCCCCCACTCCTCCCTCTTTTCTTATGCGAAAGAAAAAAAATTGTATCTACAACCGACGCGAACGACGTGTCTGTTCCGTATTACCCGGTCGTGCTCGAAGGACCGATATATAAATCGGTTTATAACATTGGTACGCCATAACCTATAAATACGGGAGTGTTCATCGTGTACAATCCTTACGGATCGTAAAATTCGGGTTTTCTAACGTGCTTTCAGACATGCGAACGTATGCCGCAGGGCTCCCGCACAACGTTGTTCATGAGATCATGCTTCGAGAAAGAGAAGCATGAATCGAACATCAACTTCTCAGCGAAGAAGAGATAAAACAATAACGTATTCGTCAAACACGACCATCAGGAAAGCTGCCATTTTATGATAGCCGAATTGCGATTACGATTTGGCAACGACACCGTTGTGAGATAAGAGAACCATTATTTTGAGACGTTTAGATTAAAGATTGAAAAAATGATGAGAAATTTTGTCAAGAGGATTTTATCGAGACTCGCGGATTAGACGAAGTTTATATTTATATCAACGAAAGTCTCGTCTTGAAATAATCAAGCGCGGAGCCAAATTGGTGGTATTGTATCGAGAGGAGGTGAGAAAGATTCGGTGGACGCATGTAGGAGGGATGGTTGAAAATATAGGCTCGAAACGTTGACTACAGCTGGGTCGAATTGAGTTAGTCGGTGGGTTAGCCGGTGTTAACCCGGTCTGATATGAGACCCCAGGAGAGTTGGCGTTGGTCGTGCCAATTCATCACCCGCTACTGCTGATGCTGACCAACCAACGAACCCATTGAGGACGGTGGGGGATAGAACGAGAGACGAAGAGAGAAAGAGAGAGGGAGGAAACCCTCGTGCACGGAAAGTATAGAAATTTTGTGTGGTCGGATACCCTCGCGGTCGTTGGACCGATGTGGCATCGACCAGAGCGGTCTCCCTTCATTCTCCAACCCCCCGTCAGTTCCGCAAACCCTTTTCCAACCGCGCGATGTCGACGCTCTCTCATTCGATGCTTCTCGTTTAGTTTCGATTATCGATAGGGAATGCGTTTATTTGAGGAGCAACCAGCCGATGACGAGGGGGCTGTAAATAGAACTATCTCGTTCAACTGGAAACTCATGTTGTCGATTTAGCTGAACTAGGTTGAGGGATGGTGAGAGAATTCTAGAAAAGGAATGGGAAATGAATGTGGATTTGCATATGATCTCAATTTCCAATACCGTCCGATATTTAAGAATTCGTCCTTTATAGGTTAAGTGAATCAACGTGAATCACGTTAAGCATCACAGGTTTAAACCAAACTCTCGTAAGACAAGTCACTCGGGTTCTAACTTCCCAGCAGTCTACTGTCACAACTGTTCCGTGCAACGTCCCATTTCCGATAAATTTAGTCGTTGCTAAAAATGAGATACAAGCCACGATGCCTTATACGTCATACTCCGGGTGCCAACTCCTCATGAGTCAAACGATACAAGCCACAGCCCCTCATGGGCCTTATGACGTGACTATCCCATTCAATGTTCTCTCTTTGATCCAATCTCAGAGTTAGCCAATATAAGATTTAACCCCTCATGAGATAAGTTGTAGGGATGGAAGGCACGAGACCTCACCTAAGTAATGTTCCAGGCCAATATTCCCTCATGAGTCAAGTCACACGAGTCACAATACCTCATGACTTTAATTTCAGAGCTGTCCCTATCAAGGTTTCCTAATAGATTCAGTCCCCAGATTGTCCAACGTACAACTCCTCAACCTCATGTAGTAAGTGGCAAGGATATAAGACCCTCATAACTCATGTTCCAGAACATTCTAACATAAAGACAAACCCTTGACAAGGGTTGTCCCTTCACTTTAATCTAAGAGCTGTGCCTATCAAGGTTTCCTAATAGATTCAGACCCCAGGTTGTCCAACATAAAACTCAACCCCCATGAGGGAAGTTGCAACGATATAAGGCCCTCATAACTCATGTTCCAGGACATTCTAACATAAAGACGAACCCTTGACAAGGGTTGTCCCTTCACTTTAATCTAAGAGCTGTGCCTATCAAGGTTTCCTAATAGATTCAGTCCCCAGGTTGTCCAACATAAAGCTCAACCCCCATGAGGGAAGTTGCAACGATATAAGGCCCTCATAACTCATGTTCCAGGACATTCTAATGTAAAGACAAACCCCTGACAAACCTATTCCAATGGTTGTCCAGTATAAAGCTCCAACCCTCGCATGTCGACCTTCTAAACTGTCCAGCGTATGGTACACTGTCATGGAACATACACTTATTGGAATATATTATGTGTCATCATAATCCAAAGGGAAAGCCTCAATCCCTAATCCACGACTATTGTTACATATGCGTGCGTGCTTTTGCTCGTATGGTACTCATCCCCCATTCTTTCTCACATTTTACTACGTTACGTACCAACACATCAAATGTACTCTATGGTAAATATGTCACTACTAGTATACATACATATTTGTATATATATTGGTGTATGTATATGTGGGTGACAGTGCGATCCACGAACGCCCCACGTATACGAACTTCCCGTCTCGTGCAAGTACAGCACGCTACCGGAATATTTATGTAATCATTGTCGCCACCACGACCGACCACGATGCGACCCATCACCCTGAATCCGTCCACCACCCATTCCACTGCCAACTAGCCCCGAAGAAGCGCATACGTGAGACAACCAAACAGCCCTTCCTGTATCATCGCGTGAGTACAGCAATTTCCCCATTGCACGAGATCTCTCGCTCTCTCGGTCTCCCTTTCTCTATATCGGAGAAGCAGTATATTATATAGAACACAGTGGGACACGACAAGCTCACACCACGTGTGCGCTATAGAAGTTCTTGCACGGTGAAATTGACCGGGGTAAAGAACACTTTGGTCGTGGAGGAATGCGATGAAAAACAATTCTGACAGGGTCGACGAGTCAGCTTCATTTTTTTGGCCCAGTAATGTTCTACGTATTCGTAAGAACGGTATGCAAGCTCGTGAAGTTGGTGAAAAATGACCCTACGATCTCGAGGTGCGTGACACACTCTACCTTCTTTTTTTTTCTTTTGTGTGTGTCATTCTTTACGACTTGTTTCAAAGATAATTAAAGTTATTGAAGAAAAATACATCTCGTGGTTTTCTTATCATCTGTCCATGTCCACCTTGTTTGTGGGAATTGCGAGAGAGCGGGGGTTCCGGTACAGTTCAGTGTGTTTTCTCTATTTATGAGCCCATTATCGCCCTCTGTGGCACCTACTAATAACTTTACCGCTGCTCTCGACTGTCTCTCGTACAATTCCCATAAACATGGAATGATACGAGCGCGTGTCTACACCAGAGAGAAATGCACCTAACGTAGCTAAATTGCATAATATGCATATATTGTACATACGAAGATACTATCAACATGTATGTACGTAATTACACGTTGGAATAGTTCAAAAACCATTTTCGTTGCACTGAACCAACACTTGAAAATTTGTTCACATCGTCACTAAAAAATTCTCCGAGATATAAAGATGAGTCTTACGAAGGCACGTGTTGTCTCTTTACCTTTTTTTCTTTCAAAAATCAAATTTAAAGAAAAGATCGTTCTTAAAAATCTTCAAATTCATTCAGTGGGACACCCGGTATATTTAACATATAAATTAATTTGAACACTCGTTATACGTTATAGTTTAATATGACGTTTTTTATATCACGTACT
The DNA here is from genome assembly GCA_946811545.1 of Netelia fuscicornis. Classification (NCBI taxonomy): domain Eukaryota; kingdom Metazoa; phylum Arthropoda; class Insecta; order Hymenoptera; family Ichneumonidae; genus Netelia; species Netelia fuscicornis. The sequence goes on from OX328016.1 coordinate 31,784,637, forward strand.
ATTTTTAAATAGGACACCCTGTATATTGCACGTATAATTTCAATGGGACACCCGATATATAAACCACAAAATTCTTATATTTCGAGTGTGTACTGGTCGGTTTCGATAATACTTGGTTCGTCCGATTGACGCTTACTTTGATGTACCTACCGATGATCAATCGTTCTGTACAATCAACTAAATAGGCACTGTCTATAGACCTCGAATGTACATAATATTTCGGGTGGGAAACCGGACTCTCGTATAGATTATGCGGCGAAATTATCTATTTGCCACGTGCTGCTCGTCATCTCTTCATACAACACATTACTAGGATAGTTTTGCGGCTTTCCCGGACTGTTTCACAGTGCATGTGCAACATTCCCCATCGCATTACCCGAGGGAGAAAATGATTATCGTCTGGTGTATATGCATACCATTTTCCATTGGCTACGAAACGTGCAATTGTCGGGAAACGACTCGGCGCGCCAAATCTCACTCGTACGATCTAAACATTTCGGTCTCGGTGGTTTTTCTCGTTTCATTTCGCACAATGGTAAAGTGCAAGATTTACGTCGAGCTGCTTTGTAAAGTTTATTGCAATTTTTACATTTTTTTTTATTCGCGTCGAATCTCTCTGGTTTAACATCGAGAAAATTCTTTACGAACGACAGACATTATCTGCCCTGTAAAATCTCAGGAAGAAAAAACTCTGCTTCATTACTTTTAAATTCATTTTTTAATCATATTAATATTAAAGTTAATTAATTTTTTAATTAATCACGGAATATCGCAAATATTTTACAATGATTTCAAGAAATAAAAAGAGACAAGAACTAGCTATAAATATTTATTAATAAAAAATGTATTGTCTTTGTTTAATCGTGTGAGATACCTACTTATTAGTTGAAAAATTGAAAAATAAATAAACAAAGAAGTGAAAGGAGGTCACGTTGACACGGAACGGCCCGTATCGAGCTCGATCGTATGGGAACGCGATCTCTGTAGCGCATCGGCAAGCCAATATACATATCTCTACCAATCAGGGAATAATAATCAAACGAGCCAACGATAATGATCTATCTTTTGATCCCGGGTGCTTGCGATGTGTATCTCGTTTCGTACGATTAAGGGGGATGATGTTGGATGAAACCTTTCTGCGCACGCCGATATCTCTCTCCCTCTCTCTCTCTCTCTCTCTCTCTCTCTCTTTTCTCTCTACCTCTCTCGTTCGTGTTTGATATTGCACACGGAAAATAGGACAACCTTTCGTGTTGGACACAGGGTGGTCGAAGAGAAAGGAGGGTGGGGTTCAAGTTTTATTCAAGAGCTAGTCAAAGGCACGTTCCCTCGCGTATAATAAATAATGACAGTTTAACGGTGTGTCGAGGCAGCACAGTTGGAAAATGGAAGAAGTATAACAACGTTATTAAGCGTTATATAACATCGAGACGAAAGATGAGCAACATGAGAAATTTCGAATGCGAGTAACAAAGAAACTTATTAATACGCGATATATAGATATGTATTAGTTGGGGGGGGGGGGGGGGGGGGGGGGTTGGCAGAACCAAAGCCGTTTCCTCAGGGGTTGTCCATTATCGATAGTGAGGAATTGTAACGAGAGAAAAAGAGAAAAAAAACAGAAAGCAAGCCAGAAGACTGTATTATGATAATGAGGTCACGTCGAAAGAAGATTTGATGAAAGAGAGAAACATTTTTTATACGTCAAAAGAAAGCATGGCTTGAATTTTCTTTGCATTAACGAGTCATTACACTCTATACACATATCCTCTCTCCCATTTTAGCTCGTTTGTAAGAAAAGGGGATGAAATATTTGTTTCGTTTCATATTTATTATTTTGTTTTTATACAATTGATAGGGCTGAGGATTATTCAATGTGTTTTTCTCTCTTTTTCACGTTGCATTGACATTTATCGTAAACAAAATTATAATTAATAACAGTTTGTAATACGAATCGAAGAGTGTCCTGTAAAAAAACAAGGAATAACATGTTTCTTGCGTTTCATATCGTTTATTTTTTATCTCCTACAATGGATATAACTGGGAATTGTTCAAACAAAGAAATTATAATATTAATGACAGTTTGCGACAGGAATCGGAGGGTGTCGTACAAATCAAACCGACGTTGGGGGAATTGTTTCATATCGTTAAAATAGCTTTTTCGTGTGGCTATATCACAGAGATGCGTGAGTGAAAGAGAGTGTGAGAGGGATGGGGTGGGGGAGGAGGAAGGGGACGAGTGGGAGACAATATAATGTACGAGGGATCCCTTGTTCCATCGCGTATTTGTGCCTCTCGTGCGGTTAAAACCGACAAGGAAAATTCGCGGTTTCCCCTGCTCACCGCCCTATTGACCTCAGCCCATGGTACGAACTATTTATCACGGATAAAATCCGATGAAGGGCTTTGGATCGGAGGCAGAGAGTAGCAGGAGGGAGTTAAATCCAATCATAGCGATCATGCAGATATAACTTTGATAATAACTTTGATACGGGCGAACCCACCTCACCACCCCCTGTGCAGTGCGGATGAGCCTGTTGCGCCGATGAGCAATACCCCCCCCCCCCCCTTAGTGTCAACATTCACCCTTTTATCCTTTAATAAATGCGATTAATTTATGCATGAATTATTAATAAACCGCGAAAGTCGATTTTCGAATTTGACCCAAAAAGCACACATACAGGTATTCGCGGTGATTGCGTATTAATTAATTTATCGATGGAAATAAGTCGAGACAATGATGGAACCTGTCACCCTTTCATCTGTAGTATTGTAGAAGAGATCAGGACGAATACAATGAAAAAAAGAACAAATTTCTAACTTCAAAAATAACGGAGTTATCGCACTTTGAATTTTTTTGAAAATGGTGCGAGGGCACCCTCTAGCGGCGAGAGGCGAACAACGCGCGAAAATTCAAACGCGAAATTATCCTCGGATCGAAAATATGTTATTGAAAGCTTGCCGATTGTTTGTACTTGTCGATTTTAAAGCAAAGCCGAACAATCGACCCTCTATACCTTTTTTTTCATTTTGTCGATGGACGCGTTCATATTGTCAATAAACGAATGAATCAAATGTAAATTATCCGTCAATGAATGAATACCAGTAAACTCCGTACTCAGTGTACAAAGCATCGAGTATTAAATCAGGTTACCATTGTCAATTCGTTTTTAATGGAATTGCACTTTTGCCAATGATTCGATACGAAGATTGCGTCCCCGTTGCATCGAATAAATTATACGAGTGCCACTATTTATCTCGCATTTTCTTTTTTTTTCTGCTCGTCTTTTTCACCTGACATTTGTGTGTCGCAAACGAGTCGAGACCAGAACGTTGACCAAAATGTATTTAGGTTGAATGTAATTATATATATATTTTTTATCGATCATCGAGATATATTATTATAACATTTTCAACTCGTTTTTTTTTTCTCTCCAGCGATATGCTATCCCCTGCTCCTGTATTTTGCACCGACGCGACAGTGAATTCGATGCAAAGGAAAAATTTCCGACTCGATGTGACGTTAATGGATTTTTGTCAACATTTCCCGTTTGTACATTTATTCGCTGACACGAGTCGATATTGTGATGACATCGGCATACGTATCGTGATCCAAACGTACACTCGCAGGAATAAAAAATCGGAATGTATAGATACATACGTATTTCTGACAAATGTATTTTTATAGCTTTCATCCCAATAGTCATAAAAGTTTAATCAAATCATAAAGTATACCAATAATAAATATAAACAAAAGACAAAAAATTTCATATATAAATATCACGTTTTGACCGTGTATTCATTGACGAGGGAAAAAATTTGTTTAGTTCTGCCGAATAAATATCGATGATACTCAACGTCAATATCGAGATTAATCGATGTTTACTGATATTTGATAAAAACCTGCAGAAATTCAAAGAATCATACGACATAAAAAAATACAAACGAACATTTTAAAGCAATTGCAACAATCAATTAAATTAATCGACGAATCAATCAATTAATAACGTTTATTTATTTCTTCAACCATAAAAAAAAAAACAATTCAATTATTATTGAATGCCTCGTCGATTTTATACAAAAGCTACGATATAAATCCTGAAAAAAGAAATAGAGAACGAAAATTCTAGCTCGAATTTCTATAAATTACCGTGATTGTACGTACTTCCGGCGATCGTAAAAATCGTCCATTAAATTAATTCTCTCTGTCTCCGTCTCTCTGTCGCTTCGCATACGACGACTTATACGTCGCTCGAGCAATCATCGTAAAAAATAAAGGCCCGTTGGGGAGATAAGTAAATTTTTCCTAGAATTTAATCTCGTGCCATTCGTAAATAGACAAAATATACGTGCTTCGGCCAGAGTACATTTTCTCCTTACTGGATTCCGTGACAAAATGTCCGCTCAATAATTAACAGGCTCGAATGTTTAACGAGACTTCCTCCGTTACGAAGCGTATACCTACCTAGTACGCATCGTTCTGGGAGATACCCATAATAGTATATTTCACGAGAAATATCTCACGAATACACACACACACACACATACACATACATACATACATATATATGTGTGTATGTATATATATATTTATATAATCTATATATATATAGCTACAGATGTCTGGTAATATATATATATATATATGATTTTGCCAGTATATATATATATATATATATATATATATATATATATATATATATATATTACCAGACCAGTAATATATATATATATATATATATATATATATTACCAGGCATACGAACTTCATGCAGTCTCTCACACTCGTTGATAGTTAAGCGTGTATTATAGTGCACGTGGATTTTATCAGCCTCATCTACTTTGTACGAAGAGAAAATTTCACCTGTGTGAAATTTAGTTTGCACGTATGTGCGACCGGTACACTCTTGCAGCGTCGCATTTCGGACAACTTTAAGGGCGCCTATATATATGTCACTATGCCACGAATGATCGTAGCATGGCTTTGCGTCCGACCGGATCGTAAACCCTCTGTCTCTCTCTATCCTTCCTTCATCCCTCATCTCTCCCATCACTCTCTCTCTCTCTCTCTCTCTCCGATCCACGACAACGAGACCTATACTAGGATAGTTAACATTGTACACCATCCATGACGTCATTCATGCATCGTCGCTGTCCCGTCGTATCGTTCCCGTGCTACTCCCGTATGAAAGGGTTACGTATCGTACTTCGACTCCGAACCGGATATATCACGTCTCATTCAACTCGACATTTCACTCGAGTAAAATTAATGCACGAAACCGATAGCTGCATAATAATATGCACTCTCGCGAAAGGTGATTTTAAACAGGAAAGATAATAAATATGAAAGTGAGACAAATATTTCATTATAATTTATTTGTATTAATTTGATTATTATTTCGAACGTTTCATCCATGAAAACAAGAAAATATTTTTTTTGTTATCAGGAGATACGAAACGGGATAAAAAGAAAATGAATGGATGAGAAAGAAAAGGAATAGAGTTTTGTTTTCAACCAACGAGAGCGAGTAATAAAATTTTAAATATAGTTAAAAGAAATAACTCACGGATAATTTAATTAATCATAGAACGTATCGCATAAATTGATCAACGTTGATATCGTTACAGCGTTAATTACAAACGCGAGAAGAAAAGATGCGTTACGACGATGGCTCGACGGCATGGGGTCTCGCATTATCGGGAGAAAATCGATGCGAGGTGTCACGTTTATAAGCCTGGGCAAAATATATGAGTCGAGCATATGACATATACCGTACATTATCATTTATACCAGCGTGTACATGAATATGCGTTTATACGTAAAACATCGCGATGGGTAAGGTACGCCTTAAAAATTATTCGTTAAGTAGTGTGCGATCGTTTATGGGTTCTTGCATATTTTCTCTCGTATTGATAAGGCTCGAATATGATAAGAAAAAAAACGACATTGACAACGACAAATATTCGGTCAATGTACAATTCTAACGATCCTCGATGTTACGAATGTTTAGCAAATATTTCGAAAATTCGACGGAGGAAAAAAATTGTTATTCAAATTGCTATTATCTTTATTCTGAATTAAAAAATTGTGATCGATGAAAAGTAACCGTAATATTATAAAAAGTGCAAGTAATTACGTTGAATAAGTAATTGAGATGCGCGGTAATTATTTTAATCAACGATATTGCATATTGATAAATATTTTGAAAATATTTCTGATTTATTAAAGATAAGAAAAATTAATTTGTTCGATATTCTATCACGGTTTATTACATTTAATTAGCAGTATTTAAGTTTTAAATTTGATTAATAATTAAATATTACATCAAATTAAAACGTCAACCTACTTTTCCTAATAACCTTACCTCCAGAACGTTCTCAAGCAGCATTTCCAGCTACCTGTACTCGGTGCGGTGACCGCTCACCCGTGCACCGACTGTCGACTCGAATCGTCGAGCGAGAGAGAGAGAGGTCTTTTTTCCGGATCCTGACGATTCCCCTGTGGGGAAAATTAGACTTTCAAAAAGTCAACCGTACCTGACACGGGTTTCTGCAGTTTACCACGTCCTAAAGCGAATGCGGTTAGGATGTAAAAAGTCGTTCGCAGACACATCCGACAAACGAGAACTAGCTGAGCGAATTGCGGATAGATGAAAGAGCTAGAAAAAAAATCCTTAGATAAAAAAACGCGATACTCGTAACATTTTCAAAAATCATTTAAAAAAAACAATAACATTAACATTTATAACGACACGAATCAAAAAAAAAATATGGGCGGGGATAGATTCGTGGTTAGCGCAACGCACCGCCGATCAGAAGTGTTAAGCAGCAAATTTCGCGGACACTACTTGGAGCGGTGACCGCTCGTGTTTCTCCTACGTCGCTGTCTACTCGACTCCGTAATTTAATTCCCTCGATTTGTACCTAAAATCCATCGGACTACGAAAGCACGGGGTGACATTCTATCTGTCACGAGCTTTGCTTTCGCACCATTTCTCCAAGGTTTACCACTCGACGATAATGTGATACGCGAGTCGTTCGCAGACGCGAGTGGGTGTTAGGTTTGGGGAAATACGACGTGGGAAAAGTGGTTAGAACGGTGGAATAATAATAGTTGAGACGGGTCGTAAAAGCCGCGAGGCATGCGCTGGTGGAACATCCCCCGTTATAACCGTGAAACATATTACTCTATATATGCATATAGTAAAATTTGTATGTGTAGAAGAAACGAGGCTACAAGGTGAGGTAAAACGGTGCATGTCTCGTTGCGTTGTTGCGCGTGCGATGACACCCCATCATCGTCAAACGTGTCGCATCCTACAATATCACCCCCCCCCCCCCCCCCATCCCCACCTCCCATTCGTGCGACACTCCACCTCCCCAGTAATATAAGCTTGCCCCGACTATAACTTATGCGCTATACCTCTTATGATATGGAAATGTGGCAAAAAACCTTGATATATATCTGCACATAAACGTATGTGTATAGAATCGTATATAGGTAAATGCACGAAGGTACATTCTTTCGCGTTTATAGTTCCTACTTGATATGTATGTTTGACGTTTGACAACCTCTCGTTCGATGCCATTAAATTGATCATATTAAAACTCTTCACGTTGCTGTTCTTACGATACGTATACGCGGTGGTAGGAACGGACGATGGAGGAAGGGTGGGAGGAGACATCGAAAGGAACAATATAAAAAGATAAAATCATACGAGTCTCATCATACAAAAATCTACATCGCTGGTACTATTTTTTATTTTTATTTTTTTTCGTATAATATGTCCGAGCATCGACAAGGTTTTATTTAATTCAATTTTGTCCATCGTTCGTTTCTTCTGTTTCGCAGAATTTTATTTCCTATCTTTTATTTGTTTATATTTGGTTCGGTGGTAGAATTCATTTTGATAAAAATTGCACAAAATTTCACCCCTTTACGTACGAAAATATTTGAGTAATAATGGAAGCTCGGTCGAGGTGATAATCGAATCAGGCAACGAGGAACGAGCTATTGACACGAACGAAAGAAAATTAATTAAATCGAACAAAAATTTGCACGTATCAGGGACAATGTACTTTATATTTTGAACGAAATTATCGGATACGTATCGATGCACGAGTCGACGTAATTATCGGCTATTTTTATTATCGTCATCGAGATCGATTTTTCCTTTACACTGTACAATATTCCTCGTCACGAACGATTATTCGATCCTCGATAATATCTGTCTTCGCTATCGATAAGCGTAACTTCTAGATAAAAAAGAAAAATATACGTAACACCGTTAAAAACACTTTTCGGTTCAGAAAATTCCACCGTATTTGCGAATCGAGTATAAACGTTGAATGTTTTATACGTAAACCACATTCGCATCGTACACGATCGCGGAGGATAAAAATATCTATACACGTATTTTTGTCTCTCGTATATGCGCGATGCTGCGTATTTTGTTGACGGTTATGTATGGGAAAAGTAGAAAATAAAAGTACCGCGCGATGATAAAAACGGCATTTCCCCTCGGAGTTTAGACTCTATGTTGTATCGTCTTTTTGAAAAAAGAAAAAACAAAAAAAAGAGGTAAAGAAAAGACATGCTCTGCGACCAACGTAATAACGCCAACGATCATGGCGAAAGAGTAATACGATGAAGAAAAATAATATATTTATATGCAATATACGATGCATAAATATATACATAAACCAACATTTTCCGACCACCAGCCCATATATGGGCTGGTGGTCGGAAAATGTTACTTACTGACCCTGAGGACCAATACCGTTGCCAGGTATACGCGTATTTGCTAGGTTGTATGATTGAAAAATTTCTGATTATCCTCACGTTTTTTTTTCGTTTTTTTTTTTATTATTGTTTTTTTATCTCGCGTAATTTACATTTTTCTAAAAAATTCACACGATTCATTTGGAGAAATAAATAAACGTTCGCATGTTGAGAGAACGTACGTATAACGTAAATGGGAAAAGAAAATTGTGCTCGACGGTATTTCGCGTATGTCGATTATTTCTTTTCCACGAAATAATAATTGCCTCGAATATCATAAATTTTTCGCAATATTTTTATCGGGTAACCGCGCATACCCCGCTTTTTCATGGTGCATATGGTTCCGGGTATGGGACATATTTATATCGTACCTGGAAGTCGTACCTGGAAAAGTATAGTTTTGTTTGAATTTTTATCTTCGAACGAAGGGAGAATTACATTACCGTTCTATTTATGATAAAAATATGTGTACGATAATTCTATTATATAATAATCTAACATTACCACAATCTTGTAACAATAATAAGGGAAAATTGTATCTTCGTATTAAAAACGAAATTGAAAAATGAAAAAGATTTAACGTTTTCCTTCTTACAAAAATGTTTCGCTCGAATAAATACAAATATAATGAAAATAAATAGAAGGGCTGACAAGGGACAAAGGGAGGAAAAAGTAAAATGTAAAAATCAGTTCACCATAAAATTCCTTAATTTATACCTATGTCTTTTTTTTAAAGATTTTCTAGGCTTTATTTCCCATTTAATCGTGGCACATACATTTTCACTGAGATTCCATAACATCAGCGAGGTAATCTAATTCCCAATACAATTTTAATGACAATTGTAACACCAACGATCGTATTCCTTCCCTCAAATTAAATTAACCCCCCGACCCCATGCATTATTCGCCGTATACGTAAAACGTTGCGAGCTAATCACCGTGTATATACATTTTTTAACCACCCTTTTCTTTTCAACGCTTTGTTGTTACAGCTAGCGGTACGAAATTGAGGCATTACAGGCACTTGGACGCGAGATCGGAGTTTCTGAGCGAGACGGAATTAGTGGTGAGTGGTTTTTCGAATTTCTCTTTTTTGTTCCATTATTTTATTTTACTTTATGTGTGTGTGTGTGTGTGTGTGTGTATGTTTTTTTTATCATTCCTTTTATTCAATTTCCCTCGGTGAGAGCTACTTTTCGTGCCTGTGGAAAACGCTGTTTCGACTAAAAAAATATATATATAAAAGTGACTTCGCTTTAAACCTTTATATATTTGTATACGTAACGTATCCAGGAGTCAGATAGCTGCCTCGCTTGTTCACGGATTCCTTTACCACCTTCGATGTATATAAATATATAGAACAGCGATGGTAGTCCCGTGGTACTCCGAGAACCTACGGGGGTTTCTGTGGCTTGCGGGTAATGGAATTGTCTGCGATTTTACCCGCTCGCTTAAATATTTATCTAACCCAGGTGTAACCGTACGACACCGCGAGTGTGGGCGACGGTTTTAACCGGAAAGCCCAAAACCCGGATGTGCACACGTATATTTATATATGTATGTGTATACAGATGTATAAATATACTCATATATGTATATTATCGGGTTACCGTGGCTCGTGGAGCTTGGCGACCTTTCGCAGTGGTTAACCCAAACCCAAACCCAAACAAAAACCTCGAATGAAACAAATTTGCAACGGTTAAAAATATTTTTTAAAAAATAAAGAAAAAGTAAAATACTCGTATACATTCGGGATTATACGACGCGTGTTAAATATTTCATACGGAGGATGAGCATATTTTCTGGTTGTGTGTCACCTTGAGAATGCTTAAAAAGAAAAAAAAAACAGAAACAGTTGCTACGAGCAAAGTGTGGAAAAATTGTTGATTGGAGAATTTAAATACAAACAGCTTGAATAAAATGAAGTTTTAATAACGTTTTTATCTCGACGATTTCTCCTTGTTGCTGTTATTATTGCCATTTTTCAGTTTCAAATTCGTACAAATCGTCGAAGATTTTCCACGCGTCTCAAATATTCGTGTCGCGTGACAATTTTTTCGTTACGAATCGCGATAACGCGAGCATATATTGTCCGATAAATACGTAACACGGGTGTGTAGTTCGAGACACGAGGACGTCAACCTTGTGCGACGTCTACTTCCGGATGTTGGCGCGCGATGTGGGCGAGTTCTTTAAACGCCGATGAATAATTTCGAACTCGCGGCCTCGACTCTCCGCGCGTTCAACCCTCCTCGCACATACGAGTACACGAACCACAGCGCACTACCATTGCAACCTCGACCTGTATGTGTATAAACCAGTTGTATATATATCTATAACTCGTTTCAACGTACATATCTCTCTCTCTCTCTCTCTCTCTCTCTCTTATATATATATAGCGAGAGAGAGAGAGAGAGAGAAATAGATAGATATAGACATAGATATCTCTCTCTCACTCTCTCTCTCTCTCTCTCTCTCTCTCTCTCTCTCTCTCTCTCTCTCTCTTTCTCTCTCTCTCTATCTCTCTCTCTCTCTCTCTCTCTCGCTATATATATATATATACATATGAGAGAGAGGGAGAGACATATCTATGTTTATATCTATCTATTTCTCTCTCTCTCTCTCTCTCTCTCTCTCTCTCTCTCCCTCTCTCTCTCGCTCTCTCTCTCTCTTTCTTCCTCTATATATATACAACTCGTTTGAACGTTCCGAGTCCAATTGTACCGAGATATTTTACGAAAAGCCTCGTGAATAATTTCCGCACCACTCCGTCACTCCCGAAGACGTGGCCCACTCTCCTCGAGTACTTGCAGTAATCATTGCCGCGCGATATATATATATACACATTTATATATGGGACTATCGTCTATATAGGTACAAATATAGCGGGCTGGCTCCGTAAGCGAGCATGTTACACCGTTCGGTACTTCGACTTTCATGACTGTTTAATGCTCGTCCCCCATTCATTAGCTATTGACTGGAGACAATTTTTTTCTTTTTTTTTTTTTTTAGACAAAACGAACAAAATGCAAACATAACATACGAAAAAAATGCGGCGTAGATCCAACGGTAGTTTAAATTTTTTTCGAGATTACAAAAATTGAATTCGCTTTGTAGTTTTGGATTTATATCGAGAAAATTTGGAATTTGATGAAATTGTGAAAGTTTCGTTTCGCGATTGTTTGATTTTGAAAATTTGGACGGTAATGATAATTGAGAATTGTCGTTGGAGCGATTTATCGAAGGTTTTTCGCTCGATTTGCGTAGTCGAACGGTGACATTTTTCAAAATCGATAACGTCGATGACCACACCCGGGTAACAACGATAGCTAACCCGTTATGCGTACAATATTTATATATATATATATATACATTGCGTAATCGATAAGCTTATCTCGCGTCATTGAAAATGTGTGCCTCGAGCTCGAGCTATTAATTAGCTATTTTCAACGCTGTGTAACTTTTTACGTTTTTTCTTTCATTTTTTTTTTTAAACCTTTTCTTTTTCTTTTTTCTTTCGTTTTTTGCATTCATTGTTTCGGCAACGATCCTTTATTCGTAACTAGGAAATTTTTACGATGAATGGACGGTAACTTCGGCTCGATGTACCTTAGATATAATTACCGCAAGAAGCGTCAGCCTCGTTACCTTCCGCCATTGTTCTCGAGCAGAGCGATGTTATTTTGAATTCAATTTTTTTATTAGGTATTATTGGTGCAATTATTTTTTTCCGGTAAATCAATAATCCGCGAAATCCATACCGTACCAATAATATTCAGCAAGGAATAAACATCGTCCTGTATTCAGCAGCTATATTCGAACTATTATCGATTTCCGAAAAATCTACCTCGCATAAAAAGCGAATATTCAATTTTTATTTTGCACCTCTTCGTATTTTCTCATTTTTTAATTTCCGAGCAATTTTTGCCCGTTGATATTTTAACGATTGGTATGAAATGGAAACAAAACGAAGAAATTATACGCGAGCATCAGGCAGGATGTGTTTTTCTTTTACATTTATGTATTCAGTATGATTTTCCATCTAACCCAGTTTAAAAATACGCCGCTTCATTTATGAGCGCATTCGTTCGAATATCGAACGAAATTATTCGGGATTGGACCTTTTTGCGCGGTAAATAATGAATAAATCGATAAATCGATAAAATTTTTATATTTTCACATTTTTTCATCTTTTTTCCGCCAATATAAGTCGCAAATCATCCGAATTTAGATGAAGATTGCGCAGTCGTACAATATAACTGATCGAGACGAATAAAATTATAATATTCACGCGTTTTTTTTAAGTTCACGAATAAAAAAAAACGGAAAAAATGCGAATTTTCTTGTTTTACATTTATATATTCATTATTATTTTCCATCTAACTCAGTTTGAAAATACGCGGCTTCATTTACGAGTGGATTCGTTTCAAGATCGAACGAAATTATTCCTGATTGGACCTTTTTGCGCCACAAATAATAAATAAATCGATAAAATTGTTATATTTTCACATTTTTCATTTTTTTTCTTCTCCACCATAAGTCGCAAATCATCCAAATTACGATAAAGATTGCGCACTCCTGCAATAAAACTGGTCGAGACGAATAAAATTATAATATTCACGCGTTTTTTTTAAGTTCACGAATAAAAAAAAACGGAAAAAATGCGAATTTTCTTGTTTTACATTGATATATTCATTATTATTTTCCAGCTAACTCAGTTTGAAAATACCCGGTTTCATTTACGAGTGAATTCGTTTCAAGATCGAACGAAATTATTCCTGATTGGACCTTTTTGCGCCATAAATAACAAATAAATCGATAAAATTGTTATATTTTCACATTTTTCATTTTTTTTCTTCTCCACCATAAGTCGCAAATCATCCAAATTACGATAAAGATTGCGCACTCGTACAATAAAACTGGTCGAGACGAATAAAATTATAATATTTACGCGTTTTTTGTTAAGTTCACGAACAAAAAAGAAAACAGAAGAAAAAAAACGAGAATGTTTCTTACCATTCTTTCTTCGGGTCACGATAAACCTCGAATCGTCTGAATTTGGAATAAACGAGGGGGACACAAATACGTTAGTCCCGCAATTATAATGGCCGAGGTACATAATCCTGAGCGTTTATCGTATGGTGATTATTCATTTCGGTTCGTTTCACGCAATTCGCGCATACGCGGGGACACGCTCCGATGAATATATAACTGCAGCACGCGACTTTGGCCATGCTCTCGCATAGGACTAATAAATAATATTAATGTCCCGGGATAGAAGGCATTCGTGTGAAACGAGAGCGGTTTAAATGCAAAAGGGATATCGCGCGATACGCGACGTACATAATAATATTTTTGGTACGAAATAAATTCATGCAATCGAGAAAAATAAAAATAAAGATAAAAAAAAACATTGAGATATCGTTGGTGAGCGTGCCATGCTAGATCGGTCGAATTTTGACGTATAATCGAATTTATACGAACGGATAATTTAATAATCGATACAAAAATTTGAATATAATGAAAACAAAAGTGCAATCGACGAGGCAATTCATTCTATTTTCTCTCGTTTTAAATTTCGACTGTTTTTATATATTTGCAATCATGATTTTGCGATTCCACCGAATTTATCTTATTTTATAAAATATAATTACTGGCACAATGATAATTAAAAAAATGTGATAATTGATATAAATTAAAAATATATCGTATAAATTATTGTCATTACTATCATTATTATTATTATTATTACTATTATAATATTAGGATTATTAATTGTGTTATTATTGTTGTTATTGTGATTGGATATTTTTTGCATATTTGAATTTCGATATTTTCGTTTCAGGCTCAATCGGACGACAATCACAATCACAAACCGGTATTCTCGAATTGTTCGAGATACGCTCCAAACGTGAACGAGGAGGAGGCTGCGGGTACTATTGTTATTCAAGTACGCGCCGAAGATCGCGATTTACCCGAGGAAGGAGGTGAGCCGTAATTTCCAGAGAAAATAAAATAAAACGTCCTATAATTGCCATAAATATCGTCAAATGTGCAATTTCTTTTTTAACAAAGATTAAAAAAAAGAACACGAATAAAAATTATTGGTCTTTTATTATTCTGAAAAATCGTTGCGTAATTGGAGCGTTTCGATCAATTAAATTCTCGGTCGTTCAACGAGTAAATTGAAAAATAACGAGATACGCGATTCCACGAATGAAAATAGCGAGTGACGACAATGAACGATTTATCAAAAATTGATTAATCGAACGTCAACAAATCAAAAATTCATCGGCAATTAAATATTAATATCAAAATTTAGTTTTT
The DNA here is from genome assembly GCA_946811545.1 of Netelia fuscicornis. Lineage (NCBI taxonomy): Eukaryota > Metazoa > Arthropoda > Insecta > Hymenoptera > Ichneumonidae > Netelia > Netelia fuscicornis. Next base: position 31,799,746 of record OX328016.1, read on the forward strand.
TAAAGATTAATATAAAATTATCACGAATCAGACGTTGATACAAAAATGCAATTGAATATAAATGAATATTCGTTCAATTATTTATTAATTTATTAATAATTAATTAAATTTTCGTTCAAGGTACGATAACGTACAGTTTCGTAACTGCGCCTGGTGAGAAACTCAAATTCGAGATTAACAACAAAACAGGATTGATAAGAACGACCCAGATCCTCGACAGGGATGAGCCAGCACGGGAAAAAGAGGCTTACCTCACTGTTCTCGCAACCGACAATGGCAGACCTCAGCTCGATGACGTTTGCACATTCAAAGTTACGATCAAGGACGTCAATGATAACGCACCGGTGTTCGACAAAGTGGTAAGTTTTTAACGATTAAAAAAATGCATCGATCTCACGATCAAGAATTAACATTGAATTAATCTTTCCAACGGTGAATTAACGAGTTATTGAATTTTTTCAATTGATCTTGTTCAAACACATTTCTCGATGTGAGAAAAAAACAGTTTACGAAAAGAAAACGACAATTGTTTGATTTAAAAAAAAGCACTCTTCAAGCAACTAACAATAAACTATGCCACGATTGTTTTCTTTGTTTTGTTTCCCTCAAATCAGGTCTATCGTGGACACTCGTGGAAGGTTGGTCTCGAATCGTCGAGGGTTTTAAACGTTTTTCTTTTTCTCTTTCCACGTGTTTTATCGATGTGTCTCAAATTTTTATCTCGTGTGACAAAAAAAAAACGATATGCGATGAGAAAAAAAAGTGATCATCCACTCGCACTTTTTTATAGGAATGTCATTCACCGTCTCCTGTACGATCTGTGCATTTCGTAGAAGAGGGAAGCTTTTTATTCGTTGCTGAATCTCGATACGAAATGTTTTTTCTTTTTGTTTCCTTTTTTATCACTCGATTCTCGATCGCAATCGCTACAAGACGATACATTAGTCGAGCTATCAAAAGTTTTTCTCACTCTCTTTCTCTTTCTATCTCTTCTTGTTCGATCACTCGGCACAAATAATTCATTGACGCAATCACTTTTTCCTTGCCCAGTCACGCAATCGTTTCAACATTTCCAAGAATTTCTGGACAGAATAAGAATAATGAAATTAAAAGTTCATTTATTTTACGTCCTGGTGCGAGAAAATACAATACCGCCGTTATATTTGCATTAGTATTTTCGTGAAATAAACTTCAGTCGATTTACGGTCGGAAAATAATTATTATTTCATTCTCGAATCGTTGCAGCTAATTGGCATCTTGAGATAAGAAGCAGAAGCAAAAATAAAGCAATTTTTATTCCGATAGAATTAATGTCGTCTTGCAATCACGATTATTATTATTATTATTATTATTATTATTATTATTATTATTATTATTATTATATAATAATCGTTGTGATAAAGTTTTTGATCATTTGCATTGTCCTCTTCGTCGTAGTTACGATAACATTATCATTTTTATGATATTGGACTTGCTCGTATTAATTGTTAATAATTTCACCAAAATTCTTATAATTATTGTATTATATTTTCGCACTAATTCTAGTCAAATTCCATGTCTGCAAAAAGTCAGCCATGCATTTTTGAAATTCTTCAAATAGACTTCTCCTGATAAGAAGTAGGCTGATGTTTTTTAATTTTCTGAAGATTATGTAAAATATTGACATTTTTTGAAAATCTTAACGCAATAAAAATATTGTTAATAAATTATTCGTTCGCATGAGTCTCGCGATGAAATTCTGTACATTTGAGCACGATTCAACGAACGAACTGTCGCATGCAACGAAACCGACGTTTTTTTTTTTGCTACGTGTGCATCTGTTACTGCACGAGTGTCTCACCCTCTCCGTCTGCACTTTTTCACATTGTATTATAATAAGTTCTTTTTTCTTCTTTCCTTCTCTTGTTAATAGGCATATACGGAATCTGTGCCACAAGATTTGCCACCGACCCGCGAGGTCATGAGAGTCTCAGCAACCGACATAGACGACGGAAACAATTCAGTCGTTGTGTACAGCCTCTTTCCAAAAACGCAGGACGACGGTGCTTACTTTCGCATTGACAACAGCACCGGTGTGATTTTTCTGAGAAAACCCATAGAGGTGAGTAAAATTGCAACAACACATGTTTTTTACATTCAAACTATTCTAAAAAATTTATGAATTTCAATATGTTGGACAGAAATAGAAATTTCATTTTTAGCGCGTCTGTTGTAATGCATTTGTCTTCTTTTTTTGTTTTACAGAGACCACCCGAGTACAAATTCAGTATGACGGCTAAAGCTCAAGATCTCGGGGAAGATCCGAAATCGAGCGTTATAGATTTGGACATACGAGTCGTCGAGTCACACAAGAAAGCACCGGCATTTTTGACACGTCCGGAGGAGCCGATAAAACTAGAGGAGAATTTTAGCGACTTCGAAGCAAGTATCGTAAGGCTGGAGGCTGTCTCGAATACGGACGATAGTAGTCAGGGTCTGATATTCGAGCTCGTACCCGGACGTACCGAGCAGACCAACAAAGAGAATACCTTCAGGTAAATTAGATTGTAGCAGAGACGAAAACGAGATCTCTAAAGTTTCATACGTAATATCGCGCCGCAATTTTCTCGATGGTGCATGAAAATATTAGCATCGGGTTACATTTTCCTACGTTTATTCGTATCTCGTGTTTCATTTCATTTATAGTTTATTTTTCCATCTCTAGATTGGAATCGACGAAGAACGTTGCTGATATCAAGCTCGCGAAGCATCTCGATTACGAGAGCAACACCGAGTACACTCTTATCGTTCGAGTCCAGAACAAATATCAGCTGGCTGCCGAGACTGTTGTAAACATCAAAGTTTTAGACGTCAACGACAATATTCCCGTTTTTCGCGAGATGGCGAAAGGTAGCGTGTTGGAAAACGAGGCAGCAGGTGTACCGGTCATGCAAGTGAGAGCCATCGATGCCGATGGAACGCTGGCTCATAATCAGGTATACTTTAATAAGTGAATTAATTTTACTTCGTGCTTGCGACTCCTTTAATTTCGTTACTGAGAGATATTCGTCTATTTTCAATCGAACGGGAATTGAAAATTCACGATCAGCTGAATACTAATCGAAACGATTTATTTAAAAATTTAAAACAAATATCAAATTACAATTATCCGAACGAGACGAAGAAAATGATATCGATGAACAGGATTAATCTCCTAATTCTTTTCGCAGGTCACGTACGAGTTGGACAATTTCAAGAATCTCTTTGCTATCGACAAACACACTGGTAACATAACGACATTGACAACCTTCGATCGCGAGGCCGAGGACACGTACAACATAAAAGTAATAGCGGTAGACAATTCGCCGAGTGCTCTCTTCAAAACGGGAGAGCACAATAAGGGACAGCAGGTGTTTCGTATCGAGATAGCCGACAAGAACGACAACGCCCCGCACTTTACTCAAGCGGTCTACACGGCGAATTCGATTCTTGAAAATGCCAATGTGAACGAACCGGTAACTGAGGTCAAGGCTGTTGATTCGGACACTGCGAGTCCCGTAACTTACAGCATCGTCGCTGGCAACACGAACGACAGTTTTTACATCGAGGGTACGACTGGCAAGATACGCGTTAACAAACCTCTCGATTATGAACAACTTACCGAATACAATTTGACAGTGAAAGCCTTTGACGGTTTGTTCAATGACACGGCTCAAGTAAAAATCTTCATCGAAAACGTCAACGACAATCCACCAATATTCGAGGATTTCGAGAGAAATCCAAAAATCGTAGAAGAACAATTAGTCGAAGGTTGTATAACGACCGTTGTAGCTTACGATCCCGACATCAAAGATCGCAATGCTGATCAGCACATAGCTTACTTCATCGTTAAGGACGATCAATTGCCGCTCATTGGTATCGACAAAACCGGCTGCATGACCTTGAAAAAACCACTCGATCGCGATCCGCCCAATGGTTATCCCATGTGGACGATAATTGTAATGGCGCGTGACGACGATGGCGCCCCAACGGCTCTTCGCGAGCTCGTTATGGTCAATATAACGCTCGAGGATATAAACGACAACGCTCCGTTTCTCGATATGGTCCAACCGGTCGTCTGGGACGAGAACAAACCACCGGGCAACGTAACGAAGCTCAAAGCCCGGGATTACGATTCCGACAAAAACGGTCCACCTTTCGAGTATCGAATCGACGATACGGCAGAGGACGAGATACATGAGAAATTTTACATTCGCGATGACGATTTGTACGCTCGCGTACGCTTCGATCGAGAAGAGCGGAAGAGTTACGACATACCGATTGCCATTACCGACAGTGGTTCACCACCGATGACTGGAACTTCGACGTTGACAGTGATAATAGGCGATAAGAATGACAACGCGATGCAGGAAGGCTCCAGCTCGATATTTGTTTATAATTATCGCGGTGAAGCACCCGACACAGAGATCGGTCGAGTGTACGTCAACGATCCCGACGATTGGGATTTACCGGATAAACATTTCGCTTGGATGTCGACTCACGAAGGTTTTCATCTCAATTCGAGCACAGGCATGATAACTCTCCTTTCCGGCACCTCGAACGACACGTTTCTCCTCAAATTCATCGTTACCGAAAATCGTCCTGGTGCGAGCAGACTCACCGTAAATGCTTATGTTAACGTTACCGTCAAAGAGATACCCGAAGAGGCCGTCGTAAAATCTGGCTCGATTCGCTTTCATGGTATCAACGCAGAGCAGTTCGTCGAGCCCGATGAATCTGGTGTCAGTAAAAAAGAGCTACTGCAGGAAAAATTGGCAACCATGCTCAATACCACGGTCGAGAACGTCGATGTTTTCACCGTTCTTCATTCGCCCCATCACAACAATATGGAACTACTCGATGTTAGATTTTCCGCTCACGGGAGTCCGTACTACGCGGCGGAAAAATTGAATACCATTGCGGCACAAAATTCTAAAGAAATCGAGAGAGATATGAATGCCGATATTTTATTGATAAATATCGACGAGTGCCTGTTCGAAAAAGTTCATTGTAACAATTCGTGTCGGAGTTTTCTCAATGCTAGCAACATACCATATTCGGTTTATACCAACACGAGCTCCTTCGTTGGTGTACGCGCGGTGGTCGATCCGCAGTGCATTTGCCACGTTTACGAGCCCATTGTTTGCCTCAACGGTGGTACACCATTAGCCGAACGTTGCGAATGCCCACCGGGGCTCGAAGGACCGCGATGCGAATTATTGGGTATCGGCTTTCACGGTGACGGATGGGCCGTCATGCCACCACCTGGACAAGCTTGCGATGACTCACACTTGGGTAAGATTACTCGTGTTTTATCATGCTACGGTTCGATTTTCAAAACCGCTATTTCCACTATCGATTAGTCTATATCTTATCGGATTCTAATTGTCTAAATTCTTTAGACATTTATTTCATTTATTATACATTTTCATTCAAGACGTTAAATTGTAATTATGTGTACAATACATGTTCTATTCGTTTTCTATAGAGTCGCACTATATATTCCATTATTTAATCATTTTTAATGACTCTAATTTCATACGTTTCATACGATAAACGTTATTGTGAATCATAAATAAAGAATTCCAATACAAAATAAATGAATACAGGAAACTTCTAATAACTGATAGGATTAACCGTACTCGGATCTCAATGTGGAAGAAAGATCTCTGCATCGAATATCAAAGTATAATATAAAGAAATCTAAATTCTCAGGTCTGGAATTGACGCCTCAAATTGACAGCGGCCTGGTCTTCTACTTCGGTCCCATGAGTTACAGTCCAAAGTTGGGAATACAGGATTTCATGTCGTTGGAAATACAAAACGGTTATCCAGTCCTGTACGTCGATTACGGTACGGGAACTGTGAGACTCGATCACAAACAGATCAAGTTGACCGACGGCAAGAGTCACAGAATCGACGTTTATTGGACGAAAACCGTAGGTTCCTTTTCTTTCTTTTTTTTAACTTTGTCCTAACTCTGTATCTGAAAACTTTATTATAATTGCAATATTACGATTCAGACTATCGAGATGAAAGTCGACAATTGCGGAATATCGGCATGCATGAGTCTTACAGCACCGCAAGGAAAGAACGAATTTCTGAACGTCAACAGTCCTCTTCAAATCGGAGGTTCACTGACGAATTTAGCTGAAGTCTCGTCAAATCTAGGATGGAATCACACACCGACCGATAAAGGTTTCATTGGTTGTATTCGCAACATGACAATAAATGGAAACGTACGTATTTTTTAGAACAATATTCTTAAACCTTGTAAGATTTTAAAGACTTTTTTTTCATACAGTAAATTTTATAAATTTATTTTACGACGTTATTCTTTCAATAATTTATTGTGCTTATCATAGACGTACAATCTGGGTATGCCAGCATTATCGAGAAACGCCGATCCGGGCTGTAATCACGGAATGGCGAAGGCTATTTCATTCGGAATCGACACGAACTTCCTCGTCGCGATTCTCGTCTGTATCGCCATTCTTCTCATACTGTTGCTCGCCGTCGTCGTGCATAGACGAAAACGCGACGATCTCTACAAGGATATGGACGACATAAGAGAAAATATCATAAATTACGAGGACGAAGGAGGTGGCGAAGTTGACACGGGATACGATTTAAGCGTCCTGAGACCGATATACGACGCACCACCGTTGGACTCGAAAATAACCCAAGCTGGTCTTCAAACCAGAGGTTTGTACTAAGAAGAATACGAAATTTTCTTTCAAACTCTCTTCTAAGATTCTTTATTCTGCTTGGGTGTTCAAAATTATTGATCGAATGCATCATTTTACCTTTCAGCACCGGACGAAGTTCCCGATATTTGTGGTTTCCTCGATGGCAAGAAAGAAACGTGCGACAAAGATCCTGACACAAACCCATTCGACGACGTCAGGCATTACGCATACGAGGGCGAAGGAAATTCCGACGGTTCCTTATCGTCTCTTGCCTCTTGTAAGTGTAAAATGACTTAAAAATCTATTTCGGGTCTCCCGTTGCTTTATTACAGAAATGACGAAAATTTCTATATGACCACTAATTCACAAAACTTTTGCATCGGCAGGTACGGACGACGGTGATCTGAAATTCAATTATCTATCAAACTTTGGGCCAAGGTTCAGAAAATTAGCGGACATGTACGGCGAGGAGCCAAGCGACGAAGACAGCGACGGTGTCGGCGAACGCGAGAGCGAGAGTTGGTGTTGAGTGACGTTTCTTCGTCTCTCCTCTGACTCGACACAACGCAATCTTAACGAATTAATTTGCCAATTTTTGTCCCCTTCGTACCCCCACCTTAGATATGTTTATTAATTAAGAGCGAGGATCGTAGAAGAGAAAACATAACGGCAAACATGGTTTTTCTCTCGCTGAAGAACAAGTACTTAAAAACAGAAACAACAAGAAACAACAAAGAACAACAAAAAAACGAGAAAGTGAAAAGCTCAAAAATATCTCGAGCCTCTCGATTTTTTTTTAAGCAACACTCGTCCCGTCAAGCGAAACAAGCGAGCAAAAGATCTTGACCAGAGTTTTCGTCTTGGCGAGCTGTTCACAAAATCGACATTCGATTCGAAGATTTTCTTTAGTTCCTGTTCGAGCTTCGGGTGACGCTGTTCTCACGAACAAACTACAAAAATTAAAAGAAGAACGTAAGAAACGAGGGTGCAACGACAACGAGAGATTGACGGCAATATCGGCGACGCGAATCTCCGACCGATCGGACCACGCGAAGGACATATATATATATATATATATACACACATTATTCATAGATAAGTAAAAGAAATAAATATAATAATTTTTTTACAATTCGTTTATATCGATTCGTGTCGCAACGAGAGACGAGCTAAAAAAAGTATCACCTAATTTGTTAATATTTTCTTTTCTAATTCTCTCCCTCTCTTTATTTTCTTTTTACATTGCGCAATAGCGTCAAACCACAGCTGACTGACTTTAGAACTCGCCAGCCGCCGGAGGAACTCGTGTAACTCTAAAAAGACAAATCTCGCGATTTTGCGCACGTTTATTCCAAGTGTCACGAATTAATTACGTATCTTTTTCTTTTGTCGAGATATTATGCCTTTTTGTTCTCGTTCGTTTAAGCGTATGGTCAACTTTTTCTTTTCCGTAGCATATCATTTGCAAATTACGAGCATATATATATATAAATGTATATCATCGTGCGAATGACTTTCAAGGGAAGAAAAAAAAAGTACTCTATGTGAGAGTACGCGCGTCCGTCAATCTGGCAATTATATTCGAGTTACACGGTTCCCGGGCTATTTTTATACATGGGTATATATAATTCGTATAAATATTTATATATCTATATATGTATGTACGCATCAAAAATCGTTTTCCAATGTAACGATAAACGATACATGCATATATATGTATACACACATATATATATATATACATATATTCGGTATAATATTGATAAAGAAAAAAAGAAACACTTTACGATAGTGAGTGCGATGAGTCCATGTGAGTGTGTGTATGTGTGTGTCTGTGTGCGTGAGCGAACGAAAGACAAAAAGAAATGTAACGGTCTACTCTCTGCGTTTAGAAATTAAAATAAGACGCGTTTAATTTATATCGTATATTTCCATAAAACATGAATGGGACGCGAATGAAGTAAAGACACATAAGAGTTGAAAAGAAGAAAACGTGTGAGCGAATTGTATGGATGAGACAGCACTTCGTGTTTACTCGTGTATTAGCGGGGAGAGAAAATAAATACACGCATACCTAGAAAATTAGATGAAAATAAGAATTAAGAAAAAAAAGAATATATATATAGAAACGCGTGTTCGAAAAATCCCGATGCAGAAAATGCGTACGAATAAATAAAGAAATAAATAAATAAAAAGTACACTTAGAGAGACAAATACGAAACAAAGTTTAGCTCGTAAATGCGAGAGAGCGAGATGATAAGTGTAATGTTCATATAAATTATAATAACAAGTGTGTGTCTCGTTCAGGATTCGTCGACTGTCTCATAATATTTTTCTTTTTCATTCATTTTTCGTTATTTTTTTTTTTTTTTTTTTACATAGTTGTATTGATCTTTTCAATAATCGCACGATTTGCGAGACGTCTCGTCCGGCAATGATTAACCCTTTCTGCCGGAAGAGCCTTCTCTTTCACACGCGACTTACAAGTATTCCAAGACTATTTCGTAAACGGACAGCTATGTATACAGATATATATATATATATATACATATAAATGTTGATATAAATTTAAGGAAAATTAATTACAAAAGAATACGACAAGGGGGAAATCTGAGTGCCATACAAGCACACCTCCACGTGGATTTCCTCGATAAAGCTCTAACGAAGTTTGATAGAATAAATTCACTTGAACGGCAATCAAACCAGTACGACTCACGGACTCGACTGTAGAAGTAGAAAAAATTGTTCGTTGCTAATTTGTCAAATCGTTGTAAATGGCTAACCGTTTGTTACCAACGATTAACCATTTACCATCGATCCATTCGTCAAACGAATTATCCACACTGACGATGAGAATAGAGTATGTTCCATGTAAACAGGAGACTTATGGAATTTGCAGGTTTTTAAATTTTAGTTGGACCAAAATATGATTTAGTGGCGATTGAAAAATCTTATCTCGCTCGAATTTCGACGATAACGATCAACTCCCAAATGGACAAATAATCGATACGAACTTTGTGTCTTAACTGTCTTTCGCATTCAAGTTCCGAACTTTACTCAGAACTTAAGTGCGAAACTGCATTAAGAATCAAATTCGAACTTGATTTAGTTCGATTACACTTAAGCCCGAGGACGGATGAAAATCTGAATAAAGACTTAATTTCTAAGTTAAATCACGTTAACGACTGTCGATTGGAGTTTATAAATTGTTTGTATCGCATCGAATCAAACATCTCGATGAAAATTAGACTCGCTTCCGGTTGTGCAAAAACAAAATGCAGTTTTATTCGAGTCGATCGTACGACGAATGTACCACGTAGCACATTTCATCCTAGCTAAATTATCGTATTGTCATTTAAAAAAAAAACCGTATGTTGGATCCGCTCGCACGAAGTTCATTCCCCCTCAAAATGCATTTACCAGATTCGTATTATTTTGTATTCATCGCATCCTCGTTTTCCATTTTATTATTAAGTAGAAAGATAAGAGAATTTCGTATATAATCTACCACTATTATTACTACTACTACTACTACTACGATAATTACCTAATTATTGAAATTATTGGCATGAAAGAGAACAACAAATGAAAACAATTGGAAAATCTTTACTTTTTAAGCTTTTTGTACAATGAGGCAGTGACGTTACTTTGTAAATATGTATTGCCTGCGAACCGAGTCTCGTCGATACGAATCCAATGAATTTTTCGTTTCTCGCAAAACTCATCATCATTGTTTCTCTCGCGATTAAAAAGCGAACACTTCTCATTAACGTGAGTAAATTTTTATGAAGTCTCGCAAGCTCGACTCATCCTTCGGATTCGTACCGACGTGCAACAAGTTGATACACGTTAAGCTAATTATCGATACAAGCGAATAAGTAATAATGATAGATGGACAAGTGTGATCTCAAAATTTACTAGGTCCGCGGCTCGATTGCGCAGTATCGTGAGAAATATAAGAACAAAGATTTAAGGAAAACGAAAAAAGTAAGACAACGGATTGTAAATCGAGATAATTCGAGGATTGTAAATGCTCGCGCGCATTGAACGACGACGTTGGTTTTTCTTTTCCTTTTATTTTTCGTGATGTTTGCGATTTAGATGGGAATGAAAAAAACTACGTAGAATTGAATAAACTTACATACATATGTGTATATATATACATGAGCACATACATGCATATGTATATATATACATATTTGTATAGAGTGAAATTACCGATTGTCACTTTAATCAATGTTGCAGAGACGGTACAGTGGAATTGGACGATAGTCGAGTGAACAAAACGAAAAGTTTTTCTTACATTTAACCGAGCAATCTTCCTGTACTAATTTGCGTTTTATTCTTCTGTTCTAATTAAGAAATAAAACTCAAACTCTAAAAATGTAATCAATTTATCATCGACCAAGTTTGTTATCAGTCTTTGATAGTTCTTTTTTAATCAAACGTCGATTAAAGCGCGATTGGCGACTGAAGAAAAAAATTGTCGAATGTAAATTAATTCCTTTTGAAGGGATTGAGTAATAATAATTAAGATCGTGCGATTGCTCGTCTACGTATTATTCTTACTTTCATATGGAATATTAAAAAAAAAACATATACACACACACGCACACACGCATTGTTCAATTCTGCTGTACACTTTTATGTGGGCGCGTTACTTTTACCATCGACTTTCACAACTGCGCTAAGAAATTGATGCAACTTTGATGTTTCACGCAGCGCTAGATTATTATTATTATTATTGTTCTTTAACGAGAATGAAATTTTTGGGAAAAGAAAGGAAAACGAAATTGCCTGTGTATCGTTGAAAATTTCGAAGATTTTCGTCGAGTCGATCTCGGGTTTAAAAATTTGTTTGCGAAAGAAAGAAAAGAAAGAAAAAAAAGAGAGAACATATCTTCATTCCGTCTAATAAGGTTTTACAGGACACTGCCCTATACAAGTTAATGATAATGTGCGAATTTAGCGCGGAAGCGACTCGCGAAACGTTGTAAATTGTAAGCCTGAAAACATAATCGCTGATCTTCGTTTTGGGTTTATACCGTTTATTTTCTTTTCTTTCATCCACTTTTTGCGTTGTCGGAATTTTGTGAATTCTGTCGAGAACCGGAACGCCGAAGGACGCGACGCATACGTTGCATTTGTATTTATGGTATGAAGGTGAAAAGCATAAAAAAATGGAGAAAATAAGAAAGTGCATCGAAGTATCGGACGATGTTGCGTATGTGTGTATGTGTGCGCGTGTGTGTATGTGTTTATGTGTGTGTGTGCGCGCGTGCGCGTGCGTGGTGAAGATTCAAAAAGAGTGAAAATGCGATGCAAACCATCGAACATGTGATAATCGATGATCATTGCTATAAGGAGCACACCCTGTATCGTTTATTCCCGATTCATCACCCGACTAAACTGTAATGACCCAATATTTTTTTTTAGTAATGATAATAAAAATTCAAACATAGTAATCGATCGGCTCGCGTCTTTTATTTTATCCAATTTATGCGACAGTGTTAATAAACAAATTAACAAAGCAGGTTTCGCGAAAATGTAGTTTGAATTTGAACGGACAATTTCAAAATTCCCGCCGTTAAAATAGCGCGGGAAAAAGACATTCTGTCGGCCATTTTGAATATTTTTGTAGGCCATTTTGTCTGAGTCCGGTTTTTGTAGAAATTCGATGCTGGGAGTAAGTTTTAACGTTAATAGGGCTATAGCATGGCGGCAAATTAATACTTGCTTATTATGAATAAGGAACATTTGTGAAAAGATCATTTTAATTATTGAGTACCTCAAATATAACCTCAAAATATCGAGACGAGAGCTAGAAAGGCTTCAAACTATGAAGAACGGGAGACGCGAATACGTAAACGACACTTATCGTCGTTCGTCACAAGGTTAAATTTTACGGGGTTTCCAAACCTGCTGCGTAAGATAAAACTAACAAATTAGAAAGAAGCCCCTTGGACTGTGAAACACCCACTGGCGTTTAATTATTACGGTTAACATTGCGAAATTTTCGATCGTTACATTCGTCACTAAATGCCTTCGTTTTATTCTTAGAGTAATGTTATGAAGATATAAAATTAAGGATAATATTTTGTATGCAACATTCAAAGTATTCCAATATGGCGGCTGAAAAAACTAGTCAAAACAACATCGCAAAATATTATTCGTATACATAATTGAATAAATTTCATAGCTAAACGTAGTTGTAAAAATTTAATTTTTTCAGATAATAATCTGAAAAATTAGTTAATAGAATGATAAAAATTATCAAATAAATTAATAAAATTCTTTAACTAATAAGTTAAAGGATTTTATTAATTTATTTGATAATTTTTATAATTCTATTAATTTCATTAGAATCGCGTTAGTTAATTTGTGTTAATTTTTTTTCGGACTGAGAATTAAAAAATCAAATTTTACTGACATTATTTATAAACCACGAAACATCATATTTTTTTGTTATTTCTCGCATTACGCGAATTAATATTACATTAAAAGCGACGCTTGCGCGATCAACGATAAATATAAAAAATATCTACTCAGTCCGTTGTCAAGAAAAAATAGGATAGGAAATAAACGAGCAAACGTGCTCTTCGTCACCACACTCGTTACTCGTGGGCCGTGGGTTACTTCGTCTACGGGGTAGGGGATGAAGATCGCGAGTATAAAACCCTCCCCATCGTTCGTATCTTCTCAAACCCGAGCGGGCTTTTGGTGTTAGAAAGAACTTCTTCTATTCTCTCGCATTGAACGATACTCCGCCTTAAGAGTACCAAATATCTCAAAATGTAAGTTGTACAACAAATTGATTTACTTTTCTTCATTGTTTGTGATGTTTTCATTTTTTTCATTTCAAATTTCGCGCGCACAATTTGAATTTTCGCGCGCAAATTCAAATTATCATCTTTAATTCGAAATTGAATAATTTATTTCAGGAATTGCAAAAATTACTCGATTTATGGCGCTGTGGTTGTTCTCGCGTGCTTGTTAATGGTACTGTGCGCAGAGGCTCAGTTGAATTTCTCAACGGGCTGGGGCAAGAGAAACAGAAATTTGGAAACCGGAAGTGGTGCTAATGCGTGCGAATCTCAGGGACGACCGTCGCTGGAACGTCTACTGAATCTTTATAATCTGATACAGGTACCGATATTTATAAGACCGATAAGAATTAATTGCATTACAAAGATTTTGTATGAGATCCGTTCGAGAATTATCTTTTCGTTTTATCAACGACGTATAATAAATTATTCGTTTTTTTAATTTCTTTATTTATAAGTATATTTTACTACATTGCAGCTGGAGGCTCAGTGGATCTTGGATTGTCGAAAACCATCTCACGGATCTATGTGACAAACTATAACGAATTCTCGAAATTTCGGATTCAGTCGTTCAACCGGTACCGATCTCTTGCCGAAGTAGTCACAGTAACTCGAAGATAAGAAACAAAATGTATTATCACCTCAATCGAATCTAACGTAGAAATGGACAAATAGCGATGTATATTTTCTGTAAAGATTAAATGAATTATCCGATTTCGTTGGTTCGCACAATCGGCCGATTAAACCTTATTTTTTGGAAAGAATTTTCGAACGGCTCGTTATTTTCCCGCGTCCTCAAAATTGTATTGAAATAAAAAAAACGGTATTATAAAATTTTTGCACAGTGGTGTTGTTTTCGCTAATTTATTTTATTTAAAAAATTTATCATATTTGTACAATTTGTTGCTCATTATTATTTTGTTAATGTTGTGAGAATATAACGACACAGAACGTGCAATTATGATTAAACCTTTTATTTTTAGCTATATCAGCAAGAAATTTCCAATCGAACAGGACTATTTTCAATCGTCTAACAGAAAATTTTTATTTTTCGACCTCCTCGAGTCGTACGATAAAAAATTTGAATTAAAAAATTGATGTTTTGAAATTATTATTTTTTATCTATTCTTAGAACTTATATTTACAGTTTTTCATAAATTACACACTTTTCGCGGGTTTTCGTTCTTTAATTTAAAACTATCGTAAAAATAACCATGATTTTGCTACTATGCTAGCGCAGCCAACTTCGTGTGAGTACAAAAATACCTATAGTTCACCCTTTAGCCGTTCAGATGTCGCCCCGCTGGTTCAATTCTCGAGGATTGAACCGATGACGGACATTGCTGATCTCCCCTCTATAAACTAGCTATAATCGTCCTGGGAATGATTAGTGTATCCCAGAAAACGAAAATCAAAATCTCCCTGCTCATCTCTGATTAAAATTTTGTTACGTTATGCGGCCAATATCACATAGGTCCGCGCATTTGCGAAACAGTTATCGACGAAACTTCATTTACGTTTTATCTTACGCCGCAGAGATGGCGCTACTTGTACAGTCGAAGGTGCGCTTGGTTTCTCCCACCGGCGATGAGAGCCATTGCGATCCATGTCCATATAGTGAAACTACGTCTGCGAGCAGTTAGCAAAATGGCGTTCGTCATGACGGTTGTGTCTGTTGCGTTTTCGTTACTTCTAACGCCGTTTCTAATGTTTCTACTGGCAATTATATTTCTCGCATCGATCGGCAAGTCTCTCGGTATACGAAAGTTCTACATAAAGCTGCTTCTGGCTCTTTTCGAGGTATGTTCCATTTTTCCAATTTTTCACACAAAATGTCATGAACGTGTAAATTACAATCAGCCCATAAATGCTTCAAACCGCCCATCATACGCATAACGTCAAACATATAACTATTTGTTTCTTTTCAACGATATACATATATATATATATATATGTATATGTATATATATATCAGTTTGATAGATGAATGCATTCTTGCGTAATTGAAAAATTCCGAAAACAAAAATTGTTTTAGGTGTTATAAAAAAATGTGATTATTCGATACGTTGTAAATTCACGTCATCCGAAATTCCACGCTCTAACTAACGTTAACATTCCAAAACTCCAGCAGCCAAGAAGATTACACATGGATTAACAATCGTATCTTTTACGGTGTAAAGTGTCGTGCGATTGTGTATTTATCTCGGCAATATTCCTCCATGTTCAAATTTGGTCCATACATCGTAATGAATTTTTGCCAGGCCGTTGAGAAAATATCATTTTCATCGTTGTCCTTTCGATAATGAAATTTTTGTGATTAAACTAAAACTAGGATTTCATCGTGATCGATGAACGAAGCTAATCGTATGCGATCATTGATTACACGACCGTACGTTCATAAACGTGGTAGAGAATTTTCTCTACATTGAAACTTGAAGAATAATTCAGCTGTTGGCTCACAATTTTTAGGCGTAGGTCATGTTCGTGGAAGATCACCGAATACTTTTAGGACCGATGGTTAAAGCCTCTGATGAAAAGAAGAGAATTATAAATAACATTGTAATTCGGAATACGATATGGATGTCTCGATCACGCAGGATGTATCACACGATATTTCAAAGAGATTCGAGGATCCGTTCTTGATGCTTTTACCTAAAACTAATTGGACCATGTTGTTTCTCTCTTGGCTGCCAAATTCGTTCCACGTGGTGCGAGATTGTGCGACTATAAATAAAGATGGAAATTGAATATTGCAAAACCACAAACGCAAAATAACAAAGTAATCGCTGAATAAACGCGACACGTGTTCTTCCGTATCTTGGTAACGATGCTACGATCTTAGGAAAAGAAGATTGTATATAAAAAAATAAGTATAATTCGAAGATCGAAGGACAAGTTGACGCTAAAATTAGTTTTCGTTATTGCAATGGGACAGTCAAATACGAAAAATTTAACTAGTTCAGCGATGAACTCGATCTAAATGTAGATGTTCCTACCTTGCTCGTACCACCGATCAAAATATTCTATTTTACCTAGAGGATATTTCGAAGTTCGTTCCGGATTGTTAAAACCCGGAAATTTATCATTGAAAATAGTATTCTCATATGGCACTTGAGAGACTTTTGGGCCAAACAGATTGCTATTTTTAATAAGCGACCTTACATCGGAGATATGAAAAATACTAAAGCATTGCACTTTCCTTGGACATTGGGACGTTTAATCGTAACACCAGAAGTTTTGTTCGCTAATCCTTCCTGCACAATTTTGATATTAAGACACTACAAACCTTTGACCTAACTGTAAAACTCAAGATCATTAAACATTGAATCTCAGTCAATCATGCTTGATCTTTGCTATGGCAAAAATATATGCAAATTAATTGATAAACGACGCTGAGAAAAATGCTTCGCATCACTGTATACACGATGATTTGTATCCAATCCCGTTCTGGAAATATCTCCACTAGCCCAATTTATTCGAATCACACAAGAAACAGCGTGCAATCTTATTGTTACCGCATGTATTTGCATCTTGACGATCGAGCATCGCGAAGAAGTTATGTAAATCGATATCAGATTTCTTTCGTTCAACGAATGAGTGCAAGATATGAAAATGCAAAAACAACCTACCTTCTTCCAGTATCGTTGCTCGATCACTATCTACACCGTGCAATCTTCGATACTGCAATTAATCAGCGAATCAATGTCACGTTATCTACCCAGTTTCCATCAGCACATTTTTATTTCTCTTTATTTTCGCATTTCTATCCAAACATTTATTCCAAGTTTGAACGAATAATATCAATCGATTACACGGTAATAAATAATTTGCCAATTAAAAAAACAATTTTTCCTCAAACAGACTATGGATTTTTTACATTGAATCTAGAAAAAGTTGAACCAAGATAATTAGAGAGAAAATCCAAATTTCTGTTTCCTAATCATAATTTTAATCATACGGTTGAATAATTTTTGTTTATCCGCTGAGAGAATTGCCTTGAATTATTCATGAGTGTTATACGAACCATGTTGCACGCGTGCGGTCAAGAACACACGTGGCCTTGGTATACCAGGATAAATATTTGATTGAAAATCTTTAACGAGAACGATCTTAAGAGAGGACCGTACATATTCCATCGTTGTATTTTTATCCAGTGGCCAAATCAATCGACGTTCGGTGTGTTAGCATTGTAAAACCGTAATATTGCTCGCCTCCTCGTTTGCTTACGACGAACGACGACTCTTGTTTACAAATCACTTACCTTCTGCATCAAATTTTCCCACAAGCCAAGGTTCCCGTCGAGCTCGTTTTTGTCGCAAAGAAATCTTCGAGCTCTAAAGAAACCTAATTTTTTTCCAATTATTGCATTCGTCCTACAACGTAAATATTTGAAATATTATTGGAATTAATTGAACGGGAAGTGAGTTACAGGAGCCAAGGTTAGGGAACTCATAGCGATAAGGTATGCGGATAATATCTCTACAGTAAGATCTCCATAGATTTATCGACATGAATCATAGATCCAAAGTCTCCAACGTTCAAAGTATAAACGATGATTAAAAGGCATTGAGAGTCAACTCACAGATATAAATATATTTTTATTATAAATTATATGTTAAACGTAATGTGGAAAAAGAATTATTCATAACGAATATAACGGCTAATCGAGTTTTTAATACGTTCCGTTAAACGGTTGCGTTAAAGAAGCGTGTCTAACGAGTGGAAAGTCCAAAGCTCGTTCGAGTCAAATACCCGATTCGAGAACAATTCATCACACCGTACCGACAATCGTGTACAAAGGTTGTATCAAACGTACCGCTCGATATTCTTAACGAATTAAGGAGCTGCATAACTTTAGGCGCGATGAAATTTTGTCAGAATTCAAGAATTTTTAAAACTAGTCGAATAATGGCTTGTTTGGAAAAATAATTGGCGAAAATATTAATGTGAAAAATTGCAATAATTTAACTGGGGCATGAAGTGTGCTGAAAATTTTATCTTCAAATATTCTAAATGCCAGGCTTGGTAAAACTTCTTTTCTGGAACGTCTTCACGAAAACACCGTTTGCGCTGCCAACGAAATCTTCGGCTTTTCTTATCTGAAAAAATATACTACATTCCGTTAAAGTAGATAAAGAAAAGTTACATTTATCACTAGCAGATTTTTAAGATATTGTCTTATTTGTAACAAGGAAACTGGAGGATGAGTTTAAAAATTCTATGATAATTACTGGGTACGTTAGTTAAATTAATAAATATTCATTCGTCGCCGATCAATATTTTTGAAAATGTTCCGTTTATGAGGACTTAAAACTTCGTTATTTGCCAAAATTTTCACAGATTATTGTCGAAAGACAATACTATCGAGGAACAACTGAATATAAAAATTGGCCTTTTCAAATTTATAAAAGGTTCCTCAACTCTTCCATCAAACAATGAAAACTTATTTATTCACATAATTATTTAATCGATTAATTGTTAAAAATCCAAACATAAAATCTTTTATCAAACAATGAAAACTTATTTATTCACATAATTATTTAATCGATTAATTGTTAAAAATCCAAACATAAAATCTTTTATCAAACAATGAAAACTTATTTATTCACATAATTAATTGTTAAAAAGGCAAAGATAAAAAGAAGGCATTATATATTTAAAAAAAAAAGAAAAATGTTAACCTTGCTTTTGCAACGAAGCAAAGTAAAGAAAATATACGAAAATTCAAAATGGTCAAAACTCTTTGAAACGAAGATTGCGAAATTATCGAAGTACATACGCGTCATGCAAACTCGCGAGTCGACTCGCAAATACACCGTGGCGGAAACGTGTCAAAGCCTCGAAGCGATATGTGGACTTTAATACTTTGGACGCGATGAATTGCGACTGCGCAAACAATAAACAAATTCTTCTACTTTGTCGTTTCGTCTCGTATAACACGATTCGATCTATTTTGGCGCGCAGAGAATTTCTTTTTCTTTTGGACGACCGCGCGAGTAAATTCTTTGTTTACAAAATTGCGCGATGCATTACAGCTCGACCAGACGCAGCTAATTCTGTCATTTTCGTTACACCGTACTGTCATTACGCTGTCACCTCTATGACCCAGCCCCGTTCTAATATCATTACCGTTCGGGTGAATTCGCTTATTCGAATATGCAACGGACCCTTTTTTTAATTACTTCACTTTTTGTATGTCATCATTGTTTCTAACATAAACCCTTCTGGGGATTGTTTACTCGTCCTTTTTTCTCTGTTTGGTTGGCCCTTTCCCACTCACGCTTCGCTCACCTAACCTAACTTTTCGAAACGTGTTTGAGGACGATTTTTTTAAATGTTTTATTCGTCTAAAACACGAGGACACTATAGACAAATTTCCTATCCGGAAATATGACCCTTCCTCCTTGCTCAGCGTTTCAATATTCAATAGGCCACTGAACGGTCACCGCACCAAGTACTGGCCGCGTGAAATGCTGCTTAACATCTGTGACGATCGGAGTCGCACGCTGACCGCGCATCTACCGCTCTCGGCTAATTTCTTTTACATTTTTCATTCCTATTACAATTGTGTAAACAAACTATCCAAAAAAATTTCAAAATGGCGCCATCTTTTTTATAATATAAAAAACGAAATCCTTCATCGATTTCGAAAATCTCGGAGTCGTTTATCATTGGAACCAACTGTTTTTTTTAATCACGCGTGGCGTTTTAAATTTAATCCTTCGTTTTCTGTTTTTGTTTTTCGTCGTACAACGAAAATATTTGTTCTTGCATGTTAAAATTTTGAAAAGCAACAAAAGAAAATGTGCAGCTCTTTGTTTATGACGCACACAGATAGAGATTTCATCCGAGAACTCGAGATGTCGATGGAACACCTCGAAGGTAAGACCATTGTCCGTTTCGTGAGCCTCTGAACAATTTTTTTTAACAGCGCAATTTCTCGACGTGTTACGAAAGGTTGAGCGTTGATTTATTTAAGAAATTCGTACGATCGTAATAACGCATACTTTGTTATTTCGCCTGACTCAAAATTCCAGTTATTCGCCTCGCCTGACCTACATCCGCCATTTTCTGCATTTTTGCAAAAAAGAAATTTCATTCAAAGAAACAGAAAAACAAATTTAATCATCTTGTTAATCCAGTCAACAATTCATTTTATCTTTAAATATTTTTGATATCGTTACATTTACCAAATTCTGATACGATGATAACGATAGAATGCTACAATCATATTAACACTGTGTTTCCTCGCAAAAAGTTGAGCTTACCAAGAAAGAGAAAAATTGAGTGAGAGAGCGGTGAAGAGCAGAGGTTGGCACGTTTATTTTTTCTCCACATTTTTAAACGTTTTATCTCGAATCGCAAACTGCTCTACTCGTGCGGCACGATCAATTCCGCAACTTTTCCACGATTAATTATCTGAATTGCGATACCACAATGTAACATGTTAGCAATGCTCGAACTACAGGGACTATCAGGAAGTAACTAAAATAAAAATCATCCGATAGAAAGTTGGCGATCGTGCGAAGTCTTTTTTGTTTATCAAGTCGTTGAAGCTGGGTCAATGTCATCCCCACTTTTTCGAATAAAAATATAACACGATTTTCGAACATGGTTTGTGATATCGAGTCGAGTTGAATAGCCCACGACGTAAGATCATCCAATGTCATTTGGTCGACATAGCGAGCACTGCTAATCGTTGCCCATTGCCATAAAAAAAATACTCATGAAAAAGAGTATGTGTTTCGATTAATCCAGGAGTGGTCGCGTGAGAGATACTCCTATCTGTGGTGAACTTTATCACTCAACGAGCTACGTATACCAATGATTACTGCTAATGTTACAAGGCGGTTCAAAATCCATTTTTCTTCAAGGCAGGACTCCACTTTGATTGTTAGAATCGGCTGCGCTCAACGATAGCTAATACACTTAGACAAATTTTCGTCTAAAAATTGTATTCTTGTTTTATTCATCATCAGCACCAGTGCTAATAAAAGTAGTTTCAAACCAATTTTATTGTACGTCAACTATTTTTTTTCTCCTTTACAATTTTACTTTAAAATTAAAGTAAATTTGTATTGAGTAAAGTAAAATCTTTAAAAAATCTCTAAACAAAAAAAAATTATGTTATTCTACATATTTATATAGAATAACATAATTTAATATGTAGAATAACATAATATTTTCAATTAGAAGGGTTATTATGTTATTCTACATAGTAGAATAACATAATAATAATAATATTAATTACATTAATTACCCTAATTAATAATATTGATTACATAAATATGAAGAATAACATAATATTTTTAATTAGAAGGGTTATTATATTATTCTACTATGCAGAATAACATAATAATAATATTATTAATAATATTAATTACATTAATTACCCTAATTAATAATATTGATTACATAAATATGTAGAATAACATAATATTTTTAATTAGAAGGGTTATTATATTATTCTACTATGCAGAATAACATAATAATAATATTATTAATAATATTAATTACATTAATTACCCTAATTAATAATATTGATTACATAAATATGTAGAATAACATAATATTTTTAATTAGAAGGGTTATTATGTTATTCTACATAGTAGAATAACATAATAATAATATTAATTACATTAATTACCCTAATTAATAATATTAATTACATAAATATGTAAAATAACATAATATTTTTAATTAAAGACAACAAAACACTAAGTGAATATTAGAAATTCATAAAAAAAAGCTTGTTTCAATGATCGTCACAGTGGGGGACCTGCCTTAATTTTCTCAGTCGACCTTGAACAATTTTCAATCAGGATAAAATCTCCAATTCCGTTTGGTCAATAAGATTGAACGCCAATGTTCGTGATGAAACAAAAAATGTTCATGAACATTAAAAAAAAAGAGTAGAAATGTTTGCATCGCACACCTTTTGTATCGCTCAGTTTGTAATACCGGAAGAGCATTCAGCTGACCATTGGAAACAATAATCTCCGACTGGGGGAAACAACATTGCTCTAAACGTTCTCTTCCTCCTATCACTCTCTCTTCGTTTCTCTCTCATCACTCGACTTTTTGTTGAATTCCCCTTCGAGCAACTCTCGCGAACGATAGCTCGATCTATCACGCATCAACAATCACGACGGAATTAAAAAGTTTCGTCACACATGCATAACACGAGTTCTATCACGCTTTCTCACTCTCACGCTTCCCTTCTCTCTCTATTTATCAATCTATATCGCGTTATCATATTGTTAGATCTCTCGCGGAGCAATGATCCCATTTTCTATTGCTACAGAGATCACGAGCAAACTTATAATACCCACCTCGTAACTTTCGAGCACGACCACGTGTTTCAGTTATTTTTAACGATAGAGACAAAATTTCACTGAAATTTCAATTTTTTCATGAACCCTTTGCAATCAAAACAATTATCGTGTACATAATTTCATCGTCGTAACGAGATTTCTAGAATTCTGCCTTGCAGAATTTCCAATAGACACGGGAACAATTTTTTGTAAGCAATTAAAGAGAGTTAACTCGCAATTTCTTATTTCCCGCGACGATCATTAATGAAGTTATTTTTATCTCCGATAGAACGGTACGCGCATGAATTATTTCTATGAACAAACTCCATCGTCTTGACTCTCGTTAGCTCGAATTACAATTTGCTTACATATTCGCGTAGAAAACTTTGTTTCACTATCGATCAAACATAAAATCTTCTCTATCAACGTTTTGTAATGTCACACTATTATATATGCACAGTCGTAAGCCTCGTTGCATAATCACTGCAACGTCAGTTTTTTGTTTATTTTTTTTGTATCTATTTTTTTTTCTTACTGGCATAACGAGTGTCACGAAGGGTCGAAATACGATGAATTTCTTTTGTCAAAAGTTGCAATGTTATTATAGCCAGTAATTACTTGCAATGACGCATCGGAAAAGACTGTATATTTGTCACATTGATAGTTATCTAGAAATCATTAGTTAACTCCAGCTGCGTTGACCCTGAGTTTTCTTTTCTTACAATTTAATAAAAGTACAAATTTGTTTTCCTGCTGAAATGCATGTTTAACGACATCCTCTAATCTTGGCTGGCCTGAGCGGCTTCCAGCGGTGAAAGTCTTTGGATCCACGTTTAACAATGTTTCGGGTGAAAGTTTAAGTTGGAACAATCGTGACAAGTAGTTCCTACTTAGTATTTGGGTAAATCACAGATTTACTGTTGAATTCCTAGATACGACAATTCCACTGATTTATGACAAGTCCATTAGTTTTATTACATTGTCGTTGAAAGTAGAATTGGAAGATATGCACTTCGTTATTAAAAAATAAAGATACTCGTAAACGAAAGTTCTTGATTTCATTGTGAAGAAAGAATTATATGCAAATCGCGTACAGTTTTTGGCCTTATTTCTATCAGTCGTTTGCTCATAACTCGTCCGAAGGTCGTTTGTACCATGACGAGTCGACGAGACACGTGGTTTCTCTTTCCGGATATGCGAGAAAGCATTGTAATGCGTTTTTCTTTTCGTTTGTCATTCTGACGTCGTCGAGTCGATTCAAACCAACCGCGTACTCCACCCAAATATCTAATATTCGCTGCTACTTCTCAGTGCGATCCACCTTGATGCGACGAATTTGCATAACGAATTTGGAAGCCCACGGTCGTTGGAATCGAGTCTGCCAAAAAAAAAGATAAACGTTATTTTGGAACAAAAATCAAAAATAGATTATCCACCCGGTGCTAAGCAGTACACTTTTTCATATATCGTATAGTGATTTTATCTTCATACTGTGAAAGCGATTAACATATTTACCCCATCGTCCAATTATTTTTTTACAATTTCCTCTTTCTTTTTCTTTTTTATAATTTGTTCACTCTTTTTACCAAACTGTTTTCGTACCGTTGGAGAATGTAATTACCAGTTTTACCCGGAACATGGAACTGGTTGTTCGATGATATGCGTTTATGCATTATTAATTGTTAAAAACGATATTGTTTATGAATTTACTATTTTGATAATGTCTGATGCTTTCAGTATGGACGACAAAATATCGAGAGCGTGAGAAAGAAAAATGGCACTTGGGAACAGGAGGAGAACGAGAGCGAGGACGAAGGTGGTGGACCACCTGGTGTAACGAAGAACAGTAGCGAAGCTGTTCCTGGTATTAAAAAAATTAAAATGCAAAACGGCGGCGTTGGCAACTCGGTGATCGCGAGATCGAAGGATCTCATTCTGTTGCCCGATCCGGACGCTCATCAAAACTCCAAGAATCATACCGAAGTTGCGAAAGCCGATGGAGAATTGCCGGTGGACGTAGGTAACGATAAAGAGGTAAATTTTGTAAAAGCTAACAGGACGATTAAAAACGAAGAAAGTATAACAGCGCATGGAAACATTGTGCTTATAATTTCCGTCTCTCACAGTCTTTATCAAAGGCTTTTGTAAACGAAAGGTGTATGCCTCGGACAAAAAGAGAACTGCAACCATAAAATAATTTTTGTGAGACGAATGCAACCAGACGATACGTATCCTCTCGCTTGTTTCAGAATAGTCCCGGCGTGCGCGATAACGATGTTACTGTCAAAGGCGAATTCGATCCGGCAGTCTGTATGGACTACATCAGAGCCGGTGTCGAGGCGATAATAGAAGACGAGGTCACATCGAGATTCGAGGCTGAAGAACTCAAGGTGATGCGGCATGATTTTCTTTGCTTTTCATCCTTATCCTCGGTTTCCATCGATCGCCGATCTTAAATATGTAATCGTAGATTGGTATCGACGTGAAATTGTCAATTTCGATGATTTTTGTAAGTTTTAATGTCGTGAATTCACAGAATTGGAATCTCTTGACGAGAACGAACAGACGGTACGAATTCATCTCGTGGAAACTCACTGTGATATGGATGTTTGGATTCTGCATGAGATACTTCTTCCTTCTGCCGCTGAGAATATTAATCTGCTTCGTCGGGGTAAGTCTGAACTGTATTTTAGCATTTTTGCAACGTTAGCAGTATTTTTTATTAATGTCTCAAATATTATCGAATTATCGAGTCGACGAATCTTTTATGAATTTTTAATAGCGGAGCATTAAATCTTAGGGACAGTTTTTCAAGGTAGAAATGTATTCTCAGTTAGAACTATTTTGTATGTTTGATTTCATTCTGTCGGACAAAATAGAGGACACCTAATCTATTCAAGTTCTCGCAACATTCTCCTCGCTCCTTTCTTTTTCGATCGAATGCGAAACAAGTGATTCGTCTCCTGTAGACTAACGTGTAAAAGTACATTTAGGTAATGTATCTACTCGTCTCGACTTTGCTGGTCGGTTTTTTGCCGGACAATCGTTTGAAATCGTGGATCTACGCCTACGCGTACAAGACTGCATTCAGGATAATGTCGCGGTCGCTGTCTAGCAATATTACATTTCACAATCCGGAATACAAACCGAAAGCCGGAGGTTTGTGCGCAGCCAATCACACATCGACGATCGACGTGTGCATACTGTCGACGCAGACGACTTTTTCATTGGTAATTCATGAAAATATTAAAAAAGATATCAAAAGGAAGTAAGGCACACACAATGCCTCGCCGGCTTCAACTGGTTCTTGGTTGCGCTTTCATCCACCGTCACGTTTCCAAAGGATTATCAATAATTCGATATATCTCGCATCTCCATGTGAAAACTTTGTATCATTCGTTAACGTCTTTACTAGATACAAAGGAATCGCCTCAGTTTTCATTGTCCCAGGGCAGAAGAGAATTCTATTCGCGCAATCATGGTGAATCTTATGCTTGAAAATCGTTGCGTTTCGTACTGTCGAGTGAACTTGGATTATCTCATACTAACGTATTATTAGCCGCAGGTTACGAACAACTTAAATGAAGTAACTGTCTTTATTTGTTTCTTTTTAATAAATAAAATAAAAAACGACTCACCGAAACAATAAAACTCAAATGCGGAGCTTATTCCAATTTGCAGGTCATGTGGCTGACGGTCTGTACGGCTATAGTGGGCTATGTACCGGAGGGTAGCTTCAAACGGTGGCTGAACTACAATGTCTCAATAATGTGTTTTGCGGTATTGTCCAGCGCACTTTCCTCGGTTATTACCTACCACAACCCTGAAAATCGACCGATGAGAGGCATTTGCGTCGCTAATCACACTTCACCCATTGATGTACTTGTCCTCATGTGCGATAATTGCTACTCTTTGGTATGTTCGATCAAACGGTGCAATTACTACTTGAGAAACATACGTTTATATGCACGGATATGCGTATAAGTGTATGAGTCGAAATCTTTTCCTCATATAAAGTTGCTTTGATCATACGCATAAGGTGTTGATGCAAAATAGAACTACACCGATCGCTAAATCCATTATCATTGTTTTTGTTACCATCACTGCTACTTACGTATCATTTAAGTTCATTTATCATTGCACATTTTATGCAGGAGAAATGCCTCTATTCGTGGAAAAAAATGTATTCCTTATTTTTATTATATAATCCCTAAGCACACGCTACATGTATCTGGGTCATGAAAATAATTTGGGTAATTAATTTGTCCATTTAATATTAATCGAAGATAGTAGAACGTTCGTAATTTCTTAAACATTTGTAAACAAAGTGTAGTTAAAAAATGGATCTACAGATCTTTTTGTAATAGTAATTTTTTCGACATATATAGGTGTATGTAACTCCTTAAGAATCGCAATGAATCCTAATGTTTGCATCATACATCACGCTAATTACATTTGATCGAATTTTCATTTTGTTTCAAATCATCGAATGAAATTAATCGTTTGAATGTAACGACTATAGATTGGCCAGAGGCACGGTGGATTTTTGGGAATTCTTCAAAGAGCGCTAGCTCGTGCATCACCGCATATCTGGTTCGAACGTTCCGAAGTCAAGGACCGAGAAGCAGTAACGAAGAGGTAATGTTATTCACGTACAACTGCGTTCATAAGAGGAATGAAGCTTTGAGAATTTCTAACGTCGTACCTATCGTTCATGTTTAAGACTCAAGAAGCATATCTCCGATCCGACGAATCCACCAATTCTGATATTTCCGGAAGGTACGTGCATCAATAACACGTCTGTGATGCAATTCAAGAAAGGCAGCTTTGAAGTTGGTGGTGTCATTTATCCAGTGGCTATCAAGGTAATTTGAAAGACAAATAGTTCCAGCGGACAAATTCGGAATGATATAGTTACAAGTCATTCGAACAATAATATTCTCGCATTTCAATATACAATCCTCGATTACTTTCCTTCGCAGTATGATCCACGTTTCGGGGATGCGTTTTGGAACAGCAGTCGATACACGATGATACAGTATCTCTACATGATGATGTCAAGCTGGGCGATTGTCTGCGACGTTTGGTATTTACCGCCAATGTATAGAAAAGAAGGCGAGAGCGCCATAGACTTTGCAAACAGGGTGAAATCTGTGATAGCGAGACAAGGTGGTCTCGTCGATCTGCAATGGTAAGTACTCCGCGATTGTATTAAGATGAATTTGAAAAACAAAAATAGTATCAACGTTTCGAGAGCAACTAGAAAAATGTGTTTGTTTTTTTAACAGGGATGGTCAGCTCAAGAGAATCAAGCCGAAGAAAGAGTGGAGAGAAAAGCAACAGGAAGAATTTAGTAAACGACTGAAGGTCGAATAGATAATTTTTGGCTAACTCGTTTCTAGTCTTAACACTCATTGCACGGTTAATCGACGCCATTTGAAATTCCATTTCTCTTTGCTCCGATTCAACTTTTATCTTCGTCATGAAACACAATTAACCGTACGTGGTTCATCCTCGTTCACGCGTTAGAACAATCTTATCGCGTCAACAAGATCGAACAGATTTTTTTCCCTCGTCAATTATGTTTTCATGCAACATATGTTTGTTCTTTTTTCATCTTTTCGGTTCGCGGAAACGCTCTCTGTCTGAATGCAAAGTAGATTTCGTTCCTAAGATACATTAGTCGCCTAGAAATAGCTTCGGACGAATCGTGAAGACCCGGCAGTTTGATAATTTTCTGTCTCGGTCGTAATGAAATACGATATATAACTTTTAGATATGCACCGAAAATCCGGAAAAATCGTTCGGTCGAGAGCACAAATTTTTCAAGAAACGAAAAGAAATTGAAAAAAAAAATCACTCGGCTACCATGATCCGTGGGTCATGGTGCCGCTCTTCCCAAAATTCGAGTTACAAGAATTCTCGAAATGCGTATGAATTTATTCGACATACACGTATACATATATATTTATATACATACACATGTGTGTGTATGCGCCCGCGCGTGCGAGTGAATATAAATGGTGCATTACAGATTCGTTTTCCACACAAAAATAGTGATGTTTTCAAAATTCGATTGTTTCCTTTTTTTTTCTTTTAAGAATCATTAGCACACACACTCCAAAATCGACAATACGTCGGGATTCCGTAATTATACTAGCATTAAGTAGTAACGAAATATCATGTCAGTTTCATACTCGATGAAAGCGCATGTACAGTAGTAGATCGTAGAATGTGATGAGAGATAATGTGAAATTGTGGGAGCTTGTCTCGTAGCGCTGTATTAAAATGATCATCAATATTTTTCCATTGTCGTTCGCACGACCGTTGTATATTTCGTTAAATGGATCGAACGACTTTAATGGAAGAAAAACAAAAACCGATTGCAGTTATGTTAAACAATTCAGAATGAAAGAAACAAAACACACATTCATCACAGCTTTTAGGCGTTAGGTTTGGTTACCGCAATGCCAAAAATTTACCTAGTATATTTTACTACTTTTATATTTAACACCGTTAGAAATTGTCAAAGAGAGATAAACACGAAAAAAAGAATGGCCAACCAAGCATTAACTCGTCTACAGTTTGATCGTCGATTGTCGCGGAAAAGTCCACGATACTCTAGTGAATTAAAAAGGAAAAATAGCATAAAAATCGCTGAAACAAATGTAACAGAAAGAACCAACGCGACTTTGATGTTTACAGGCTATGGTGGATCGTACCGGGGCGTTTCAAAATTTTTCCGTATATATATGACTATATATATATATATCGAGTTAAATAACAATTATATATTGTTATTTAATGTTATTCTTTTATCATTGCGCAATGTGTTTGCGAACGAGGCGAGGATGCATTTGGCAGAATTAATTTTCGATAGGGAAAAAGTTTGTGATTGCAATTGTGAGAATGATTTTTTGCTTTATTTAACAAAGCTAACTTAATGATTGTAATTGTGAAATCTGGAAAACAGGCCGAAGAGATTGATGGAATTATTAATGCTCGGTGCCCAGTATGTCTTCTTTCATTACTAAGATTGGGCCGCGACAAGTATATTTTTGTAATATCTATTAAAGTGTAGATATCGTAAGGGAAGAGAAAGAAAAATAGAACGAAAGTGTCATGTACCTGCATCGCTCAAATATCCGATAAACGCGAAAGAAATGAGACCCGCTAGTTTTCATTTGTATTTATTTTTTTTTCGTCATTTTGAGAAGAAAAACACCCTTTCATAGTGCAAGCACTTTTATGTGTATTCAACCGAACAAGATATTCTTATACGTGTAAGAAAATATACTAGTCATACGTGCTTCTAACATGAAAGGGTAACTCGACATCAATTGTCGCGCTCCAACTTTTCGTGTGAGGCATTTGAAGCAATGGCGGCGTGGCATTGTACTTGACATTTTTTAAGGAATGGACTTTTTCACGTCGAGCGAAAAAGCGAGGGAGAGACCCTTTTACAAACGATCGATATCGATCACTGAATGAGTAGGCAATTATTAGTAGTGTATAATTTTAAAAATACTGTATCCTTAGCCGCATCACAAAGTGTACTCCTCAAACGTTGACCTAACGACAATTACCGAAAACGTTTCTAATTGAAACGATTTGTTTTGGATGACTCAGCGATAAAATAAAAAATGTAATTGTTAAAGTATTTCTCGTATCTTACATATTATTCGGGGATTTGTCTGATACCAACGATCCAATAAATAAACCGTAACGAATGTCGTCCGACCTGTACAAATTTAAAGTTAAAAAATAATTTTTTTTCAGCTTTTTCGATATTTCAATATGTTTTTGAATCACTTTTTACCACGATTCTAAGAGAACATTTTCGTTTTTCATTCGCTGTTTTTCATAAGATTTGATGTTAACAATGTTGTCAGAAAACAGTTTCTACATGGCATAAGTTTTTATATTCTACATAATTGCTATAAACGTAAGGTGAAGTAATAATGAAAAAAGGAATCACATCGAGGTTTTATACAATAATTTTTATTTGTAACAGTTTATCGTGATATAAGAGACACTCGGAAAGGAGTTTGAATTATTTAAGCAGAAATTTGTTTCGTCTCATCGAAACCGCGACTTTCTCGTTCTTTTTGGGCTCTGTACATTTCGAGCACTTTTTCTGTAGCAGACTTCTCGTATACCGGAACAGCTCCAAGATTGTCCTGCATAAAACAAAATATGCCTCGCAAAAGATTCTTCACATAACAACAAAGAAAGGAAGTTGTACTTACATTAGGGAACTCCATCAAATTAAGCGCGGGATCTCTGAAAGTGAACGGTGTCCAGGGACCCTGAATAGATGGAAATTCGGTATGCCACATTTTTCTGAATCTCACAGCTGAACCATCATCATCTTGAGTTCGTACCAACTCCATCCACTTGACGATATCTTCCCTTATAAACTTACTCACGATAATCCATTGATGATTGCCGTTAACTTGAATTTTTGTTCAACAAATACGAATTTATCAAGATCAGTTCACAAAAGTGCAATTCTACATGATACAAAATATTCGCAAAACTTGGAAAAAATAAATAAATCCTTCAAAAGGTTCAACAATAATTCTTTTCTGAATTTTGCACATATAGAGATGACAAGCTTTTGAAAATATCAATTGGTACTTTATTAAATGTATTTCCAAGTTCTCGAAATGATTGTTTACTGCATAGCTTATTCAAAAACTGTGTACATTTATTTAAATACTTACGATATTCGGCTTTTATTATGGGTGATCTGTGTCTCCTTGGTTTTAAATATACAACGACACCAGGATTTTCTTTTGCGAAATTTACCAAGTCACTCTCAATAAAGTCTCTGTAAAATTAATCAAAGCTGCATATAAAGTACAGGTATCATCAATAATGGTGTTCCACTGTACTAGACATCTCCATACTAGAGTATGCTCACGGGTGGATGGAAGATAAGCATAGTTCTTGTTCTACCATGAATTTTCGCACAAATAAATGATTTCGGACTTGTTGGAGAAATTTTACTGGATGTATAAAACGATACCGTCGAGAAAGCATCGTATTTTGTGAGAAAATAGACAAAAATAATTATTGTTTATTTACTGAACACTGGATATTCTGTGTTTTTGTTGTTATCAATTGAAAAACAAATAAACAAGCCGGTAAGTATGCTGGTCGAACTCTCGACGCCATTATTGTGCGGGTTATATTAGATGACAGGAGGTATGGCTTAAAATGAGAGTCACTACGGGTATGAAAAACAGTTTTTAGCAGTATGCAATATATTTAACTGCATTTTGTGTGACGAAAATGCATTCTGTATGACGGAAAAATCAGCAACGGAAGAGGTTAGATTTGCTTAACATAGTTTGCTTTCGCGGTTCACCGAGTGCTTACCTCATTCCTCTGCTAGATCCACTATGTTTACAAAACTTTAATGTTACACGCTGCAATTGACACACATAACGTCCTATGCCATTAGCCAAAGCCGCACGTGGAAAGGCCGATTTGAGAAATAAATGACTATTCGACATGTTGGAGCCACAGTGTTGATAAAGGTTATGACGTAATATATGTAGGACGTAGGACAATAATGCAGTGTCGTTTCAATAGCCACAGTATTCACCATATACATTACTACGATAGCTTGCGGCTAACTTAACGTGGGTACAAAAAAAGTTCATCCTTTGGCCGCCCAGATGTCGCAAAACCAACTCTCGAGGTTTCAACTTTTCTCTAGGTACACAATTAGTAGGATGATATGATTTCGTAGATATAATTTTAATATTCCGCAGATCCTACGAATTTGTTTTTAAAGTTCTAAAATCTTAATGAAAAATAAATTAATCTCTCCCTCACCGACTACGGTTTTAGCAAAATATATATGAAAGATAAATATTATGCGGCCAATGTCACAGAGGTACGACTAGTAGCATTACATACACGAAAGTAGCCAGCATCTCTAGTTCACCACATAAAGTACTAGATAGTATAAAGATCGGAGCTGTCGCGTAAATTTTTACAACCGTATGAAAGCGATTTTATACTTACACTTTGTAGATTGCTCTCCGATATCCAGAGCCGTTTGGTAGGGCATACTTGGAGATAAACAGTAAGATCCCAAAATAAGGTATTAACTATAGTCATATTTTCCCTAGAAGTACAGTCCGAATATATACCTAGTTTCGATACTCGTGATAAAAACTGTCCAACCATTTGGTAGTTGAAAGTCGTGGTCAAATGTCTCGGCTATCGTGATTGGCTGATACGCCGTATTGGAGCACCCGTTTACTAGTTTATACGCTGCCTATTGGTCTAGATTGCGACCAAGAAGAAAGTAACTTCGTATCGCTCGGACCTATATTTCGGACGTAATATCCTCGTCGTTGTTCGTGTCGTCGCAGTAGCGTTTTCAGACATTTTCTCTCGTACCGCGAGCGATACGTGCACGGAACGTTTTGGAACGCCAAAAAGGAAAAACGTATATACATATGTATATATACATACATACATACTAACTATACGTACGCGAAACGTTGCGGGGTGTGAACTCGGGTTACCGTAAGCGGAGAAACCCGCACTCTAGCACACACAATAGGTGAAAACCTTCTGTGGTCAATGGCCATTGGGGAAAAAAATTGTTCGAAACACCGTTAAAGTGATTCTCGTTTTGTTTTTCCAACATAATTGTGTAAAATGTAGTCTTCACCGCGTTCGCGGAGTAATCAAAAAAAAAGAAAACAGTCCCGGTAAAAAAAAGACGTTGCGCGACGATTAATTTCGGAGAAGTGACGCTTTAACCCGTAAACTTATTTATTCCATGACTCCTCTACCCGATAATACGTAAGTAAGACGGAAATCTGAACACACACCCTACTCATCAATTATTTACCAATCGCATGCACGTTAAGAGAGTCCCAGTCTCGTTTCTTCGGTTTAATCGCCAGATGCTCGACCATACCTCGTAAAACTTCGATCGGAGTTCTCTCTCTCTCACACACACATACCGTACCAGCCGTTTTCGTTATTACTCCAAAAATGTCTCGGAAACTACACGCGCTTCGAAACTCTTGGCTGTTTACTTTCCACCGATCGATGTTTTTTTTTTGTAAAAAACAACACTCCGTCTAATTCACCTTGACAAAGGGAAATACGCACGATTCACTTCGAATATATACACGTATATATATATATCTATATGTATATTCGTATGTGTACATATATATTCATTCACAATATATATGTATATATATACATCTTTTCTAGGTTAGCGAAAAATGACAGTATTAGAAGCAGAAGAAGACTCGGATGAACGTTCCGTTCCACCTAGGAAAAAGTTTTGCCTTTCCCTACCACGACGCGAACATAACATTAGCAGGACCATTTCACAGCCCCCTCACACATCTACACGAGGGGGCTTCTTGGTCGGTCAGGATCTTCCGTACGGTAAGACCGAATGAGCACGCATTGATTAAGCAATGATAGAAATTTTCACCAGGTACTTGCGAAATTAATTTTATTAAAATTTAATCTAACAAGGTACTATCACGATGACTTTATATAGTGAAATTCCCATTTACCAATCTTGTTGACCTTTTTGCATTAAAGGTCCATCTGCGGAGCATGATGAAGTATTAAATGTTCGTACATTTTTCAAGACCTACGCTAATTATGTCCTGACATCTAAGAGATAATTTCTAAAAGTATTCTGTGTCTATACGACTGGCCAACTGGCGTATATTTGATAATAATTTGTTCTAGAAAACAAGGACGAAATTGTGAATATTTAGTATTGTCCATACTCCTTGTGTGCGATTAGGAATTGCTGCGTCATTATGAATAATTATGAAAATTAAGTAATGTGGTAATTATTGTACCTTTAGTAATTTTGAATAATGAGATATTTGCTATAAGTCTGCTAACTAAAATTATCGTTACCATTTTTTATATAAAATAATATTGATTTACTGGTTCTGTTTGTTTGCCTTTGGCTCTTGGTTCGGTTAATAAATAGCAAGCATTTAGTGATGAAAGCAATCGTAAGCTGCTAAATGAATGAATTATGATAGGAATGTTATGGCTCGGATAAAGGGATGTTCGATTTTTAAGAATTATGAATTCTTATAAAGCATATTTTTCACACAATTTTTCTTAAAATTGGAAGGCTCGAGCAGGATGTTGAATGGATACCGAAGTCAACTGGGCCATCATCAAGATCCGGTCTGCGATTACATTGGAGCTGGCTCCGACGGATTGAGAATAGCTACCCTGTGCAATCTTGGCAATACTTGCTTCCTTAACAGCGTTTTATACACGCTTCGCTTCGCACCGTCTTTCCTGCACAATTTGCATCATCTTGCAACCGATCTCTCAAACCTAAATGAGAAGCAATTGCAAACCAAGGTAAACAAAGAATAATTATAACTTGTAACTTTTCGTCGCACAATGCAACACATCTTGAGTTTTTTAAAAAATATCTTTTGATAATGGATATCACAGGTGAAGTCCTCGTCCCTTGGCAGAACTGGTGTCTCGTTAACGGCTAGTGGAAGTCGCAGCTATAGCAGCAAAGATCTGCTAGCTCTGGCTGGTGTCGGTGAGCTCAACAAACCACGCATCCAAGTCGCTACGGAAAAGCTACACGATCTGTTTATGGCCCTGAGGGTTTCAGAGGCTCGTGAAAGCAGCGAACCCTATCAACCTGATGCGTTTTTACAGGCTCTAAGGTGACAACCGCGACAACCTGAGAAAAAATATAGCTTTTTTCTTTAGAGACAAATAAATTCGAAATTTATAATGGAATTCAACGAATAATAGATCTGATTTGTATTTTACAGGGAAGTGAATCCAATATTCGAGGGAAATCAGCAACAGGACGCTCATGAATTGTTGGTATGTCTTTTGGACAATATTAGGGAAACGTTTCAATTGCTCGTGAGGCACAGGGAGAGTCAATTCGGTCAAAGTAACGGTGGTATGACGGATTTTGCGACCGAGCGTATGAACGATTTACAAACCGAGGTCGGTGGTTCCGGTAAGAGGGCACTGCGAAAATCTTGGAAGAAGAAAAAAGTAACCAACCGGGGAAGTACAACGTCATTAATACAAACGAACGTAAACGGAGTCGCGGTACCTTCCAGACCCTTCGAGAACGGTCATGCCGAATTCACGGGGAGCAACGGCGAGCTATTTTCCCATCGTCCGGAAAGCAAAAAGTGTTTCATATCCGAGGATTTCGAGGGTGTAAGCTTGTTGCGGACGACCTGCCTCGAATGTGAACACGTGACCGAACGCAAGGAAACATTTTGCGATATATGCGTGCCAATCGAGACAGGACGCTCAAATGAGAAGGGTGAATATTTTATCCATGACGAATCGAAAAGAAACAAGCTACGCAAAATTGGAGTAGAACTATATAAAAAATTGAATTGTACCTTTCAGATGAGGATGGTAAAGCAATGGATAGTGAGGTTTATCGGCGGGCTGTAGTAACCAGCGAGCTTCTGTGCGGCAGGGACAAATATTGGTGCGCCAGCTGTCTCAGATACAACGAAGCACGTCGTGAAGTATGCTTTCCATCCTTGCCAAGACTTCTCGTCCTCCAATTGAAACGATTCTATTCTGCTGCTGGGTAAGAAAAAGAAAAGCAAACTTCTTCTCATGTAATCTTCGAGAAACTTCTTTCGCGCAGGGCATAAGGTATATTCTGACTGCATTTGGATCGCATCAAAAATGCAATTCATTAATGTTCCGTCACAATGCAGCGGATTGAGACGCAATGTAGGTTAGCTCAGATAGAATTATGGCAAAAAGTAACTAAGCTACATTTTTATCCCGATTCATTGCTCCGTGCCGAAGAATTTACAAATCGCGTTTTGCTCCTATCTCTCTCGAACTCACGAGAGACGGAGGATACTTATAACCTATAAAATTGCGTCTCAAGGGACTCAGTTCTTATCTCGCTATACCGTTTAAATGTCTCTCTCTTTCTCTCGCAGCTCGATGGAAAAAATTAACAATCACATGCCATCCCCATTGACGCTGCAATGTTTCTGTGAAGAATGCAACGTTGATCAATCGCATCGTGGTGGTACAGGCAGGCCTGCCGAATCCCGTCACGTTTACAAGCTCTATTCCGTGATAATGCATCAAGGGGCAACGATGACCGCCGGTCATTACATCGCGTATACAAAAGTGCCGGACGAATCGATGTTCAGCGAGTATTACAGATGCGATCGGGATTGCAAACGTCAGAACATTGGGCAAGGCGGTAGCAGCAGCAATACGAACAATCAAACGTCCGACAAATCGTCGAGTATATTGAAGATATTCCGAAGCAAACCGAATATAAGCGAGAGCAAGGAACAACTGATGAGAGTCGGTTGTCGTAGTATGGAATGTTGCGGTATTAAACGTGGCAAGCACTCGGGCACGTGGCTCGAGTGCGACGACGAGGCTGTACGCGCGATACCCGAGCGCGAATTGCAAGACAAATTAGCGCCTAATCCTCGCAACTCGGCGACACCGTATCTCCTGTTTTACGTGAGATCCACGACGTAAGCATTCCTTTCGTTCGTCCACCACCAACACCCACTCTCTTTCTCTCTCTAAGCCTCTATCTCTATCTGTCCTACCCCCTCCCCCCGCCCCCTTACCACAAATGTATCAAATGTCTTCGTTTTAAATTAAAACCTCGAAATACCCACAGGCAAAGTGTCTTCTCATTTCCCGGTTTCCCTCGAGGGCTAGAAAGCTGCTGCACGTTTTTACGAATCGTGGATGTGCACTGTTAGTAATGAAAAACATTCGTTCCGATAGAATCATGCAAATTATTATGGAAAGAGTAATTACATTCATTTTATTTATACCCATTTCTTTTATTTTCGAATCCTTTTTTGGGGTGTTTTACGACCCATCCAAATTTTTCCTTTTTCCGTTTATGAAAATTCCCCTACCCATACTTTCGCTGAGTTAACTTTCGGGAGCGTCTACTGAAGATTATTTCTTCTAAAATGCAAGGAAATCCAAGAAAACTCACGACAGATACAGTTGGTTCCTTCCAAATTGTGAGATTTCTTTCTGCTTGAAAACCTGCAGACGCTGAAAGATCAACCTTCGGGAGAATGACTTCCCGGGTTACAAGATATAGGTTCGTGCAGTGCTAAGCGGTCCACGCACCAGGTAGTGGCGACATAAAATGCTGTTTAACCTCGATGATCGCTCAGAGCTGCACGTTTACTTATCGCGCGAGAGTTTACAATTTATCATTTTATATGATTATGCCTTTTTAAAATTGCGATTTCTTTCGTTTTAAATTATTTTTATACACCTTTTTTTTACAATCAACATACTTTTTGTCGGTCTTTGGAAACGGTGCGCATCGCCGATCCCAGATGGTCGACGTCAGGCCTCCTCCTTAGAATTAAATATTGGATTCGTTTGCGGTGTAGAATATATAAATATATTTTTTTTAATTATTAATTTAATGATAATTAGCAATTAATTATTATTTTTTAGAAAACGAGATAAAAGAAGAACATATTATATTTATAGCGAGGCGCTCGTTATTTTGTAATCTCGCAAAAATGAAATGAGTGCCTATTAAAGATAGTATTTCCAATTATCTTGGAGTATATCCGTTTGTTTATAATGTCAATCAATTTAACGGATAGAAAATTTCGAAACTTTGATCTTACGTAGATCGTCGAGGAACGCTGCGGTTCTCTGTGTCGTCCGAATTTCGATGAAAATGCGATAAAGCACAATTCCTAAAGTTACGAAGAAAATATTCATTATACATTAAACATTACTTTTACAAAAGTATTCGTGCGTGACGTTAATTTTTGTGCGATCACGATTTTCTCGAGGTTGGCCAGTGCACACTGAAAATTAATCATACTCGAATCGAAGCGATTATTAATCCACGTACAAACAATATTTTTTATTTTTCGAAACAAACGAATTCGACTTGCGTTCGACAAAATTATTGTACAACATTTGTATGAACAATTTTTCACCTCTTAGGTCGATACGTTCGTTACCTAGCGCTTTGATCAAAGATTTCAATTTCCGTCTCAGGTACGCACAATTGATTCGCCCACACGAGTCTCTAACGCGAGCTCGCTTTTATTCCACAATTGAATAATTCAATTCGATCGGTGTTCACGGGACAACTACCGTCCCACTTTTTCCTCGCACGTATACGACCACGAGAAATCGTATAACGATATAATTTTTAGACCCAAGCAGTGTCTACTGTTTTTCCTATCGTTCTCCGTAATTTGCGTTATCGTTATCATCATAATTTTCTTTTAAGTAACCAAAATGTTATATACCTCGAAATTTGCTACGTTGAGAGAAAAAAAAAAGAATGAAAGAAAACAAAGCGTCTAAAAGGTGAAAATATATTTTGAAAGTTTTTCCATAGATTTCACGTAGTAATTTTGTTCGTGAGCAAAGGGGGTGCGAACAGGTAAAAGTTTGTAAATGGAAATACCACGACGGTCAGAGATACTCGTTATGGGTCGTCGTCGAGTCAATCATACGTGGCTACATATCCATATATCGATTATTGCGATAGGGGTCAGTGGTGGAGTTGCGTTCTATCCGTCAGACCTGACACATCGTTGCTTCGACAACGGCGGGCCGGTTGACATTCACATTTCGACGCTCGTACACGTCGATTACCAGCTACGTGGACGATTAGACATGAAAGATTCGAATTTTGAAAAATAAGGTAAGTCACGACAGCGACAAGCTCGACCAATTTTTTCGTGACTTTTGTAATTCGAAAAGTGCGTACGATTTAAAAAATTAAAACAAAACGTTTCTTAAGTAGGCCAAATCGAATAATTTTGTAAAAAATCGAGAAATTTATATCGTACGATATTTCCCTTTGATCGATTGTTTCGATAAATTATAAATTCTTGAATTTCGCGCGATAACTAAAGTTTGAATTTTTTAACGAATCGTTATCGATCGATAACGTCTCGTTTGAAATTTTGTTTACCTCCGTTGGAAAGTTAGTCAAAAGTGCTGTTTAGTATAATGTTTATTAGATTTGTTGTTGTTGTTGTTTTTTTCGTTAAGTGTATTTTATTTACATACTCGATATAAGTCGTATCTTATTTATTCTTGTTACGATTAATTCTCTATTTCATTTGCATAATTAACGAGCGACAAATCGACAAACGATTAAAACCTTCGAAAAATAGTACATTTAACATCGCGACTAGGTCGCTATGGTGAGTAAAAATGATTCAGTTTAACACAATATTAGGTTTTAATGCATATTATTGGCATTGCCGTGTATAAAGAAACGGCGAGAGCGGCGTTCAATCGATCAAGCTGCCTGCCGTTGCGACACTTCCAACTTGCCACTTTCTTATTTTATTATTATTATTATCATCATTGTTTTATTTTTGTTACAACGATGAATTATTTTTTACTATTATTTCTTCAAACTATTTTATCATTCATGTTTTCTATGAATAAAAATTAAGAATTTATTTTAATTGTCGAATTTGTATTATTTTCAGGGTCTTGATAGAAAATTGAAGTCATGAAGTATCAACAGGTATCGGTAGATTTCGTGAACATGGTATTCACCGCTTTCTCTTACTTGGCACTCGCTGGGGCAGCATGGATCTTCCTACGACTGTTGCAAGCCTGCTTCTGGCTACCTCGTCATTTGAGGAAACAGAATGACGTTCAGAGTATGCTACAAGAAAAGGTGAGTTCATTAAATTCTACAATAGTGTGTACATAAGAGAGTGAGAGAGAGTGAGCACGTTCAAATTCCACGCCTAACTTTCACTCGTCAAAACTAATTCTCACATAAATCTAATCAGCGAGATATTGCACCAAAAAGAATTTTGAAACGACCTGAATTCTTTTTATAGAATTAATAATGTTCGTTGTCGACACAATCTTATCTTTCTTTCGTTGAAAACTGTAGTAAAAAAATTGCGACAGTGGGGAAAATTACAATTGAAATATCCCGCGAAAAACAGCAGCGCTCGCAGCGGCGAAACTTTGTACGAAATGTTTTTATGAAAAGGGACTATGTTTTTTCTATTTCTATTCTCAGCATTTATCCTTGACTATTAACAAAAATGCTACAATATTAATAATGATCATAACAATAATAATAATAATAATAATAACGTTGTTTATATTTTTCCTGCTAGGTGGACAGTTACGAGAAATATTTGCTCGAATGCGAGGAAAAAGAAAAGGCCGAGGAATCTGGCGAAGTTGTAACCGAACCCACGGACGAAGCATCGTCCGACAATGCGGATGAAAATACGAAAGTGGACACCCGCACTAAGGAAGAAAAATGGAAAGAACGACGAGAGTGCCTCGAGATGTTAAAGCGCGAATTAAAGAGAGTGCAAAACGGTGGTGACATTTACGACTGGGACTATTTGCTCGAGGAAGACGACAAACCGGAAGACGAAAAGCAGGAAGACGACACGATGAACGAATTGGACGATGAAAAAATTTCGAAGAAGGAAGAATTATGTCTGAGCGAAGTGGACTGTGAGATTGTCGACGATACGACAAAATTAGTAGACCTTACTGAGGAGAAGAAAGACAAATAGTCTCTGGATTCGATCAAGAATTAAATATCGTGGATAAAAAAAAGTCTTCGAAAGACCTCGAAAATTTAATCAAGTGTGAATTGGCGTGATAATTATAATCTTACGTGATGAGACATTTCACGTTGCTTCAAGCACTCGAAAACAAAAGCAGAGAAAGAAAAAACTACAAATTATATTTCACGAATGAAACAGTTGCGCATAGTTTTAAAATGATTCTCACGCGACGAATCAGTGAATTCATATTTTTAAAAAAATATTTTTCCTTCGATCACTGATTCGAGAAAAATTGAAGATTTATGTTTTTTCTTTAATGATTATTGTAACCAAACGTTTTCGAGATATCACTGCTCGAAGGAAAAATGATAAATAACGAGGATTTTGTGATTTGTAGACAAGATAGATTTGAAACTCGCGTTGCAACTGTTACATTCGTGTCCTTTATTTTCTAGACATTCTTTTTGGATATGTTTTTTTTCGGTGGATGGATGAAACAATGTCTAATAATTAATGAACATATCAGTTGGATTTCCATACTCGCATTCCGTCCAATCATAGTGCCTTGAGACTATGATAAATTGTTCTATTATATCATATTTCTGCCTTACACGTCACGTTTATCTACGATAAAAATGCAACGATTATTCCGTCCATTTTGAGAGATGGCAACTTGCGATCTGAAACTGAATCTAGTTCAATTTAACGATGTAGTTTGACAGGACAACGATGATATATATTTGATAACACGTGCGGATCTTTTACAAAGTAGATATATCGTTTATCGATATATTTCATACAGACGTATGAGAGAGCAATTCATACGAATATGTGTCTTAATGCACCATTCTTCGTAATCAGAGTGCATTCATTCGAGCTCAATGGGTTCAACGTATATGTATTATACATATGTATGTACAATTCACAATGCTCGAGCATTTTGTATACCGCTCAGCTGTATACTTTGATACAATTATAAGGGTCTTGCAATTCGTGACATGTGTTATGTTTGAACTTCACAATTGCATAATTGTACGTGTATCGCGTCTCGATGCTCAAGTATTTTGAGAATTTTTCTGTACGACGTATAGTCAATTAATTCGAAATTTCGTTACGATCTTGTCGTTGGTATCGAGCATTTAGTTTGCAAAATGATTGAATAAACTATCTACGGTTTTAATTGTCAGATATTATTTTAATTGACCTTCGGTATTTCCTAATAGTTTACCCAATTTTATTCTAACTTCGCTATTCATCGAAAATGAATCAAATGGATCGAGTTTAATTTATTTACAATCTCGACAATTCTAATTGTCATTAGAAATAACGATGTTATTCAAAGTGTGATAATAAATTCGATTACTCAAATCTCATTTTATACTATTAATTATGATTAAAATTGAATAATCATAATAGTCTTAGAGCAATAAATGGAAAAAACTTGAGACAGATTGTTACTAAAATTGAACAATTGTTGAAAGTGATCATGAGTGGATAAAGTGCTTTCCTCTCAATTGCCTGACTTTATCAACCTCAATGGTGAGTCGGCTGTCGATAAATACAACTCCAAGCTCTCAGAAGTTCGATACTAGACAAGTGATCCGTTGAAGTTGCTCTAACGCGTTGTTTTATTCATAAAAACAAAACCCTCGATTAAGATAATGGAGAAGCCAAGATGCACGTATTCAATTTAACAACCACAACTGTTAAATTTCCCACCTCAAAGCTCGTTCGACTTTCCATGGCAAAAGGGAATGAAACTTTCTCTACCCTACAATATAAAATAAACATTATCAATAATATCCCTGGCATAAAATTTTGAAATATCTCACAAGGATAAATTTCAATTCATCAAAACATCCCTTATTTTCCATCCCTCGTCCGAATCTCAAATTTTCACGCAAACTTTCGTCCCTCGTCCACACGTTTCATCCCCCATTCTTCGTTCCAACCGACACGACCATTCTCAACTTTCATCCCTTATTTTCTTTTTATCATTTTCTTTTCAACCCCCGTTACGTGGCTCCATCTGTGCTCCTTGTGTATCGCGCATAGACCGACGCGTTCCTGTCGTATTTCCTGCGGCACGGAGGTCGCGTCTCGTGACAGGGTTGAACGTTAGGGGTTGCTCGCAAAAGGAGCCAACCCCCTCCTTCATCCCTCTCTCCGCGTAAAAAAAAAATAAAACCTCTCGCGTGTGCATAACGTCGCGAAACACGACGTTGTGTTGTTCAACGTTGTGGACGAAATTTCGGGACGAAAGTGGCTTGTCATCGCGATTGCGTTATCATAGTA
Organism: Netelia fuscicornis; assembly: GCA_946811545.1. Lineage (NCBI taxonomy): Eukaryota > Metazoa > Arthropoda > Insecta > Hymenoptera > Ichneumonidae > Netelia > Netelia fuscicornis. The sequence continues at coordinate 31,843,470 of OX328016.1, forward strand.
GAGAAATGTCGGGAGAGCACGGTGCATTTTAAGACCGGAGTGGTGATCGTCACCGAGAAGGTGCCGGTGGGTAGCCATGCTGCGCAATCACCGATGGAATCCGACGAAAATGAGAGCGACGGGTCCTCTTGTCAGCTAGGACCTGCCAATAACATGTAAGTTCATCGCGACTCAAAAATTGTTCTCAAAAAAATTTGCAAAAATTGTTTTTTTCCTTACCTTTTTCTCACCTCCCACATGAAAAATAAATTGCACAATATTTTCGCCGCAGTACGTTGCGATATTTGGCGGGCTCCAACGCGCAGAATCCGGATGCTTCTTGTTTTTTTATCAATAACAGCGAACTGTGGAAAACCACGTGCCACGTCACGCGGAAAAGAAGGAGACTACGATTAATTTGATTCTCGTTTATTTAATATTTTTTGTTTAATCGATTCCTTTAGATTTTAATTACGATCGCACAGATTGAAGATTATACTTGTTCGAGATTAATGACAGATTTTTACGAACTAAAATATTCGTTATAAGAAATTTGTATATAAATTTTATTATTATTATTATTATTATTATTATTATTATTTCAATACACAAAAACGTATATTTCATACCAAGAAGAAAAATTGGTCGATTAAATATTTCCCGATGAAACGAAGTTCGTAAATTTTTGTTAAACCGATAAATCGGTCGATACATTTTCCCTCGATTAAAATCTTTTTTTTTATCTATATAAATATTTCTATATTTATCTAAATATTTTATATTTTTATCTAAATAAATATTCTATATTTGTATATTTTTTTTATCTAATTAAATATTTCCCGATAAAACGAAGTTCGTAAATTTTACGATACATTTTCTTTCGATTAAAATCTTTTTTTTTTGTCAAAAAGGTCGACCGTAAAAAATATTACAACCTCGTTGTAAGGTAATATGGATTTTTACAAATTTGATTATCGTTTCGATACGATAAATTGCCATAATAGAGTGGTAAGAATTTTCAAAACGGGATAGAGGTATGTCAAATTACACAATAATGATAAGATCCAAATGTTATGGGGTTGCGCGTAATAATTAAGCGGATAATAGTAACGACGTTTTAAACAACATTGTGACGTTTCGAGCATGGGAGGGCAATATTGGATTTATGGTCCGGGTCTTATATACACTCGACCAGATAACAGAGTTCATCGGCCAGTCACCTTTATACGCCCGTTTTCCGTCCCCCCTAATGACGTTATCGATCTTGCCACCAGCCGCTATTAAACTATACCTCTTATCTATTTCTATCCGAAGAGTTATATACACACGTATCGTTCGCGTCACAAAACAAAAGAGAATAATGACGTAAAAAAAATAGGCAATATTGTCTTTTACGAGGATTTTTTATCATAATAAAATCATAAGATAAAAAAGTTCGTTAATTCGACGAATATAAATTGTAATTTTAGGGAATTTATTCGTTAAATTAATCGATCGGGAAAATTAAGGAGTTAATTTCCGTTGGTGTGAAATTATCGAGAAATTTGACAATTTTTATAATCGCTAAAATCAAATTTTATCGGAAAAATAATTTACGATGAATATGGGATGAAATTACCTGTGAATTTTATCGGCAAATATTTTCTTTATTTTTCCAAACAACAACAATTTATTTTCCCAAGTTACCAAACCTTCATAACCTTTTAAGAAAAAAATTACTCAAAATTGTATTTATTATTAAAATTTATTTATTATTTATTTATTATTATTAAAAAAAAATTAAAAGTCTTTGAATTTTAATCAAAACCGTCGCGCAAAAAGAAACATGAAAAATTTGACGCTTATCAATAATTATTAAGCGTATTATTTATATCTCTAATCGATATCTTCAGCCCGAACAAACGTCGAGACTTTTTATAAGCTGGTAAATAAGAAGGGCGGTGAGAGACACGTGTCATTCCGGGAGGGTTGAATCGAAATATTTCCGTTTCTTCCATTTTTCAAGAATTTGCACACGCGCTCGTTTTCTCCTCTGCGAGATTCTTTTTATACGTTGCTTTTTTTTATTATAAAAATAGAATCGAGGCAGCGAAAGAGGATTCGCCGGTACGTACAACGATCGCCCACTACCTTACGCCCCTCCCTCCCGCCCTTTCATCCCTACAACGAAGGGGTCGCGGCCTCTCGCGACTCTCGACGTGTCCGGCACATCCACCCCGGTATCGCGATACGTATATAAGCCTCGAAGAAAAATTCTGCAACGCACCAACCCTCGAGTGTATCAACCCCTCGCCTCCTCCTCCTTCGCAAAATCCTGAAAAAAAAATTATTTTCTTGGAAATAAGAAAGTCGCTCGTTTTATAAGGAATGGAGAAGAACACGAGTATTACGTAAAAGATTGCAATTTATGAAAGTTCTTATTTCCTCGTACGCTTTACGATCTCTTCGCCATAGCGAAGAAAAGTAAATTGCAAAAATGAAAAACACATTTTATAATTAGGCTTAAGTTAATTGTAAAATTGAAATGAACAGTTTTCTTATAGTAAAATTAAATATTTAATTATAAATATTTAAATTAAATATTGAATATTTAAATATTAAATTATAAATATTTAAATTAAATATTGAATATTTAAATATTTAGTTAATAAAATAATTATAATTAAATTAAATATTTAAATATTTAATTATAAATATTTTAATTAAATATTGAATATTTAAATATTTAATATTTAAATATTTAAATTAAATATTGAATATTTAAATATTTAATTTTATTATTTTATTATTATTTTATTATTTTAAACCAATTCACCATAAATTTTCATACATCGATACGAATTTCTACAGTTTATCAAAAGATAAAATAGAGAATTTATCGTCGATAAAAATCATTTCTTGTCGTCGATAATTCAATCGAATTTCGGTTTACTCAAAAAAAAAAAAGAGGACGACAATATGTGAATTTTACGTCTTCCTCGAAGAGACGATCAAACGAAAACTTCTCGCAATGTCACCTGTTCTTTTTTCGTCCTAGCGTTCGGTCGTACGATCAGCGACGAAAATAGTAAAGGTGTCGATATTCCTCGACATGCAACGAGGTCCTAGAGAGTGAAGAATCCTCGTGGTAAAAATCGGACATAAAAGGAAACACTCCCTCCCACACTCTACATAATATCCCCACGCTATATACAAAAATTCTGTGCTATATAAACGTCACGATCGTAAAACCATCGTCATAAAATTCGCTACCGCGTTATCGTCCTTTTGTATTCGCAGACTTGTCTATCATGAAATTTCGAAAATACCTAAATTTCTCGTGATTCGTAACTTCAAAGGTCACACCGCGTCGATGCAGTAAATTTTATGAAAATGTCAGTAGATGTACGCTTCCGGTAAGTAAATCAATCATCGAGTTTCCATTTTACGAATTTTCTTACCTCTCGTCGGACGATAAAAATGTCGAGGAGAAAGAAAAAAAAAAGAAAAATGTCGAACTGTCAAAATGCGTAAAAAATTGCAAATGTTAAAATCGAATGCACTTACCCAAGGGAGGGGGGTGGGGGCTGAGGAGTGTCTGTCAAACCCGAAGATAAAAGACAGCGTTAATATCTCGAGATCTAACGAATATAATTAAAAGCATCGCTCCTAATCAACCGCTAGCCTCCAGCATCGAATCGACTCGAATCTAAAAATCATCCCTCGTCACTAGTCCTTATCATCTCGAGCGAATGACGTCGACGTGTTCTATCGTTCTTGTCGATAAATATTCCCAATTGTTCTTTTTCGTTTGTTTTTATTCAACGTGGGACGTATACGATTCTGAAAGGACGTAAAGCTTCCATTCTATCCCCTTGATTCTAAGTACGTGTGACGATACCAATAATCAGTAAAATCATTGATAACGTTTGGACATAAGCGTAACTCTAATATCTATAGATATTAATCTATATAGAATACATAATCATATACATAAGAAAGAAAAGCCATAAATACGTATATGATTTCTATATATAGATATATATATATATATGTGTGTGTATATATATATATATATATCTATAAAATATGTATATAGAGAGGAGATATAGTATCAGTGTCGACGTGGGTAACGTTACTTGGTCGCGTGTCGAAAACAGACCATCACGCAGCTCGGTTCTATCGATCTCTCACAGTGCTTGCTCTCCCTGTCCGACGGCGTGAGAGGGAGAGATAGAGAGAGAGAGAAAGCGAGCGAGAGGGAGAGAGAAAAAGCGAAGAGGAGAGAGAGAGAGAGAGAAAGGAAAAGCGAGAAGGAGAGGGACAGACAGACAGAGAGAGACAGTCAGACATGGAGAGACAGAGAGAGAGAGAGAGAAAGGAGAGTGAGACAGAGGAAGAGAGAGAGGAGAGAGAGAGAGAGAGGAAGAGGGAGTATGGACCCCGCCTGGAAGCACCCCACAGCGCTTCCTCTGCATCGCAGCTTCCCAGCATCAGCACGACGGCAATAGCAGCAGGCGGCAAACCCTTCCTCTGCTTCGGTGTACAAGAGCCCGAGCATTTCCTCTCCAGCCTCTCGCTATGATCACCCACGCATTCACTCTCTTTCTATTGCTCTCTCTCTCCCTCTCTCTCCGTCTCTCTCACTTACTCTCTCTGCCTCTCTCTACCACTCTCTGCCTCTCACTCGTTCCCTGTGGCTCGTACTCATGATAGCAGTTTCATCATCCTGCACAATATCCGCCGGCAATACGGACAGAACGAGATGAGTTCCTCCTCAGTTTCTCGTCGTTCGTTTCGCTCATCTCGTCTCAAACTGCTCTTTCAATACATCCTGGATAGTCTCTCTCTATGTATCATACATATGTATGTATGAGTATATGTATGTAGGGTGAGGTGGAAGGGTGTACAGGACAGTCGACGGTAGAGCAATTCCCTCGCGGAAAGATTTTACCTTGAGTGCGATGATGCGGTCCGAAAGCTCGGTTGGCCATGGCCGAGCTGTTTCGTGAGAGGATCACTCGTCAACGTCGTTACCATTATTTGTTACGACCGTTATTATCGTCGCTGCGATTCCCGGGTTTGCGCCCCGGAACGACGGTGAAAATTACGACCGAGACAAATCGAACGAAAAAAGAAATTGTTTCGTGACACACAAAAGCACGAATGTAGATATACGTGCAAATAGATATATATGTAGATATATATGCAAATTTTTAGCCGATGTAATCTCCGGAATGTACAGTCGATTTTCGTATAGGATAATTTTATAGCGAGAAAGATTCTATCTTTCTTTATCGTACGGCGATGATTCATTATCGTCGTTAAGATCGCTTTTATAAATGAATTTTTTCAACCGGAGAGATATCATTTAAATCGTTCGGCGGATCGTCCAAGCGATTCAGCGCTCTTGACATCCTGCCGCCATTTTGTGAAGAGCGCGTGCGCCACCATCTTCTCGTCCAATGGTCCGCGCTTCGGCGACCTATTCGTCGTGTTTCGAATTTCATTTTAACTTCAAGATTGAAATCATTAATCTTGAGCATCCTCCAGGCTACCATATCGGTCAAAAGGGAATAATCTGTTGTTTTTTTAAATAATATTAATGTAATAGGTTGGCTCAACGATGGACTTGGATTTATTTAAAAAGTGTAGCGAGCAACAAGGGGGTATTTTTCGAAAGATTGACTTGCGACAATCTCGACTGTACCTGTTGTTGCCGCAGTAGTGCTGTAAAAGTGTCGGATATTGCGACTTTTATGTGTCCGTATATCCGGAGGGGAATATATATATATATATATGTAGAGAAAGAGAGAGAGAGAGAGAGAGAGAGAGAGAGAGAGAGAGAAGCATAAACCCATGTACACGTTGGTTGCAGCAGCAGCAGCAGCGTGTTTCGTCGTTCTCTTTTCTTTCTACCTCTACCAGTGGCTTGCTGGCCGTATCAACCGTGACCTTGTCCCGCGAAAAGCAAAAGGGAGTACTACTACCCCCAGTCCCCGACACGATGATCGTCCACAGCCGGCCTGCATCGCTCTTGCGGTGCCCCCGGTCCGCACTCTTCCATGCTCAACGCCGACCTCGAGATAAGGCCACGAGTTTTACAGATGACGTATACACGATGTTAAGGTTAGAATGACGAAGATAAAACGTGGTGAAGAAAAACAAAATGAGAAAAAAGAAAAGAAATCGTCCGAAAGAGCGCGCGCCAAGAGAGGCCTAGAAGATAGTTTTTGCATTCATCGGTGAGAGGGCTTTTCTATTCACGCGGAAAGGCAAGAGGGTTGTGCATACACTCTTGTAACTCTTAAGTGAGGTAGCCACCGTCAGAGGTCGGGTTTTGGGATCAAAACTTTCGCGCGAGACGAGCGTTCGGATCTTCTTCGTACTTTTATTCTCTTTATGTAAAGGCTGTACGTACGTATGCGCGCGTGTACTCATGGTTCGATGTATAAAGCCAGAAGATGGCCTCCAGTCTGTGAAAAAAAACGTCAGGCACAAGGTCACGTGACCTTGGTCCGGAAAGAAAATACAAAGACAAGACGTCATCGGTGGCAGAGCTATGGAAAATTTTTGAATATTGTAACGAGACATTGTGTTACGTTTCTGTATGTCATCTCATGTCAGCTGTGTTGTGTAGAAACGCGAATGACGGTGTCTCGAGAAGTTTGCGCGTAGCTGGGTGGCGCGCCGACCGACAAGATGGCCGCTCGCGCGCCCTTCAGAAAATGGCGGCGCGTCAGACGCGCGCCTTTGTTTAGAACATTCTCTCACGAGTACGTAAGTCTACTTTTTGACTTCCCATGTATAATTAACAACAATTATTCAAGGTTACAAAATATCAAAATTATTTGAAAAAAATTATAGACGAGTATGTTTTGGTCATGACGCAAAAATATAAATTTGTGATGACGACTCGCTATAAAACCGATGCTTTACGTGTTGTTAGATCGACCCATTTATTAATCGTATCAATTCTCCGTAGCAATTGCCAACCATTGGCGATCAAATCTTCGGGTCTCTCCGACCACTTCACACACAAGTTTAATTAATCCTGAAACTGCAGAACCATCCAAAACCGTTGTAAACTTTAGCAAAACTATTCGATCTATCTACGTGTCTATGTAAACAGAATGATCCAATTTAATTTATCGATGGAACTAAGTCAAGAAAATTAAATCGTAGGAAGAAAAAAAATTTCTCACAAACATATTTTTTCCTCAGTCATATTTTTGATATCGTCAATAAAAATATAACAAAGAAAAGAAACGTTTCTAGCTTAAAAAACGACGGAATTGTGACACTTTGAATTGTTTTAAATGCACAGATACATCCGCGCCATCTGACGGTGAAGACTCGAAGCTGCCTTAAGATCAAACCCAAACCCACACTCGAATCCAAAATGTGTCACCGAAAGCCTATCTGTCGTTCACATTCGCGAGTCTACGCAGATATCGCTTTTTCAGTACGCAAATTTGGATACGTCGCGGCGACGGCGAACTCGCTATTTCCGGAGCTCGGATATCCTAGATGCATTTTCGTCTCGCGGCTCTCTCTGACAGCGGTCCCGCGACCCTTTATATTTATAGCGAATGCGAATGCTTGCGCGTTCGAAGTCAACGTCCTCGATTTGTTACGCTCGTCGTTCGAATTACATCGATTTTATCATTGGAATGAAAAAAACGTTTAGTAATTTAAGATTTTTATTATTGATGACGATTATTCAATGGAAAAACTAGAACGCTCGCGATCTTCGTGAGGTGCCAATGGCTAGAACTTGGTCGGAGCAATATTTGTATTTATATTGCCGGGTGAAAGGAATAAACGTGTCAATTGTGAGGATGTATTTACACATATATAAGCATATATATGCGTGTATGGAGCATAGTTCAATAGCCTACTACTGTGTATACGATTTGCGCGCACGAGCGTTTAACTGGACACGTTGGAAACAACCTCGAATTTCCGGTTAACGGTACAACTAACGGGCTATCAATGTTAGTGCCAACACTTCGGCATATACAAATGTATCTGTATTTTGATATATAGTCATGTCTATAGCTATATGTACTCGAGTCATTGTCCCAAATAATAATATGGACCGCGAGATCTCAGATCAGCCTGTATCTTCAGAATTAGTTGGCACGAGTGGATTTACCTAAATTTGTGAAAATTTTGATTAATTAGTACGAAAATTTAAATTTTGTATTAAAATTGTGTTCTCTTATTTATTGACGTAGCAGGTTTACTTTTTTTGTAATTCTTTTAGCTTCTTTTTTTATTAATGAATGCTTCAATTTTATTTGATTAAAAATTGATTTTTGTCGATGGATTTTAATAGAATAAAGTTTGATAATGTATCAATAAAATTTAAACAGATTTTTGATTAATTCATAGTTAAATTTTATTTTAATCATAATTCATTTTCAAATTAAGATAAATCTTATTATTTGTAGGAAATATATTTTTTAAGGACTCATGGTTTTTCAAAATTGGAAAATTTTTCATTTTATGTCAAATTTGTCTGTGTAGGGAAAACACTACGGGGAATTTTGTATTTATGGTTTATTGATTTTTCACAAAATGTCAAAGATGACCCGTTTTTCTATTCTTCAAAGTTTAATCTTAATTTTTTGTCAAGACAGTAAGGAGCTTTTGGCTACAATCTCATAACCTCTCCGGTTGCTTGCATTGCAGATACATGAAGCGTCGTTCAGGAAGAACTTTACATCTATAAATGGCACGTAATCGCGCAAAGTAAAAGTTGGCCAATCAAAGTTTCTTAATGGCGCGGATTTCGACGACAGTTTTGAAACCATCGTCGATGGATCGAGCCCTTTGATAAAGTTCCGGAAACGACTAAATGGCAAAAGTTTCGAATCAAAGTGGAAAATTTACCGGTCATTTAACATTCGGGTTAACGATATTCCACGAAAAAGATGAGTTGAACAAAAATAAAAATCATGCAAAATTGTGGCCAATTATTCGAGTTTACATCGTTTTCAATCAAGACTTTTTCATATTAATTCTCAATACTTTGCAATTTAATCGAAGGACACCGATCGATTTTTCTCTCCATTCTTTGTTCCCCGAATAAAATTTCCATTGTTTTACCATTGGCAAGCCGCCATGTTCCCAATGAACAAAAATATCGAGATTGAGACGTTCTCCGAGTGTCCTCAAGGTCGTATCATTTTACTAAACATCTCAAACTCGAAAGCTTTCGCTGCTTCTCGATGCTGAAGCACGACCCACTTCGCACACCCGGTAGTAAAAGTCGCAAAACACGTGAATATATAGCGACGAAGATTGGGCAATCGGCAATTCGAACGTAGTACGAACGGTCAGTTTTAACCGATGACGGGCTAGCGCTTACGTCAAGGTTAGGTAACCTACTCGAGGATGCTTTTGATGAAACTAGGGGTAAAAGCTTGCCAGTTAGGCCAGTGCACAAGTTGCATTCGAACTCGACTCCTCGATTAACGTTCGATTCTTCGACGAAGTGCGAGGGACGAGTAACGAAAAAATCGAAAAACATGAACGATCGACGAATTTACGAAAGCTGCGATAATACGAAATGCTCGGATCTAAAGGATGTACGAAATTTGAAAAGTAACGAAGAATCTTGTATGGAATTTGGGAATAATTTTGAAAAGTTCGAGGAGAACGCATATTTGATCGGCGAACCGGTGCTTCGAAATTTACTACGAGGAATTCCAAAGGAAGATGGCCCGATCGAAGTCGCATGTACGATTAATCGACTGTTGTTTTACTACGTTATCATACAGTGGATAAACTTCGAGGTCTGGTGGCTCATCGGAGATGGTCCTTATTCGTTGATTTATTGCTGAAACGAAGTACGAGAAATCGTGCCAAGGAGCTTGAATAATGTATGTATTTATCCGTGGGTACGTCCGAGTCGATTAGAGACAATTACAATGAAAACAATGTCGAATAAAAAAAAATGTTCGAAAGCTCGAAAAAGCTCTGGTTGTTAAAAAATGAGGTCAATCTGGATTATTTTTGCGATCAACGGACTGTTTTGTGACGGGCAAAAAAAAAGGTAGAAGCTCCGAAAAGCTCTAACCATCGAGTCTGAGAGAAATTGGGATTGTTTTTTTGGAGCCTGTGAGGTGTTTTGTGTCGATTAGAGTGTGGAGGGTTCTGTGTAGATCGAAACCAATTTCAAGAAACGTATCTAGCAAAAAGCGCTCGCAAGTTCCGGAAAGCTACCTATACAGTTTTTGGCATTTTTAGATTATTTTCTGTGAATTGTATGGGGTGTTTCATGTGGATTGAAGCTAATTCTATTTAATCCTAGAAAGATAACGTGCGCATTGAAGGCGCATGCGCACATTTATCTTTTCAATATTATAAAATAAGATTATCTTTCTAGGATTAGACAATGTCTTGCTAAAAACTCTCCAAAGCTCCAACAAATTCCAACCATTCACGCGGGGTAATTTTCATTTTTCTTTATTGTTTATGAACGATATGACCCAAATCGTGATTGTTTTTTCACTGGAATAACACATTTATAAATTCGATAAAATTACGATCAAATTTTAATAAAAAAAAGAATAGCGAGCTTTGTTGAGACAAATTTGACATTCGAACAATTTAATTCAAATCTACACATCTTGAATAAATATTGCGCAAAGCCTGATATTTTTCACTGTCAAATCATCGAGCTTAATAATTTTTCTATATTGCTTATAAACCATGCAACCCAAATCGTGATTGTTTTTTCACTGGAATAACAAATTTATAAATTCGATAAAATTACGATCAAATTTTAATAAAAAAAAATAATAGCGAGCTTTGTTGGTACAAAATTTGACATTCGAACAATTTAATTCAAATCTAAACACATTGAATAAATATTGCGGAGATTTTGATATTCTTCACTGTCAAATCATCGAGCTTAATAATTTTTCTATATTGTTTATAAACCATACAACCCAAATCGTGATTGTTTTTTCACTGGAATAACAAATTTATAAATTCGATAAAATTACGATAAAATTTTAATAAAAAAAAATAATACCGGGCTTTGTTGGTACAAAATTTAACATTCGAACAATTTAATTCAAATCTAAACACATTGAATAAATATTGCGCAGATCCTGGATATCCTTCACTGTCAAATCATCGAGCTTAATCGGTATTTCAAACATCGGGCCGAGGACTGAGGAAAAACACACGTCACGAACGACGAGACGCGTCGTTCACGAAGTGGTCTACGTTCCCGTGTGTACGAAAAGCGTGTGGAAGGGTCGTCGGAAAGCTGTGACGGAGATGTTGAGAAAACATCGAGCAAGGAGTTGTAAGATAACAGGCATTGTAAAAACATTCGGGACAACGTCGTGAGAAAAGTAAGTGGGGCAAGACCGGAAGTTCGTCGAGAGCGAACGGGTCTCGATGAAAACTTTTGGAAAGCTCTAGAAACGTGCGCTTTCTCACTCAATCCCTCGAAGTGTTTACCGAAACGTTCACAAATGAAGATTAAGAAACGCCGATTTCAGTCGCAATGGCGCGTTGAAAAAAAAATCCCTAAAAACCTCGAGTACAAATACGATAAACAAAAATATTATTTTTGTAAAAATTTATCTATCTATTTAATTCATCACTGTGTAAATTATTTATTTGCATAATTGTTTATTTATTTAATTATAAATATTTTTGAAATTATTTTTTTTGTATAATCGCTTGTTTATTTAATTATTCATTTTCAATATTTTTTATTTATCGAGCTATTTATTTTTGTAATCATTTATTTATGAAATTCTTTATTTTTTTTTTATAAAATATAATTTAGGCAACGCGAATATTGAAATGCATAGTCGTGTCTAAAAAAAAATACAAATACCGATCGTCTTACGTAAGGCGAGTGATAAAAAGAAATTTTATATATCGCTGTGGTATCGAAACAATTTTATTTATATAATTGTGCGTGTTTCCACCCCCGTCCAGCGCTCCACTTTTTTATTCTTGGAATTTCCGTTATGCGGAGGCATCAAAGAAGATCGTGGTCGATGAGAGGATTACGCATACCCGAGAAACCGAGAAACTGAAACGTCGTATCTGTTTTGGGAAACTTGAGAATCCTCAGAAACCGGAAGCCGAGTGACTGTCGTGATTTCCGATTCGGGCAGATTCGAGCTTTCGTGACACCGTTACGCGTTTCGCGAACACGTTATTCTCTACATAATTTGTTTTTGGCTTCGTGGAATAAAGCGGTCGTGTCTCTCAATTTTTATATTTCGCGGTATTGAAATATTCTGGGAAAATAATTCTGTTCCGTATTTCTCGATTCCGTTTCCAATTTTAATATTAAAGCTGCGAGCAGGTTAATATTTACACTAATTTAACATCGGAGAAGCGTAAATTCTATATATTTTTTCAATATTTTAAATAAAAAACGAAGATAACTTTTATATAATTTTTGTTTATTTTTATGAACGTATTTTGTAATTGATATAGATATTAATTCGATATCCGATAGGAATGAAGTATACATATTTTTTCAACATTCCAAAAAAGTAAAAAATTGAAAAATAAAATTTTTAAAATCAAATTTTCTTTGAATTTACTGACATTTTTTATCGGCAGTTTGGAGAATATTTATGAATACGTAATTAAATTCATCCGTGTCTTACGAATTGTTTATAAAATTTATAAAATCAATTTACAAGCCACAAAAATTTGAAAATCGCTAAAAAAAAAGATAAATTTCCGAATGATCCAGCGAATTCTCCAAAATTTTGCAAACTTATATAACGTCATCTGGAAAATCTCGATGGAATTATTTGGGAATGAAATCACGAAAGCGATTAAATCAGATTGGAGCAATCGTAACTTCCGAGAGAGAGAGAGAGGGAGGGAACGCGAGATGGCGTCGACACGCGACAAAGTTGAAGAGTCGAGACTCGGAGATGAAACGTTATAACTTTCCCCGATATCTCGTTAAGAGTTTTCGAGATGAACGTACGAACAGCCTACTTCACGTTTCTAACGAAGAACAAGAAAAAAAAGTCTCCCGACCCTCGACCAAACTGAATATTTGAACTTGCTAACGACTGTAACGATTCGCGATCGGCAAGCCTTCGTCTCTTTCGTACCGTTCCATCGTCGCGTGAATAAACGAATAAAGAAGAGAGTGAGAGAGAAGGAGAGTAACGAGACGAAAAAGAACAAAAGAATGAAAAATTGTACTAGAAAGAGAGAGAAAGGGAGAAGGAAAGAGACCGTCGCAAATTCGTCGCTCTCACATTTGCCTAACACCTCGATGAATTCTATTTCGGATCATCCGGCTTTCGTCTCGGCAATGTTCTCTCCCTCTCCTCTCTCCATCTTCGTCACGTTCCTCTTTCGTTCTCCCATTTCCTCTCCTTCTTTTTTCTGGTTTACTGCTGGTGCACGTGCGAATTTAAAACAAAAAAGACAAAAACTAAAATAAAAAGAGGTTTCAATCGTCGTCTCGACAGCTTCCACGCTTCGTCATCGTTTTCCCTGCTTCTCTCGTCGGGCGTTCCAAATGGAATATGTACCTACACCGTGGAAGCTGGGAGACAGCACCGGGAATATTATTCGCGGGAAACATTAGTGACGGTTGAAGTTTCGTGGAAGTCCCTGCACGAGAAGTGCAACGCACTGACAACTACTGCAATGTGCACAGTCTCTCTCTCTCTCTCTCTCTCTCTCTCTCTCTCTCCCTCTCTCTCTCTCTCTCTCTCTCTCTCTTCATTACTCTCTTATACATATGTATTAGATACATAGAGAGTAAATTGGGACAACAAGGACTGTTAAAATATTGTGGCTGATAATTCCTGGAATCGAGGGTGTAAACCAAATGCTCCGAAGATCAAATGCCATTTATTATTTATTGCCAGTGAACTGAAGGTAGCTCCAGAAATAATTTAAACCCATAGTGGACGAACTAATAATGGACACCATTTTGACTTAACAAACCATCCTTCAGGGCTTTATTATCACGATAAAGGAGTACATTCACGTTCTTCGGATTAGAAAGAATGTAAATTCACGATTCATGAATATCAATGAACAGAGATAATTCTTTTTTTTTAAATAAATACATATTTTTATATCAACCCTTATTTTATCACCGTCGAAATGATTGAAAATTGAGTGGGTTTTCTAATAGAAATGAAAAACTGGAAATCCAAGGAGAATGTCAGGAATTTGGAAAGAAATTTATATTGAAAAAAAGACAAGTGTCCCATTTTACCCCGAAATTTCGTATCGTCTTTAATATTTATAAATTTATGCATGTATTCGCGAGATAAAGGCCGAGGAAAAGAATGCGCTCGGTGTCTCGTACGTTTTTCGGGCTTTTGACGAAACAGACGGCGTCAAGTTCTTCGTTCCTGTCTTCGTGACATTGGAAGCATTGTAAAGTACGTAGAGCTGAGTTTTGGAGTGCTGCACAGGCCGGATATTGCACATACGAGAGTACTTACTTCGCGAAACAGACTTAGTATATGCGTCATGGCGTATTCTATATTCGTCGAGAGAAGGTTTGGGGAACGAGGGAATGGACCGTGGGGAAGGAACATACAGAAAGCTCGAGTCGCTGGATGAAAATGTCACGGGACGTCGTTTCGTTAAGACATTATTATATAGACGTAACGTAGCCAAGGGGCTTCCACTTCAGTTGCACTCGAAACCGTAGCGAGTAGGAGGTACTCGTTATAACGAACTATTACTGTCTCGAGAAAGCGCCACGAACTTTTGTTAAATTATAAATCGTTCCTCGTTCAAAGTTCTCGAAACAAAGATTATTTCCGTCGATTCAAATCATCATCGAATATTCTTGATCGATTTAAATTGTAAATCGTAAAACAAGAATGTCGATTATGATTATGATTGTCGATTAGAAATTGTAAATAACATTTAAAAAAATAACATTAGTTTACTAAAAATTAAATTGAGAATTGTAACAAGAATGGCGATTATGATTATTCATAACAACAATGGACATTCTTGTTACATGACGATTGTTGTTATGAATAATCATAATCGACATTCTTTTTACAATTCTCAATTTAATTTTTATTAAAAATTTTATTGAGAATTATATCGTCATGTAACAAGAATGTCGATTATGATTATTTATATTATGACATTCTTGTTACATGACGACATTCTTGTTACATGACGATAATTCTCAATTTAATTTGATGATTATCGACTAGAAATTGTAAATAAAATAAAAATAAAAAATAGGGACAAAAATTTGAATAGCAAAAGAAATTTTTTAAATTCGCCTTTAACATTTCTCGACCAAAACTCTAACGAAAAAATTTCTATCTAAATTGGATATACCTCATTATTATTATTATTATTATTATTATTATTAATTACCACAGCTCATTATTATTCATTGACAATTTGTAACAAAATCAATCGCTCATTCCCATCTCGTATTTACAAAAAAGCAAAAAAAATAATAATAAATGTACAATTTCCAATGAATAGATTCAAAAGAATCGCTTCGACGCGAAAAAAAAGATTGAAAGAAATGCTCGTTAACAATTCCATCCGCGTTGAAAAGGATTTTTTTTCACCACGTCGACTTTTCTCCTGACGTTTAATTGAAGCAAAATAGAAATATATTTAACGACGATGCGGAAATGTGCACAAGCACGTTGTCGTGCACGCGATCCGCGACAAAATCCTCTGCAGGAGGTCTGAGGACAGAAAGCAACTGTAGCAGCTCGTCGGTCCTGCAGGGCTTGCCACGTGCGAGCCATATACGTTCCTTTCAACGTATATACATATGTATATGTCTCTATATATATTTATAAAACTTACTCAGAAATCGACAAGAGCTTGTAACAGCCCCACGTGGCGTGGGCACACGTCGAACTCATAACACGACACAACTCGTGGCAAGTAAAAAAAAAAATGTAAAAAAAACATCCCCAAAATGACAAAAATGTAACAAGGGAAAATTCTATAGTGATGTAAGAATTGTTCGGTAGATTGGAACGGATAAGACTCGTGTTCACATCGTTGAACGGTTGTTACGAAAATATTCTTGGTAAGATGATACAAATAAGATATCGAACGAAGGGCCAAAGGGTCGGAGCGTTTATTCAAGGCGTCCCGATATGGACGACCCTGGTATTTTACCTGAACCGGAAGTGGCCGATGATGAGACGAGATATTTCGGTCCGACAAAAAAGCTCCTCGGATTTTTTTGTACTTTGGGTAAATCCGGCTTGGTCGATGGACAAAGGAAGAAAGATTCGCGACGGGAAATCGTCCAACGATCGATCTCTCCAGCCACGAATATTTTAATAATTTTAGGAGGGAAATGTCGTTCGATCGTGACAAGGTTTAGGGAAATATACGTTGGCTTCGATAACGATCCGGCTGACAAGTGTCGGTTATTTTTTCAATACGGATTGACATTTTTTGTTTTATTTATTCGACGAGATTGGAGGGAACAGAATATTTCGATGAAAATAAAAATTGGATTAACAGATTTCCTGCTTGTCAATCAACAGCGTTTGATCCGTTGATAATAATGATTTATACATTGAAAAGTAGAACCCGTCCGTCAATTTCCGCGAAAGAAATAATTTTGTAAAAAAGAGTGTTGGACAGTAAAAATTGTACAAAAACGTAACCGCCAAAAATTCAAATTTCAATTTTTCATATGAATAAAAAGTACCGTTATAAAATATTCAAAATTCTACTACGCAAAGAAGACAAACAGTTGCATTATTCAAAAGAAAAAACATTCGTCCGAAAATACGTATGATTTTTCCACTTTTTCTTGAATATACATACGTCGAGTCGCTTCGTGAAAAGTGTTAAATAAATTCGGGTGAAATTCCTCTCGACGCTGTCCCAAATTTTCGTGTGGGTGAATTTCAAAAATAGATAACCTTGCACGAAGATTCGACCATCTACGAACAATCCGAGTTGTCCGATCGTCGTTGCAGACAGGGAATACACGATCGTCAACGATTCAGGATGTCGTCGAGCGTTCATTTTCGTGCAAGTAAGAGAGCAGTCGTTATATGTCGTACGTACTCCCTCGTATCCTCGTACCGGGGCAAATGTGTCCCGATGCTGAGGAGACACAGAGAACATAATTCATCGAGTTGACGGGGTGATATTTATACCGAAGCACGTATAATTTTCCATCCAGTCTAGCCACGAGGCTAGGAAGCCGGTAAGAGCGCAAACGTCATTCGGTGCCTCGCGTGACCGACTACGTTCATTTTCATGGCATATAGTTACAGTGCGCTACATTAAACATTTATGTTTCGCTGGAGACACGTATCCGCAAACAAAAGTCCTAAGATCGTTTCAACGTCGAAGATTTCTTTGTACTTTGTACTGGAGAAATTCGGTGTACAAAACAAGAATTGGAATTTTATGAAAAAACAAGATAATAAAAAAAATTACAGTGGTCCATATTTTCCCACTTTAGCCTGTTATAGCAAGTTCGTTCCTAAGTCTGGTATGTTAATGCGTTTGATCTTAATATATATAATATAATATTATATTACAGTATATTATAAAAATATATAATATAATAATAATAATATATTAATATAATATTATATTATATTATTATTTATTAGAATATATTTATTATATATTATTATTTATTATAATAATATTTTAATATAATATAAATATAATATAATATTATATTAATATATTATTATTTTATGTTTTATATATTTTTATATATACATATATGACTATTTTATACGTGACAATTCAATAGAACGTATGAGCCAATTTTTATTAAATTTCGAACCGGGAAAATTAATGCGAGAGATTTCTCGAGATGAGTGGATTAAAAATAAAAATATTTTCCTACGGATCGAAAAAAAAAATATATTCAAATATATATAAATAAATGTATATACGTATTACGTGTGGATTCGGCGTATCTCGAGGTATTCTCTCCGCGCCCTTGCTCTCCTCGAATCGATGGTTCAAGGCCGCTGCAGATGTAGGGATATCCACTCCGAAAACTCGCGAGATCGCGTATTTACGCCCGGACTATCCGAAAAAACGGATGAAAAAAGAATAATAATAATAATATAATAATCCATGAGCGAAACTTCAAAAATGAATTTTGAAGTTTCGCTCACGGACGAATTATTATTATTTTTATTATATATATTCGTATATAATAATATAATATATAATTATTATATCATATTATATTATATATTATTATATTATATCATATTATCCTATATCATATTATATTATATATTATTATATTATATCATATTACATCATATTATATTATATTATATTATATTATATTATATTATATTATATTATATTATATTATATTATATTATATTATATTATATTATATTATATTATATTATATTATATTATATTATATTATATTATATTATATTATATTATATTATATTATATTATATTATATTATATTATATTATATTATATTATATTATATTATATTATATTATATATAATATAATTTCGTAAATATATATATACATATATTTAGGAAATCATTAAATATGAAAAATCAGAGATTTTTTCGGGAGAGTGCAAAACAACGAAGCCGCGAAACTTCACGGTCAAGGAAAGTCTGCGGATAGATGCCACGATTCGATATATCACCATGTTTGTGTGTGCACGTGCGCACATTCCCTTTAGCAAATCGATTATTCTTTGGATTATTCATCGAGGCTCGCTCTCTCTCTTCGTCTCTTTCTTTTTCTCTCTCTCTCTCTGTCTCGCTTCGTGCACTTTTACGATTGTGAATAATGAAACGTAATTACATTGTTCGGGACTATTTTTGTTTCTCTCTCTCTCTTTATTTCTCTTCGGTGGACAAAATTAATGAGAAACTGGATTTCCTGATAAAATAAAAGAAAAAAGATGACATTACGTCGTTGTTCGTCTTTCCGTGTTAATTGGATTTTTTAAACATTCGCCGAAAGGGATTTTAATGATTTTTTGAAAATATGTGTTCGAGGGTTTTTAATTAGTGAAAATCGATGATAATTAAATATGTTGCGTTACGTCGAGTCGATATCTCGTAGGTGGTACTTCGTCGATGAAAATGCGACGAGCTATGCACAGCTCGTGCACGAGCAACTCCCCTGGGATTGAAAGCATGACTGCACACGCGAAATCGGTATAATATCCTTTCGACCCTCGATAATTTCTCACCCCTCGAAGGACCCTCGCCCCTTGTTCTTTCTCTTCTTTTATTTTTTACACCTCTCCGTCTCAGGAACGAGAAGGCTTTGCATACTTTTGCTCTGACGTCGTTAAGCTTTACTCCCAGAAGCAAGATGGTTTATTCATATCCCAAGGGTTAAACGCCCTCTTGTTTCAATAATAATTGTACGTGATGTAAGAATGAATATTTTTCACATAAAAAATGTCTGGTAAACGCAATTGAGTAATTAATTAAGTAAATAATTACCGAACTCACTCAGTAACGAAGTAACTCATTAACTGACTAACTAACTAATTAACTAATACGAATGACTAACTAGCTAACTGATTAACTAATATATGGATGATAAACTAATAAACTAATCGACTTAATAAAAATAAACTTCGCTTTTGAATAAGCACATAACATAAATTGACTTCACTAAAATTACGCTTTTGCCACGTGTGGTACTCGTTTCGGAGTGGCAGGACGAAAACCGGGTGTATTGAATTCTGGACCTCAAGTTTCTTGTGTACATTGCCTAACTACCAACCGTGTGCAACCGGGCTAACTCCCAATACCATGCGGCTGAAGGATCGTAGGTGGGAGTTCGAGACTGGTCCACTTTGTTCCCTTCCAATATTTGGCTGGTAGGGCTCGCTGTATTATTCTATCGAAGTGCGTGCACCTATATACACCTCTAAAGTTGATCCTGACGTTGGTAACACACGTTATTCCCTGTAGCCAGCTAGAACCGATCCAATTAAATGAAAAAAAGAAAACGACCATATCGAGCAACCCAATTACCAGAAATAATGGAACTTTCAAACTTGTCGCCACGTTAATGCAAACGTCATTTGAAGACGAATCGAGAAATGATTATATTTTCACGTATTTACCATAATTCGATTTATGACGAAAAACTTCAATAATTTTGAAGTATGAAAAATTAGCAGTAAAATAAAAGCTTGATAACGAGAGATTAATGATTTACATCAACAATTAGTTAATCAGTCGATCGATCAATTAGTTCCTAGAAAGCTGATGGAATATATAATCAAATTATCGATTATCGATTGATAAAATATTGTTTAATTGACGGATTACTGATTTATTGATTTTATTCATACAAAATAAATCCCTCAGTGTTCTCGCCAGAAATTCGACCATGCGGTGATAAAGCCAGCAAATCTGGGCACTGCCAATTACTAAACTTCGGTGCATTGCATATTTGCGTAGATCTATATATATATTATGTATATAGCTACGATCTGATCTGGAATCCGATGTTGAATTGGACGGAAGTTTCGATGACATAGCGAGACATCCCACAGGGACGTAACATGGAAGATCCTACCTCAACCCCCTGTCCCCGTTCCGCATTCGCTCCTTCAAGAAAAACTCGAAGTGCCAGCTGCGAGCTTGTCTCGGAATTGCGGACGTGCCTGTACTCCGAGATTATTCGCGTCCTATCAACGTCTCAGAAAGAACATAAAGCAATAATTCCGTCCTCGAAATTGGAACACGTCGATAAATAGTGAAATTCTTCCTGTTTTTACTACCCACTTTTCCTAAATGTTTCATCAAGACTTTGGATGAAACTTGGCGATTTTGATAATTCATATCAAAATTTATATACAAAATTTACTAAATTTTGAAAAGAAAAAAAAAGAAAAAATGTCCAACATTGCTTTAATATAAGACAGTAATCCCGTCCTCGAAATTGGAACACGTCGATAATCAGTGAAATTCTTCGTTTTTACTGCCCACCTTTCCTAAACGTTTTATCAAGATTCTGGATAAAAATTTGACGATTTTGATGATTTATATAAAAACTTTTACACAAAATTCAATAAATTTAGAAAAGAAACAATATCTAAACGCTGCTTTAATATAAAGCAGTAATTCCGTCCTCGAAATCGGAACACGACGATAAATAGTAAAATTCTTCCTATTTTTTACTACCCACCTTTCCTAAACCTTTCATCAAGACTTTGGCTAAAACTTAACGATTTTGATAATTTATATAAAAATTTGTACACAAAATTTACCAAATTTCGAAAAGAAACAAAAAAACAAATATCTAATTCCCTTTGACTCGTACGTTGCAAAAATCCTGACTCTTCTTTCAAGGGAAATACGAGGCAGTAGATACGTAATTCGTTCCTCGTTGTCTATTTTTTGTGCGTTTCACCTATGAATGGTGTAAAGTCGAAATCCGATGAATTCTTTCATTGCACCCGTGGAGAGACGGAACGACCGCAGAGGGATCAGACGGATCAAGGGATGCTTTTCATCAGTAGTTCGTTTTCTTTCTCTCGCACTCTCTGTCTCTGTCTCTGCCTTCATACGCCATAGTCTTCCTTCTTCCGCTCGTTATACCACCACTACGTTGCCATTCCGTGGCTACGTCGCAAAACCCGTGTGGTGCAAGGCTCGTCGCGACCTACTTGTTCCTCGAGTAAATAGGAGTCAAAGGGTTCGGTGGATGCACGCGCTATAGATAAAACTCGGATAGGTATAGAGGAATGAAGAACTCTAGTGGGAATACCACTGCGAAGATCTACGAGATATATATGTATGTATATATTTGTACTTTATAGTCTTCTGTATTTTTATATTACGTTCATATATGTATACGATACGTACTACAGTCCGTAGGATTTAAAGAACTAGTAAAATTCATCGGTTAAAAAAAAAAAAGAATATGTCACGTCGTATTTTCACATTCGAGCTTTGAATTATTCTTTAATTTAAAACACGTTATTTATGCAATATTTGTGTAGGTATATTATAATTTTTTTATATAAATGTTTTATTCCTGAAGTAATTCATTCGGAATAATGTAATAATTCGAAAAGTATTAATTCGTGAAAAAGAAAATTGAGTATTTCTAATTATTTATGTACGTATCTGCGACTATCGATGTGTCGATCTTGTCGCCAATTGGAAAAACGATAAAACAACGAGATAATATATAGTCGATTGATAATCGAATAGCGACGATAAAGAAGAGAAAAATATTGTTCTTTCTTTATAATTACCAAGAATTCTATAGATTTACTTTCAGCGCGTGTAAAATTGGCGAGTTTGATGAATTCCAAGGATAGCACGATGATGTTTATAGAAAGGAAGATGTTGAATGGAAATTCTAGAAATATTATACGCGGAAAATGTACCAGCGCTTTTCCGGGTGACAATTTTCGCGGAGTTAGTCGACCGAGAAGGTTGTCGGGTGTGTAATATCGCGATAAAGTCAGAGCCCACCCACAACAACGCCAGGTTGACCCTATTTATAACGAGTGACAACCTCTAGTTCCATCTCTCTCTTTCCCTCTCTCTCCCTCTCTTCTCTCTCTCTCTCTCTCTCTCTCTCTCTCTCTCTCTCTCTCTCTCTCTCTCTCTCTCTCTCTCTCTTTCTCTCTCTCTCTCTTTCTCTCTCTCTCGCTGACTCCGAGCGGGAAACCTTTCAAAATAGGTAAATGTGCCACACGTACATTTTTTTTCAAATAAAACGCGAAACATATATATGTATCGTCGAGAAAGAAGAGTGGAGGGATGGAACATCGCGGTGAAGCCTCTGGAAACATACCAGCAACAGAAATCACGTCGTATGAAACGGACGTTCGCGAGAGTAGAATCAAAGCGAAATGTGAAGAGAGAGAGAGAGCTAGAGAGAGCGGGAGATCCGAACATTTTTATTATCGTTCGCAAAACTCGCCGATATTTCGAGTCCAACTCGATCTAGTCCGATATACCTACATTATTCCACTATCGCGTGTTCTCTGGGTCACCGAGCTTTCGACAAACAAGAGTGATACATCGGAACGGTTTTTCGGTTGCGAAAAAAAAAATAAAACCGGATGAGAGAGAGAGAGAGGCGATGATAAACAGAAAAAATGGCGCGAACTGGTGATAAATATAAACAAATCGGTGGTTTCCCGTAGCGAGAGAAGGTAACGAGGAAAACAAAAAGAAGGACAGAGGTAAATAATCGTAGTCGACCGAGAGTAATGATAGCGGTTTGGGCTTTTTCGTAGTTTGAATAAATTTTGTGGTGACACAAGTGCAAAACTAAAATGAGAAAAATATTGCGAGCCTTGCGTATTACGAAATATCACGAATTCGCTCGATAAACACGAGAGTAACGTGCACGATCGGTAATCACAATAATTCGTATTCGATTTTTACCTACGCTTTAATTTCTCGACATTTTGTACGGATCGAGATTATTACGCTAGATAATTATTATTCATGCTTCGCGTTTATTTAATTTCCATTCCTCTATCGAATAGAAAAAAATACAAGCTTGAAATCGATCTCAAAAATCCCAAAATTTCCCTCGTCAATCCTAAAACCATTTACAATTTTTACAATTATTAAAATATAATTAATCGTCGCGATAAATCAAATAAACTCAAACAAAAAAAAATAAACAAAACAATGCCATTAATAAAAACTCCATAGCCGAAAGTTTTTTTCAGTTTTAGGGAGGAAAAGACGTGTCACAACTCCTCGTGTAAAAAAAAAGTACAAATAACAATATTATTGCCAAATGTTGATTGAGCGAAGAAGCGCGAGAGGCGCAACGTTAAGAGCAGGAGTGGGGGGAGTAGGGTGAGTGTGAGAGGGGAGGAGGGAGTAAGATAGTGCCGAAGGGAGAAAAAAGGGGTAGTCGGCGAGGTCGAAGGGTGAGGAATATGCAACGACGCGCGACTGGCTGCTCGCGGGGTTGCGCGGGTGTGCGCCGTGGACGTCGCGGTAAGGCGGGCGGAGGTGGTGGTGGGGCGAAGGGGAAGCTGCTAGGGCGGAAAGAGCGCTGGCACGGTACGGGATGGAGAGAAGCAAGGAGGAGGTGGAGGAGGTGGAGGAGGAGATGCGGGGATGGCGTCAGAGCGGCCCCGACATCCATCGGCTGGTCCTTCGGTTCCGTGCAGTCAGTCGGCTGGCAGACTTTGCACGAGCGTGAACTCACAACGTGACTGAGCGCCTCCCGCGAGGCGTCGGTTTACGATTTTGTGCTAATTAAAAACACACATACACATCTATAACGATTAACAAAGAAAAACAACCTTGAATTAATCAAAATCTTGCAAATCCCTCGATTTCGAATCGTTCATGGTGCTAAAAACAATCTCAGGGGAAAAGAAACAAAAAAAAAGTGACATTCGAGTAAATTCAAATTCCAGAGAAAATAATAATCGTGTCCAGTGATTGGGTGCGCGTAAAGAGTGAAAAATACTTGCAATAATTAAAAGAAAAAACGAAGAATTCGACCCGAAGATAATTAACGAATCAATTAATTATCAAACGATCGAGTTGAAATAAAAAATTTTAAAAAACAGAAGGAAATACATTTTTCCACGGTTTTGTTTAGAGGCGATTGACAATACGAGAGTGAAAAAGACGGAGGGAGAGACACGGTCGTTGGCACCTGCTGCTCATCGCGCACGGTGGAGAACAGAAGGGCGCCAGTGGCGATCGCGAGGGTGGTGGTAGATTTAAAGTGAACGAGTGGTGGGGGAATAGGCGCTCGTCTCTCGTTTGGATTAAACGAAAAGATCCGACAACTCTCTCGCGCAATATACGAGACGAGAGGATTTTTTTTAAGTCCGAGGAAACGCAAGCCGCGAATAATTCTCGTCACAATTTTCGGCGCTATTATCGCGAATTCGTAACGATCGCCGTTGCTTCACGGTTGGGAGGAGAAATACGAGCTTATATAGATATATATATATACATATAAAAGCTGTATCTATCATTCACGATACTCGGTCATTGATCGAACGTGAGAAGAGGCGGACCGGCGTTTATCGGTCTCGCAACACGAAACAGTGCGGGAAACGTACAGGCCTACGATCTTGGTTCATCGAACCGATCGATTTTATCAACGACGAGGGAAAGAAAAGAATTTTTTAATTTACAAAATAAAAAAAACAGAATATTTGATTTTTTTGTGATAAATAAAAGAAAATTCTGATTCGTTTCGATATAAAAATTGAAAAAAATAAGTGCTCGAGCTTCGAAACGATTATTTAGTTGGATTGTTTAATCATCGAGGTAAAAAGGAAGAGGAAAGATCGGAAAGATCGAATCGATTTTTACCAACGACGAGGGAAAGAAATTAATTTTGCAAAGAAGAAACAGAATATTTGATTTTTTTTTGATAAATAAAAGAAAATTCGGATTCGTTTCGATTTAAAAATTAACAAAAAAAACAAGTGCTCGAGCTTCGAAACGATTATTTAGCTCGTTTGTTTAATCATCGAGGCAAAAAGGAAGAATAAAGATCGAAAATTGCATCGAAATTATAACACGAATTCGACGTTTTGCATAAATATTTATCGTCGTACGTAACGGATCTGTTTTGATCGCAGCTTCGATTTCTGTTTTCTTTTTCTTCTTTTGTTTTTTTATATCGTGCGGATGAATATTTTTTCTGTGTTGAATTTTAAACGATACGGATGAGCTCGTGGACTTTCGTGCGTGTATTTCTCTGTGCGTAAGTGTGTGCGTGTGTGCACCGAGACGAGAAGAACAAAGGGGTGACTAGCGCTTACGAGGAGCAAAGTGTGCTCTAACGAAGCCCGAGGTGTGTCGACTTGGACACCGGTACACTGACAAAGAGAACAAGATCTTCAAAGAGAGAGAAAGAGAGAAGAGGAAAGGGAAGCTGTGTATGTGAGAGAGAGAGACAGAGAGAGAGTGAAAGAAGAAGGAAAAGGAGGGGGTAAAAAAAGACAATCTTGAGAGGCTTCCGGCGAACGAGACCTGTTGTTGGCAACGAGAACAGGTTCGATATACTGCAGGCTCGTTCATGACGAAGGTGAACACGTTTTGTACAGTCGCGACTCGAATCTCAACGAATTTTTTCATTTCTCTATAAAAAAAAAACAAAGAGCTTAAAAAATAATTGACATTTATCGAAACTTTTTTTATTTTTGTACTGTCGTTTTGATTCGAAAATTTGTGCGTTTGTTTTTAAAATAAATTCTACTCTCGTAGAAACTGGAAGAGAATTTTGAAGTTTTGTTCTCGAGCCAAGGGTGAAAGTCTTATCGACGTGGTTAATCAGACACGAAATTTGAGAGTTGAGATTTTCGAGGTGGTGCACGGAGGTTTGTTTGTGTGAAGGAAATTAAAAAATCGAGTGAAAATATAATCGGGATATCCGAGGCGACGATTTGAAAAAAAACGTCGAAAAAATTTTGTTTAGTATGCGCAAAGTGACCGAGTTATTGAAGACCAGAGCGATCAGCTGACTAGCCGAGCTGTTCGGTAAACGATCCGACGGCCGGATAAGTTTAAATGCCCAGGGCGAAAGAACGGACAAGTCCAAGGATCCGAAGCGCCATCCTGCTTGCTCGGTCATGACGTTCAGCACGTCGTTTCACAGCGAGAAGTCGCAGTTCTCTAACGAGACAGCTAATCGGTAAATTAACCAGTTTTCTTTTTTTTTCTTCGTTTTTTTCTTAATTCTCTTTTACCATTTTTCTTCTTATTTTTCTCGTTATTTTTACGAGGTTTGTGCAAGGTCGTGAAAATGAATTTGCATTTTTCAATCGACTTTCATCGTTGCTTGATTCGTTTAATTTTATAAAATTGTACGTTCGATTGAAAATAATAGTCCGCGTAAAAAAAATATTTCATAATTTTTCAATCGATGTCAACAATATTGAATTAATCAATTGATTTTTGGATCGATTGGATATGAAAATCATTCAATTAAACAAATTTAATTAGTTTAATAAATATATTCGTTCAATTAAGAAATTACAATCATATTTATAATTATTCAAATCAGAATTTAAAAAAAAGAACAAATTTTTCTCTCGTCAAAAAGTAACGAGAGTCTGAGAACGATCTAGCGTACGAAAATTTAACGAACAAACAGAAAAATCTCCCAAACAAGGTTTTATGGTGATCTTCGATAATCTGAGGAAGTCGAGACTCCTCGTTCCTCCCCGACCCTCGCAGTCTGGCAACCCACGCATTATCGACTCAAGTTTCTTTTTTTTTCGACTTTGGTAAGAGAAAGAAAGAGAGGAAGAGAGAGAAAGCAAGAGAGAAAGATCGCGAGAACCACGATGAAATATCTGGCAGAAATAATATTTGTTCGCTGTCGCGCCATTTGTCTTATCCACCGTTGGCCTGTTTGCAGCAACGAGACGATCCAGACTCGGGTTATTTGTATCCCGACTCTATATATACATACGTATATGTATATTCCTCGCTCGACGAATCTCCTGTCCTTGTCTCGTAAAACGAGGGCAAAATCGATTGCTGATTTTTGTATTTTATCAATGTGGAGATCGATGAAAAACAACGAGAGAGACAAGAAAAACGAAAAATCTCGCGGCTAAAAGCAATTCTTGGGAAAATCGTGATATCATTGATTCGTCGTAAATGGCAGGAGACCTTGCTCGAAGAAAAACTACGCAAAAGAAACTCGATCTATACTCAACGATATTTGATAATAAGTAAACTTTCCGTGAAAGCAGTTCTAAAAATCACAAGTTTTCTAGGTCGACGAAATTTTTCGAAGTTCGAATTCGGATGAATTCGCGATAAAAACGTGCTTATTTGTTCGTAAATTATTTCGTGATATTTTTACGATTCATATTTACAATACAAAATGATAATAAAATAGGTGACGCGTATAATATCGTGCGTTATGAAAATTGTTCGATATTGTTTCAAAATTCAAACTTCGAAAACGCAATTTTTCAAACAAGAAACAGTAAATTTTCCAAGCTACGGTGTAAGCGCGGCGTTTTGAAAAATAAAAATGTTTGTGTTTTTGAGACAACTTGATGAATGGTTGATAAAATATTCGGTTATCTCTTCTCGTCCCCTGCTCCTAATCTTTCGCGAGACACATTTTCGTATCACTCGCGTAAAAGAAACACGATCTCCCGCCCAATTAATGCAACCGTCGTCTCAGCGCTCCTTTGTTTGTCGAACTGCAGTCTTCCGCACATTGCATTCGATGACGTAGACGAGCGATATGCGCTTTATTACAGATATATGTACTGTTAACGCTATATTCGAGGACCATGCAGGTGTCACCGATTGATCAATCACGCACGAACATAGTGCCAAGTAAACGCGAAATCCTCCACGTTTAGTTACATATACGATTATACAGGGTGTCTCAGAAGTTTCGGATTGTCCGGTACCTACGGCTAGCTGATAGTATGACGAACTCGCGTGCGAAGTCTGCACGCTTAATTCGCGATAGTTTTCGAATTAGAGACGATCTAAGTTTGTCCAATTGGTAATCTGGAATCGATCGCGGTCGAACTCGAGTTCCTCGCGCCATGGCAGTGCGTGAGCAACGTTTGAACTATAGCCTTCAGCCTGGCCTCGCGTTAGTGACAATGGACGTCCTTTTGAACTTCGGACACGCGTCGCTATCTTCTCGATCGCGTTCGAACTCGGCCGATCCCAAGTGTGCGATTGGACAACTTAGATCGTATGTCGTTTGAAAACTATTGGGAATTCATCGACCGGACTTCGTACGTGAATTCATACCACCACCAGTTACCCGTAGGCATCGGGCGATCCGGAACTTTTGGGACACCCGGTATATGTACGTGCATTTGTACGTTTACAAATGTCCAGTGCAGGCACGAAACTCTGGTATATACGTACGTAGGCCACCATAATTGGAAGTGTCTACCATAATCAGAATCCGTTCGATCGCATCCGCGTATTTGTACACGTAAGCAATGAGCCTTGCGTGTTCGTCGTAGAAGCATTGTCGCGTTAAATGCAAGGTATTATTCACTTTTGTTCTTTTCCAGATTGCTAGATGTTTGCAACCATACGAATTTCGTCAAGGAAACGTGGGAATAATAACAAAAAAGTTATCGAAAATAAATAAAGATTTGTTGTTTCATTTAAAAGTTGATAATTCAAAATTGGGGATAAAACGTGTCTTTTGAGATTAATAACGTGGTCGAATTTTTTAACTTATCACTTACCCTTGATAAAGCTCGGATTAAAAAATCTTGACAATGTATGAACAGTTATATACAATGTAGTTTTTTTTAATGCGGCACGTTTTTAAGAAAATCTGCATTTCGGGCTGACATCGACTGTAACAGAGAGTGATTCGACATAATTTTGCGGTCAGATCCGTGCACGTACTCGAATTGACAGTAGACAAAAAGATTAATGATCTATCTCGCGCGACGGAAAAGTTCGGTGCGACCGAGACGATTAGTCACGTACGCGCAATGAGCAAAGTACGACACTCGATTTGGCTCATTTTCTCGAATCGCGATATCGATATACGTTATACATATATATTTGTATGAAACTAACAGATCTCCTCACTGCAGCGTATGAAAATATTTGTAATAAATTTACCGGGTGTCGTATTTGGATGCGATAAAAAATCTACCGAGTGTCCCATTTGAATGCGATAAAAAATCTACCCAGTGTCCCATTAGAATGTAATAAAAAATGTACCGAGTGTCCCATTTGAATGTGATGAAAAATCTACCCAGTGTCCCATTTGAATGCGATAAAAAATGTACCGAGTGTCCCATTTGAATATGATAAAAATTTACCGAGTGTCTCATTAGAATGTGACAAAACTGTACTAAGCGTCCCATTAGAATGTGATAAAAATCTTACCGAGTGCCCCATTTGAATGCGATAAAAAATTTACCCAGTGTCCCATTAGAATGTAATAAAAAATGTACCGAGTGTCCCATTTGAACGTGATGAAAAATCTACCGAGTGTCCCATTTGAATGCGATAAAACATGTACCAAGTGTCCCATTTGAATGTGATAAAAATCTACCGAGTGTCTCATTAGAATGTGATAAAACTGTACCAAGTGTCCCATTACAATGTGATAAAAATCGTACCGAGTGCCCCGTTTGAATATGATAAAAAATCTACCCAGTGTCCCATTAGAATGTGATAAAAAATCTGTTTAGTGTCCCATTAGAATGTGATAAAAAATCTACCGGGTGTCCATTTGAATGGGATCAAAGATATACCAAGTGTCTCATTGGAATGCAATAAAACTATACCTAGCGTCCTATTAGAATGTGATAAAGAATCAACCGAGTATCACATTTGAATGTGAAAAAAAATCTACCGGGTGTCCATTTGAGTGCGATGAAAAATAAACCAATTGCCTCATTGGAATGCGATAATAAATTTACCGAGTATCCCATTACAATACGATGAATAATATACCGGGTGTACAATTCGAATGGGATAAAAATTATACCGGGCGTTCTCAAAATAAAGGCCATAAAAGCACGAGTCGAACGAAGCTGTATTCTACGTACGAGGTTAATAAAAAATCGACCGTGGTGCACCTGTGACCTGCAGTCGTTTTCACGTGCACGCCTGCCAGTGAATTAGCCGCGAAAAAAGCTGGCACAGGCAGTTCGTTATAGAAAAAGAATTGGGCGAAAAAAAAAATCGAAAACTAAACGCAAATGGTACGTAAAGTTACGATTTGTATAGTTAACTGCGGCACGAGAGCTTCGCGTTTCTGCCTCATATTGCAGCTTTCTGCGCGAGGCTATATAATTCGACCTCAATTATTAATAGCATAGCAACGCTATTATATTTAAATTACAAAATCCATGCGATATTAGTTGCACAAGTATTATTCACGTATATTTGTTATCTGTCAGATATCCCGTATCCCTTGTCACCTTATGATGAGAAGGGATACCGGACATCGAATCGAAAACGACTCGACTAAAATTCTTCCTGTTACGGTTACGAGAGCTCTGATTCGATAGGCCAGATAACCGGTCACCTGACACGCGAACATAACGAACTAACAGGTCGGGCGAGATTCTCTTTCGAGCTTGGCTATAACGACGTCACATAATTATACGAAACGTTAGTCAACAAATTTGTGCGAGATGGCTAATTTTTGTTGAAAAATTTGCTTTGTTCTTTGAACTTTTCAACAATTTCTCAATTTCAGGCACATTGGATTCAAGATCGACTAGAAATTTGTAATTCGATAATAGAGCTGGACACTACAGCAAGAAAAATAGCAGAGTGGATAACAAAATCCAATTTTGTTCGGTTTATAAAAACTTTATTGTAGGGTAAAAAAACCGGAAATTTCCTGGACAATACGAATATCACATCGTTAATCTATGTTTGTTGCAATTTGTACGTCTAACGTTGAAAAATCTAAAAAAAATCCAGTTTTTTTTCTATTTTGGACCACCCGAATGAATTTTTCTATGCCAACGCGAACAAATGCGCGAGATATTTCACCCAACAAAGCAAACCCAACTTTATCTTCTTCCTCTTTCGGGGTGAAACATATGGGGATGCATTCATTTCCCTCGTTCGAAGCTTCGTTTCTAATTTCCCTTCTTGTTTTTTTTATTGTTAATCCGCTACATTTAAATTTCAATCGAAAACGACAACTGGCACATCGGGACTTCCATTCACGTCCGCTGGCCGAGCGCCAGAGCTCATTAAAAAGTCATCAATAGCGGCAAGCTATAGTAGTGGCAGAAATCCCTCATGCTACGATGCATGTGCGAGTGGGAGAGCGTCGATAGAAATATGAGAAAAACGGAAAGAGAAAAATCTCCATGTTACACATTTCGAATTGTTTTTTTCCCCGAATCATTCAATTTTTCAAATTTCAATTACGCAAAAATGCAAATTCCATAAAAATTTCTTCATTCTTGGAAAATAAATTCGCTACGACAAATATTATCGTTACAATATTGAAAATTCGCCGGTCGTACAATCGCGATAAAACAATCATCTCTCGTACGCGAACGATCGTTGTTTCGAGCTGCTCCAAGCCAATCCTACTCCCTCGTTTCTCACTACAGATATATCGAGTTCTCGCTGTAACATCTAAATCGAAAAGGTCGCACAACTAATATCACCGGGAGTGTCATCGCGATGATCGTCAACGAGACGTGGGGGTGCGACGTTTAGTCGCTTACGATGATCATTGGACCAATTCAGTTGGACATCCGTCGACGTCATCGCGAGATCGCATCTCTCCCCATACGTACACCGGAATATTTTCCTCGTCGCGTCTTAAGGGGTCCGATATAAAAGGCGTATGCTTCGAAAATCAAGTCTCTCCGTTTGATCGTCGTTTCATGCGGAAAATCTGGGAACCTCGAGATCGCGGTTATCGTCGTATATTTCCCCCTCTCCCCTCCCCCACTGGCTCGCTTTTATGGACAGGCAGATGGGAAAAAAGTGACAGGTGGAGGATAAACGAGAGACAAAAAAGTTTTAGAGACGACTACATAAAAGAAAAAGATGAGAGATAAAGTGGAGTTTGTAGAGAAAAATAGATAAAGGAGCTAAAAGAATTGAACTCGCTTCATTCGTTCTCTCAACGTTGAAAGAACTAAAACTTGTCTTTTGATTATCTCGTACGAAAGATCTCGGATTTTGTCAAAGTTTATAGTTTAGCTCGTCAATTTTTTATAGCGATCGAGTGTCTCGAGGTTGACCGGGAAATTAAAGAAAACGATGGGTATCTGTGGAAGATCGATCGAAAGTTTGAAAATCGATAGAGGTTGAATCGAAACGATGGCAATTGGGAAAAAATGAATGCAACAAATGGAAATACTTTAAGTTGATAAAATACGATGGCATTATACATACGTCATTAAGCTCTCATGGAATGCAAAGTAATTTTAATAAAACGTCCTATAACAAAAATTGTCTGCAATTTGTCATTGGTGTCAATACAATATTCATTAGTGTCATAAATATCTGCAATCTTCATTAACTTGATAACATCGTGACACGAATAAAAAACGAATCAATAACTGTAATATCGATTTGCGAATATTATTAGCTATGAAAATATATTCCTCGATAAAACGAGCTACTTTTATTTTCATAACTAATATAACAATGGGACAATTTCCATTTTAACGCCTCGCTGAAACGCAGTGTCCTTCGAACAGATTTCTCCGAATTGCACAACCGTCGAAGGTCGCTAAAAATTGCATTCATGCATCACGAAGTCGGTGAGTCGAGTTGTGTGCGAGATACGCAGAGAGCTGCCGCCAATCGTTCTGGCTCGTTCCGACATCTCGATCAAAAGGCTTCCGACTCTGGTCCGTCAAAGAAGTCATTAGAACCCGTGTAATGGGAAGAAATTCGCTCTCGAATCACTTCTAACCGAACCTCGCACGCTAATTGCTAAATAAAACTCGAACAACGTTCGTTCGATACTTTGGAGAGAAAAAAAAGTTGCTGGGAGAAACCATTGTTGGTTTCCCATATTTAGAACAAAGAACGATTAAACTTTCGCATAAAAACGTCGATAAAAATAAACCGTTCTACGATAACGATACGTTATTTAATTTTTTTAATCAATTTGGGTTGAATTTTTGTTCGGTGATGAAAAATCTAGAGAAAAAGCTGTCTTTTCATTAAAAATTGTCATTGTCTCGTTGCGAGGTTTGATAGTCGGCCTAGAAAATTTAATCTCTTTTTCTTTTTGTTCTTCCAACGTTGGCCCTGTCGTGACGTTTATTGGGTGACGAGAGGGATAAAGAGAGCGAGGAACAGGCACGCATGGTAGGACAAAGGCAAGAAACTTAAAGATATCCTTTTATTCGTCTCACGTACCAAAGGCGAGTTGACAGTGGTAGAGAAGAAGACGATGAGGATGAGAAAGAAGATTGAAGGGGACGGAGAGGAGAGATCCGACGATATACAGAGAGGGCAGAAAAGCCGAGGTTGCAGTCAAGGCTGTGGTGAAAGGCGATGAAGCTCTCGTCGGTCTCATCTTCGTCTTCGTCTTCGCCTTCTTCTTCTTCCACTTCTGATGTCGCGCCCGCGAGAGATACGCGCCACAAGAGTTTCTCGGTTATCGACCTCTCGCGGTCGACGTCTTCGTGCGGAGAGAAGTAGACGGTGCTTCTCGCAGGGTCACTTAACTTGCTCATTGCGATTGCGGTACCATTCTCTCTTCTATGGTCGGCATTATCTCTTTGTATTATAAAAATGTCTTACCGGGACGATATAGTGTGAGGGACGCGTTCGTGGACTATATAAAGGATAGTCCCGGACGAATTACCGTCATAAAAAAGCTGTAATCATGGAAAGCTATCGTCACGGAAACCCTGTAATCACGGAGAAGCTAGAGTCACGGAAAAGTTGTAATGACGGTAAAACTATAATCATAGTAGGGTTGTTATCGCGCTAATGCTGTAATCATGGTAAAGCTGCAGACGCAGAAAAGTTTCGACTCATGAAAAATCTATAACCACGGAAAAGCTACAATCATGGAAGACCTCTAGTCAGAGAAAAGATCTGCTTACGGAAAAGCTATAGTCACGGAAAACTCTAGTCACAGATTAGATCTACTTATGAAAAAGCTATAGTCATGGAAAAACTATAATTGCAAAAGAGCTATAGTCACGGAGGACTCTAGTCACAGAAAAGATCTGCTCACGGAAAAGCTACAGTCACGGAAAAACTATAATTGCAAAAGAGCTATAGTCACGGGAGACCCTAGTCACAGAAAAGATCTGCTCACGGAAAAGCTATAGCCACGGAAAAACTATAATTGCAAAAGAGCTATAGTAACGGGAGACGCTAGTCACAGAAAAGATCTGCTCACGGAAAAGCTATAGTCACGGAAAAACTATAATTGCAAAAGAGCTATAGTCACGGAGGAGTCTAGTCACAGAAAAGATCTGCTCACGGAAAAGCTACAGTCACGGAAAAACTATAATTGCAAAAGAGCTATAGTCACGGGAGACTCTAGTCACAGAAAAGATCTGCTCACGGAAAAGCTACAGTCACGGAAAAACTATAATTGCAAAAGAGCTATAGTCACGGAAGACTCTAGTCACAGATAAGGTCTACTTATGGAAAAGCTATAGTCACGGAAAAACTATAATCACAAAAAAACTATAGTCACGGAAGAATCTCGTCGCAGAAAAAATCAGCTTGTAAAAAAGCTCTATTCCCAGAAAAATTATAATCACAACAAATCCGAAGTCAAGGAAACGTTGAAACCTTTAAAAAGCTTGATTCGTGGAAAAGCTACATTTATGAAAAAGCTATTGTACCAGGAAATCTATAAGGGGCTTCGACCTTTTTATGTAAACATATATATATAGATAGATAGATTTATACGCGTACCTAAACTCATAGTGATGGTACATATACTTAAACGAAACTTAACCCATATCGCTATCTATGAAAGCACAAACGAGCAGCTCTCGTTCTCCAATGATTGACGAGACCGAAGAAAAAATCGTCTGCGGAGTTTCTAATGGACATTTTTAGGCTCCCGGAGCAAATAACTGGGGAATGCGTCATCGCTATGGAATAAAAGTCAACGTGGGCGCGTGATAAGAAAGAAATAATTCTCCTTTCATGAAGAATAAGTGGTTTCTGTAAAAGATAAGATCCTTTTTTACGATGGCGCCGCGCCGGCCCTTTAGAATCTTCTTTTTTTCATCGGCGTTCGCAATTGAAAATATCGTCAACGACTATTTGAAATCTTTGTATGTACAAAATCTTACGCTACGATCGAATCTTAAATCCAACCAGAGACAAGGAAATACGTTTTTATCCAAAATTCTAACCAACGATAATCGATAAGACTAGACGAAATGTTTACCGGAAGATTGAAAGTTCGCTTCGCCAACAGCCGAAGGAAATTCTACCTCGTGATGTCATTTTGACTCCATTATCGATTTTTTTTTTCGTCGCTAATCTCGAAGCACCGCGCTTTCACGAAAAGTAAATTATCGAGGTAAACGCAAAGCTGGAGGCGATTGGCAATATATCAAGAATATCGAAAAGGCGCATAAGGGAGAAAATTGACGTAGGGCGAAAGGGCTTAGGACTAAATTGATTCAATGTTACACGTCGTCTGGGCTATTAAGAACGAAGAGACGATGGAATCGAGAGAGAGAGGGAGAAAGAGACTTTTACAAATATATAGTCCGACGATAATTACTCATCAAGGGACCGCTCGTCGGAAACTTTAACTCAATCACCAAAGGTTAACAGCCCTAGTACAAAAAAGTGGCTGCAATCTTTTTAAACAAAGAGAAAAAGTAATACAAAATTATGCGAATTAATTCAAAAAAATATTTCGTGTACATATTTAAATGTCAAAATTCCTCTATTTATATTTTTAATTCATTTTCTGTTAATCAATATAAATTGCCTAATCCTGTTTTAAGATATTTATAAAAAAGTGTCAATTTTTGTATTCTCTGTCATAGAAACTCAATATCGCGACAGTTATTTCGAAATCTTCTCGATACAACGGAATGTTTCAAATCTCCAAAAATATAATTCACCCACAAGATTCTTCATACCATATCGATTTATTAATAGCCGAGTGAAACGAAAAGGTATAGGTATGTAATTTTCCCAACGCATCGTAGAACACACAGTCAATTTGCCTGAGAATCATACACCGCCGTGGGCGTATCGTCGTAGGACCCGAATTCACCCAACCGAATTAACTCACCGTCGTCATTTTCGTCGTGTTGAAAAATTATTTTTAGACACGGTTTTTCTTTGTCTATTCGAGATATGAAAAATGTGAGCTAGGCATCGGATACGATATAAAAATTGGTCTACTCCGGCTCTATGCAAAGACTACCTTCTCGTGGAAAAACTATCACCGAAATACAATGAACGTGGCGCAAACACACTTATAAACATAAAAATACGATTTTCACATTCGATACTCCCACGTTCGTCGGTTCTAGCACTATAGCGCGTGCCAGAAGTTTAGAGTTCTGCTTGCTCCACTTTCTCGTTCAACTCTCCGGAACGCGATAACACACTCGGTTCTACGTTGTTTTCGTAACATCTTTTTTCCTTTCCTCGCATCGCACTCATCACGCACATACATCCAAATATATACACACACACACACGCACACAGAGATACGCATGTAAATCTCCACTTTTCGCAATAAAAAAAGAAAATAACGATGGAAAAGAAAATGAGCAAAAAATCGTACAACCTTAAAAAGGAGAAAGATTCGTGACGTATAAGTGTGAAGTTGCGAAGTTTGTCGTGATAAAAAGCCCGAGATACATATTTCTCTATCGTCGTTTTGTCGAATGCGCTCGCGTTTCGTAAAATCGTAAGTTTCGTACGAGTAAACTTGCATTTTATTATATATTAATGCAATTCATATACAAAATTTATACAAAATTCAGTTTATATTATATGTATACAAACTGAATTTTTATACAGGGTGAATTTTATAAGGTGTAACAGGCTTTATTCTAAGGTAGATGAGATCATTACAAACAAAAGTTGCAAATATACGTTAGAGATATTTTGAATAGTTTGCGAGGTAAACATTTTTTTAAGTTGGTCCAATCAAACCCCGCCGAGAAGCGTGGGAGCCGCCCACTCCCGCCCTAGCAGCCAATGCCCGCGAAATAAAAATGACTGCGTAATAATATAATAAATAGAATTGACTGCTCTGAATTTTGCAACCTCAAATGTAACGCCCTGTTCTATCTCTACGACTAGGGCGGGAGTGGGCGGGTCCAACGCTTCTCGGCTCGCTCTGATTGGATCAACTTAAAAAATTTATATCTCGTGAACTATTAAAAATATCCGCAATGTATATTTGCAACTTTTGTTTGTAATGATCCCATCTATGTTAGAATAAAATCTGATACACCTTATGAGATTCACCCTGTATATATAAGCTGTATACAATTTATATATATTATTGTTTAGCGAATATATATATACATATTTATACATATATAAAATGAATATATGGATATATATACATATATACAATGAGGGCACAACTTCATACACGTGTGGTACGCTAACGTTTATCCAATTAACCGAACGCTTCGTTCTCGTTATGCAACGAGAGTCGAGAGAAGCAGATGTTAGTTCACATTAAAATTGTTTGATGAGAAATACAGAGACATCTGTATGAACCCTCGGGGGGCTAGAGGGGGGGGGGGGGCAGATTACGATTATGTAAGTTATTCTATAAGTATATTTCTAGATATATGTATGTGTGTATATCTATATATATAGGAGAGTAGACAAACATGGCAGCGGGTGCTAATTTCGACCACCGCTGCCAAAATAAAATTGACACGTTCGTACATCTTGGCAATGTGCACGATAAAGTAATTATCGAACTTTTTCATTGATTTCTCGATATAAACACGATTACAATGATGAAAATTGTGTTGGAAAAATTATATATTTACATCCTGGTTGTCGATACGATTACCAACTTTATTCGCGAAGAAATTTGTAAAAAAAAAAAAAACCCTAGAAAATTGACAAATATTGAAAAATTTAGTGCAATTTTTAATATTTTGTAAAAATCGATTTACTAACTTTGTACTTTTGTAAAATAAATAATTCCTCCCGTTTTATGGCGCGAATATATCGCGATGGAAAGTATTTTTAATCGTTTGTATTTTTTAATTATACGTTATCCACGTATCTCGCCGGTGAGCGCAAGAGTTATCGCACCCGCATTTTCCGTCAACAAATACTCGTGGGAGGCGTGAGGCCGATGCGAAAAGCTTCTCTCTCACAGACTATCTATCTATCTATCTCTCGTACACAAACTGATTTTGATGGCGTTGTTGGCCTTGACGCTTTCTAAATTGGATCTAGGGCGCGAGTCTATCAGTGCGGCTGCAGCAAAAAGTACCTATACGTACGTCTATTTCGCATGTCGGGATTACATTCATTTTACTAGATAACATTCTATACATGTATATTATTATTATTATAAGTAGCACGCACGTTGAAACGATACGTACACTTACGTCGGGTTATTCCTTTTTAAAACGAAAGGGTCAACTATATACATACACATTTGACCCATGCGACATTAAATCGGATCGTCTCATTGTGCTGATGGAACTTTACGAATTCAATTGAATTGACATCGATGAACAAAGCGAACCGATGCTCTCTAATTTATTTTCTTCTCGATGGTTCGCTTCTTTTCTTTCTCTCTCTATACCTCCTTCGCTCATACACATTTGCATTCTCCAGAATGCAAAATCCTGACGACGAGACCCAACCATCATTCGATATGACTTAACAACTTAATATCGCCCCCCCCCCCCCCCGTCCAGGGGTTAACCCGTTAACGGATCGTCGCGATTTATTTATAGAACGACAAGAGAGATTCGAATGTGTGGTACGCGCCGCGAGTGGGTGGAATGGCTATGTGCTCGGGAATAATTGCCACTCTTGTGTGTTCTCGTTAGACATCACCAGAAGCGATTGTTATAAACCCGTTCGATCTTTATCCCCATCGCCCCTGCACACGAGACTGCATTTATCGTCGGGATGTGTGCGCCCTATGCGACGAGCGGACGCTTCGGCCTTGGATTCTGGTAACGTCTTTTTCGTTTTTCTGTTTTGTTTTTGACATTTTTCGACCGATTGAAATTCGTGACTAACGCGCGATGTGAAATTTTGTAATCGTCGATGGATTTTGCTGTTTTTGTTTTTGTTTTTATTCTTGTTGGTATTTAAAAAACGTATATACAGGGCGTCCTATTTACAGTGATAAAGGACGATCTGTATATGGCGAGTCGAAAGTTGGTAAATAGTTAATCGAGCTTTTTACTGTCGATTGGATTTTGAAAGATTCTCAGGTGAATAACGATTTTGCAATTATTGATCGATTAAAGGAATGCTAATTTTTCACGCACGCATCTTATTGTCAACTAACATCGCTTAACGTCGTGAAACAATCGTCAAAAAAAAGTTAATTTTTCGAGCGCGATAGAAAATTATTTTTAACAGATTTCTTTGCACAATCGTTTTACGACGAAGCCGAAGATAAAGAAATTAATCTTGTCAAAGTAACGATAAAATCGAATTAAAAAAGCGTATACAATTTACGCAATAATCGCATTTACAACATCGAAAAATTTATTTTTGCGGAAATTTTGCGAATAAAGATTGAGAGATTTTCGGATTAAATAATATGTGTAAAAGTGACAAGAACGAGGCAGAATGAAAAATGGCGGGAAACCAAAATAGAGACGGTTGCCCATATTCTCATAAAGTTTCTTCGGTTTTTGGGCGTTTTATTTACGATTTTTTTACGATAGATTTTACGAAAGATCACACGAGCGAACGCGAATCATAAATTCACGTGCGCGTACACCTGCGACCGTAATTAATACGAGCGTAAGTATACGCGAAAAGATAAAAATTCGGTAATTTGGCGCCGGTTTAGATCAAGCGTGACGTCACAGTCGGTCGGTCGGGAGGAAAATATAAAAATTCGGAAGGCCTAGTGGAGAACACCGAAATATTTTAGTCGTTCGGTTAACGAGGGACTGGTGCGATCGTTCCATAAAGCGCGTGGAGCTTTTTTCTTACACCGACTTCCTTACGAGCAAAAAAAAAGTTCGATTCGTCCACCATTTTCTCTTTTTTGCTTGGTATATCGAATGTGCGCAAAAGTTTTTACGGTAATATACGACACTCGATCCGTTCGAGCAACGAAACTTTCGCGAAGTGTCGTAAAACGTCGTTGGACATATGCGTTTTTTGAAATTCCCGGGCTCGTCGCGTTGGGACCGCTCGACGGTCCCCGGGACCATGGAAAGCTCGGCGTGCTCGGACCCAAGTCTTCTGCAACGACTTTTGGGGGGGTGAGTTCGTCCTGTTTTTTTTTACTTCTTTTTCTCGTCCGAAGAACGGACGCGTCGTAAAAGTTTCGAGGACAAAGGCGAGAAAGTCGAAACTAGGAAATTATACGACTCGATAAATAAATGTTTATATCGATTTGTCCATACGGGAGTCGAAATAAAAAAGGAAATTGCAACGTTAGCAAAATCACTTCTACAATAATTACTGTTTTTTACTCGTAAATCCAACGGTTAGAAGAAAAACGAAGATTCTTCATTTCTTTTTTATCGTTGGGATTAAAAAATTAATTCGCGTCGACTGTTTTGTTAATTAGAGCGAATTAATTAAAAATGTTTTTCGAAAAGTTAACAAACATGTCGCTCGTTCGAGAATTCGTTGAATTTCGATAATACAAAAATAAAATGTCTGTTTTTTTCACGATAAAACAAAAAATCTTGCGAAATAACGAAGGCAATTTTTTTTTATCCGAATTTTGTTCTTCCTACGACCAGTAGTTGAGCTGTCACGAGTGATAGATAAGAGTACTCTTCTGCTCTTTGACCCGACTTTCGCCATCGGAGAGTGAACACGAGAGACGAATCATAACCTCTGTGTCCACGTTGTAATCAAAGTCTTATCAAATTCTCCGAAAACCAAAATTCTTTTTTTTCTCGTCTCGCAATCGCGTCCGTGACGTTAACGATTCTCGGAATTAAGAAGAGAGTGAGGCCGAAAAAACGAGTGGATAAAAAAAGCAATCGATCGTCGAAACAAGAAAAGGGGCGTAAACATATTTATCCTCGAAATTGCGACGAAACGAGCCTCGCGAGAGCGGGGAGTTAAAAAAATGAAGGTACGACCGGGCTCGTTGCGCGTTGCGGAAAACCGCTAATTGGACGTGAAGGCGGAACCTCGAAAAAAAATGAAAAATAAATAAAAATATTACAAAATAAAAAAACTCGTCAACGGCTGTAAAAAAAATTGACCTCTTTCCCTGTGCAGCATTTTCATAAAACGAGAAGAAGTAAGGAAAAAAACCGTTCCGGGATTCTTTTTTCCATTTATATTCCTCACCCTCTCGAGTTTTATTCCTCCGCCTTGACGGAGCGACTTCTCCAGTGAGACATTTGTGGTTTTTTCACATTGTAAAAAATAAACGCGAGAAACGTCAACCCGTGTTTTTTACTACGTTGGGTGACACACAGCGTGAAGAAAAAATGTTCACAATTTACCCGCGCCACGCTCTCGGCAAAACTATATCGCCCGCGAACAATTACACGCGTATTTCAGATTTATCGTCGGAAAATAAAATTAATATATTTTATACCCCCAATCTCGTTAGCAGCTGTTACAATATTCTGTCTCTGTGAAATTATTCTTCAATTTTATGAAGCGACAAAATTAAATAGCTTTTATTGAGGCATAATTAAAAAAAAATTGAAGAAATCAAAA
This sequence comes from Netelia fuscicornis, assembly GCA_946811545.1. Taxonomy (NCBI): domain Eukaryota; kingdom Metazoa; phylum Arthropoda; class Insecta; order Hymenoptera; family Ichneumonidae; genus Netelia; species Netelia fuscicornis. Next base: position 31,885,711 of record OX328016.1, read on the forward strand.
TTAATCGATTGTTTATTATGATAGACCTGATCGATAGTTAATCTTTCGACTATCGATAACTCGATTGAGTCAGTAAACAATTGAGCCAACCAAAATTAATTAATTGGCTGCGATATCCGATAATTGGACCACCCTATTTTCTTCGCGGTGAGGTATTAAAACTGCTCGATCCAGGTCCGAATGATACACGCTCTAATTGCCTCCACTTCCGCTAGACGTAATCTAGCCGGTAAAAGTTATCGAAGTAGGAGAAATACGTGTGGAAACCATCACGATACATGTATATATATATATAGGATGTTTCTGGCCTCCAACTGATTCAATTTCGAGTACGTAAACACAATCGGTACCGGAGCGCACCGGTCAACGAACTCGAAAGATTTCAATGTATGCGTTCCGTCTCTTACTCGCCGTGTAACTCCCGTAATCGAGCGCCTCGTTTCGCGCATCGAATGTTGACTTTGAACGCAAAAGTACGGTCAATGATTTGAACCGTATTTCGCAATAAATTGTCCCATAAAATAGGCAAAATATCATTTTTCTGAACATGAGAAAAATAACAAAAACAAAAAAATATAATTATTACTTAAAAATTGAATAATTGACTATTTTGCCAAATTTTATAAATTAATTAAAGGATGGAAATAATTTATCGAGGATAACTGTCAAGCTGATGAATAAATTAGATAGTTTAAAAAAATTATTCAATGTCGAATGAAAGTTCGGTAAGAAAACAATTTTTTCTTGTAACTATAAAAATAATTATTCGACGAATTTATAAGCTATCGACGAATTGTTATCCCAAAGCTAATGTTCTCTACATCGTGTCGAAACTCTCAATGAATATCCAGGCGGTCGTAATTTTCAAGAATTTATTTATTTCCATAACGAGCAAACCAAAATAAACGATTTTGCTCGATCGAGACACATAAATATTTGTTTTATCTTATTGTAGAAAACAAGGCTCAGTGGTCTAGGGGTATGATTCTCGCTTTGGGTGCGAGAGGTCCCGGGTTCAAATCCCGGCTGAGCCCGATTTTTTTTTTACTTTTTTTTCACCCACTTCATCAATACAGCACAATTCCCAACGAAAAGAGGAAAATTTCTCCTGGCATACCCCCTCGACGTCGAAAATAATTGAGGGATTTCGAGTAATTTTCTCGCGACGTGAGCACCAACTACCGGGTATACTGGTTGAGAGAAGATAAAAAGAAAAAGCAAGAAATAGACGAGCGAATGTCGAGGCAAAATCGTTGCGAAGGCAAGGTGAACGAGTGACAGGCTCAGGAGGCGGAGGTGGAAAGAGGAAGAAGAGGAGGAGAAGGAGGAGGAGAAGGTGGAAAGATAAACCACGATATTCACACTCGCTAGAGGTCGCTGACTCTTTGCGATTAATCTCAACGCATATACGTCCTGTTCACTCGGAGCGTCACGGAATGCTCAGGTTAATTGCGTAATGACTTTCACGACGCACGTGTACCGTTTCATCGCACATATGAACTTTATAGATACGTAGACTTTATACATACCTATATTTGCATATGTATAACAGTATACATACATATATATATATATATATGTGTGTGTGTATATTGTGAACAGAGTCTCAGGAAGTCACCGAGCATCGACACACCTTAAGTCTCACGCATATTGTTAATGAGAATTTTTCTACGTACGAATAAGTCTTCGTATTCCCATGAACTTCGTCGAGAACATCAGTGCCAACTTTTTTCCGCCGTTTATGTTAACAATGATGATTTAATAAATAAATTTAAAAAAAAATGGAATTGCGCGATAAAAAAAAATGTCTGGGAAGTCCTACGAGATCGCGGGAATATCTGGAATTAACATCGAAGACGAAAGTAGACTGCGATAAAAAAATCTTAATCGTCGATTTTTGTATTTAATAATTTTTGTAAATTTTTTGCTTTCTTTGTTGTTTTTAATTTTTATTATTGTATCGTAGTATGAAATAATTTCTGCTATAATTTCCAAGTGTTTGACCTCGTAAGAACTGATCCTTTACCCATATTCTTGATCGTGAAATTAAATTTATACGATCAATTAGATTTTTGATTACGAGTGTGAAATAAATTTTGTTTTTTCTGTTTTTGTTTCTTGCAGGCCGAATACCGTATCCACGGAGGAAGGGATGCTGACTGGTGGTTTAGGCTCTAAATTGAAATGTCCAACCCCGATATCGAGGCTCAGGGTCGAGAAGATCGAGGGTGGGCTGATGGTCGCCGGGGTCGTTATCGCCGCCAACTGTCAGATCGCCCTGCCCGCTTTTGGCTTTTTGTTCATGCTCGTCGGTGCTGTACTAACCGGTACGTTTCGATTTTATAAACAAAAAATCGTTATTTATACATTTTTTAATTCAATCTTTATTGTGTTGCTAAACTCGTAATAATAATAATAATAATAATAATAATAAAATTTTTGAAAAATTGGATTGAGAATCGCGTAAAAGAAATTTGTTAATAATTGCCGCCCCAAATTAATAAATAACAATTTTGTTCAAACATTATTCAAATGTATGAATTCTTTTTGAAAGTTTTCTTTACAAAAATTTGCAATGTCAAGGAACAAATAATCGACGAAGATTCGCAATCTTGTGACCGTTTTTTTGAAACCGGTTGTAGATTATACTTAAGAAATTTCAAGGTCGTTGAAAAACCGGTTTGAGAAACGGCGATGTAGCCAAATGTTCAAAAACATAAATTTTACTTTCCGCACTTTGAGATTACCCGATCGCTCGAGGTTGTAAATAAATGCATCGTACTTAGCGCGAGTTTGAAAAATTTCTCCCCGATTTTGTGGGAACTTTTGACATAAAAATAATCTTTCTCTCTCTCTCTGTTTACGTGGGAAATTTTGTGACAAAAAAACGTTATCGTCGAAAGTAAAAAAAAGATCGCGAGATACGAGACGAGAAACGAAGGAAGAAGAAAATAACGAGCCTTGATTATTCGAGAGAATGCACGTGACCATTATCTATCTCGGGACATGGGCGGATACATCGAGGAGAATATACATGTATAATGAATTTTAAACATATATACAGTCGTTCGACTCGATGCTATTGTTTATGCACGTGCTAACGTTTCATCTTTCTCTCTTTTTCGTTCCCCCTCTCTCTCTCTCTCTCTTTCTCTTTACCGCCCGCCCCTCCCCACTCTCCATTTTTAGGAAGACCTCTCCATGAATATTCAAAAGAGATCTTCGGAATATTTAAGAGGTCTTTTTTTGTCGTCGCTACCGAGCTTACACGAGTCACGCCAAGTGCGTGAGAGAGGAAGCGAGACACGTCTTATCGTCTCGCGATAGCGAGCCTCGTCGTCGCTCGATCGTGTAATGAAAATTAAAAAAGAAACAAGGGGTACCGAGGTATTTTTCAAATCTTGATTTAAATATGTGCCAAGACACGTGCGTTACTCGTGTCGAATGGAAATAGACAAAGTTTCGTGCAAAATTATTCATCGTTATCGCAATTATCGCTATTTTAATTACGCCGGATAATAATCAAAATTTTTATTATTATTGTCGTTAATATATCGAAACTATCGATTTCTTATTCTTGAAAATAAATTGAACATCCCACGATCGTTAAATGTGAAGAAACACATTTTTTTTATTGTCAATTTTTATCCACTTTTTAACGAATTTTGCAATTTTGAGGATTTACGAGTTCGTAAATGACGATGAATTATTAAAACGAAACTTTCGTCGTTCGGACACATGGATTTGATCGAGATTTTTTTGTTTCATCGAGATTAAAAGAGCGAGGGCCATAATCGTGAATTAATAAAAGCTATGTCGCAAATAAACATTCGTATATACGTATAAGCACATCGGATCGTCGACGTTCAACCCACACGAGCCACGAGGGATTATCGAGTAGCCCATGCCATTCGGTGACGAGACTGGATGACTCATTAATTAATCCGGTCGAACCGATTGATACACTCATACTTATTCGTCTATACAAACCTCGTACCAGGAGAATTAATATTTATTCCGTTTTAATATTGACTCGACGATCAATCTCGCCGCTGTTTCATTTTCCCAAAATACGATACGAATCAAAGCGAATCGCGTTGTCGAACAAATATTGAAAAATTATTCGCGCTAATTTCTTAGCAATTCCTAGGGGAAAAGAATTTTATGGGAAAAGAAACTCGGTAAATATACGAACGGTGACTCGACGAGATATGCATGCTTGCATCTCGCTCGTTAACGAGAAACGAGGCTGTCACAGAGTGTCCTGAAACTTCGATTTCCGATACACAGACGCGAGCTATAAGTATGTTTATAATACGTATATATAATTCTTACGCGAGTATTACTATCGTTGAAAAATATGACGCGAAACAATTTCCCTGGCCGTCGTTCCTCGTGGGAGATAGACGTCTCGCCTATCTCTATGCGAGACATCATCGTCCAGAGAACGCGACACGTTGAAAATTCAATAACCCAAATATGTCGAGAATCAAAAAAAAAAGAAGATCGTATCACGGAGAACGGATAACCGTGGTCTAGAAACGTCCTCGCTGAAATTTGCGGAATGTAAATACGTCACCTACGTTCTAAACGATCCAACTATTTGTTTCCAACAGAAAAACAGCATCGTTATTCTTTTATGCAAAAAGATGAAAATTTGGGAAATTTTTGATTCATTGTGAAAAAGGAAATTTCTAGATGTTTAGAAAAAAGTAAGTTTCCGATCGAGTTAATTATGATACAGGTTTAGTGATATCGAAGCCGAGGGAAGCAGATGAGGCACGTGTTTTCGCATTAGCACGTGACACGTGATCGATCACAAAAATGGGTGGCGAAAGCCTGTAGCGAGAATATATGTTTAAGCTACACGGAGAATAGGTACGTGGTGGTGGTCGTCCGCGTGTTCGATGGATAAAGTAGTGATTCACACGAGAGCGATAACTCAATGTCGGCAGGACGACGACGAACGAGGAATTACGTGCTGATCAGACGAAGCCAGTCGTGTGCTTCGCGGCAACTCGATTATGCACATCGAATGCGAAGCCTTATCGCGACCGGCACAACCCGGAAGAACTTTTCTCCTCCGTAACAATAACAGGCTCAACAATATGCGCGCCGAGGTATAAGATGGGCGAAGTTGTGAAAGAAACCGTCGACCTATGTACTGCCAATTTGCGGATTACGTTGATTTAACGCCGTTTAAAGAATTATGGGCAATTAATAGAATCAAAGTTTACGACTCGAGCTTGAGAGATAACATAGAAATGGCTGATTTACGCTTAATGCCAAGATTTCAGAACGATTTATCGCTTAGTTGCTGAGATATCTATCGGCAAACACAGGAATTATAAATGAGGTTAAGCACGCGGTGTTATGGGCGTGGCACGAGTGTCCCGATAATTCGACTGATTCTCATCGTCAATGAGCCAAGTTTCAACTTTGAAAAATTGTCACAAGACACATCGAGCGATAAGGATCGTTTGAAAAATACAATAAATGGCACTCACCGGTTCTATTTGATAAAAGCCGTCGAAGAAGAAACGAATAATAAGAGAAAATAAAAGGAAAAAGCAAGATCTTTTTATCGAGGCTGATTAAATCATTTTTTTAATAATTATAAATGATTCAATAATATAAGTGACATAAAAGTATAATTGTCTAAACGCGTTGTCTCTGAAGAAGAAAACGAAAATACGAAAGAATACATGGCGACGTTTAAACTCAGGTGAGCGATGTACCACGTGACGTAGAGGGCGCCACAGACATATTAAATTTTCAGCCACATTATTTCAAGAGATGGTCGACATTACGAGGCTAAAACGGAGACCCTGCACAATTAAACGATAATACAAAGGGCATAACGCATTGCTTTTTCCCTAAACGTCTACGACAATTCCGTGAATGACGTCAGGGAAAATGCGCGAGGTTATGTCAACCTCTCGTTTTGCCCTAATTGACCTACGAGGCCAGAGGGCGTGTGGACCAATTTGAGAACCGCTACGAAGCGCTCGGCCACTGACCTCGGTAACGACCTCGACGAGGCAACAGAAGCGATAGCGAGAACCAACTCCAACGAAACGCAAACGTGAGGCGGGAGAGTCGCAACGTAAAGAGCGATGAATATATGTATAACGCGTTGGAGGGAACGGAAAGGGCCCAAGAAAAATAGAGGGAGGGGAAAGCGCGAGTGAGAGAGAAAAAAGAAAAAAGAGAGAGAGAAGAGCTAGCAGCGTATGTTCACGAGGCAACAGCTGTGGTCGTTGCACTTCGTGTTATCCCGCCCAGCCCCCGGACTGTGCATCCAGATACGGGCAGGCAGCGAAGTCGATGACGGTGAGAGTCCCGCGCGGCGGACCCCGTTGTTGCCAACCGATTAATCTCGACCGGCTCTGCCCAATCTTTCTCTTCTCCCTCTTCTTCTTCTTCTTCTTCTTCTCCTTCTTCGCATTATATTATACTTTTGTCTACCTCATTTTCTCCGCTGCATTTCTGTCTTGCCTATCGATTTTTCTTCCTTCTTTTTCACTCAATCTGCAAACCGGTCTTGAAAAACCTGGTACGATGCTATCGCTCAAATTCCCTTTTTTTAAACCAGAACGAATTTCGACACTGCGACATTATTTTTCGAGGTTCGACACACCATGGCAATGTCACATTTGAATATCTGAAAACCATGAAATAATGGAACTTTTAAAGGAATTTCGAAGAGAAAATAATGTAAACTCAGAAAAATCTTTAGTCTCAACATGAAATTATGCTCGATATTCGAAAATTATTCCCTTCGCTCGTTTCCTCGTTTGTCAAAGTCTAATCTTTTGTGTCCTGTCTTTGCGAACTATTGTTTGTATTCTATTTTGCATTAATTGGACATAAACTTTAGCGTATATTCAACGTAGGACAAAGAGAAGTGTAAATTTGGAGGATCGTAAAGGGTAATAGGTCGCGCGTGTTTAGCGATAATACGGTGGACAACGCGGGTATTTCATGAATATTACGATAAGCCCGTTGTCTGGTGGTTCTGGCTCTGTCCGAAGGTATAGCCAGGCCTAACTCGCAGCTGCTATGCGGTTGGGACACACGCGTGGGACTTGTTGTGTCTGACCTGGCTTCAATTTCGCGACGCAACCGCACTTCGTTACCGGAGTATCCAAACAGAGGTGCATCTACGTGGATATATATAAATACGTTGAAATTCTTCGCGTATATATGTATATACGTAAAATACAGAGAGACGAGTAGCACGCACGTTTCGCTCCGATTGATGGCACGGTAAAATGAGACCGCTGCTATTCTGGCGAGCGAGGTTTACGGTCGTGATAAATACCGTATAATATTACCAAGATTTGCGAAGGGATATAAACAACGAAGATTGACTCATGGACAATTGATAAAAGAAAAAATAAATAAGGCTTTTTTTTAATTTCCTTGAACTGGCGTGAAATTTACAAATGAGGTTTAAGGGATTATTATTGTAAAGTTAGTTATTGAAATTATCAAATATAAAAGACAGATTTGTGACTGTAAATTTGAAAAATCACATACATAGCTGAATACTTGATGTATTCAGTGACTTACTTAGTTTATCAAATATTTGTTTATTTATTTATTTGCTTTATTTGCAAATCAGGATATTTTTCATTTTTAATTAAATAACTAATGCATTCTTTCAAAATTTTATGAAATAATTGTTAAATTTTTTATTCGTTTATTTAATTACTTTGGGATTACATTTGATTTAATTATTTAGGAATTTGTGTTATTAATTTGATATTTATGTGAAAACATAAATAAGAGGGGAAGTGTCATTTTTCCTATTCTTCCGGTTTATTTCTATTTACTTTAAATCTCAACCTATTTTTCACTCGCGTAAAATACAGAAACCAATAAAAAGAAGACGTTAATGAGTAACAATTTGCGAGGGTAAAATCCTCGTGTTTTCCGAACCTCCGCGATTCTCTCGTGGAAATCTTAATGGCGGTCATTAGCGTTTTACGCGGTAGGATATCTCGACATAACCTATAAATATACAGAGTGTCCAAAAAGTGCCGGAATGGTCGAATAACTCTCAAGAAAAACGTTTTCTGCAAAAACGTTACATACAAAAGTTGTCAAACTTGATAAGGCGAACTTTACCATGATTTTGAACTGGACCTTGAAATTGCCCTTCAAGATCAATTCTAGGTCATCGTCAATTATTCAAATAGAAACCCCCACTTTTTACCATAGACTCACATTTCTTGTTGGAAAGTAAATAAATTCTATTTCCATCATTTTTTCTTGTCAATTCCACCTTTGTAAATATTTTATTACAAAACTTTCCAAAGTAAAAATTTTCTAACTTAAATAATTCGATAATTAAAGTTTTTATTTTAATGATAATAATAAAAGACAAGTATTTTGTTTTGCAAGATATCAAATATCGTGAAAAAAATCTTTTATATTCAACTCTTTTTTCATGCTGTTTGATAATTCGAACGTAATTTTTAGGACAGTCTGTACAATCGTGAAAAGTCCGCAAAGTTATAACTCATCTTCTTTGGCTCTCGATTATTCACCGAGACAAAACTCAGGAAACAAGATCCGCCTTGCCTCTCGTCCGAGTTTAAGTACAGCTCGTACTTTATAATTTATTGAAGAAGTGCGGAGTGGAAATCAAAAGAAAAAAGAGGAGGCAGAAATTAACAGACAGCAGCAGTGGTGAGGAATGAGACAAAGAAAACTCGCCTACGTCGTTAATACTTGATCTCCTGTTATTTCTCGACGAACTGTATACGAGTATAAATAAATGTTCTTCCTCGACACGTGTTCACCATTAGAACAGATAACTCGAATAAGCCACTAGAGCGAACGAACTGACCTAAAATTCGTTAATTAACTTTAAGCCATTAAAGACGCAGCCATGCGAATATTCGACCGTAAATATTAAATACACAAATATGAACTATTATTATTAATACTCTTTCACAGTTTACAACACAATAAAAATGAGAAAACATTGTGCAATATGTTTTATTAGTTTATGGGTATAAAATAAATTTACTTAAACAATAATAACAATTTTATATAATTCGTACATTATTATTAATATTATTTAAAAACATCACGTTTCAATTTTTCTTTCAATTTTTTGCTTTTACAATATAATTAAGTCCTACTATTTATTTATATGCAATTTAATATTCTTTCAGAGCTTACAATAAAAGAAAAATGTGGAAATATTGTGCAATATGTTTTATTAATTTATGAGTATAAAATAAATTTACTTAAACAATAATAACAATTTTATATAATTCGTACATTATTATTATTATTATTGATATTATTTAAAAACGTCACGTTTCAATTTTTCTTTCAATTTTTGCTTTTACAATATAATTAAGTCCTACTATTTATTTATATGCAAATTAATATTCTTTCAAAGCTTACAATAAAATAAAAATATAGAAATATTGTGCAATATATTTTATTAATTTATGAGTATAAAATAAATTTACTTAAATAATAATAACAATTTTATATAATTCGTACATTATTATTATTATTGATATTATTTAAAAACGTCACGTTTCAATTTTTCTTTCAATTTTTGCTTTTACAATATAATTAAGTCCTACTATTTATTTATATGCATTTTAATATTCTTTCAGAGCTTACAATAAAATAAAAATGTGGAAATATTGTGCAATATATTTTATTAATTTATGAGTATAAAATAAATTTACTTAAATAATAATAACAATTTTATATAATTCGTACATTATTATTATTATTGATATTATTTAAAAACGTCACGTTTCAATTTTTCTTTCAATTTTTGCTTTTACAATATAATTAAGTCCTACTATTTATTTATATGCATTTTAATATTCTTTCAGAGCTTACAATAAAATAAAAATGTGGAAATATTGTGCAATATATTTTATTAATTTATGAGTATAAAATAAATTTGCTAAAATAATAATAACAATTTTATATAATTCGTATATTATTATTATTAATTAAAAACGTCACGTTTCAATTTTTCTTTCAATTTTTGCTTTTACAATACAAACATATTCGACTATTTATTTATATGCAAAATATGAATTTATTGAAATAAAATCAAAATAATAATAACATTATGCAATTAGAGATATTATAGTTTTTATTTTTATTATAATTAGCGAGCATGAAGTGTCTGTAAATACTTCTCCACGCTGCGGAAGAGAGAAGATTCGATATTTGCGAACGTGAAAATTGATATTTTGCGCTTTTTCTTTGTTCGTTGTTCCAGCCGCTTCCTATCGGGGACCGGGCGAGGACGAGGACAAGGATTCGTACGCGGCGAGAATCGCGTTCACGGGAAACTCTCGAATCCTGGGACCGATTTGCATTGTCGTCGGTGCGTTGATGCTCGGCCTCGGTATTCTGCTTTGCATGCTGACGAGACGGGCCAGGCGAAGGGAACGACGGGTCGGCTTCCACTGTCCTCTTCACGGTGATTTTTATCCGTTGAGTCCCGTTCAAGGGATCAAAATGCTCGGTAAGTTTTTTACCATTATTTAAATTTTTCACATCGCTAATAAAAATCAATTTTCCCTCGAAAATTAACGAACGAGAAACACCGACGATAATCAATTTAACATTTTTACAATCGTTTTTACCAGTCTGATCGTTACCGCATTTTTCCACTCGATTTTAGTTAAAACGATTCAGCCACGTTACAATGTTTAATCAAATTTTACGAAAACATAAAATTTGATTAATTAAGATTAGTCGTATTCTCACGATGTTTAATCAAATTTTATGTTTTCGTAAAATTTGATTAAACATCGTGAGAATACGATTAATTATAAATTATTGTACAATTAATCTTATTGTTAATTTTGATATTTAATATTAAGCATCGAAATTAACAATGTTTTTCAAATTTCGTCCCATAAATTTAACAAACTGGTGCAAAACATGTGAAAAAAAAAATGTTTAAATATCGTGTGACAATGAGCGAAGCATTAAGCGAGGAAGGAAATGATCCGTCGACCATGCATCCGGCGTTTTTGCGTTTAAATTACAAGGGAGATGCACAAGAGCGTGTCTGTATCGGCATACCTATAGATATACAAAATTACGTACGAAGGTTGAAATATCGCAGTCAGGGTACTTAGTCGTCTCCCCTTCGGTGCGTTGCATCGTCAAAAAAAAGATGGCGTCGCAGGAATGAAGGGGAAGGGCGGGTAATAATAATGGATACGAGAGCCATGCGTTACAGCATGAAAAGCGACAAAGAGACGAACGATGCGAGAGCAACGTTGTAAGAACTCGACGCTAACCACTGCTCGGGATAATGAATATGCCAGGCTGATTTCGTGACCAGTTTCGCGAAGATAAGACTCGAGAATTGGATCAGACGTGTTAGCGTCACGGTACAATGATCTCCCCTTCAAAATGTTCTCGTATCTCGAGTGTATACTCCGTATCGTTTATACGTATAGGACGTTCTGCGCCAAATTGAGAAACTTTTTCGTCCGAGAATCTCTCGATATTAATTTTCATTTTATTTTCATTTTATAACGATTCGAATGAAAACAACAGTATGGATTTTTTACCTCGTAGATTCGTGTACGTAATTTCGTTTTTTAATTAATTTTATAACAAATATTGTAAATTAACATCGTTATTAAAAATTTGTTTAAATTTCGGTTTGTTAATATAAAATCTTTTATTGCAATATTGAAACGGTATAAAAAGAATTTTATTTTCATTATATAACGATTCGAATGAAAACAAAATTATCGATTTTTTAGCTCGTAGATTTGTGTATGTAATTTCGTTTTTTTAACTAATTTTATAACAAATATTGTAAATTAATATCGTTATTAGAAATTTGTTTAAATTTTGGTTTGATAGTATAAAATCTTTTATTGCAATATTGAAACGGTATAAAAAGAATATTATTTTCATTATATAACGATTCGAATGAAAACAACATTATGGATTTTTTAGCTCGTAGATTTGTGCACGTAATTTCGTTTTTTAATTAATTTTATAACAAATATTGTAAATTAACATCGTTATTAGAAATTTGTTTAAATTTCGCTTTGTTAATATAAAATCTTTTATTGCAATATTAAAACGGTATAAAAAGAATATTAGTAATTATAAAATTGAACGAATAGAATTTAAAAGGGAACGATTTAGTTAATATTTGTTTATTTACTTATTGGATCATCGTTGAAATAATGTTTGTCGTTTTCATTTTTCCGATAAAGATAAAGTGTTCGAACGAACGCGTATTTTTTTCAGTCGAAAAGAAAAAAAGAACGTAACATAATTAATACGAGAATATGCGAAAAAAAATGAGAGTGTCAGGGTCGATTTGGCACGGAACATTCCATGCGCGAGTTTTGCACGCGGGGTCGATGCAATCACGCGATCGTTTCGAAACCGAGGGAATCGGCCCAGTGGAGAAACCAGCAATTGGCGAAAAAAGAAAAAAAAAACAATTGTTAATTGGCAAAGGTTATTATCGAAAAGTGGAAAACTTGTTTTTTGTCTTCTTCTTTTCAAAGTGGCGAGAAAATTCTTGCGTGTTTCGCACGACTCGCGAATGAAATATTCCCAACGAGAAAAGGAAATGACGCGATAATTTTTCGTTTTTTAACATTTTGTTGTTTGTACACGATAATTTTATCGGCCAAAGTGTAATCTCGATATGGGGAATGAACGTAAAGGGTCGGGATTAAACTTTCCACTAACGAACATTTCGTGGTCCAGGAGAATCCTCGTTCTCGTTAGCGACGTCCGTTGGCCAATCAAAATGTAAGTCGGAAAATACCACGCTGACTGTGACCTCCGATAAGGTCCCTCGCACAGTCCGTGATAACGCGGACTAGAAAATTACTATTATCGTCAGTTGAATCGAGACTGTTCTATATATGGAATGATCTGGCCCAAATCTGAATGGTCCACGACCTTGACAAAAATAGCTACCCTACGATTTTTTTTATTAAATGTTTCTAAACTCTAAACGGATATTATTCTTCAACATAAAATCATTTTTTGTAAAATCTCTAGAAAATATAAAAATTTATAAGTTACATTCAGAGATAAAACATTATTTTAGTTTCATATTTTGGACGATTTTTTTATATTTCTTTTTATGATTGTTTATTGTATTCATATTTTTTCAGATTTAATTATTATTATACAGAATAAATACATATATATATATATATATATATATATATGTATTTTATTTATATCGAAAATATATATAAATATAAAATATATGTATTTATTTTGTATAATAATAATTTGTTTAATATAAATTAAATACATAAATATCTTTATCAACAATTTCGTGTATAGATATATGAGATTGGAACGTCCTATATATAAAAATAAATGACAATTGGCATGAAATTGGGACGAGGCTGGCTCGATCACGAGCATGAGGACTCTGCCCAGAACTAAATCGTCTGGGATTCAGGCTAATGCGTGAGCATTAAGCCTATGAAATTATATCGTTGACATAGTGAATTCTCCCTCTCTCTTTCGTTCTCTCTCCCCCTCTCTCTCTCACCCATTACACATTCCATCCAAGTTTCATCGGACTCTATTAAGATATCGCTCGATAACTCTCGTTGCATGTTCATCCTCGATGCAATTTAATTCCTGACGATAGACAAATCGTGAATATCCGATTGACTCGTAAGTTCGCGTGAATGGATCCCGTTTATTCCTTCCGAGCTTACAAAGATTCGCTGTTGATTCTGAAATTGATTGCCGAAGCAACATGCGTTTTCCGGTGATCGATTCTTTCTCCTCGTTGAATAATTTAATCTTTATTTATTTTTACTTATCATCCTCTCCTTTATTATTATTATTATTATTATTAGTCATATTATTATTATTATTATTATTTATTTTTTTAATATTAATATTAAATTCATGGTATCTTCAAAAATGCAATGTTTACCTTATCTAATTTAACGCTAAAAAGGTAAATTGTATTAATAAACAAAAATACACCAAGGACAAAAGAGAAAAGAAATGAGATCGCATTTACATAAATGTAATTTTGTCTTGCTTTCTCTCTCTTTCGGTCGTCCGTCAGGATGACTTTTGTGTCCGCATCCCGTTCTCCCGGTGGCTAACTATATACAATGGCGATGTTTTAAATTCTTTAAATCCTGCGAGGACAATTTACGACTGTGAGAGCTTCGTGGGGGCAGCGGGACGAAGAAAGCTGGTGCTTGGCTAAACGTAAAGGTCGCAATGTCTCCGGGTTGAATAAAAGTTGCAGCTACGAATTCTTAACGCTACCGGTGCATCCCAGAGAGAGAGAGATGGGAAAAAACCACCTCGACTCTCTCTCTCTCTCTATCTCTCTCTTTCTTTCTCTGTGCCTTATACAGGTAGAAGATCAGCGGCATCGCCATCTTTTCCGTCGTGGGCAGCTTGAATATTTCATTTCCGGAAGGATAAGTAAATTGCGACTGGGTCATTTCCTATTTTCGTGTCTACCGTCCTTCAACCGTTACGATAAACTCGACGTGGCGATATTTCGAGAATTTGCCAATTTTGCATTTTGTACCTATCTGTAAAAAGAAGGCAAACAATACAAAAATATCGTAGAGAACTATAACATGAAATTCAATCTTCATGAAATTCTTGCAAAGATCTGTAATTAAAAATCGATTGAAAAGACAATCAGCAATTTTTTTTAATAATACAATTTTTGTATCAATTTTGTAGCAAGGAAGCCTACAGAAAATTTTGTGCAAGATAAAAGATACAAAAATATCGCAAAGAACTGTAAAATGGAATTCAATCTTCCATCAAATTCTCGAGAAGATCTGTAATTAAAAATCAATTGAAAAAAAAAATCAGCTATTTCTTTTAAAAATACAATTTTTGTAGCTATTTTCATATTAAATTTCTTTGTTGTTTTCAAATTTAATATCAGCGAATGATAAATCGTGCAATATTAAATTGCACACAGTAAAATTTGTACGAGGGGCGAAAGATCGAAGGTGCGAGACCGAAGGGTGGTATTTGGGGGAAATATCGGGTCACGACACGTGCGAGATAGGTCAGTTCACCAATCCCTCCCTCCTTCCCTCTCCCTTTATTTCCCACGTTCAACGTGCTCGAGTTTCCGTAACGCTTTTACCTGGTAGCCGTGTGTGCTTTCCGTGACACGGTACACCCTCCCTCCTCGTACGAGCGATATTAGCTTTTAGGTAACTGGGCCGTTCGAGAGCTCGGCCGCGGGTTTCAAATACACGGGGTCTATGACATCTGTTGCCCTCTTGGGCGTTGCTTTGGAACGAGAGCGCTAACAAACGAGTAGCTTCCCATCCCTGTGTAAACTACCCTCTCGGTGCGAAAATCGACACGATTTACTTTCACCCCTCACCTAACATCACTCACCTCTTATCACCCTTCGTTTCAACCCTGACAACGATATATTTGTATCTCGTCGTATTATTCCCACGTCTGCGTCGAACTCGATTTAGAAACATTTCAATAAAATAAAATCTTCATTATCGTTCCATAAGCAAGTATTATTTTCATTACGAAACATTTTTTTTAAAGTTTGAAAAAATACTTTCTCGAGACTGAACTTATGAATTTTTAACTTATTACCGATTATTGGTTATCCAAGTCGAATACTACAATAATTCTGTAAATCAAACGATACGTTTATGAATACTTCATTGTGCTAAGCTCAGCGGGCATTCTGAGCATTTTTTATAAGTTTTTTTTCAACTTCTCTTACACCCCCGCATTGTGTTTTCTCTCAACCCCATTCGCTCAATTTCGCCCACAAGCGGAGATTTATCGTAGGCGGCTGGACTGCATGGAACGAGGCCCCGCCGATATGACTTTGTAACCGAAATTGTTTTCCCTGATTATTCATATATACATAGAAGCTCACACGCATAGACGCGCATACAAACGCATGTATGGGCATGCGCTGGTCCCGCGCATGCGCGTAAGCGTTAGTACGCATGCGCATGCGCGTCCGTATGTATATTTATATATATTTAATAATATATGTAACATGCGCCTTCATCGCAATGCGCTTAGCCGTGTGCGAATGCTTTTTCAACAGCCACGAAGCTGGCCATTTGAAACTACATACACGTTCGCAAACTGAATTTGCCCATTACTGGCCAGTGAATTCCGATCGTAGGAATTATGCGAATATCTCATCTGGAACGAGTCAAACGATTTTAACGAGAGAGAAATATACCCGAACACACGGACACAAATATATTTTTTATACCAAACCACGTACACGCCTAATTCTAAAAATCTCTGTGAATTGAAAAAAATAAACAATAAAATTTCTTTCATTTTTATCGAGAATATCGTAAAATAGGGTTTTTTCAAATGCAATGGAGCTTTTACTTTATTATCTCAAAAATTAAATCAAAGTTTGCATTTGCTTTTTTAAAATTATTATTTAAAAAAATATTAAATATTGCAAAATAGATGTTTCATTAAATTGAATAATATTTTTCATTTCATGAATTCAAGCCTCGTATATCGCAATTTTTTCGAGCCCTTTTGTTTCACGTCCCTTTTTTGCTACGTCATTTACACTTATATTTTATTACGAGCCAGGATTCGTAACTGCCTCGCATGCTTAATTCGTTTCCTTGCTCTATATTATTGCAGATTTTTTTTTTTTTTTTCGTAAATTTACATTTCACTCGGTTGTCGAGCAGCAAGCGCGAACTCTCTACGCCGCATCGTAATTGCGAACTCTCTGCCATACGACCACTATTTTACGCAGACTATATACGTATACGTACATATATACGTGTGTTTGTAAGGGCGAGAGTGGAGGGTTAGAGGGTAGACCAACGAACAAAAATTTAACGAGCGTAGATATAGAAAGAAAAGCAAACACGTCGAAAGGTCATAGGTGAGTGGGAAAAGTTGCGCCAGTGCCAAAAGGCTATAACTACTTTGTTTTTTGGTACGAAAAAGCTGTTAAAAGGAAATATGAAAAGGATGGATGTGAAAACTGAAGAGAACGAGCGATAAATGATAAGCCCTTTAGGAATTCGCTGATGTTTTTTATCGTCTAGTTCACAAAGTTCGTTAAAATGGAAATCCCTGCAAGGACTGAATTGATTCAATAACTTTTCGAATTTTGTTCATTTCGCTGCACGACTTTCACACATTTTTCAATATCTATTTTCAAATTTGTATTTGTTATTTTGATTTTTTTGGTAAAATTCGAAATAATGTAAAGGATATCTGACGATCGTGGGCATGAGATAGTTTCGAAAAAAGTGAAAGATAACAAGAAAAGAAAAATGAAATTATAAATCTCGAAAGGTTTTGAAACATTTCGGCCTCAACCCCGTGACTTTTGGCCTTCTATTCATACAATTTATACGACATATAGAAAATCTTTTTAAAGCTCTGGTGACGTACGTAACATCGATCGTCCGACCAGTTTTGCGTTGAATAACATCGCAATTTCCTCTCGAGTTTCGTATAACTGCACACTGATTGGATTTTCTTTCGAGCCCTTGGGGAAGGTCGACTCCTGGGGAAGACACGAAGCGAGATTTTCAGTGCGGAAAAGACGAGTAGGTTAGTACACGGTACGTTCATTATAAATGTACGGACTAGCGAGTTACATTGTCCCGAGAGACCTGTGTATCGAAGCTGCGCCTGTCACCACGCTGACGTTTATTTGCGCATGCGCGCAAGAGCGCTGTCGCGCGTGCGCGTTAGTCTGCGCCAGGGTGAGAGCGCTGCCACATGCGCGCGCCCACCTGCGCGAGAGCGAGCGCGCATGCGCGCACGCGAGCCGACGTTCGCTGCGCATGCGCGGCACAGCACATACGTCGACTCGTTGACCGTTTTATGAGATAAAAAGTCTATATATCGTACACGCGATAGCTCAGAGGGCCGTGGAAAAGGTCAAAAGGAGTGAACGTACCGGGTTGTCCTGTAAAGGGATGCTCGAGCACTCGTTCCATCTTTCTCTCTACCCTTACACTCCAACGTAACCTCTCGTGAAGAAGCGTCCAGTCAGGGCACACGACATGGTAGAGAGCTGGGTCGGATAACCGGGTGATTAATACGACGTGGTCTACCGCACTACCACTAGAGGGAGAGGCAGAGAGAGAGAGATGGAGAGAATTAATCCCGGGGTATAGTGGAAAGTGGGTCGAGCAGAGATCCGAGACTCGTAGAACCCGACAAATGTGATCTATCGTTTATAACGTCTGCTTAAAAATCGTCTAATCCCTAGATTTTACTTTGTCCGAAAAAAAGATTGTCATTTTCTTTCGCTTATAATAAATGTCATATTTATAAAAAAAAAACAAAATCATCTGACAAAATAAAATAAGCTGAAAAACCAAAATTGGATCATGTCAATGGAATTAAAGATTGCTTAATTTTCATCTCATTTCAATTTTATTAAAAAATTGAATTCATGCAGAATTTAATTCATATCGATATTCATACCTCATTCACATTCCTAAGAGAAAAATTCTACTATACGATGATATATATATATATATATATATAAATTCAGACATTTCTCCCATTCGCGGAGTCAACAGTCTGGAATGCGAGTGTGAATGGTCTTTAGAATTCAGAAGAACTACTATGCTCCATTGTTCCATTTGTTAAAACCGCATGAATAGAAAAAAATATTGTCCGGGGAAAACGTACGGTCTATCTATATATAAATGTACATACGAATATCTATACATATATATGCTCTTGGAGTTGTCTTTCTCTCGATATATAAAAGGCGAGCGAGTTTTCTCTCGGTCTCGATGTGTGGACAAGTTTATTCGTCCTAAACGTGCACAACACATTTGCCGCATAGAAATCTCTCCTCGGTGACGATTTCATTCAGAGAAACGCCCGTTTCCTGATCATTCAACAATATATACATATATATAAACAGTGAACGAGAAAACAATTTTCCGATATTACGCCAATACGCTAGACGCGAAACGCGAAGACGTCATAGAGCGTCCATCCTTTGCAATTGGTATGGATTTTTTTATTTTCTTTTTCTTTATGACGCGCGGGGTAAAACAATGTCCTAGCGTCAATGACGCAACGTTTGCGGTAAGAAAAGGTGCGAATTTATCGTTTTTTCTTTGTATTTCAGGCGTATCGGGAAAGGACGTGGGTCGATGGCCGAAGATACCGTGTCTGAAGGGTCGTTCGACCGGCAAGGGTGGTATTAACGGTACAATGGGCTCGCACATGGGTCCACCGCAGTGTCCTCATTCCGTTCTAAGCAGCACGAGAAGTTCCGTCAGCAGTTCACCACTCAGCCCCTGCCCGACGCCAATGCCGTTTCTCGTGACTTCCAACTCAGTCAGGTGATGATCACAGGTTTTTCCTGTTTGTTGAGAATTTTACGAACTCCCATCCAACGAAATGATTTTTTGTCGACCATTTTGAACCTGAAAATCATCTTCTTTTCTTAAAAAATCTTTCATAATTTTTGTAAATTTGTATTATTTTTAGGGTTTGATAGGAATTGTGATTATTTTTTTTACAAAAATAATGATAAAAAAAAGATTTTCGTGCGAATTTTAAGAATTGGTATCGCTCGCCAACTTTAATGTTAACTTCAAACTCCCTTTTTGTTTTTCAAAAATAGCCAATGATTTTTTCGAGTTTGTTATTATTTTTGGGGAAAAAGTACGGTCGTTATATTTTTCGTTAATTAAATAATCGTAAATGTATGTTGGAGAAGAAATGGATGAAAAATTCTGTTTGAAGTTAATGAACCGATGAAAGAATTCGCTAGTAAGGGAGGCCACCCTCAACGAAATCAAATTATTTAAAATCCCATTATCAGGGGGATGTTAAAATATGTACAACTCGAGAGTACAAATTTAGACATTGACGTGACGCAATCCTCCGTCTATTAATTGGCAATGCGATCGCTAAAACGATAGCACTCGTTCCATTGCGGAACCGATCACGGCATCGTTTATTCTACGACTCGTTCATATTTCACGGCTAAAGTCTATATCTGGCCGGCGACACAACGGTCGTTATACATAGTCAATTCGTTTTACGTTTACCCCACTTCTCTCGTTCGTGTCGTGCCGTAACGTACTTCAGTTATTTGTCACACTCGTCTAACAATGACGCGAAGTAAATAAAATGCTTTAAAATTAGTAAGAATTACACGACTATTTCGTCGTTAGGTGTCTCAAAATTAAATAATCTCGAAGAAAAATACCGAACACACACATTAATTTTCATCAATAATAATTCGGATTCTTGTTTAAAAAAGAGATTGACTATAAAATCGAGAAAAATACACACACTACCTACCGATTTAAAAATAATAAGTAAAAAGATCGAGAATTAGGGGTTGAAATTAATTTCTATCAAATTTAAATTAAATCGTATTAAATTTAACAAACTTATTTGCTATTAAATTTCTATAAAAAAAAATGATTTTAACAATATTTTTTTCCGATGCGAATGACCCCCGTAAAAAACAATAATAATCGCCAAATTCCTTCGATATTTAAGACTCAATCTTCGCGACAAGCCATTGGAGTGAACATTTCGGTGTGGAAAATAAATATTTCTTATTGACCCTAAAAATAAAATTTTCAACCCTGGAACCAACGCTTAGCTCGTGACGTCATTAATTAACGAGAAAGCTCGCGGATCGAAAATTCCGCTTGTTTCAAGACGGAAACGGTGTTCGTACCGGACGAGGGACGAGGTTATCCCACCGAGTTTACGTTACTAAAGTTGAATGTACGTTCTTCCTTGAGAGTTTCGAACGTTTGTCGGCGTACCTCAAATACTCATGGGCATTCGGGGTGTCCCCACGTGCACCTTACTGAATAATTCATGGTCCCATCGCGTGGTCGAACGACCAAACTCACAGTCGTCATCGTTTCGTTCTATCTCTCATCCCCCACTCCTCCTCACCCCCCTCTGTTACCCTCTTTGTTATTCTCTTTGCGTATAATAATATCCTTTCCCGTACTCGTGGAACATTAACATAGTTGACTCTCCCTCGTGATACGATCGTTATGTGGCCAACCGCACGCTCTTTTGGCACGAGTCAGTGGTCTATTAACGCGATGGATAATCGCTTCGAGCTTGCGGAGCGCCGGGAACGTTTTTCAACCGCCCCCTCCCATTATAGGTTCAGCGCAAATTTTCTCGAAAGAGAGGGAGAAAGGGTGTTAGTGAAAAATTCTCAAATTTGAAACTGCAGTGGGAAGAAATTTGTGAATTTTTATTTCTAGGCCAGACTTGGCGTTGTTTTGTAACAAGCTTCGAGCTTTTTCGGCAGTTTGACCGAATTTAATGGAGGGCTAACTTAGCGAGGAATGAAAATTTTTGAGTGAGATTGCGGTGTCGGAGACGTTTTTCCACCATCCCTTATGGATCCTTCGAAAATTCTCTGGAAAGAGGGGGGGGGGGCTTAAAGAAAAATTCTCGAATTCGAAACTGCAGTAGGAAGAAATTTGTGACGTTTTGTTTCTAGGCCAGACTTGGCGTTGTTTTGTAACAAGCTTCGAGCTTTTTTGGCAGTTTGACCGAATTTAATGGAGGGCTAACTTTGCGAGGAATGAAAACTTTCTACAATGGGCAAATTTTGTCCCGACCGTCACGCGGGAGGGGGTTTATATCCGTAGATTCGTCGAGTGTCTAGCGACGCGTCTAAATTAAAGTTCGTCGTCGGGGAGGTCGCGGTTGGCTCCCACCGCGTCGTCGAATTCGTTTTCGACTCTTCGGTCTCGCCAGTTTAAATAGACGCAACGGTTCAGCCGTTGGCCGATTTAGGAACGCCGTAATTAGGATTTTTCTCGCCCAGGGAGGGAGAAGTAAAAAATTGGGGTTGATGTGACTTTTTCGTAAAGGATTTTGTTTTTCCATCGCTGGTAAAAATTTTACAAAGTTCCAACCGAATTAAAAGTATCGATGATAAAAAATGGATTACTTCGTTTTTTGTTTGATTTTTGTTACCGCGAATTTCACGTTCGAAGAACGAAAGAGCGTAACGCGTTCACACTAAAATCCGTAATTTGAATCCATTTCGTCAGAAATAAACAATCGCGTTCAAATTCCGATTCGATTCGGAAAAATGTATTTTGAAAAATTGATTGGCAATTATGTACGCGCATCACGTTTGCAATTCCAATCGTACAATACGTTTTTGAACAATCCATTTCCTGAAACTTCCATCATAAATAATTCGATCGTATTCGACTGTCAATCACAAAGGTGCAAAAAATTCCAGGAAAAATATATCTGCACTACGAGTCATGGGAATTCATTGTAAAAAAAAAAAAAGAAAATTGAAAAAAGAACATTTGTCTCGATTGCGTATCGTTGGAATTTAGATGTTCAGAAACGTATAACACGCTCGACGATTCATTAGCAAATATCATTTCCCTGGTGTACAATTGTTACGTCTCCTGGCTGCAATTCTCTCTCTCTCTCCCTCTCTCGGATAATATCGATCGTGCAATTTTTATTCCTAGCGGACCGTCCAATTGCGCATAATCGCCAGAAACCAAACTATACCTAAAACGTATAATGTACGTAACACTTTACGTTTTCGATCGATTTTTACCAACGACCAATATGCGAACCTTCCAATAAATATTCGCACACTCACACATACAGAGATATATACTAACCACTCGACCACCGCTATCCCATTATATTAATTACAAAGCTATATAGCAATAATAATATTAATCATATCAATAATATATTAATATAAGTATATTAAGATTACAATATTAATATTATATTAGTATTATATTTATTATATTAATATAATTATATTAATAATATTAATATAATATTGACATAAATGTATTATAATATTAATTAGATCAATAATATATTAATATACTCATATTAATAATATAATACTAAGATTATATTAGTATTATATTTATAATATTGATATAATATTGATATAAATATATTATAATATTAATTATATCAATATTATAATACTAATATCATATTAGTATTATATTAATAATCTTAAATAATATTAATATAATATTGATATTGATATATTATAATGTTAATTATATCAATAGGTATAATAATAATATAATTATATTAATAATATAATACTGTATTATAATATAGTATTATAGTTATTAATAATATATTAATAATATTATATTAATATATATATATAATATTATATTAAATACGTATATGTACATATATGTATATATATGTATAGGTCATTGGTAAAAATCGATACGAAGCGTTAAACGTTCAATCGTCGTCGACGTCCATCAACATTGGTCGTGGCCGATGCATATCGAGAAGTGTCGACCTTTTTTCCATGAACACATAATAATATACGTCCTACGTACATGTTTTTGCCTTAACATATAATACACGCCTATATTGGTTTTGCGCATGAAAGACCGAGGAGATGTACCGGGAATCGATAACACGCTCATGCAGTCGATGTTGCATACGGATACGAAGTTGAAAGCCGCGGACCAATTATCGATCGCGTCGAGAAATCGCGCCAGATTGTTCGGCAATTGGGTCAGCTTTTTTATATACATATGTATATATTTTTTTTCTTTCTATAATCTATTCGAGTGGACAATAACTGTGACGTGAAACCTTAAAGTCTGATTGGTTTTGATAATCGAGGGAAGATAAGGAATTGAATTTTAAATATCCCGCGTAAAAAATTGTTTTTTTAATTCCTTCTGTTTATTTTTTTGTTAAAAACAACAAACAGAAGTAAAAAAATGTTTTTTTAATTCCTTCTGTTTATTTGTTTTAACAAAAAAATAAACAGAAGTAAACAATTGTTTGTTTTAATTTCTTCTGTTTATTTTTTTATTTTAATTTAGTTTTAACTTCTTCTTAGTTTTTTTTTGTTTAGTTTTAATTAATTTAATTCGTCTGTCTTGTCGCGGATGAAAGAACAACGATTCCACACGAGTGAAGGATAATTGCTGTTTGGAATTTTATTGAATCGACGGAAAAGTTTTTGCATACGTTTTGTTACTTTTGAGAATTCTCCGTAATGCTAGTTTCAGTCGAACAGCTGTTATACGTGCTACGTCTATCTTCTTTTTTCCATTAATTATCCCATTTTATGTATACGCAACGCGTTAATTAGTTCACGTGATAACTACAGAAAGTGTGGCATTTTAATTAACCGATGAAAATTAGTCGAGAAAATGAGAACGTGCGAACAAAAGTTTTCAAAACAAAAAACTCGATGGCCACATTAAGATTTTTGCAAGCGTTAGGTCTTCAGTTACACATACTGATACCCAAGCGTCGGTTGACGTTTGAATCTCCCGCCATTTTCCACCGCTCGCCGTCAGAGGGCGCGCACGCAAACTAGCGCCATTTTGAAAAATTCAAATTCTCATAACTCCCTCGTTTTTGAGGTTAAAAACGTTTTCTTTTTTGCGTTGTGTTCGTGTTGATCCCGCCCGTAATACGAAGCTGAAAAAAATTATAAGTTTTCTTATAAAAAAACGATCCTTCGCGCAATTTCAATGTCTCGACTGTGTTTTTTTTGTACGATTTTATTTTCTCGACTTATTTTCATCGATGAATTAAAACGGGTCATCCTGTATGTAGCGCGAGAGATAATTACTTGCACAGAGATTTTCTTTCACCCCGTTCTCACTGACCTAAGCAAGATACATTTGCCTCAACGAATCAAATCAATTAAGTACTCGCGCGATAATCTGGAACACCCGTTGATTAATTTCGATGATTATACGTGTTTCAGCAGCGGGATGGTGCAGAGCGTAGGAGCGAATCTATCGCCCGATCAAACGTTCGGCTCGATAAGATCGCTCTCGGTGACACGTGAGGTTGCGAGTTTTCCACTCTCGCGAACTCCGACACCACCGCCGCAACACAGGTTTGTTTGTTTTCTTTTTTTCCAATACACTAATCGTTTATAATTTTTGTAATTTAATTTCCACTCGATTTTACGAGCGAATGAGAAAAGAAAAAAGAACGATCTGACTCTTTACTATCGAAAATAATATTTTTCAAATGAATTATTATTTTTACGTTAAATCCAAATCGTTGGAATTTTATTCTTATACAAAAAAAATATTCATCGTCGATCGAATCGTTCGAATTTGATTCTGATAAAAAACATCGTCGTCGATTTAATTCGAAAAATGAATAATCTCGTGCACGTGGAGACGTGAGATGCGTTACAGCATTTCAACCTGAGATATAACGCTGACTCGTCCGTATTATAATTATAGCGACGAGTCGTCGTGCCAATTTCACCTTCGACGTGTTCGCGATTTGAATAAAGTTTCCTCAACGAGACGACGACTAGTTGAGAGGGAGGAAAATGAGAGAATTACAAAGCTTTGGATTTCTTGAAAAACGGAAGAACCCAAATTTTGCTTTTTTTTCATAAATTAAAAAGAAACGTAACGAGCGGATAAGAAAGAAAATATGAACATAGAGTCGCGAAATTGACTGTTGCCCCGATTATCTCGGAGTAAGAAAGCCCCGGAGCACGATACAACGAGGCACGTTGCTTTGAAGTCGAGCGAATGAAAAACCGGTGCGGATACTTTTTTTTTTTATTTTGTTTTTTTTTTCGTTTCCTTTTTTCTTCTTCTTTTTTTGTTAATCTTTCCAAAAGCCCTGCACAGTATCGTCTAGTGCGTTTGCGTGGCGCACGTTGTGTCCCACGATTGCGACGTGCACTCGACGCAACACCATTACCGATATTAATACCGCTACGTCGACGCTGAAAGTGTCTCATTTGCCAAATAAGAAATATACCACCAGACGGATATTTACGTGTCGTTCTTACGAGACGATGGTTCGCACAAAAAAAAATCGTTCTTTTAATTAAAAACTTACTTTCTTCTGGGAGGATGAAAAAAATCAATAATTAATAAACTAATTGACAATAGGAAATATTTGTGGCACATATAAGTTTCGAAAGGACGTGGAAACTAGAGATATTTTTGTACGAGACAACTGCCATAATGGAAATAGTTGACTAACGGATTATTATTCCCTCGAAATGAAAATAAAAATTGGTTCTCAAAAATAAAACAAAGCAGAAACGATTTTAATAAATAGATATGCATAAATTCGTTTTTGAATCAATATTTATTCCAAGAAATTAATATTTCGAGAGATATTCGTTAGAAACGTTGATGCGAATTTTAAATGTTGTTTTTTTTTTTTATTTTTTTGTAATATTGTAATTTGTTCCAAAATTAGCAGAAGTATTGATACTTATTTTTAATATTCTGATTAATAATGAATTAAATTATTTCACTGACGAATTGTTCCCTCGAAATGAAAATAGAAATTGTTTCTTAAAAATAAAACAAAGCAGAAACGATTTTAATAAATAGATATGCATAAATTAGTTTTTGAATCAATATTTATTCCAAGAAATTAATACTTCGAGAGATATTCGCTGGAAATATTCATGCTAATTATAATATTGTATTTTTTATTATTATTTTTTTCAATCTTGTAACTTGCTTCAAAATTAGCGGAAGTATTGATACTTATTTTTAATATTCCAGGCCTGTACTTACGAGTCCGGAAGACCTCGTGGGCATCGGTAGTCCGCTGAGGGACGCCTCGCCAAGGCCGGAAGTGCGAGTGGTGGCGCCATCTCACCGGCCGCCATCTGCACTAGCGACGTCTGGCGTCAGCGTCTCGGGCTCGAATCAAGGAAATCGCAAGTCCGTCAGCATACTGTTGCCGGATCATTCGACCGGATGACCCCAGCCTGGCTTCGTGCATCGTTGCGACGAGGCTCCCTTGTCCATGTAAGCCCCCCAACCCCACCGCCCCCCCACCCTCCCCCAAAAAACAGCGCGTCTACGTTCGAATCAAAAATGTACATTTGGGACGTAAAAACTCGTCGGAAGATCATCATCGTACCAGCTTCTTCGAAGCCCACGACCAACGCGCCCCCGCGCTCTCGTGTGACAAACTAAAAAAAAAAAACAAAACAAAAAAAACAAGATCATGCGTTATTTCGATGAGAAGAAAAAAAGAAAACAAAAATCATTATAAAAGAAATTACGTAAAAACATTACGGACGCACTTGAAGCGAAAAAGAAAACATAATAAAAAAAAACAACAACAACAACAAGAATATTCTGGCCAACGTAGAGGATACGTCGTGATCGACGATGAATATTAATTCAAATTCAGCCCGTGAATTTAATTTATACTTGACGCTCCATTCGCGTCACGTATTTTCACGAAAGAATTGCGAACGCATTCGTAGATGAGAATGATGCGAGACAACGTTTTTCTAGAAAGAACAATGATAATAATTCATCAACGTTGAGAGGAGAGAAAAACGAACGTGGCAAATTGGACTCGAAGCTCCATCTGACGGTGAAAGAACGAATCATTGATGAGGGGATGTGACGCTCGAGGAAACTGCTACAAAAAGCTTCGTATATACACAGACGTATATGTATACGCGTTCATAAAAAGTCTTCTGTTAAGTGGACGATTTTTTTTTGAAGGACCTTTGTCACAATGCCAATAATTGACCCAGTTTCGGACGTTCGATGAAAATCTCTTTGCTCAACAATCTATCGCTGCGTTTTGTTTGTTTTGCCATCGCTGGACCGAGTTCATCCTCTTGCTCGCAATATAAATGAATTATTGAAGTTCTCAATTTGGCTCGTTCGAGAAATTCCCAGGGGCTTGATAGTTGAATCCATCGACCTCTGAAAAGAAACAAAAGCGAAGCTTGAATTTTTCGTTATCACGATATACCGAATATTTCGAACGGAAATTCTGTATTCGTTGAAAAGAAAAGAAAAAAGGAAGATATAACGATCGAGACATCGATTTTTTATGATTCTTGAATTACGTCGTCTCTCATCATTTGGAGAGCGCAATTTAAAAAAATATATATACATGTATTGTATTATGAAGACGCGATAGTTCACCGCGCGAAACGAAGATGGCGCTAGTGCATACTCGACGAGGCTCGAGTGCTCAGGATACAGGGAATAAAACGTTGTTTATCATTCTTTATTTCTTCTCTTCCTTTCGATAGAGTTAGGGAAAAAGAGAGAGAGAAAGTCACGTAGCGAATGAGAATGCTAATATTTTGGGACGTGCGTATATTGTGTACGAGAAAAAGGGAGAGCCCAGAGAGAAAATAGGACCACGTGAAAACATAATCTCGATGGAGTCGAGGCAATTGGAAAATGACACAAGGTAATGCGATAAACATAAGACATAAACGCCCAAAGACAATCCATCGGATCGAAGGAGAGATTAAGTTTCATATCCAAGCTATCGGTAGACACCCTCTAGAAGGTGAGTAAGCCAGCAAAAGTGAAACCTTGGGGGTGAAAAAGTCTTAACGACGAGACAATAGAAACCAGAGGTTGTTGTTTTTTTCAGCCTTGGAAAAAACGTGGTAGTCCTTTCCGCAAGGCCTCGAACAGACAAGAGTGTATTCGAAACAGGAAGCACGATCCTAGAGAGATGCATAAATATTCTTGAGACATTCCGCAAGAGTGCGAGCAAACGAAAAATGAATGAGAAATAATGCAGCGATAATTAGGCAGAGACTCGAGCATCTCCAAAAGGATAGTGAGACGAAAGTGCGTTTAGCTGGTATGTATCGGTTACCAAGATTGAAAATGCAAGAGAAAGATAAAAGGGATAACGAATGAACGAGGTTTGTCAATAATAACGATTAAAGATTTACAAAATTCATTACCGGTTAAAGGGATTGCTGAAGCAGCGCTGGAAAAGCTTTCTGGAGTTTTGTATTGACACAATGACGTCTCCAACGAGCTTGTCGTTGAATGAAGCAACAAAAAGAAGAATTCTTCGAGAAAGCATGAATGAAAGAGAAAAAAAATTGCCATCGATATCGGGCGGATCATTAATCATTCGCTCGGAGAATGTTGGACGGCTGGAATTCGGATGAGTCGTCGAGCGAGAAGCAAAACGTACAAGGGGAGACTGACTAATGGATCGGAATGAAAATGAAAAGTCGGTGACTCTGTTGAAACGAACGGACCGGAGAGCGACCAAGAAGAAAAGGCGAAAGTAACAAAAAGAAGAGGCGGTTAGACACCGAAAGCATTTAAAAGAAAGACAGGAGGAAAAAAACGTTTTCGACGTATTTTAGCGAAATACGAAAACGCGCGTAGGAGTGCGAAAGGAGAAATGGGTGAATCTTCGAGCGACCATCAATTCAACGCCGGTGAGGCGAAGGAACGAAAAAAAAAGGCTCGATTATGTATACCGTTGGATACAAAATCGTTAACACTCGCGAATCTGATTGATGATGAAAAAAATGATATAGAAGTGGTGGGCGCTAATTGCATATATTAGCTATTAAATATTTAGGCTTAAGTTACATTTTTAAGATACTCCATGTTTCGTATTATGCTCATTCGATCTTCCGGTCGTTCCTTCTCGAATCGTCACTTTCTCAATGAAATTATTCGCTCTTGTTTCATATCTTGTTCATTTAATTGAAATACCTTCACTTCGCATTCGATTTATCACTTCGACGCTGATGAGTTAATTGTCAAAGAGTTTGTTTTTATTATTACTAAATGTTCGAATCAGATTTTATGTAAATTTATGAAATTTTTTAACCAACTACGATTCTCGAGCGAACGATCGTGCGAAGATCCTCTCTAGCGTTAAGATTTCCTAGTCCTGTAAATACGTAAGTTAGTTAGAGGAGAGAATGTGAGCTAAAGAGAAAATAATGATGTGACGAATGAGACTCGGGTGCGAGAGAAAGTGCTGGAGGATCGTAATTATTAACGATCGAACGGCAGCAAGTAAAGAAATTTTACCGAATCGTTTGTGACTTCGAGAATTCCGGGCAAAAAACAAGAAAAAAGAAAGAAAGAGAAAAAGAAGAAAAACAAGTGTTTGCATCGTATTTTTCAATTCGCCGTAGAGAGACCACGAAAACAATCCTCGTACGCGACTCTTTTTTTTCCATCTGTAAAATTCGCATATTTGGAAAGAAAAGAAGTGAAAAAGAGAGAAAAGAACAACAACAATTTTTACGCACACGTGTGAGAGAAATAAAAGGGAAAGGGCGAAGCGAGTTACTTTTGTCTTGGACGATCGAAGTCGGATTTGTGAAAAATCGAATCGAGGCAACAATTTTCGCAAGAAAATTCTTGACGAGAATTTCAGCCGTGAATTTCATCCATCGTTGGATTCCGGCGAATATTTTGGACAATATAAAAAAGAAAAAAAAACAATACGAGATTACGATCGTCCGTTATTTGTAATTCACCGAGTAAACTCGTATCTAGCTCAATCACTAGTTATTTAACTTGTTAGAAAGAAAAACGAAAAACATAAACGTGGAAAGAGAAGAAAAATTCAAAAAGCGCGCCGAGGACGTAAAAAATTAATCTACGAAGGATTGAGATTATTCGAAGAGATCGATATCGAAACAGGAAGAGAGAGAGAAAGAAAAAAAGAAAGAGAGAGAGATATATACATATTTAAAGTAATAACGAGAATTCGTCGATGATAAAATTGTTGGGCGATTTTCGAGCGTGTGCCAAAAGAAAAAGCAAAAAAGTGAGAGAGAGAGCAAGAGAGAGAATACGATTAGAAATTTATTAGAAAATTCGCGAGTGTACGAATTTAAGTGTAAACGATAAAGCTCCTTTTTCAATCGCGAATTATCGATACTGGGCGATATCCCGAAAAGAAAAATAATAATAATAATAATGATAACATAAAAAGAGAGGATTTTTATCCTTCCACGTGATACGTGGTAGCAAGAGGAATATTGTTGATCCTCCAGTATTACGGTAACGAATACGAGCCATTCGTACATTTTTTTTTCTTCATTTTCTTCTTTTGCCAAGCTTCTTTCATTCGTCTTCGGAAACAGAAACAAAAAAAAATACAAGTAAACAAACAAACAAAAAAATCGTAAAAGTTAGAAATAAATTTAATAAAAAATACAAATAGGACGAAGATAAAAGAATTCGAATCTATTCTCATGCGAAGCTAGTCGAGCATGTTGCAACCGGAGCTTGATTCTCGCCGCTAAATAAAAAATTACGTTTTTATGCTAAAATCCTTGCGAATTTTGTAATTCGCGCGTTACATTAACGAATCCGCGCGGCTCGAAAGATTGAATATTCGCGAAAGAAAATGTTGCGAGGTTGAAAAATCGAAGGAAACAAACGAACAAAAAAGAAACGGAAAATAATCGGTCGTTTTTGCATCGAGCGAGAATGCTTATTGGGGAAAAAGTAAGAAAGAAAGAAAAATCCGAGCGAATACTCGCGAAAGTATCGTTAATCGAACGATTTTAATTTCATTGTTTCTTGTTTCCTTTTTGTTTATGATTATTTTTGTTTTGTTTTTTTTTCACTTTCTTTTTTCCTTTAGACGAGTTTGTGATAGTAAGTTTAGTGTACGCGTTTATCTAGAACTTAAGAGGTTTTAAGAAGAGTTATGTTTTCAAGACAGTACAATTTAAGATATATCCTGGATCCTCGAACGTCCTCGAAGGACCAAAAGTAATGAGAACATGTCCGAGAGTGAACGAGAGAAAGGGAGAGACAGAGACGAACAGCGAGAACGTGTGGTAGACGAAAGAAATCGCGAGAATCGAACGCTTTATCGAGCTAGACACGCGCTCCAAGAGTCTTCGAGATTGATGGAAGACCCGAGAACGAAAAAAATGATGGCGTGTGTCCTGAGGAAGGTGTGTCCAAGCAACGCTAAACACACTTGTATGTATAAAAGAAAAAAACAACAGGCGAGAAAACAACAACAACAACAATACACACACACTTAACGCGATAAAGTAAAAACAAAAAAAAAAAAACGAAAAGAACGAAACAAAAACCGCGTCACTTTTTATATAGTTGTCGATTTAAAAGAGGCTGATTAAGTTTAGAACGAATATCCAATGTATTTCACCATTTGATATGAAAAAAAAAAATAATAGAAAACAAACAAAAAAAAACGTAAGCAGATGATTATATGCGTGCTGGTGGTGAACCACGTGAACACCACGAAAACCCTGAATAAATATACGTGCGTATAAGTAAGATAAGATAATAAAAAGAAGAAGTAACAAAAAAAGGAACATCAATGAATCGATAAATATTATTGATATTTGTATGATTTAAAAAATGCGCGAAATAACGAGACAGTCAGTAACGTTTGTAAATTTAGGATAACGCGTATATATATATATATAAACACATCTCCTCGTAATTATTAAGATAAAAGAGAAGAAAAATAATTGAGAGGATACGAATAATTATCATGGCCTCTCTCTCTCTCCCCCCACCCTCCCACAATACACCCTTGGCCCGGTCGTTTTTTCAACCGATCCAACAATTTTCCTCAAATCTCTAACGCGCATATCGCCAACGGGAATACGATAGAAAATATAATACGATTAGAATTTTTTCTATATACGAAAAATCATTCGTCTCGACGAAAAATTATTAACGAAAAGAAAAAAAAATGAAAGGGACGTTTATAACGTAAATGAAAATAACGATAGAGATTTAACGAAGCGCGTAGGTCGTAGCCAAAGAGGCAGCTGATCAGTAAACGAATTGTTATTAATTCATATTCTCGATATTATTACGGCTATTATGATTGTATTTATTATCTCGTTAATCATCGTTGTAACAATTTGTCCGCTATAAGAATGAAACGAAAAAAGCAACGAGTCGAATCCCGGGTTTTTTGTTTTTTCGCATCACCGCGAGAGGTTTGGATCCGTAGATACGGTACAAAATTTGTTGTGCAAACACAGAGCCGCGAGACAATGATAATTTGGAGAAAGATAAAAGTATGAAAAATACAAACGAGCGTGGATTTCCGATGGGGAATAAAAATTAACGTTCTTGATTAAAAAACAATCTTAATTCCAGTGAAGATTTTTGCCAGCTATATCATCGTGTGGAAGAGAATATTAAAAACCCTCGTGGAACGATAGAAAACGAAGAGATAGTCCACGATGTCCTCGTTAGTTCGTAACGAGGGTAGAGTGCTACAGGTTGATGCTAGAAAAAAAAGAAAAACTCGTTAAAGTAACGTATATCGTGTATACGCGTAGGACGTATCCGTGAATTATTTGCCAGTTTGCGATAATAATTGAAATATGCTTTTTGTGAATTTTTAAAACTTTTTTCCCATTCGTCCATCCTCTAAATTAATTTACCATTTGACCTTTATATACCTTGTTTAGAAAGAAAATACGACTTTTTTTCTTACAATGCAGCAAGCCTCATCTTTACAGATAATCGATATTTTCTTTTAGACGAAGATTAAGGGAGCTTTCCAGTGTGACAGCCCGAAAAATCGCTGTTTTTCGCGATTTTTTTTTTAAAGAAAAAATAATCTAATCGGTCTGTTTTTTTTTGTATATTAATTGGGTATTGAAGATACAAAACAATTTTTTAAAGATCGATTTATTTATTAATTAATATCTATAAAAATGATGAAACAATTGTTGCAGAAAATGCACTTGGATGTGGTGTCCACGTTGGGGGTCACAATTTTGATCTGAAACAAAAAACACAAAAAGATTATTGATCGGTATATAATTGGCTTTCGTGCTATGGAGGCTTTTTTTTTTTTTTTTGCAAAAATGGCGCCGGTTTGAACAAAAAATATCGATTTTAGCATTTTTTTTGAAAGTTTTTTTTACAAAAAAATAGGAAGATGTCAAAAAAAAAAAGCTTCCATAGCACGATAAACAATGACGTTAAGAATATTGTGTAAAAAATTCAACTCGATAGCTTTAAAACTCTGCCCTCCAAGTTGGACACCGTTTTGAAAAATGCTGTTTCGAGAAAAACGCGTTCAAAGTTTCAAGTGAGGAAATTTTAGGTAAATCGTTTACTTGCGGTCAATCAGCGATGCCAGGTCCATACAATATCCCTTCTGCTTCTTCGAAAAGAGTGTATACTATTCGATAAAGCAAAAAAAAAATCGATTTTTTGAAAATTTCACACTGGAAAGCTCCCTTAAGTCGAAGTAAAATTACAGAAAAGATATACATTCTTTTTAAAAGTTTTAGAAGATTTCTTTTTTTTTTACAATATGAAAATAAAAGAAAATCAATTAACGTAAAAGACATTTTTCATAAATTCACAGAAAGTATTTTTGTGTGTTAGCGCGAAAACTAGCAAATAATGGGAAACATCTGAAAAGTTTGGGAACAAAAGTAGCTGACGTTGAGAACAGACCGTGTATATATATATATATATATATATCTCGGAGATGCTCGTAAAAGTTGAAGTCACATCGCCCTCCGTCTTGTCATCACGTCCGTCTTGTAGTGCATATCGTAATATGCCATCGAACACTCGGGAACGAAAGCCTTCCTTCGTTTTTATCACCAATATCCGAGGCACGAGAAAAAAACACAAACACACATTACAGGTCGTCGCTGAAAACAAACGGACACGTGAAACGATTTAACAATACCGTCGATCGAACAACAGAAATTGCCATGTTACACACTCCTCAATACGTAGGTATACATATATATATTTCTTTGTATATTACATCCTGGCGAATAAATGCAAATCCTCTGCTACGTACCAAGATTTAAAACTGGTGTTCTTTATCTCTCTTCATTGGCTCTTTGTTCACTCAATTGTTTTCATCCCTTACTGTTAATACACGAATGTTGTTTGCGAGAAGAAGAAACGTTTGATTTTTTTCGGTTGCGAGTTGACAGTTTGCAGTTTAAAAACTTGAAGGACTGTAACCGACGCTCGTTTGTTTCGTTTGACACTTTCTGCGATGACCTGTATGTAT
Source organism: Netelia fuscicornis (assembly GCA_946811545.1). Classification (NCBI taxonomy): domain Eukaryota; kingdom Metazoa; phylum Arthropoda; class Insecta; order Hymenoptera; family Ichneumonidae; genus Netelia; species Netelia fuscicornis. The sequence goes on from OX328016.1 coordinate 31,920,532, forward strand.
GTAGTTTCCATATATAAACAAATATGGGTACACTAGCGACACCAACGTCGTATAGAACAACGAGACTAGTTCGTGGCTTGGCCGCTCAGGTGTCGCGCCGGCGCTCCAACTTTCGAGGTTACTACTTATACTTCAGCGTTATAAATCTTCCTGTTTGCGTATAGCTAATGTATATTAGGTGTTAGCCTAGAATATCTAGCATCGGCTAGAGCAATTTTCACTTTACTTGTTGCCGATAATGCAGAAACGTTCTAGAACATCAACATCACATTGGCGTAAACAGCCATGATTATATATAACCTATGAGTTGCTCTTCGCGTTTTCGCAATAGTATATCATACTCATATCGTCGTTGGCACTATATGGATAGCCGCCTGATGGTTGTACCGTGGCCTCTCTCGACAGAGATGCTCTCTCAGTCTCAGTTTGTTAGCAGAATATCATATCGTTGATCATAAACGTTCAAGCCCGAGTCCTTGATTATCTCCTCATTTGTGATGAGCAGTTTGCGTGTGTACAAAGTGCAAAAGAGGCGAGTGAAACGGACGATATTTGAGTTCGATTGGCTTACGTCGTAGCACCATCCTCTACGATCTTATTACGTTTCTCATTGTGTGAAAACAAAATAAATCAGTGAAATCGAGGGAGAGAAGGAGAGATAGACCAAGAGAAATATTCCATTCGTGTGGCGTTTTCTCTTCCACTCGAAACGCCGTCGAACATTCGTGTTTCTTTTGCTCTTATTTTTTTCATTATTTTTATTATTCTCATTCGCTTCCCTCTTTTTTTCGTCTCTTATTTTTTTCTTATTTGAGGAATTGGAACGATGCTCGATGAAGCTTCTCGAGGCCATCGCAAGTCTGTCGTCGAACTGGCGTTTGCCGAGGACTGCTCGTCACATACGTGACTTTTAAATGTCGAGATATACTCGATCGTTATCTTTCCGTTTGTGAAAATAACACAATTTTCAACACGTACAAGAAATCTTCGCAAATCATAGGCAGGTAATGCAGATGGTAAGTTTCACGAGCTTGTAACAATGCAAATTTTTTTGTATGACATGAAAAGTCGTATAGGTGGCTAGTGGGGAGGAGTAAAAAAGGCTTCGAGTTACCAAACGGTGTTCTAATTCGGAGTACGAACATTTTCTCAGAAATAGCAATGGTCGAAAACGGCAAAGAGTACGTCCTCCAGTGGACGGGCCATGCTGCTCATGTCACCGAGAGATTCAGCGGACTTTTGGCTCGCCAGGCTTTAGTGGATGTTACGCTAATATGCCAGGGACAGAAGCTCAGAGTTCACAAACTCGTCCTCGCTTCGTCGAGTCTCTACTTCGAGGTTTGTATTTCGCATCTTCCCAATACGCTTGATACCCATCGCAACTCTTTTTTCAACAGACGCCTCTGAATATTTTCCAGGAAATGCTCGAACAAGATCTGGGCCAGGAGCCGATTATACTGCTAAGAGATTTGGATTTTGAAGTTTTAAAGGCGATGGTGGAATTCATGTACTGTGGAGAGACTACAATATCACACTGCCATTTGCAAGCACTGCTGGATGCGGCTCAAGTTTTTAAGGTAAAAATAGAGATGTTAACTTTCAGAATGAGACAATTATGTCGGAATAGTTGGAGAAACTGGTGAAGCAGGAGCTGTCAGAATTTGGGAAAAGTTCTCATTTCTGATGACCTTTGTACAAAAATAAATGCAAAATAGGAGGAAAAGCATTAAGAAGCAAGATTTTTAATTACATTGTTTATAAAACTTATGAGCTGGGAAAGAAACTAGGATGATGTATACACTAGATGAAAAAGATGTTTCATCGCTTATAGGCATTTATGGATAAATGTTGATTACTTAAATTTTTACTTCTAGGCATAAAAAGGTCAAATGTTAAAAGGGGAATCGCAGATAGCTTGTTGAGAGAATAAAATAAAATATTAGGATCGTGTACAGTAAAATATTATAACGTGAAAACATAAAACATTACAAGTGAGACTAAATATATGTTTAACACGTTCACGCCAGGGCCGATCTTCATTGGTTTTGCTGTGGGGCGGCGCTTAAATTAATGCAATCTAATGCGGCGCCCGATGAGACAGTCTAGCGTGACCCACCGGTGGGTCACGCCGGTGTGAACGTGTTAATCTCAAATAGTATAATACCAAATGAGTAAATTCAATTGATTATCTGAAATAGACAGATTATTCCCCTGGAAATTAATTATTTAGTCTGGTTTTTCAATGCTATTTTTGAAAATAGTTAACAAGGAAAAGATGTTCCGTTACAACGCGAACATGTTTTAATCTGGTTGACCAATTTGAAGATTCGCCGAAAAAGTGCACGATGTATCGCAACATTTTCACTAATATGTAATATGTTTCTTTCGGTATAGCATTAATCCTAAGCTCTCCAATCACTTTAACTCTCCATTACTTTGTCTTGAAAAAAACTTAAATTACCACAAAATGTCCTTCCTTCAAAACGCATGAAAACATTATTTTCTAACAAAACTCGAATTCGCAGGTGAAAGAGTTGGAGTGCATAGTCGAGTCTATGATGAAATCTGAGAGAAGCATCGACAAACTCAGCCCAGACACAGGAGATTCGTCCGAAGTCTCAAACTTCCTGGATATTAAGAGAAACGTTTGCAAAACGCGTCCGAGTGGCGAGCGTTACGATGAAAAATCAGTCAGTTCGGACGTTGAACACACCGAAAATTTAGATAATAAGAGTGATCGTATTTTGGAAAACAATTCGAGGCTTCATTACGTCGATAACGAGGACTCCATGTACGAGAAGACAGAAATCACTGGCAGCAGCTCGTTCGTCGATCCGAACCTAGAAACTTCCTCGGATGAAAATTGTCTCGATCCTTCTGAAAGCTGTGACAGCGAATCATCAAAAATGTGCACGAGCGAGGACGAGGAAGAATCGATGCTAAACCAGAAAATCGTAAGTTCGACCGATGAGAACATACCTGAGTCATCGACCGAGCGTGGTGTAAACTTTCGTGACGACACTAAATTGCGGGAAAGCGTCTCGAGCGAAGATTCAACGAACGATCGTTCGGACTCTCAAGATATTCCGCATTCCGTTGGCGAATGTTCGCGCGTCTACACGCACAAGAAACGTAAATTCACGGACAATGAGGAATATCCCGAGGAGAATGTTCCTTTAATAACGAAAAATTCCACCAGAGACAAGAAGACGAAGAGAAAGGAAGTTCTTCCAAAACATTCGTCAAACGGTGACAAAAAGGTGGAAAAATGTTTAAAAGTCTACACGCACAAACGTCGCAAATCTGTCGACGACAAAAAATGTTCGACAACGAATAACATTCGTGATTTAACAGAAGAACCAACGAGCACATCTCCCATCGATCTCACCGATGAAAATTCGACAAACGACACACCCGTGACTCTTCCGGCGAGTCTCGACATGGAAACTTCGGAGTATATCTGGAGTCTGAGTTCTGAGAGTATTCAGTACGTCGTGGGTTGCACGATAAATCCACCAAACTCTTCGTATACCGATAAGGAAACTACGAAACAGAGCGAAAGCCAGATTTCCAATGCGGACAATGTAACGACGAGTCAAAAGAGAACGCGGCAGATGAAAGAATTGTACTCGATCGACAATGGTAATCAGGAAATTGTCGAGACTCCGGTGTTGCGAAGAAGCGTGAGAATAAATCAATTGGAGAACGACGATTCTTTGAACAATAACAACAACAGCACGAGTCCCAGGGACGTTGCTAAGGTGCGTGATAAGTCGTTGGACATCGACACAGATGATTACGTCGCGAACGGCATGATTTTGACAAAATCTAAACGCAGAGTGAATAAAGATTTGGATTGTCGCGTCACCGACGAAAATATCGTCACGACGTCGAATACACTGAGAAAAAATGGGAATTCTCGCTCACTGCGTAGCGGATCGAAGCTCGCTTTGAGAAAATCGAAAGCGTCGCGATGCAACTCTTCTCGAGATGAGAGAACGAAGAGCGCGAAGCTTGTTCGCGAGAAGTCGGAGAAAAATGATTCTTCGGATATCTTGGTAAGCTCGAGGCTCAACACGATAGCGAGCGTGGATCGTGCGCTGTGGGGCGACATGTCGGACGTTCTTGAAAATCGTGAAAATTCACCGACCGAATTTACGGATTATTCGCCGAGTCGGGAAATTCCATTTGCCGTTGGTCTTTTACCGCTGAGAGCTGCACTGGAGAGAATGCAAGCTACGCTTGATCATCAACCACGGAAAACAAGATCGTCCGTTGCACCGTTTAGACAAGAGATCAATGGACATAGGAGAAAATTTGTCGCTAACGAAACGGACAACGTTGCGACTAACAGACGACAAATCGGTCAGGATAACGATATCGTCGAGAGAGCCGTTTGTCACATCGAGATAAGAACTTCCTCGCAGTGCGAGGGAGCCCATAATCGTCGAGTTTCAAGCGCCGAACGGATGATCGAAGTTGGCTCGACATCGGATAATAACGCACAATGACAGACGAATAATCGTCGGGTTTACGTCGGTCGCGTTAGAATGTAGATAAGATTTGTTTTGCTATCCGCGATAGGACACGAGAGATCGTTCGAGATGTCGTACCTAATCGAAATGGCCCAAAAAACCATCAATCACTATTTTGGAGGATTTTCCAACTTTTGATTTTTTTTTAATGAATTTTTTACAATTCCAAATAACGTGCGATCCATGAGGAAGTCCGTGACTATTCAAGCATCTCCCAATGGATCGCAATTTATTAGAATTTTTCTAACCGACGAATCAAATCTTCTCAAATTAAGAATTGTAATGTGAAAATTTGGTTCGTTGAATTTTCGAAGATCGAACAGTTTTTTCTGGAATCTTCGAGCACTGTGCGAGATAAATGGTTCGGGAAATTTCGTGCAGGTACTTCGAATAGGCTTGAGAATTGTTTGAAACATTGAAACAAGATTCTCCATGTTTTAAATAATTCAAGTTTTTATTGAACAATTTTGAGACTGCGAAGAATTATTTTAAAAATCGAGAATCTTTTTTCTATCTTTCAAATAATTCTTCGCAGTCTCAAAATTGTTCAATTAAAACTTTATACGTAAAGCAATCATGAATAATTGTCTAGATCATCGAACGATGAAGATCATGAAGAGATTGAAAGAATTCTTTTCGTGTTAAACGTTATTTAGCGTCAATGCTCGAACGATGTCCATCCCCTGACTCAGTCTGATCGAAATTCAGGGTGTATTTACTTTTACCGTTATTTAAAACCGTACTATAAAATACCTCGCACACAACGTTAAAAATTGCCAATCTCAAAGCCCAGAAATAAGCCGAGTTTGCGAGATTGGCTTCTCACAAAAATAATTATACAAACAAATTATACAAATACGATCGTTATTCCGTTGATCGAGTGACGAACGGCGAAAATTGTACAATCTTCGTTAATTAAAGAATTATTCAACGTTTCCACAATTGTACGAAACCGTGTTCCATGACTGTAAATAGCGTATGATTGTGAAAATGTGAAAACTATGCAATCGCTTCCTCGTTCCGGTTTCCAATTTGGAACCGTTTAAATCACGTCGAGAATTAACATTCTATATAAGTACAATTTTGTTTGTTTGTAAATCGCTCAAAACGATCGATAAACTATTCTATCGATTACCATCAATTATCTCTTGTACAATACAAAAATATCGCGTAAAATCTTCAATGGCCAACGCGTTAATTTATCATTCGAATGCTTTTTGGCTCTAGCTTGTAAACAAAAGGATGTTGTTTCCCCTCGTTTAAAAACGTCGGTTATACTAACAAAACAATTGTGATCAACTATATATACATAGATTATTGTACAATAATGTAATTATTGTTTTCTCTTTCTTCGTCGATGCTGCCAGCGACAAATATTCATTGAAAAGAAAACCATGCGTTGTTCGCCGTGATGAATTACTTATATATTGAAAGATTATAGAAATCGTCGATGGTTCCGTATATACAAAACTGTCCTCTAAGTATTTTTTCAAATAAAATTTATATATATAAAAAACAAAAAAACAAGAAACAACGTTTTGGCCGAGACTTTGATAATTCTGTTTTGTTATTTTAAGAAACTTTGTTCCTTTGCCCAAGTTTGGGCAGGAATTTATGTGTCGAGCAGGTAAAAAGATCAACTGGAAAATATACAGCTTGAACTTGACACTCTGCAAAGGAGAAGGATAGATAAATATTTATATATATAAATTACAATATATGTATATAGATAAGGACTACATAGGACAGAAACGGATAAATCTATTTATAACGAGTTGTACGATTGGTTGTACCAAAGCAAGAAGATAGAGTAGGAAAACACTGCAATCGATGAACGTACGATATTAAATGCAAAATGCATTCTCCGTATCGTAGTGCTATATATAGAATTACGTACATTAGCGTGTTTTGAAGAAAACAAGAAATAATTTGTGCGTTGTTCGACTCGTTCGTTGATCCAGAGATACTTGTACCCTGCGACACAAAAATTTATTTCATATCAAGATTGAATTATAAAAAAGTCTTTTTTTTTTAATTATTATTTCTCTTGTAAGAATTCAAATTAATGTCAGAAAATGTTTAATTCATTTTTAAAACGTTTGAATATTTATGAAATTTCTAATATTTTCTGACGTTTTCTTTGACATTCGCACTTTTAACGAAAGATGGCGAAAAAAACGTCAGAAATCTCTCAGCACTGGCGTGAAATATTTTTTGTGAGAAGGTGTGAAAATGGAAAAGTAGATTGAAAGAAAAGTTCTTTTTTTTTTAAATCACCTAATCGTACATGTCAATTTATACACGAGCGATTGTTGGAATTTATTGATAGTACGAAATCGCAATGAGCGATTTGCAACCTTGACGCTATCGAAAGACGTGTACGCGATTTATCGATGCAGCTTTTGGTCATTTCCACACTATCGCACTATTAAACGAGACTGCTCATGGTGATTTCTCGATCAGATTCATAAGGAATATATTTGTTCTAATTACTCGACGCAAATTAATCGAATCTTATTTATGATCTCGCACATTCGATTATCGAATTTGTTTTTAACCCAACTATCTCTCCAGGCAATCGGTCGAGTATGAAATAATAATCGTGAAATGGGGAAATAGCCATCTCGAATTAAAACAAATTAATTCAATATTTTTTTTCTTTCGATTAACACTCGTTTGAAACAAGGAAGTTTGGGACAAACGTTGTGACGAAAAGGAAATTGTCGAGGGAATAAATATTCGACGACACGAGAAAACAAACATGGCGTCAATGGCGGAAAAAAAATGGCTCGGTTACATATTTCACGCAGTTGCCTACCTCGCGACGAGCGTTGCTTATCCCGACGACGAACGGAACGAAAAAAAGGGATCGGGTATCGTCATTGTCCGCGATGGACGAGAGTTCTCCCGTATTTATGGAAAATAACGCAAGGAAAGAAATAACGCTCGTGAAACTCGCGAGCGAATGTGTCGATCGTCGTAGACCGAGGGGCTCGTTATAATCGTAGCAGGTGTTTACGTTTCGCGAGCAAAAACCATTGCGCATCTGCGTTCTGCGCATCGTGGTTATGAGGGTTACCCAAAGGGGAGATGAAAAATTTGCAAAATTTCACGGCGTTAATGATACAGGTTTAAATTATTGTCGATAAAACAATTTAAAGTCACATTAGAATCTCTCGTCGTATATTGTCCCCTGTGTACTTTGTGAAATGAGGTTATGTATATTTTTATCGAGAATTCGCATTCTTTTTTCTATCCATATTTTTTCATTCCGATGACAATGGTAGATTTCGCATTTGCCGTTTATCACCAACGGAGAGACGAGAATATACCAGCGAAGTGTCGACGCATCTCTCCTCGTCGTGTGTGTCGGGGTATACGTACAATCAATGAGCGCATATTGATCTCAACCCTTCGCGGATTCTCCATACTTTATCAGGGACGTATCTACCAACCAGCGTAAAACTCGTCGCGCTGATGAGGTGACAACTGCTAAGCAATAACATATATCTATATAGTCATTCGTGTATAGAGTTGTAGGAGTAGTTGGAAATAGAGGTTAGGACCTCGTTCCTTTTCCTCGGATTATTCAGTATACTATAACTTACGTATTAAGAATACTTATTATTATTGTTTTAATCTAAATTTCCTATTTAATCCATAATTTTTTATAGATTCATGGACTTTTAACATATTATGTAAATAATATATATTGTTTGATATAAGTATTTTACCAGTGCACGGATGAGCCGGAGGCAATGAAATATACTTTGGATTTGAGTTTGAAATATATATCTATATATCGATTAACAGTTAGCCTGTGACGCCTATGCTAATAATCTCGCGCATTGTCTTTATCTCTCGTTGCGTCTTATCGTCGTCAGGCTCGTATCTAAGAAATTTGGAAGGAAGGGGCACCCGTACGAATGCAACATAAGTTTATGATAAATATATTCATTATGAATTTTATAGCGATTTAGTTAAAAAGAAAAAGAAAAGTATATGTATTGAATCATATCAGTACGAGTCTATTGGAGCGTGACGGAACAAATTTTGAGGTTATGGCGTGAAGATCGACGTGACACGACGACGAACGCGTTTTATTTCATAAGATGGTCGTAATTGCGCCGAAATATAGATGTTGTTAGAACTCATAGTTAATCTAATGGCAACGGTGATTAACCGATTACCGTGTAACAAATTTCATAATACAATGTTTTTCGCATACGTATAAATTTACACGGATATAACGAGGAGATTTGGAAAAGCACGAGATGATAGACCGAATATTTTCACACGCGTGTGCCTGTACGTTGGGTGTCAGAGTCGTCAGTCACTCAACTACGGAATTAAAGGAGGGGGCTTTCGTCGACCGCCTCTCGAGTTACGTAAAACTTGGTCAGAAAAGTTCGCGGCAATAAAATGTCACCCTACGCCCAGCAGGGAGAGAGAGGAGAGTACGAACTATACGGAAGCTTACGAACGACCATATTGCCCGACGAACTCATCGAGCCAATGGCTAACGAGGCAACCCCGCGTAAAACTTGGCCATTTCATCAACGCGAAAGGAATCCCTTAACAAAAAGATAATCGTCACGTAACGACCCTTACAATCTTTCCAATAATCCTTCGCTTCCTCGTTTTTCATTATCACGAACGACAGGAATGTCCTGATTTAATTCACGTGTTCGTAACAATCGTCATGGCGCGCTACGACGAAGCCTCGTCGCGTTTGCCGCGAGAGGTCGCCACCGAGACACCGGGAGGCAGAAAAAGCGCTCAGGATTGGTCGCTTCGAAAGTAGTGCCAGACATGTGTTTCGTTTCCCGCCTCAGCGCGGGGTTGTTATTGTGTGCGACTACGGGGGCCCCTCGTGCCGAAGTTGTACGATACGATTTCTCTCAAGAGAGAGAGAGAGGAAGAGAGAGAAAGAGAGTGCGACGAAGACGAGTGTATGGGACATATATGTGTGGAAGGCGTAGGGCCTAGGCCAGAATCGAACCGCGGTTGGGTTTGCCGCTGCTCTCTTTCTCTCTCTCTCGCTCCCTCTCGGACCGTTTCTTCCTCCCACCCTAAACGCTCGCTATCTCTCTCTCTCTCTCTCTACCGGGTATATACTACTGGCGACGACGGTGGTGGCGGCTCTCACGTCCGTACACGACTTGGTGTGTGACCGACCGACCGACCGACCGTGTTCGTTCGTTCGTCCGTCCGTCCGTCATATTCTCCCGGTTTGAAAGCAAGGTTGTGCGCGACTAGTTGTTGCGACGCAGGAAGAGGAGCACATAGCGCGAGAGAGAGGTGCCAGTGCACGGTTTACCGGAGTGTCCGAAGCAAGTCTGGAGGCCATGGAGAAGCGGATAGATCTCGAGAAACGGGGAAGGAATCCCGGCGAAGTAAGCTCTTAACAAAACAACGAATAAAACATAAACGAAAACGCCAAACTCCGGGAATAAGAAAGAAAAAAAAAATTTAGAAAACCGTTATTAAAAAAAGCCCCAAAAAATTAAAACACCCTCGAAAACACGCATTATACGCGGTTCGGCTAATCCGTGTGCTCTCTCCGTTTTTTTTTTACTCTCGCACGAGTCTTCTCGTCCTCCTTCGTTCTCGTGTGCAGCAAGCGGTAGTTTACATTTTTTTTTTTTCACTCGCCCGTACGACGAATGAAAACGGACGGTTTTTCTTGTGCTTCTCTTTCTCTCGTAGCCCCCCCACGCGTAATCAAACGACAGGGACACATAATATACAACGTCTCCACGTCGTCGCTCCGTCAACTGCGTTTTCTGTGAATCCCTTTTTTTTTTCATTCTCCTCCGATTATTTTCTTCCTTACGTGTCGCGAGTGCTCCGATTTATCGACAAGCAAAAAAAAACTATAAAATCTCAAATTTCGATGAGATTTTTTTCCTCGAGAGAGGGAGTCTGTCGATCTATCTACCTTTCTCTCTCTCTCTCTGCATCGTTCAACGATACCGCGTGGCTTCGGGACAAATCGCGTTTCCCCTACGGGCCGCGTAACGCCGATGCCGACACGAGAGAAGAAGCTCTCTTATAACCAACGAGAAACACACAACAGCAGGCATGGCGTGCTTGCCTTGCCTCTGGCCTCTCTCCGTGTCTCTCTGGCTCGCACTCGGCTTCATCCGTGAAAATCAAAATGATTTTATCGGCCTCGTTCTCTCCTCGATCATCCTTCGACCATCAATTATTTTCTCTCGTTTCGTCTCTTCGTCGATATTAACACGTACGGATTTCATTTTGTTCGCCATCGTACGTTTCGCGAGTGTTGAAACTGATTTTTTCCCGTTCTTCTTTACTTTCGTCAACGTCTCCGTACGGGACTAGGTATACGTATATACATACACACACACATACACACACACACACATATATATATATACATGTACGTATATATGTGAGTGCGGGATGTAGGCAAAGCACGAAATAACCCGGCAACGTAAAAAACCGCGACGACGACACGACGTTGCCTCGCCGAGCTTTCGGCATTTGTGTGTTCCGTGTGTGTGTGTGTGTTTTCTGTTGTATCTTTGTCGCAACACGCGCATCGTCGACATTTTTTTTTCTTCTTCTCATCGTCAAACGCATTCGTATAATTACGTCGCGTTGTTTCGTAATTTTTGTTTCCCGTCGGGCTGTCTTCTCGTACGGTTTGGTGGCCCCTGTGCGTCTGGGTTTTTCCTGGAAACTGGTGAAATTTGTAAATTTTCCATGAGCGTCTCTTTGGTCGTTTCGTTCGGTGCGAAAGTTTTACAGCACTACCTGAATCGAGAAAAAGAAGGAGGGGGACTGTAGGAAGGGAGTGGAGAAGGGGGAGACGAGAGGGAATCAATTGTGTATCGGCCGAGTTTTAGACGAGTTTAACGCGTATATACGAGTATACGTGTATACGTATAGGCTCGCTCTCGAGATCGCAAGGTACGAGGCGAATGTAACTCGAAAATCCTAACCTATCTCATTGTACATTAAATTTAACGCGTGAGTAACGAGACGTTTGTTTTTCAACGTGCCGACGCTACGAAAAATACGTTGTTCCGTCGGTTTCTTTACTTTTTTTTTTTCTCTTTTTCCTCGTTCGACCGGAGATAAACGTTTTCTTACGTGGGATCGAGAAATCGTCTCGCCGAGAGATTCGACGCGAAAACGTATACGGGGCAGGTGCAACGACGATCCAGCGTCAGGCTCGGGCTCGACTGCATCTTCGCGCTCGCTCGCTCCCTCCTCGCTGTGTCCCTGGCTCGCGTTGGCTCTCTTGCAGGCCGGCTCGCATATATTTTTTTTCTTTTCTCTTCTTCACCCGGCGTAAAATTCTCTCTCACCCGGTTTTTCGCTCTTCTTCGCTTCGCGAACGTTGGTATTCTGAAAATCTTGAGCCGGTAACATTGAACTTTTTATTTTCATATTTAAAAAAAATTTTTTTTTTTCAATGTAATATTAATTCTATAATTTCTCTATTAAAGAAGGTAAATATTGGACTTCTTTGTTTTCTTTTTTTTGTTTGTTTTCTGACAAAATTGTCCAATTATTTTTCATCGTCGCGATTGGACGTGAGATATGGTTAGTCGCGTCGCGACACCGCGTGCATTTTGTCAATTAGTACATTAGTCTATATCTCCGTATCTCGCTACTCAACTACGGGTCAAGCAAACGTTCTAATTTAATCCACCGAGAGTCACTCTCTCTCGAATCGCAATACAGTTTGGCCCATTTTGATTATAAATGTTTTGTTGAAGGTTTGTGATTCGATCCCTGTTAATTGAAGAAAAATAATTCTATCTTTTTTCATGTGTTTTTTTAAATATCTCATTGCCACTTTATTTCTGGTAATTTGCGGTTGATTCACGCTTCGAATAGAACGATCACAGAGAAAATTGATTCGACGTTACTTTTTTTTTTTGCTCCCGCCGATTCAATATGCCGAAGGCATCAACACAAATGGCGTGTGGCGTGGCACTTTGGCTCGCTCTCGCCCGAGACTCCGGCGAAGGGAAACCTCGTTTTTTCTTTCGAATCCAGAGAAATTCTTTTTTTTGTTATTTTTTTTTTATTGAACGAGATGCTTTTAACTCGTTGCATACCTATCTCTTTCTCTCTTTCTCTCTGTCTCATTAGATGGAAAAGCAAAAACCCGACGGGACTTAAGAAAACGACGTTCGAGGCTCAAAAAAGAAACTTGAATGAAAATTTCACACCGCGAGACAAAAATGATAAACGGCAGGTTCCTCTTAGTGTTCCAAGACCAGCTGGTTGCAACACATGCGTTCTGACGATTTGTATTTCTATCGACAAGAACAAAATCGATAAATCGATATCGTGTGAATTTTTCGATATATCGAAAAAATTTGAAAAATTAATTAACATTGATTGTAGGAAAGAATGAAGAAAAAATGTCGATGTTAAAATTGAGAAAATATTGCGTAAATGGACACGCGTCGATTAGGAAGAGACGGAATTGTGAAAATTCGGCAAACTCGGTGAAATAATTCGACTGCTCTCTTCTATTCTCAAGTCGTTGTCCCCCTCCCGCGAGGTTGCATTAATTTATTCCCCCTCCCTTCGTTCTCTTACAGTCGCGACCTACGATCTGCATCGCTTTGCCCACACGAGACATTCGTATTACGCCGAGAAACACACGGTCTCTCTCCCTCTCTTTCTCTCTCTGTAAGCACCAATCGCTTTATAGCTACACAAATGCATATATACGTGCGTAAATAAACGTGTGGGGACGTAAATACACGCATATTTGTACGTAAATATATGTATGCTTCGTATATCTATATACGTATGTGTTCCTAAAAAGTGCTATTATACGACTAATTACGCGTTTCTCGGATGTTAATCGAGCCAAGGCGATATATAGGTATACACAGGAGACACACACATATATATATATGCACACACACACACACAGGCCACGCTTTCGCTGAACGAGACTCTCACCCGAGCGTATGGATATTATACGTTATGCAAATGTATTTGTGACGAGATTGTCGCGTACACACGTCGTCCTTTGCGAACTCCCGTGTTTTTACGTTCGTTGCCTACGTGTGAGCGTGTATTTTTTTCTTTCCTGGCCCCTCTGCGAGCTGCTTGCCTCGCAAAGACGCGTGTGCGAATGGTGATCGCGGCCATTGTTGGCACCGGCAAACGCGCGCGCAAGCGACCGCCATATTGGATTTCTCTCGCGTGCGTACGAACGCGATCACTAAAGAAAAAAAAAGAATCATCACAAAATGTTCGGATATCTCGAGTTTCGAGATGAAACGAGGAGAAAAGAATAGAAATCTCATCGTGAAATACGGTACCTCGTTGCTTTTTTTTTTTGTTTAATTTGTTTTTCGTTGTCTCTGGTTGTGTTACCGACGACTAAAAAAGCCGGGCAATCTCGCGGGAGAATGCAGCGCCGCTGTGCATGTTGCGGCCGTTGCGCGAACTACGACGAAAAACAGAGACGAGTGAGCGAGACGCCATATTGGACGAGTCCATTTCTGTTGCCAAGTGGCAAGTGGCTCGACCAAAGCCAACGCCGCTCTTTTCTCCCATCTTCTATCCACATTTGTATATACTCGTGTACTCGTCGATTATTCGTTTACCGGATTATTCGTGCACACCGTTCTTTTACGAGCTCGCCCCCCGGGCCTTTTTTCTCGTCCCTTTTCTCTCTCCTCGATACTTTGATCTCGTAGTCTCGTCCTTGAACGGGGGAGAATCTCGTGTGTGTTACTTCGCGATGTGTCACGAGAGAGAGCAGTAACGAGACGTGTCGTTGTGTCGCGTGGGCGTCAGCCCATCGTGTCGCTCGCACTGCTCTTCTGCGCATCTCAACGACGTATCAACCTCATCCGGCACCCCGGGACATTCTTCTCCCACGAAATTCTCGAAATTTCTTTCGCTCTTTTTCGTAGCGATCACGTTGCAAAAAAACGACATATTTGTCTTCACCGAGAAACATATTTTATTTCAAACCACAAATACAACAAAATCTCCAATATTTTCAGATAAATTATAAACATTCGTTACTCAAATATTTATTTTAATCAGCCATCAATTTTTCTACCATACAAACAAAATATTTTTTTTTTCATCGAAATCGTTGACCGTCACAATTACCCACGATCAAAAAAATGGCTTCGATTCCCCGGAAGGAAAATAAAAATCTCTTTGTAATCGATCGACGAATCTGTTTGAAAATAGCTTCGCAGAACTTTCTCCCTCCAATTGTAATAATACAACGTTTATGTTACATTGGCGGGATGGAAAAGAAAAAAGGAATGATAAAATATTTGGTCGGGGCGACCTTGTGGGTTCCTCGTGCATGCATCGGGGATCGAGAAAAACGTGTTTCGCGTGGCGCTGCGGCGCCTTACCGGCTATCCCCGTTGCCATTGATCCGCTCCTATATGCCCCCGCGACGAGTTCCCACAGCCACTTCCACCTTGACGAGTGCGACACGCGCTGCGGCCAAACCGGCAAAGCGGTGCCTGCTGCCTCTCGGTGTGTATGCCGTATCGAAAATCTAAGATTAGGACGCCCCGGCGTCGGGCCGCTTACGCGAGAGAGACAGAGAAAATATGACGCTTCGGCAACGAGAGAACGTTGGCTTCACTCTTCTTGGCATCATTCGTATCCACACGTATTTTGTTTCACTACATAGCAAGTGCATCTAACATTTCTCTGGCACGACGTCTTTGTTTTTTTTTATTTAAAAAAAAATTTTTTTTTTTTTTTTTTTTTATTATGCAGCTAAACAAGACGCAAAGTGCAAAAGACCCCGTTACTCGTTTACGTCTCATTCTCTCGTTCTATCTCTCTCCCTATACATTCTCATCATCAAGCGCCTTACCGACCCCCCTCTCCTTCTCTCTCTCTCTCTCTCTTTTGCAACCCTTGCACCCTCGCGCGCGTTACTCTTTCACCGATCAATAAAACAGCCCATCTGCCACGAAAGCTCTATCGTTCATTTAAATTAATTTTTTTTAATTCGACGTTAAATGTTGATTGACGGATTTTTAAAAATTTGTATGATTATTGATATTATTGTAAAATATATATGGCTATTGCTATTTGTTTTTTACTTTTTACTATTTATTTAATATATAGCAATATCTTTTTTTTTATAATATAAATAAATAAAATTTAATGTAAATATATAGCAATAGCTATATATTTATTTATATAATATAAATAAATAAAATTTAATATAAATATATAGCAATAGCTATATATTTTTTATATAATATAAATAAATAAAATTTAATATAAATATATAGCAATAGCTATATATTTTTTATATAATATAAATAAATAAAATTTAATATAAATATATAACAATAGCTATATATTTTTTACAATAATGTCAATAATCATACAAATTTTATTAAAAATTTTAAAAATTGAGGAATTTTTTAAAAGTGTGCTAAAATTTATTACAATTTGTTTAATTATAATGTTTTAAAATTTGTATCATTATTGACATTATTGTAAAAAATATATAGCTATTGTTATATATTTTTAAATATAAAAACAATAATGTCAATAATCATACAAATTTAAATAAATCATAATCATAAAAATTTTAATCAATAACATAAATATAATAATATTTATGTTATTTATCGATTAGTAGGAAATTCAATTAATTTTTTAATGAGATCAATATTTATCTTTTTTTATTTTTAATATTTTAACGGGGTTTAAGTTTGTTTATATCGTTCAGCTGGATGAGAACGCAGACTTATGAAATGGTTTTATTTGAAATTTGCAGATCACAGAATTTGTACTGGACAATTGTCGGAGTACGAATATCGTAGGGCTGACCGATGAATTCGTGGCTCTTCAGTCTCTGAGTCTAATCAACGTTGGCTTGACGAGTCTAAAAGGTTTTCCCAAACTACCAAATCTTAAAAAGGTTCGTTGACTTATTTTCCGTTTTTTTTTCGCCTGTTGCTTTTATTTTGCTTATTTGAAAGATTGTTGAATGATCATTAATCGTGTTTTATGAAAATATTCACAGTTGGAGTTGAGCGACAACCGAATCTCGGGGGGCCTCAATCTTCTGCACACGAGCCCAAAGTTAACTCATCTCAACCTCAGCGGAAATAAAATCAAAGATCTTGACACACTCCAACCATTGGTGAGTTCGATTTAGAATTTTTTTGCATTTTATCATGAGTGGAAACATGTTATCAATTGTTTTTGGTGTTTTTACAGAAAGAATTCAAGAATCTTAAGAGCCTGGATCTTTTCAACAATGAAGCAACAAACATGGATAATTACAGAGAGAAAGTCTTTCTCCTTATCCCGAGCTTACGATATCTCGACGGGTAATTTATTTTGATACACGATAAGCGAATCAAATTTTTACTTGATATTTTGAGCGCGTGAAATTGATATTGAAAAATTGTAAAATTTTTAGATTCGACATTGAGGATTGCGAGGTAGAAGACAGCGAGGGTGAGGACGACGAGGTTAATGGAAATGACGATGGCGATGGTGACGCTAACGAGGAAGACAGCGATGAAGGTAAAAATATGAATGAAAATAATTCTTGAACAAAAGTTGTTTGCTCTTGTTCGTCTTCTACTTTTCCTTCTTCGTTCTCCTGGGAGAAAATAAATGCAACGATTACTATTTATGTTTTAGTATCTGATGAGGATGATGACGATGACCTTGAGGACGGCGGCTTAGCGGCCGTTTACAAACATGATCTCGAGGTGAGACAATTTTTCGATACCGCCTCATTACCGCGTGAATTTAGATAAAAAAAACAGTCGAGTATTTTCTTAAATAATTTAAAAATAACGAGGTCTTGTGTCAATGATGATAATGATATTGTTTCTTCAGGACGATAGTGATGAGGAGGATTACATGGGTGAGGAGGTGGAGGATGACGATGATGACGATAACGACGATGATGATGAACAGGACGAGGAAGACGGTGAATGCACCACAGGTAAAATTTCGCGAAAAAAGAAAACAACTAATTCGCATGCGATCGAAAATGATTCGAATTTTCGAAGATCTAACATAACGCTCGCCTATCGAAACTTAAAACCTTTTTGTTTTCTATTCAAACAGAATCCTCTCCTGCACGAGGAAAGAAGAGAAAACACGAGGATGGTGGCGAATCGGGGAACTAGAGAAACGCCGCAAAGCGGGAGATTAATTTCGCTGCTGTTGAATGAGTGTAAAATTCGTATAAATAATAACAATAATTGCGCCGCCGAGTGAGAGAGAGAGAGAAAGAACGAGCGAGAGAGAAAGAGAGAGAGCGAGAGAGAGAGAGAAAGAGAGAAAAAACAAAAAAAGTGAAACCAAGAAAACAAAACAGCTGGGAATCAAACTTATCGACCGACCAATGACAGACTAACAGTTAGTGGTGTGAATTTATCAGTAAAATCATTGACTGACAAAATCGTCTGTGGAACAACAAACAAAAAAAAACGACTAAGTATACAAAAAAAGAGCGAGAATATTGCAAAAAATTACGTAAAGTGGAAAGAAACAAATGAATGAAAAAAAAACGGATAAGAATGGCATAAATAGGGCCGCATTCCAGCTAGACCCAACACGTTTTAGTTATACTAACGATATTTTATATAGAGTATATAGTTAGAGAATTAGGAGGTGTTGCGTAGTGAAGAGCTGGAAGAAGGAAGAAGGGAATATTTGTTCGCGGTGAGAATGCGGTGACTGGAATTTGCGCGTGAGGTGTGAGCAGGGCAATGTGGGGATAAGAAAAAGAAGGAAGAAAGAGCGGAGTTTTACACTCGAAGGAGCGTATTTGTCTGTTAGCTCCAGTCGGCCAAAGGCTGGTCATGCTGGAATGCAGCCGTCGTTAATCAGTACTAAGAATTACATAAGTTACATTTTAAATACATTATTATTGTACCGTTTAATAAGTATAAAAAAAGCGAGAAGTAAAAGAAAAACAAAACAAAACGAAAGCAAATGAAGGAGAGAAAGGCAGAGAGCGGGAGAGAGAGAGAGAGAGGAACAAAAAAGAGAACTTTTGTACAGGTTTACACGACCGTTGTACATCGCGAGAGCGGCGTTTGTGCCATCGTGATTTCTCCTTTCTTTTTTTTCTCAAGGGCGGGAGGGGGGACAAACGAAACAAACAAAAAAGTAATAACGAAAGAAACAAGAAGAACGACGCGATAATTAATCAATTCGCGCGATAACGAACGAATCGTTTTACTTTATCCCAGGATACAAATATGAAAGAAAATTTATTTAAACGAGTGTCTTGGTTTTTTTTCTTCTTTTTCTTTCCCTTCTAAATAATCGAACACTTTATATATTCCTTATTCGGCGTTAGTACGAGGAAGAACAAAAATACAAATAAACCAAAAAAAAAAAAAAAAGAAATAAGAAGAACGTCGCAACGATGGAACGAACGAGAAGCGTTTTCTGGCTTGGAAAATTGTTCAACCACAAATTTTTCTCGCGATGTCTTTGTTTTAACCAGTAAAACAAAAATTAATACAGTCAAGGTCGTCAATGCGCTCGACGATCACGATATACAAATTATGATTATTATATCATTTTTGCGAAATAAGAACGAGATCGAAGAAAGCTAAAAATTGAATCGGCGAAAGTTAAACAAAAACTGTACACTTGGTCGGAGCAAGAAGGAAAGGAAGAAAGAAATTTACGGACCGAAATCGGCGTAAAGCGAGGAAACGAAATTAAGTACACGCATATACAAACGTAAACACACATACCAACATAAACACACGCGCACACACACACACACACACACAATAAACAAACACACAGAGCTAAAGATGAGGCAGATTAGATGACTTAGTTAATGGTAAGACTGCGACGATTCGACGTGACTATTGTGACTGTGAAATTGGACACACGCGACCACAAAAAGAATGGATGGGAGTGAAACAGAGAGAAAGAGAGCGAGAGAGCGTGAGAATGTAAGAGAGGATTGGTTTTATAAATAAAATAATAAAGAGACAAAAAAAAGTGAAGCAAAGGGAATACACGAGAGAAGAAGAAAGAATTAAAAAAAAAAAGAAGAAATACAACAAGAGAAGAAAATAAAATAAAATACAATTATGGTAGAGTCGAGGACCTGACGCGACCTTGCTGCCAGATTGGTTGATATGGCCTTATCCAATTTTTCCAAGAATTTGACGATGATGAAAAGGAGGAAGAAGAAAAATAAAAACAAAACAAAACAAAAAAAAAAAGAAAAAGATAAAAGAAGCAAATTTATATTAGGTAAACCCGTGAAGTAAGTGACGTGTACAGGTCCATAAATCTGTAAATTACACCCGATCAGCAATTTGTAATTGCGGCTCGCGCGGAAATTGCTCGCAACGGAATTTAATGGAGTAACGACTATCGAACAAAGATATTTCGAACGATAAGCAACAAAGCTTTTTGGGGAAGCTGTTTTTTTACACGGGAGAGTGCGAGAGAAAACGATTCCGCGCGTTCCGCGACTCGGAGCACTTTTGTCAATTGCGATTTTTGGAGGATAAACAGAAAAAAAAAAGAAAACAATGAAACAAAGAAACAAAAATTATCAATTAATTAAGGCGATTATGTCCATCTTCTTGTATTGTCAAAGTACATCCGTGTAATTGTCCGTCTGTTCTGTTGTTAAAGTGAATTTTTATCGTAAAGTTTGTTTATTTTGAGCGATCCTCATCACAACAAAATAAGATGAAATAATTTATTAATAAAACCATTTACAAATCTATAAACATGACGTTACAATCTACGCTTCGTTTTTTTTTACTCACATTATTTTACAGTGATATGGGAAATTTTAATATTGTGGTTGAATCTTTTCCTATTCCCCCAAGATCCTATAATAAATAAATTTCTTATAAATAACATAATACATATTGCACGAGTTTATCATCGAACTCGAAAAAAAAAACGATTCGTTAAATATTCATAGAATGGAGAAAAATGAATAATTTTTTAAATATCCATTTATTATAATTTATTATATTTCACAACTTTTTTCCTATTATATATCTGTCTTCGGTCCAGCAGAATGTTGTCGTACCGTCGGTCATCACTACGATAACACGCGGCCTACGGCGTAATCGCGAACGAACAGTGTCAAGCGCGTGCTGCCATCTCGGTGGCGGCGAAGCGAAGCTCGGTCGCAAGATGGCCACAGCGCCTTGCGTCTGACTTCCAGTATCTCTCCGCACTTTCGTCGGTGCACTTGGTCCGCGCGCGTGTCTGGTGGTAGTGCAACAAAAGCCGCCCAACGTTTGAGTTGTTGTTTGTTGTTGTTTTTTTTAGTGCTACTTCTCCCCTGTCCAAGGAGGGATTATACATCTATTATACACATACATATATTAACAAGTTCTCGACGCACCTCGTCAATATGGCTGAGAGTAAGGGTGCGTTAATAGCGAAGACAGTGCAAAAACATGCCGGCAGAGCTAAGGAAAAGGTGAGTCTTACGTTTGTACGAACACACGTTACATGTACAACGCGTCTTGCGCGTGTTGGAAATCGTCACGAGTGTCTTTTTTTTTCCCACCGGCCTTTTCTCGGACACGCTATAGAAATTTTTTTTTCCTCCTCGCGCGTCTGACTACGTATATGTGATATGGGTGATGTTGAGAGAGACTTGTACAGATCTGTATACGCACTGTATAGCTCTCCGACGCTCTGTCAATTCGTACATTCGTTATAACCTTGTTCTGTGTCTGAACACCTTCAAATAATCACGGTTAGTAAATAAATACTCGACGGTGGAATAGAAACATCCGAGTGAGAATATCAGTAACGTTTCTGTGACATTTTTTTTGAAAGTCACGAGACACTGGTTTACAAATATTCGAGTTATGATTCAGTGAACACGCGCTCTCAACTTTTATTTACCAATTTTGTCTCGATCAGGCGGATACGTCGATTAGATTTAACAATAATTTTACCATCGAACTACGTTTGAATGATTTATCGTTTTTCCTTACAAGATTCCATTTCACTTTTCCCGTATATTTTTCCGACGGAAGACAGACTTAAATTTTTTTTTTTTTTTTTCTAAATGAAATTTCCACTGATCGGAAGTTCCTGGAATTTTTACGCGCATGCTGGACGGATGGACGATGCGTTCGGTCATCATCTCGATTCAGAGATGTGTTTACTCACGTCGGAGTGAATTCTTACGTAATCGAAGCGCAGGGGACGCGCAACTATTATGCTCCGGAGTTTCATTTAAAATGACAATTACTTATGCAACCTGCGAGGAGCGTCAAAGCGAGACCTTTGCTATACCACGCGTATCTATCTCTATATATATATATATATACGTATATGGGGCATTCCACGCTAACTCAATCATCCATGAAATACAAGTATGCAAAAAAAAGTTTGAAAATGAGATGAGGGTAAAATACAAATCTTCAATTGTGTATATGTTTTTCTACGAATTAATAGCATCCATATTTTTTATTCTAAATTAAGACATCTATTTTTTTATACGTGTTTAAGAAAATCTAAAATCAACTAAAACAAGGATTTTGGAATTCGTTTCAGGACGAGTTTAAAATTACAGACAACAGTTTCCTTGGATATTTGTATTTTTAAGAATGGAAGGAAATATAGATAGAGTTTTTTTTATGTGTTTAAGAAAATCAAAAATCAACTAAAACGAGGATTTTGGAATACGTTTCAGGACGAGTTTGAAGTTACAGACAACTGTTTCCTTGGATATTTGTATTTTTAAGAATGGAAGGAAATATAGATAGAGTTTTTTTTACGTGGCTGAAATGGCGCCGAGTGCTCCATGCGTATAATATATATATGCATGTAGTTATCTCCTCGGACCAAAGCGCAATTTATGTATTACGTGTATCTGCATGAATTGTACGAAACTCGTTCGTCTATCATGCGCTCGTAGAAGGCTCACGTCTCATTATTGCATATATCCGTCTAATTTGTAAGCGCAGATATAGATTCGTGCATTTTTTTTCTTTTGCCATTTCGATTAATTAGCCGCTTTTTACAGATATATGGGGCGTTTTTTTAAATTGTTTCCTCTCGTTTATAGTTTTGATTTTAATTTTTAAAAATTGGGCATGTTTCGCGTGTCCCGAGAGTGGAATAGAGGTAGAGTAATAATCTCCCGTGGACAAACCGAAATAACTCGAACACCCTCGCACCGTGCCAGCTATTCTATTTTTCGCTTAGGGACACGAAGAGCTCTCTCGACGATTCTCTCCTAGAATCACGGGTACACGTTACTTCGAGGCTTCTCGCGCTTTTGCTTCAATCCGCTGGAAACGCCGACGAACGTGACGAAACGACGCACTATTTTCGCTCCTCGTTGCGCGAACCCAGGAAACGTTCGAAAAATCTTTTTATCATTTTTGTGAAAAAATAATATCGTTGCTTTAAATAATTTTACAAAAAGAATGCAAACAAATTCTAATTTGATAAAATATTGTTTAAATGACATTATAATCCGAATAAAATAATCATTTAAATAAATTCCTAATATAAAAATCTTTTCAATTTGAATAAAATTGTATTATTATCAAAATTATAAGCTTTGATAAAAATCAATAATTATCTCCAAAATTTTCACAACGTTGCGCGAACCCAGGAAACGTTCGAAAAATCTTTTTATCATTTTTGTGAAAAACAAATATCGTTGCTTTAAATAATTTTACAAAAAGAATGCAATTAAATTATAATTTGATAAAATATTGTTTAAATCACATTATAATCCGAATAAAATAATCATTTAAATAAAT
This sequence comes from Netelia fuscicornis, assembly GCA_946811545.1. Lineage (NCBI taxonomy): Eukaryota > Metazoa > Arthropoda > Insecta > Hymenoptera > Ichneumonidae > Netelia > Netelia fuscicornis. The sequence goes on from OX328016.1 coordinate 31,943,837, forward strand.
TCCTTTAAATAAAAATCTTTTCAATTTGAATAAAATTGTATTATTATCAAAATTATAAGCTTTGATAAAAATCAATAATTATCTCCAAAATTTTCACAACGTTGCGCGAACCCAGGAAACGTTCGAAAAATCTTTTTATCATTTTTGTGAAAAACAAATATCGTTGCTTTAAATAATTTTACAAAAAGAATGCAAACAAATTCTAATTTGATAAAATATTGTTTAATTCACATTATAATCCGAATAAAATAATCATTTAAATAAATTCCTAATATAAAAACCTTTTCAATTTGAATAAAATTGTATCATTATCAAAATTATAAGCTCCGATAAAAATCAATAATTATCTCCAAAATTTTCACAAGTTTGAAAATCGAATAAAATTCTCCATTGATCTTTCGCCTCGAATTTTCCAAACTTACAAAACGACGACCGTTCGCACTTTTTTCTTCTTCTAAATTACAAATCTCTGTGAAATTTCAATTTCTCTTTTATCAAACAAAAACCAGCGTTCAAATCACGGACGATTGGTTCATTAATGGACGAAATAAAAAGAAAAGTCTCGAATCGTGTCAATGCCAGTAATCCAAATCCCATATGGGAAATGGTAACGTACCTAACTACCTCTTGCCGGAAATTTTACGCGCGAAAGCAAATCGTCGATGTCCCGTTGAGTCGGGAACGGGGAAGAGCGCTGTTGCGTGCCTGGAATTTGGAGAGCCGATCGATTCTCTGTTAACATTCGCGATACACGCGGTGGATACACGGCGCGCGAGATTGTTCATCGGGATTCTCGCGCGTCTCGTCGCGTTCGGAAACGACCAAACTCGCTCTCGCGACGCGTTCGAGCGATAAATGTTTATCTTTTTTTCTTTTTGCTTCGACACTTTGCATCTGCGAGCGTCGTTAATTCGGATTAAGAATCCGATTGGCTCGCAACGTTTTAATTTTCTATTTCGACGATTAATCGTAATGGAAAATCGAACGGACGTGGAACAATTATGAAATAGTAAATCTCGTCGATGGATGTTTAGCTGACGAGTTGTCGCGTTGGGAATAGAGGATGAGAAAAATAATTTAATCCTTTCGTAATAATAAATCGTTTTGTCGTCTCAGCTGGAGAAGAATTATTCTTCGTTCGATGACGATTGATAATAATATTTTTCCACGAGATTGGGAGCTGCGTCGATACGAAAATATGTACATTTGTTTTTCAATCTTATTTTTTTGCTTGTTGTTAACAACGGTTGCTAAATGTTTAAAATAAGAATGAAGAAAAAATTAAATAATAACAAATTCTAATTCTCAAAATTGTCTCGATAAAGAAATCATTGTTTATTGAACAGAATTGCATCGACGAATTCGTTTCGATCGTTTACGAGTCGAGGATTGAAAAGAACGCGAATGCTTGGCCGTGAAAGCAGTAAAAAAAAGAATTTATTTTTCCTACGCCTCCGAATATCGCGAAGAATTTTTATATCTATGAAACTCTTTCTTTTTTTCTTTCTTTCTTTAATAACCTTGAAATTTCACGATCGTAATATATAAAGTCTATAAAGCGAGGACTTATTCGAAATACATCGAAAGCATAAAAAAAAGAACGGAAAGAAAATGAAATAAAATGAATACACGAGTGTGAATGAAAATGTACACCTGTGTCCACACTCTCGAGGTACAGGGCGTTTCATGTAAAGTGTTCGAGTCGAACGATTTCGAAATTATCGATAATAATTGATATATTAATTATTAATTAATATAATAATATATAATTTTTTTTTTTTTTTTTTTTTTTTATCGTGGTAAAAACATAGGGAAAATCTTTTATAGACCGTAGGCGTTTCCGCTACGCCCGAAGTTGGGGGTTGCCCTCCAATTCCAGGAGGAGCGTCCGCGCCCGTGTGCTGGACTCTCATCCCGCTCCACTGGGCAGAGCGGAGGGATGGTAGCCCCCTCTCGATCCGATGGAGTAAGATGCCTACCAGCTAAACCCTCCCTCCCCTGACCGTTGATCAGGCGAGAGAAATCCACTTCCGTCCGCTTCCCGTCCGTGTACTGCTTTCGCATGCGTCCGTCGGGTAGTCCTGTCCAAGTCAAATTTGTCTGTTACGTGGTCTCTTGTCGGGTCTAGGCTGCTGAAGAGTCACCCTCTCGTTTGCTCAATCATTCAAGCATCCGTCTACATTTTTGCTCCTAAGAACAGTTTCGATGTAGGTGGCCACAAGGGTCCACCGTTCGTCATTTTGGGCCATCACGCCAACAATGTTGTCTGGCGTGATGGTTCCCACCGTCGCCTCTAGTCTTCGTCTCGTCTGTGTCCATCGGTCACATGTGAAAAACGTGTGCTCCACGTCGTCTTGGTCGTGTCCACAGTACTTGCAGTCTGCAGTCCGTACCCTCCCCATTTTGTGTAGGTAACGTCTGAAGTATCCGTGTCCCGTCAGGAACTGCGTAAGGTAAAAATTTACCTCCCCGCCTCTCCTTCCAATCCACGGTTTTAGTTCCGGTATCAATCGTCTTGTCCATGCTCCGGTCGTCTCGTTTGTCCATCGTGTTTGCCATTCTTGGATGGTCATGTCCCTTTCCCTTATTGCCGCGTCCGCCCGTCCGTCCGTCCTGCTTCGGGCATAGATCCTCTTACGCTCGCGCGCAAGAAGGTCTATCGGGACCACGCCCGCCACAACCAGGACCGCTCCTGCGGAGACGGTCCTGTAGGCGCACGCAATCCTGAGTGCCCCGCGTCTCTGTACCGTTGTCATTGCGGTTCTGTACTTTTTGACGTTCAGTGTGTCCGCCCATATTTCTGCCCCGTATAGAAGGATCGAGTGAGTCGTCGACATTAATAGTCTGCGTTTACTCGGCCTCGGTCCATTTGTATTTGCCATCAGGCGGCTCAAAGCTGCTACCCTTTCAGCCGCCCTTTCGGCCGTCCGTTTTATGTGAGGCCAGAAGGTCATCTTCGTATCTAGGGTGACCCCTAAGTACTTGATTTCCCCCCTGGTCGTCGTCGTTTGTGTCCCAACTGTCATAGGAATGATCGTCGGTATCCGTTTCCTCGACAAAATCATCAGTTCCGTTTTGTGTGTAGCCAGTCGGAGTCGGTGGTCCGTCATCCATCCTTCTACCCGTCTCATCACCTGGTTTAGTCGGAGCTGGGCCAGAGATGTATCGCTTTCGACGATCACGGCCGCCACGTCGTCAGCGTAAGCGACCAAGAAAGTCCCCAGCGGCATCTCCAGCCGCAGCAGGCTGTCATACATTCCGTTCCAAAAGTCCGGTCCCAGTATTGATCCTTGAGCGACCCCCGCCGTGGTCCTCCGGGTCCTGGGTCCTTTTGTTGTTTCGTATGTGAGCCGTCTGTCTCGTAGGTAGTCGGTCATCACTCTCATCAAATACTTCGGTACCGCGAAGTCTCCTTTGAGAGCTTTTAGGATGTCAGTCCACCTTGCCGAGTTAAAGGCATTTTGTACGTCCAGTGTCACCAGTAATACGATCGAGCGAGCCCCGTGGCATTGGCTTTCAAGCTGGTTGAAAGCCGCCACCACGTCTTGTATCGCGCCAATCGTCGATCGTCCTTTCCGAAAGCCATACTGTCTGTCCGATAGTCCTCCAGCTTCTGTGATTGCACTCGTCAGTCTCGGTCTCAGTAGCTGTTCATACAGCTTTCCTGTCGTGTCGAGTAGGCTAAGCGGGCGATAGGCCGATGGCGAGTGAGGGTCCCCCTTTCCTTTAGGAATGAGAACCAGCCTAGCCACCTTCCACCGCTCGCCGAAAGTCCCTGTCGTCAAGCATGTGTTGTACATGTCTAGGAGAATCTGCGGCCTCAGGTTGCCCATCATCCGCAGGATTTCTCCCGGCGTGCCGTCTGGTCCCGGGGCCTTCCCGGCCTTCATCGAGGCGGTTGCCCTTAAGAGCTCGGTCTCGGTGAAGAGCGGTATCTCCCCTGGGTGTTCTTCGTCCTCTGTTTCTGTCCTGTTCTCGTGTGTCGGAAAGAGTCCGTCGATAATTGTCTGTGTTGTTTGAGGGTCCATTACGCCGGGCGGAGTTCGGGACCCGAGTCTACCGGTCACAATCTTGTACCCGGTACCCCATGGGTCTCTATCCACCTCGTCGCAAAGCCCTCTCCAGCACCTTTGTTTACTGGCTTTGATTGTCGTCGTCAGTTTTTTCCTTGCCGTCCTGTAGGCTGTTCTAAGCATCTCCGACTCCGGTCCTCCCTTTGCCCGAGTGAGTTTCCTCCTGCAGGCAAAGCAGGCTTTCCTCAGATCTGCTATCTCGTCTGTCCACCAGTATTGTTGTTTTCGATTACATCCGTAGCGTTTTTTCGGCATTGTGTTTTTGCACAGTTGCTGTACCAGTTTCGTCGTCTCGTCGATTAGCCTTTCGGCCTTTTGTCTTCCAGTAAGTTCGTCAGGTATGGTTCTCAGCGGAGCTGGTGCTGCCATCAGTTCCTTTGCGAACCTGTCCTCGTCGAGTTTTCGGAGGTTCCACCGCAGGAGCCGCCGCGTCTGTTGCGGTCGCGTTTTGGTTTTCTCCTCCACTTCAAAGGCAATGTACTGATGGTCGCTGGCATTATAGTCCTCGACCACCCGCCACCGCCCAATCCGTGGGAGGATACCTTCGGACGTCAGCGTTACGTCTGGGATGGAGTCTCCAAAGCCCGGTCTTCTATATGTCGGCGTATTTCCGGTGTTGGCGACTGCTAGATCGAGCCTTGCGGCCATCTCCAGCAGTAACCGTCCTCGTTTGTTCGTCATGGTCATTCCCCACTCGATCGCTCTAGCGTTGAAATCCCCCGCAACAACTATGTGTCCCGTCGTCTGTCTGAGGTGATCCTCGAGAACGGAAAGCCTCCGCCCGTACTCCTCAGCGGTGCAGTTTGGCGTCAGGTAGACGCTGACATAAGTGACATCGTCCACCCTAGCCCAGACGAAATCGTCTGCCACACCGCGAGACGATAACCGGGAAGCGGCCTGCCCTCTGACCCAGATGGCGGAAGTGCCTCGGTTGTTTGAGAGCCACGCCGGGGTTGTCATTTGTCTATAGTATTCTGAGAGTATCAGTACCGTAGCGTCAAGTTCGTCGGCTACTTGGGGTAGTAGCATCTGTGCCGTTTGACTCCGGTTCAGGTTTCCCTGTAGTACCTTTGTCATGTCTTAGTCCTTTTCTTGGCCTCCTCCAGCGCTTCCCTGAATACGGCGCACAGCCCGGTGCCCGGTTTGTGCGCCGCCTCCGGCCTTTCAGCCTCCACGCATAGGAAGCAAGTCAGTCGGTCGTTACACGTCTTGCCGGCGTGGCCCGTGTGTCCACACTTCCAACAAGAGTTCGTCCTGTCTGGTCCCTTGCAGTCTCGTCTCGTGTGGCCGTAGCCAAGGCACCGGTAGCACCTTGTAACCGTCGTCCTTAGTCTGACGCGGCAATTTACCCACCCGATCTTTATTCGTCCTTTGTCAAGTAGTGCTTTGGCCTTGTGTGCGTCCAGTTGGCACACTGCCATGCACTGTCCTGTCCTGTTTGGGCCGAAAACATGTACTTTCGTGTCCCCTTTCTGTCCAGTTTCTTGTTCGAGGGCAGCCGCAACCTCCTCGGCAGTCGCGATGCAGTCCAGATCCATGATCTCCAGCGAGGTACTGGGTATCAGGGCCCGGACGCGTCCCTCCTGTCCGATAGCGCTCTGGAGGGAGCGCTGGAAGCTTTGGCTCTCCTCAGGTCCCGTCTGTAGTTGGAGCAGCAGTCCTCCGTCCTTTGTCTTACGGTATCCCCTGACCGTCACGTTGTCCGTCGCGGGGTCTACCTTTGACTTCATCTGTCGGACTAGGTCGGCGTACGTCTTCCCTTGTTGGGGTTTGACAAGGACAGCCGTCCCCCGAGGCGCGGGGCGCTGTCTGTCTCGTTTCTGCAGTTCCTTGTTTTCGTTTGTCCGTTTCGCCGTGTCTGTCTGTTGGTTTCCTTGTTTCCGTTTCTTTTTATTCGTCTGTGTTTGCCAGCCTCCCTCTCGCTGCAGCGTATCTGTCCGTTGTACGTTTTCGGTCACTGTCGGTTTTTTTGCTGCTTGCTGCGGAGGGCTAATGCTGGCTGTGTCGCGTTTTCGTTTCGAGTTCTGGTCCGTGGATGTTTTTTCGTTGTGTCTGACTGTTCTTAGGTTTCTCAGTTTTCCGCAGTTACTCAGAGCGACCTCAGCAGCCTCCAAAACAATTTTAATGCCGTCCTTTGTCTCTTTGTTCACGTTTTTCTGTATGCCTGTCTTTTCCTGCATCATCCTGACGCGCTCGAGGATTCTCGTTAATTGATTCCTGAGCTCGTCAATGATTCGCAGGTCTGTTTGTTCCGGTTTCGTGATCGCGTCCGTGGGTTGTCCTTTGTCAATAGCGGTCCTGTAGCTGACGAAAGCCGCAACGCTTGGTGCGCTGTTGAGCCTCGCCCTCCCTGCGCCAAACTGTTGTTTAGTTTGTCCTGTGACCGTCTTTTTCTCGTTCGTCTTTTGTCCGTCCGAGTTTGTTGTGTGGCATGTTCTGCAGCCCCCAGAATCCGTGCTGCTGCCTTGAGCCACCGGGGCTTGCACCCGATCGGAACTCAGGGTGGATTCCCCCTGTGTAGGGGTTACCACCTGGGGTAGTTTGTTTTGTCCATGTCCGTTCATGTTTGTTTCGTTATTTGTGTTCGCCTAGGTGGGCCTCCATCGGGTATATGCCCGACTTCAGTTCACCTAGACTTACTGGGTGTCCACGGGGTCGTCACTTCCCGACGAGAAGGGTTTTTACACCCTCCCGCACCCTGCGGTTTGTGTCCCCCCCTGTGTGTGGTGTTCCCTATTTGTGGTGTGTGCGTGGGTATGAGTGCCCATATGAGAGACAGGTACATTCACTCCTCGGGAGAGCCCGTTTATAGGGATCCCAGTCATTCGCTTTCCGGTGAGCCCCGTTTATAGAGGCTCCGGCCACTCACTTTCTCAGGGCCCCGTTTATAGGGTTCCTGATCATTTACATCCCCAGTGTCTCTCGAGCGTGTTTGTGTACGTGTCTGTGTGTGTGTGCGTGTAATGTGTTTTTGGTCCACCCCGAGATTCTCGGTACCCTCCATATCTGGAGGGCGTCCCCCTATCCGCCACCTGGGGAGGCGCCCGATGCGGGATGCAGCAACCCGACACGGGATAATAATATATAATATATATATTGTATATATTAATAATATTATAATAATAATATTAATAATTATAATAAATAATATAATAATATATAATATAATTGTTGTAATAAATTAATAATATTATTATATCAATAAATATTATATATATTTATATTATATATTAATGAATAATTAATATAATAATATACAATATATATTATATATATTAGTAATATAATAATAATAATAATAATAATAATAATAATAAATAATATAATAATATAATTGTTGTAATAAATTAATAATATTATTATATCAATAAATATTACGTAAGGTGTTTTTATGTGTCCCAGCTTCTTTTTCAGGATGGATGGTCAAATAAAAGGCAAACCACGTTTGATCTTGGATATATTATTGTGTAGTTGCTACGCGTGATCGGGTCGAACTCACTTGAGACGAGCGCGTCTCGTCAACCGTCGTTGATTTTGGTCATGTGCTTATGATTATGATATAATAATTATAATACAATGCGCGACGCGGGCTTGGACATTCTTATTATATATCGCCTGGTGACAAACCGTAAATACCGATCATCTATTCCCAATAATGAGTCGCGTATCACAAATTATATATATTTATATTATATATTAATTATTAATTAATATTATAATGACAATATTAATAATTATAATAAATAATATAATTATATATAATATAATAAAATACTTATTATAATATATTAATTGTTATTATTAATATAATAATATATAATATATATTATATATATTAATATCATTATTATATTAGTAAATATATAATATATATATGTAAATATTTTCGTGTGATTAGCCGAGGCTCGAACAGGTAGGCAGACTTTACCTACATTCCTGAGGCATACGTACGTAAAGACACACACACACATGCACACCCATACCGAGAAAAGAGATCGAGAAAGAAAATAAAAACACCCATAGAGCGTTCGAGGCAAAAGCAACGTGCACACACAGTCCATGGGCAATTCGTAGATGTGTGTCCTGAAGTTTGCACGGCTCGTGCGACACGTTTGCGTCGCTGTGTGTTGTGTTGGCTTATCTCGCTTAACCGGTCGACGATAGCATTGCCTTTGCCGGATTCTAATATATATGGGGCATTTCACCCCAAACCGGACACCATTTACCTTTTGCATCTCCGACTTTTTTGAAATTTTTTTATATTCTAGTATTGGATGAAAGAGTCTTGCATGTTAAAAAAAAAACAATTTCGTCGACCCGTTTTCGAGATATCGATTTTTCAAAAATTATCTTACTTTTTTTCTTAAGCATCCATAACTTTGTGAAAAATGGGCCAAATAAGACGTTTCCTTTTTTGAAACTTTTTCCTTTTAAACGCTTTTTTGATAATAAATGAGAACAAAAATTTCAAGCCTTATTTCTCTAAGATTTTCAATTTTTAAATATAAATCGTTGATTTACAAAAAACACGTACTGACCGATTTTCTTGAAATTTTGTTGTAAACAACTGTCATTTATTCCACAATCCAAAAGCTAAATGGTGTCCAGTTTGGCGTGGAATGCCCCATATATATATATATATATATATATATATACATATATAACTATAGACATATGCATTTCTCGCGTGTATATGGCTCTGCACAAGAGTCGACCCTTGCAGTGAGTTGTTAGAGGGCGGGAGGGGGGGAGAAAGAGAGAGAGAGAGGGGATGAAAGAGTTGGATAGGGGAGGGGGGTGGAGATAGAGAGAGGCAGGATACGGTAAATAGTACGAGCGAAGACGGAAACTCTCTGGCTGACTCCGAGATTTTTCCTGTGTAAATATATGCACACGGTAGTCGATCTAATGGAATATCGTGCTATCGTTGCAACTATTGCGACTCCGTCTCAAACTCGATCCGATCAATCTTCTTGCGATCATTTTTTCTTACGAGTTCTCTTATGTTCGTTTCAATCATCTCTAGTTATCCTTGTATACACAATCTTTTTTTTATAAATAAATTCTGATTCGTATTTAATGTTGTGATTAATGATAATATTAATAATAATAAATAATAAATAAACCCCGATCGGGTTCTCATAAATTTTCGCCTAAATCGCCATTTCTCGAAGATCTTATCAAAAAGTGACGAGAACTGACGAGAAAAATGAACATACCTATATTCATATGTATATATATATATATATATAAATTTATAATATTATTATTTATTATGACAATTATAATAATATTATAATTTATTGTATATAATATTCATAAGATATATATATATATAAACAATATAACCATATTAATTATATTAGTTATATATAATTAATATTATAAATTAATATGTTATAATATTATAATTTATTATATATAATATTATTCATAATATATATTAATATAGTTAATATATAATATAATTATATATAATTATATATAATTATATTAATTATATTAATTATATACAATATAATATTATAAATTAATATGTTATAATATTATAATTTATTATATATAATATTATTCATAATATATATTAATATAGTTAATATATAATATAATTATATATAATTATATTAATTATATATATAATATTATAATTTATTATACATAATATTATCTATAATATATTGATATATTAATTATTAACTAATAAATTGTATATATATTTCCGAAAGAAAATCTCCAAGAAACAAATATGCATATATGTTTCTCAAAGATTTTATCAAAAAGTGACGAAAACTCAAGCGAGGATGCACCGACTAGTAAAATGCACACATACACATATACATATATATATCTATTCTCATACATTATGTTTGAATAAAAGTATGGAAGACGCGCGTGTCGAAGCGCGTAAGAATCGATAAAATGATTTGTCCGTTATATAGAGAAGGCGTAATCGGGTCGACCGGCATACTTCGAACCGGTTTTACGGTTGCTCCGCGAGGAGAGTCCGGTGGAGTAGCACAGCGTACACGGCCGAACCGATACACCTCTCTTCCTCGTTTTAACATCTCTCCACGGGCCCTTACTCATGCCCTGGCAAAATACACGCCTCGCCTCCGAACCTCGACTTTACACTCGAACGCACGTTGATACGCATCTCATCCGTGATTTTCGAAGAAAACAAAAAACAAAAAAAAACAATCTAAACTCGAGAGATGAAAAAAACAATTTTTTTTTCGTCTTCAACTTCAACTATTATTTCTTCGGAGTGTGCGACGACTAAATTCGGTCTCGTGGTCGTCCGAGTTGCAGAATTGGTATACGCGTCCACGCGTCGCAATGACCTCCGGATGCACCGCGTGACCTTGAATGGAGAAATAACCTTCTTCTCGACACTCTCGCATTATTTTCAGGGGGAAAAACTTGTTTTCTTTTTGAACTTGTTGTATCTCCCCCTTCCCGTTCTCTCGTCACACGCCCCAACATTCCAGTGACTATGGAAAACGCCCGGTGACCTTGAGCGAAGAAATAACAAATATCTTCGTTTTTTATATTTTTGTTTTTAAATCGTTTCTTGGTCGAATCTTGATTCGATGCAATTGGGACTGGTGCGTTGGCTGAAATTAAACCGGAAACCCAAATCCGAGACGGTACAGTGGGTCGTAAGGAAGATTGAATGAAGAAGAAAAAAAGAAACCACGACGCATAAATATTAAAGAAAACGGTATTTATCGTTCGAAAACGCTACGTAAAGCTGCGAACACGTTCGCTCGCAATTATTCTCGCTTCCACATGGTGCTGCGCAAAGTACGTAATAATACGTATCCAAAAAGAGGAGAAGAAGAAGAAGAAAAAAAAAAGTAATCGCTTATCCAATAGCTCGGTGCATGTGCGAGTATACCTACATGGACGTGGATTCAGGAAGCGGGACGATATAGTCTTTTGCTTACAGTTATAAATTATATACATGTATAGGGAGAAAGAGGAAGAGACCGAGGGGAGTCTCTTCGTCTCCGTCTCGCTTTTTCTCTTGGCATAATTTTCATGTCCCCCTCAACTCTTGGCCACATTTAAGCTTGCGTTTGCTAATAATAATAATAATAATAACAATAACATTTAATATTAAATAACTATTTAATTACAATGACAATAATATAAACAAATGCAATAACATAATATAAAATATAATAAAATAGTAATTAATTATTTAATTAAAATAATAATAATAATACAGCAATAGCAGAATATAATAATGATATAATAAAATAGTAATTAATTATTTAATTAAAATAATAATAATAATAACAGCATTAAAATAATATAAAATATAATAACAATATAATAAAATTGTAATTAATTATTTAGTTAAAATAATAATAGGAATAACAGAAATAGCAGAATATAATAATGATACAATAAAATATTGATTAATTATTTAATAATAATAACAATATAAAATAATGTAAATTAATTATTTTATGAAAAATAGTAATAATAATAACAACAGCAACAGCAGAATATAATAATAATATAATAAAATATTAATCAATTATTTAATTTAAAAAAATAATAGTAATGATAATAACAATACTATAATATAAAATATAATAACAATTGATTGTTAAATTCGAATAATATCAATAATTTTTATTTCCATCATTATTATAACACAATTAAAAAAGTGATCATGATTTTTGCACTGGCAATATAGCCGATGCTAAAAGAAATAAACTAACTTCAATAATCACCCGAGTCCCAAGCCGACCGCTTATCCATCGCTGCCCGTAGTGATAAAAGAAATAAACTATAACGTACAATATGCAACGAACAAAAATAAAAAACAGATCAAGCGGAGAATACAATGTCATATAAACCACTAATTGCAAGATAACAAAAAAAAAACCAATGCAAAATTCAAAGACACAATCTCATAAGAATTCTCAAGACCCATTGCGGTCTAACATTGAAATACTTTCCTCAATTTTCGTACACAATGATGACAAAATCTTGATTTTATATTCAACAATATTACGTTTATACTATATATAAGTATATAGTGCGTGTATACGTTGAGATAAATAGCGACCGCAAAAACGCACAAAAGCTGTAGCCGGCTCGCACGACGTTTGCCACATTTGTACTCTTGGGACGAAGAAAGCTCCCGGCCGTTGCCAGGATATCACCCGACCAAGCCGAAGTTACCGGAGCCAGCATCTGTATCGTGTGTGTGCGTGTGTGTGTGTGTGTGCGTGCGTGTGTGTGTGCATTAAACTCAGACTCGCCGCAGAAAGAGAGAGAGAGAGAGAAAGAGGGAGAGAGAGAGAGAGAGAGAGAGAGAGAGAGAGAGAGAGAGAGAGAGAGAGAGAGAGAGAGAGAGTGCGACGTCTCGTTCAAGTTACCGTGAGACTCTGCGGTATCGTGAATTATATCGGCATTTGCGTTTTCGGTCGACGTACCGTTTCATCGTCACGTGTACCCTCCCCCACGTCCCCCAAACAATAAATAAAGATACGTTCGTACACGCCAAGAAACCGACGGATATTGTCTTTCTTCCTTTTTTTTTCAATATGTTTAATCTTTTTCGCACAGAAATGAAACATTCTCGAATAATCTTTTGATATAATGATAATTGATAATAATAATCAATTTATGTTTTAAAGATAAAATCGCATCGATAACATGAATTTTATCGACCTGGTTAATCGACGATTAACATTGTTCGTTGATCGAAATTGCACGGATCAAAAATGTTTAACGAATTAATGGAATTTAATTCTTTATATATTATTATTATTATTATTATTATTATAAGGTAATTAGATAATAATCGTTGAGTGAAAAAAATTGTGGAACCATTAATTACCGTTTTCATTGCGATTTACAAATATAAAAAAAACAACAACAATTTAATTAATTCATAATTTATTCGTTCGAATTAAATAAATACTGAACAGACAAATTTTTATATAATTTTTCATACATGTTGCGCGATAAATATAAAAACTAATAAGATTCTACTGATTCGATTAATTTTTCACCTCGAATAAACAATTTCGAATTTTAATTGAAATTTTGAATCGCATTTCCAGCGATCTAAAGTTTCGATACGGTTTTTCTATAGTTTAGTTTTTAGCTGAGCGAGTTTCAATTATGTTGCTAATGCGCGTATAGGCGAGAGGTCGTACGAACGAAAAGTTAGGACGCGGCTGACTCGCCGTACGACCCGCGTGTGTTCGTCCACCTCGAGCGATCTCTTGGTCCACCTCGGGCTTCCCGTTACTATTCTCGTACCGTAGAGTCCCCGGCGATTTTGCTGCCGGGCGTAGTCTCGGCAACGATCTTCCTCTCTCTTCCTCCCTATTTCTCTCTTTCTCGTTCTCTTCGCGCAAATATATCTTCGCCTCCGTCGAGAAAGAAGTCGGACACACGCTTCGTGCGAACGCACACCCGAGTCTTTAGTTATCGTATTTTCCACGCGGTTGCAGCGTGCCCGCTCGGCCACTCGAACGCGCATACTCGCGTCGTTATATTTCATCCGTCGAGACGCATCGGCCCAGTAAACGCACCCGTTCAAATCCATCACGCTCGACAGATCGATCAATTCTCCGAATTTTTTTTTCTTTTTTTTTAATTTTTCTTTAAATTTTGTTTATCTTTTTTCGAAGAGACGAGGAACGATAGTTTCAATTAGCGATGTGTTTCTTTATTTATCTCTTGGATTAGTTATTTTGTTTATTTATTAGAAATTTTGCTTTCTTTTGGAATGGAGAGAAATTTTTTTTTGTATTGAAATTAAAGAAACGAGGATTTTTTTAAATTCAATTGACGATACGAGGAGAATTGAAATTAAAGCGATTTCCATGTTTACTTTTTTTGTCTTTGGATTCACTGATTAATTTAGTTTCAGAGAATTAGTCGTTCAATGAGAATAATTTGTTGAAACAATAATTGAATTATAAATGAAGCAAGAATTACACATTTCTAATTATTATTATTATTTATAACGAAAACAGGAAATTTGTTTTTTTTTTTATTCGAGTAATAAAATTGTATTTCATGTAATTATTCGTTCATTGAGAATAATTTGTTGGAACAATGATTTAATTATAAATTAAGCAAGAATAATAAAATTTTAATTATTATTATTTACAACGAAAACAATAAATTTGTTTCTTTTCCGTTCGACTAATAAAATTGTATTTCCTGATTACATAAAAGTTTCTTCTTCCGGGTTATCGATCGATCATAGAAAATCAATGTTTTACTTTGAATTATTAATCACCGTCGTTTCCGTCGTACGGCTCGGTTCACGCTTCGCGTCGACTTACCTTTTGCGTCGTCGTTTTTTTTTGTTTCTGTGTTCCTCGGCTGTCTTTAAATTTTTTGTGTGCCAACGGATTTAAACGCGACGCGGTAATTAATTCTCAAACGTTCGCGACCTCTGAAGGATTATTAAACCGAAGGAGAGAGAGAGCCGTTGCACCTGGCTAGAGCGACGGGGATTGAGCCGGCGCTTTAATTGGACGCGGCATTCCGTTCTTGTGCGCTACGTGGACGTGACGAGCGCACGCTGCCTTTTATTCTTTGTATTATAATGAATCACATAATAAATAAATATATCTATATAGACACACACACACACACACACACACACACACGCGCGCACGCACACGCGGACACGCGCACATACACACACACACACACACACACACACACACACACACACACACACACACACACACGCACGCACGCACGCACACGCACGCACACACACACACACACACACACACACACACACACACACACACACACACACACACACACACACACACACACACACACACACATAAAAATGTGTGGGTCTTAGACTCGTGGCTGAAGATTGGAAAAAGAAGATAAGACTCAGATCGACGGCTAGAGATTTTGAAGCTCCTTGTTTAAAATCACCACGCAACGCACTCATCTTAATTCAAAAGTAATTCAACGAGCGTGAATAATAATTTTCTGCAAAACATTACAATTATTTGGTAAAATAATTAGAGATATTTATCGCTATATAAATATTGCGAGATCGTTTCTCTCTTCTGAATATAAAACAAAACGAAAATACAAATATAAATATTCGATTGTGTACAAAAAATATAAAAATCTCAAAATTATATAAATCTTTTTATTTCAATCGAGTTTTTTGTTAGCCTCTCGACGCGAAAAATCAAGAACGTGCTATACATATTATTGCGTCGATGGATCAAAGAAAAAATAAATCACAATATTTGAAAAATAAACAAAAATTAACAGATATATTTTATTCTTGGGTGTAAACAAATCCGATAAAGATATCTTTATTGTCACGACCCTGAGATCATAAAAAGAAGAAGTTAGATCATCGGAAAAGTAAAAAAAACAGAATCAAACAAGCCTGGTATCACGCAACATCCGTCGATTCTGGACCAAAGCCCATTTTCCAGCTGGAAATAGTCGCGATGAAACGAGAATGAAATAAACTAAAAAAGAAAAAGAGAAAGGAATAAAAAGAAAAAAGATAGAGAGAAACAAAATTGAGTTTGACAAAATTGAGATTCTCCCAGTTGTCCCGTGAATCGTCGCGTATCGCGCGGTATACTATACGGTAGAGCCCGGTAGAAAGAGGTCGACCCAGATTGAACTGGTCTTCGCAGTCTGATGCACGGGTCACATTGTCTTATTCGCGTAACTGCATCTCGTGGATCGCCTGCCCGAGTGCACAGGATGCACAGGATTATGTTCCGTCGCTCTGTGAATGTAGTTCTCTCTACATCCTGATAAATATATCTTCCTATATAAATATATATATAATATATAATATATTATATATTATATATATCATATCATATCTATAATATATTATATATTTATATATAATATTTATATCATATATAATATATTATATATTACATATAATATTTATATCATATATAATATATTATATATTATATACAATATTTATATCATATCTATAATATATTATATATTATACATAATATTGATATCATATATAATATATTATATATTATACATAATATTGATGTCATATATAATATATTATATATAATATTTATATCATATATAATATATTATATATTACATATAATATTTATATCATATATAATATATTATATATTATATACAATATTTATATCATATCTATAATATATTATATATTATACATAATATTGATATCATATATAATATATTATATATTATATATTATATATTATATATAATATTGTATTATATTATAATACAATATATTATATAATATATTGTATAATAATATTATATATTGTATAATATTATATATTATATAATATATTATATATTATATATAATATTGATATCATATATAATATATTATATATTATATACATATAATATTTATATCATATACATAATACTATTATATAATATTAATATAATACAATAATACAATAATACCCAAGGGGGGTAGTGGCGTACTGGTAACGTTCGCGGTTCATAATCAGAGGGTCCCGGGTTCGATTCCGGCACAAATGAAATTTTTCTGTGCTTTTTTCTACGTTTTCGGTCAGTCGGAAACTACCTAAGATAACTATCTACAATAATAATTAATTATTATATTATGTATCTTCTCTCTTATATCTAAATATATATTAGGTATTGACATGTATATATATGTAGGGTAGACCACCAGTCGAGCGGAGCAAGAGTCCGCGGAGACGCGCCACATTCTCCCTACACAAAGCGGGGTGAGCTTCGCTCGGTAGAGCAATATTCGTCGTTGGTGCCTTGCGACAAAGGTCGTGACTGATGTTCATTCAAATGGCCTCCACCAGCTTTTGTACCGGCGACTCTCCTCGACATTCGCTTTATAATATAGAAACATTGGTCGAGGCACGACCGAGAGGCTTCTTCGATACGACGAAAAATAATAATTATGATAGTGTAAACATTGGATACGATGAATAAATCAATTACAGAAATTCAAATATAGATAAATAAATAAATAGATTAATTAATTAATTACAATTGCCCATATATGAAATTAGTCCGTTCAATTAATTGTCTTACGAGACATTAATTAATTCATTAATTAACACAGCTTTAATTTCACAAAATTACAAAGTCCAAATTACGAATTACAAACTATAAATTTAAAACATACCTCACAAATTATAAAAATTAATTTTCCGCAGAAGAAAAAAAGGGGCACTGATATTAATACAGAAACATACGAAGGGGTGTGTGCTCAAGTTTAAATTTATCGTCGATTGTAATTCAGATATCAAGTACAACGTTCTTATAATCATAATAACGATAACAATAGTACTCTCGTTTTCTTCTTCTTTTGTTACGTTTTTTTTCTTTTTCTCCTTTTTGTTTCGATTATGAATACGAGCCTTGCGATGTTATGTACACGTGATGCAATGATTATAGAGGAAGCCATACATATATATATATATATATATATATATATATATGTCTGATATGATCGTATATAAGGATGTATATATATATATATATATATATATATATACATCCAGCTCCCCGCCCTCTCTTTTTCTCTCGCTTTCCCTCCATTCTGCATATATTATCCGATGCTTGCATTAGTACACTGCCGATCTTCGTCGAGCAAATAGAAAGGATGTAAATGCATTCTAATGCTCCGCCAGGCGTAATTAACGCTCCGCTCACGTGTGTTATACCAGACAATACACGATAGAGAGGCTGTTACTTTTGCCAAGCAGTAACCAGCGGCCTGCTGGTACTACGGTCGACAGGTATTTTCACTTTACCGAGGACCACATCGTCGTGTCGCGTTTATGGTCGAACAGGAGAGAGGGAGGGCGGGAGGAGGGGGGTGAGAGAAGGAGACACGAAGAGATGAAAATTCTTACCGCACGTTTATCGAGCAAAGATATTCGAGTTTCTACAAACGACGACAATGGACGGGAACGAATTCAAGATTCGAGTCATCGATCGAGTCGATTATTATTTTTTTTAATTACAATTTTCGACATAATTGATTGATTGATTGATTAATATAATATTTGATATATTGATTGTTATAATTATTGAGGAATAATTATATTTTTTTTTATATCGATATTTATATTTCCGGGTGAAAATATTTTGTTTTTATTATACGGTTGCAATGATTTACATGCTCGTTCGAGAATCCTCGATCGATTATGATCGACGTATCGATCGAACAGAATTTATATATTAGGTAATTGCGTTTTTTCGTTGGAAATCGATGGAATGATTTTTTTTCTTTCCTTGTTTTTTTTTTTTGGAATTACACAACCGTTGAATGGAATTCAATTTGCATCGTTAATTAGAGATTGTGTTATCTCTCCATTGTCTATCGGTAATTAATCAAGAGTGATAATAATTCTGAAAAATGAACGACGTCGTTTTTACAAAAACGAAAAATTGTCGATTTTTGTCGCGAATTTCCTCGTTTCGTCGTTCGCAATCTTTTTGTTTTTGCACCGCTATCTATAACTGTATAAGCGTTTCTATCTCGTACAATTTCGGTACGAGCGACTCGACGAGAGAGAACGCGAACTTTGCGAGATACTTATGTCGAGCGCGAGACGGTTTGACCGCGCTCTCGATCCCAGAATGAGAGTAAAACGCACAGCCGGACACAGAGAGGAAGAGAGAAGGAGTGAGAGAGCGTAAGGTAGAGAGAGAGAGAGAGAGAGCGGGAGAGAGAGAGAGAGAGAGAGAGAGAGAGAGAGAGAGAGAGAGAGAGAGAAAGAAGGAGAGAGTCTCTCGCGCTCTCTCGAGTCCCAGCGTCCGGCAAAGATCGTTTGGCTCGGGTCCAGCCAAATAGAGAAAAAGACGAGGAAGGGGAGAGAGAGAAAGAGACCAAGAGAGAAAGATTAAGAGAGAGAGTCACGTTTAAAAGCGCGTATATAAATACGCGTAGAAATGGTCTCACGGCAAACGCGAGAGACCCGAATCTCTCTTAGACGACATCGTTTTCTTCTCCCCCCTTCCCCCTTCCTGTGCGTATGTATCACCACCTATGATGCTCCAGAATTCGTCGATTCCTCCTAACTCACTAGAACGCGTCTCGCATCACTTCGAGACCACCCCAGGGACTTTTTTTGCCCCTTTACGTTTCTTTTTCTTCCTTTCGTTCTTTCTTTTTTTTTCAATTTTTCCAACGAGACTCGTCTCTGCCGTCAATCAGCGTTGAAAAATCGTCGTAGAGACGCGTGTCTAGCCGTCGTCCGTTCACGACGTAAAAATAGGATCTCGTACCCGCGGTCCGGGACGAAATAATCGACGATCGAGCGACTCGAGTAAAACGTGGCCTGCGCGTTGCGTCTCGAAACGGATACGAAAAATCCACTGGCGTTCCCTCGTACGAATGAACGATTCTAACGTCACGCAACTCGAACAATTATTCGCGTTAGAACATTGTCAAAAGAAATGTTACAATTTTGTTATTAACGATAACGAAAAACCAATCGACAATTTGGAAAATAATTCTCAGAAACATTTTTAGAAACATCTCCCATTTTCTAAAAAACCTTCGAAATTTTATTTCGATTCAATTAAAAATTTTGTTTCGTTTCAACTTAAAATTTGGAACAATTCGATCTCAATGAGACGAATAAAACAATTTTCTTTTTCAAATCACAATCTCGGATGTTTCATACGCCTCGTAGAGCCCGCGTATACGTTCGGAAATTCTCCACGGTCGCCGTCAATGGTTTTCAAAGAAGCCGTTCGTAAAATGCAAATTTAATTGACAATCCGGATGATTCCGTAGCGAATACGAGCGGTGCGCGTGGGTTAACGGTATATGGGTATTAGCTTTACGCGTGTTATACGTACTCGTGGCCGTTTTAGAGACGTGCTCGAGCTCGCCAGTCTTGCCCATTTATCTATAACTACATATATATATATATATATAATTATAACACATTGCCGTTGCACTCGATGAGATTTTTAGGCGTGTGTGCATATAAATATAATATAATATAATATAACATAATATAATATAATATAATATAATATAACAGAATATAATATAATATAACATAATATAACATAATTTAATATAACACAATATAATATAACATAATATAACATATAATATAATATAACATAATATAATATAATATAATATAATATAACATAATATAATATAATATAATATAATATAATATAACATAATATAATATAACATAATATAATATAACATAATATAATATAACATATAATATAATATATTATATATATATTATATTATAATATAATATACTACACTATAATATACAATATATAATATAATATATATATATATATATATAATATACATAATATAATAATATAATATAATATATTATAACATAATATAACATATATCGTTCGCTATATATATAGCTTGATGCATATATATATATATATGTATATGAGTGCCGAAAGATCGGAGCGAGTGGAACGTGACACCCGTTGCATACGGAATGCATAATCCCAAGGCAGGAAGCGACAACGTCGAAGGAACGAGTGTGCGTTATAGGGACCACGGTGGATTTCTGTATGCGTGAAGAGTTTGACTGCAGCAACGGGGCACCGTCCATCAGGACGACGGAAATGAAACGAATCATCATGTGCGTTAGCGCCGCAGATCTCGTCCCGCTTTGTACATCGTTTTTCTCCTGTTGCACTGTCTATATCCTCGCTTCTCCTACGATTTTATTGCTCGCTCTTGCTCTTTCTCCGTCTCTGTCTCTGATGGTTCTGGCATTGCGAGCCAATTGAATTGGGTCGCTTATTCAGGTCGTACGTATCGCTGCAAGTGTGGGAGTGCGCGCAGTTTTTACACCTGTTTTGTCACTAGGAACATCGTTAAATATTCCAGATCCGGTTCTTACTCGACGTTGATTTTTGTTTTTATTCGATAAGATGGATCAAATAATTAGTTCGATGCTTTGGAAATATTATTCGTACGTTTTTTTTTTTTTTTTTTGGAATTATAAATGATTCTGTTTTTCGACGAGATTGATAAAAACATTAGTTCGATAAGTTGGTGAATTAATTCTATGAAATAATTCGCTAATTCTTACAGACTTATTTTATCATCGAAGGAAGAATTTCGTAAATTTTTGGGAATTTATTTGATATCACTTTCGATTTTTGTTTTTCTCAAGTCGATCAAACAATTCGTGGAAATAACGAAGCTAATTTTAATATCTTCAATTTCCATACGATAATTCGGATCTTATTAAAACAAAGTGATCGAGCTAGATTTGATAATTCGTTAGATTGTTTTTAGAACAATTTTTCTATCATCGACGTTATTTTTCATTTCGCACTTTTTATCGTTACGATAAAAATAAAAAGAAAAATGTGCCTTCACTTGTGACGTAAATAGAGCGTGAAATGATCATTGTGGAATTGCCAATTAGATGCAAATACGAATTTTCTAAAACCATTAAAACGCGACCGTACTTAAAGAATTTTAGTCCCGATTAGTTGAAAATTCTTTTATGATTCGATTTTTCGAGATTCGAATGCAATTTCTTTTTTTCTTTATATTTTTTTTAATACAATGCATTATTATAAATATTGAAATGGCACGTGCGATTTCTTCTCTAGCCGCACGTACATTAAATATTCGATTGTAATATCGATCGCAATCTCCCGGTTGCACCGATAGAGTTCACGGTTTAATGAAAAATGCACATGGAGAATGAAACGAGAACAAAAATAGAAAGAATGACTGAATTTAAAATGGAATATCTCGGAATTCCGCTCTTGGTTCAGAGAGCAGCACACTTGACCTCGACGATTCTCACCTGCAACGAGAGTCTTGTTCCCTCTAATCATTGGGGACGTGACCCACTTCCTCGATTACGTCATTCTCCCTCTCTCATCTTTCTCTGTTACATATTTTTTTATTTCTCAGCAAATTGACTTTTGTACTTATAAATATTTTTTAAAATGTCTCTATATATTCTTTAAAAATATTAAAGTTATGTAAACAATATATCAAAAATATATTAAAGATATATTTAAAATATATTAAAAAATTCAAAATATATTCAACATATATTTAAAATATATTCAAAATATATTTAAAATATATTCCAAATATATTTAAAATATATTCAAAATATATTCAAACTATATTCAAAATATATTTAAAATATATTCAAAATATATTTAAAATATATTCTCAATAGAAATATTCAAATATTATTTTCAACGATGAATAATATTTGAAAATTGAACACAAGTACGATTTTATCGTTATCGAAATGGCCAATAAAATCATAATAATAATTTCAAATCTGCAAAAATTACCCATTAAGAGAATCATAATAAATCCGTCATTTCGATGAAACAAAACCAATCATTCAATATTCATGGGAAACATAAAATCCAAATTAAAAAATCTTTTTCATCGATACCTGCTTATTCTCTTTTATTGTAAAATTAAGGTAAACTCGTGAATAAATATGGAGGGCTGAAAAAACATTCATTGATTTTAACGTCTCACCGGGGTTTTTCCGATTTGTCGATCGAAACAAAATAAAAACGATTTACGACTTTGTTCCTCCGTGAACGTGCGAGTGAAATAACGTGCTGTAAATTCGCGAACGTATCCTCCAGACACGTTCGATAGCTCGAGGCTGATTTAGAAACGTTCCATTTTCCCGGCGCTAGACCTCTCTCTCTCTCTCTCTCTCTCGCTCTCTCTCTCTCCCGTTCTCCTTCAGTCTCATTCCGCCATCGAGTCTATAGCTCTAACGTTCAATTATAGTATTATGTATCGGCGAACTATATATATAACCATCGGGTGCAGAAGTGCAAAAGTGACGCGAGCAAAGCACGTCGATTTCGTTCTCTGGTGTCGCATAGTTATCGTCGTGGCGTGACGACAACTTTGTCGTCTCTGTTGATTCGACCAATTGAAAGAAGAAAAACGTATCGTTGCCGATATTATATTTTTTTTCCTCTTTTGCTTCGTGCCGAGTTTTATTGAAAGAATGCGATGGCTGCGACTGGACGAGGAAACAAAATAAATCATAGAATTCCGAAAGCGAAACGGTTTGGATATTGTCGTTATTATTATTATTATTATTATTATTATTATTATTATTATTATTATTATTATTATTATTATTATTATTGTCGATAATATCGATGCTAATAACAATTATATTTACTATTATCAATTATTATTATCATTAGCATTATTATTGTTATTATTATTATCAATATTAATGACAGTAGTGAGATTAATATCGTTAATAATCGAATATTAAATTTAATTAATTGATAATTAGTTAAGAGAGGATTAGTTGAGAAATATTTTAATAAATTATTTTTTTTAATTTTTAGAGAATAAGAAGAAAGAAAGAATAATTAATTCGATTCTTTTCACATTTTATAGTTCGTATGGTTTTATCTTATTCTTTTTTTTCTCCCGCGCATACGTCTACGAGCCATAAAGAATCGGGACTGGGGAAACAAAACCGACCGCGACTGGGAATTTTGCGGTTCGCCGACACGTCGTCGCCCGGCCGCGCCGAATTCGATGCGGTTTATTCTCGGCTCCGTCCATCGCGAGAGTGCGTTCTGTAAAGCGTGTGTTAGCAGTCCGACTCTCTCGTTTTCTCGAATTTAACGCGCAACATTGTACCCCGCGATGTTTCAAAATTACGTTTATACAATTTTTGTTTTTATTCGAAACGTAATTTTTCTTTTTTCTATTTCTTTTTTTTTTTTATGGAAAAACGAGCATTTTGGAAAAACGATACGTTGGGAGTGAACAGACGTTGTAAGCTGATGACTCGTAGCTTGGATTTGCGCTTAGGGTTAATTAACATCCAATTAAGGAAAATCAGCACACGCTTCTTTACATGCGCTTCTCGTCTTCGACATTGTTTTTTCTTTTTACCTTTCGTATTTTCATTCGCTCGATACGAACTCTGGAAAAAAAATCATCGTTCCTTGCTCGAAAAACAAAATTGGACTTAAAATTATTTCCATAATTTTTAAATTAGTTTTTACGTTTCTATTTTATTTTTATCACTTTGGTATTTGTTTTTTTTCCCTTTTTGATCGTAAACCACAATTTAATTGCGAACGAATCGATTTAATTCGAAGCCTTTTTTTTTATTTTTAATCGGACAATTTTAATTGATCGCGATAAAATTTCGATCTGTGAATAAAACGATATTGCCGGGTATGAAAAAATAATCGTAATTGCTTTTTTCGTACGTAAGATCGATCGATCGTATCGTTTCTCACGGTTTTTTTGTTTTTTCTCGTGTTTTTATGAAGCGCGATGAATTTAAAAAAAACGTGGCTAGATAGAAAACGATAACCGAGGTCGCGGATGGTTTTGTTTTTGGTCTCGTTTCGCATACGTCGCTAGTTGTGTGTTCGCAATTGAAGCGCGGTAATTGAATTAGAACTCGCGGGGATCCGCCGAGTCATCGCGAATGTCCCGTGCTGGTTTCTCGATGCCGCGTGTACGTTGCGTCGAGAGAGAGAGAGACTAAAAGAAAGAGAGAGAGAGAAAGAAAGACAGAGGCCGAGAGAGAGAGAGAGAGAGACAGATTTATTATGTCCTAATAACATTTTGGGGCAAAATTCACTTTCAAGTTGATTACATTGCAGTATACATACGGCTGTATAAATAATACAAATATTAATATAAATATTTCTTCCAAAAACAGTGTTCAAAATTTAGATCTATATAACAAAATCAAATAATAAAGAAATAACAGTAAATGATATAAAATAAGAAAATACCTATAATATAAAATTTAATAAATAATTGAATAATAAGAGAGAGGGGGAAAGAGAGAGAGAAGGAAATCAAGAGTGGGAGGGAGGGAGGAGAGAGAGACTCGTAAATTTTACAACTACATTGCCAGCGTGAACGATTTTTTTTATTCATCGCATGAAATTGGAAGCTTCCTAATGAAATAATTTTCTCGCTCGCTGTTGGCACCGTTTCGCGAATTATGAGCGAATTAATAATTATTATCCGGTTATACTTGTATAGACGTATGTAGATTTTTTGTTTTCAAGCATCGAGTTACATACGCGCGTGCAAATTATTACTCAGCCTTGACACCGTACGATAAAATTAATTTTCGGCTAAACAAGAGTTACGAGGTGTTTTAACGCACGAGGCAAAATTTTAACGAGCGCCAGGCGTAAGGGAAACACAATCTCTCTATCTCTCTCTCTATCTCTCTCTCTCTCTCTCGCGCGCGCGCGCGCAACTTCAAACGACAGACGATAATGAAAGATTTGCTTTCAGTTATTTTTTTTTATTACTCTTCCATCAACAAGATACGACGCAAATTCTTCGTTTATTATCGATGAATGCATAAACGCGCGTAAAAAATTACACGCTTAGCGTATTGACGTAAGAGAATGAATAAACGTAATTTAAGAAAATTCATGTATTTAGAGAAATTTGAGTAAATCGATACGGTCTTTAAAAATCGGTAAATACGATAGATTTTTAAAAATTGATTAAAAAGAGGGTCGTATTATGTGAAATTATTTTTTGTGTTGAATAGTTCGTATTTTCCTATAGCGTTGAATTTAAACACTAATTTTTCGTCGTAGTTGCATAATTTCTCTAATAGTGTCGAGCCTCGTTCATTTCAAGGACTAGCCATGATCGTTTACTCTGAAACTCACGAGTCGAGTCCCTCTCACCTTATACGGTAGTCATCTAATGTGACACCGGAGCTAATCAACATATATTTCTTACCGCGTGGGCGTTCGCAGTCACGCGTATATTCATATATAGCAATCTATATATATATATATATATATATATACAGTGTTCCAAAAGTCCTGGATCACGTGGTGCCTACGGCTAGCTGAGGATGTCACGAATTCACGTGCGAAGTTTCAGCGATTAATTCGTGATAGTTTTCAAATGAGAGACGATCTACGTCGTCCAATCAGAGAGCTGGAATCTCCCGTGTTCGGACTGCGCTCCTCGCGCTGTGGCAGTGCGCGGACAAAGTCCGAACTTACTACGACCGACAAGCTGTAGTTATAGTCTCGAACCCGGCCTTGCATCGGTGACGTCTCTTTAAACTTCGGACACGTGCTGCTATTCTCTCAACCGCGTTCGAACGCGCCCCCTTTCTAGAGATTCTAGCTCTCCGATTGGACAACTTAGATCGTCTCTCATTTTAAAACTATGATGAATTAATCGTCCAGACTTTGCACATGAATTCATGGGGTAGCCAGCTACCCGCAGGTACCAGATGATCCAGAACTTCTAGGACACCCGGTATATTATACCTTTACGTTAAAATGCCTGCTCTATCAACGCTATATATATGTATATTAATTCACAGCAGTTTCTGTCAACAAATCTATAGCATCATAGATGATTAGAAATAAGCGTTAGTAAAATAAATAATGGACAAAGTCCAAATATCTGAAGAGTCATTGCCCCACCAAAATTCTTCTCGACACCAAATTTCGAATCTTACAATTAGATACGCTTAAAGCATCGCTGTTTTTCGCAGTCTCAAAGTGAAATTATCTCGCTGTTGTACGAGAGGCGAACCGTTTGAACGGTCTATGCGATGGAGTTTGGGTTTGTCGAGTCTCGAGAATCCGTCGGCTAACTTTTCGATGTAATGCCGCAAGTACGATGGAGCGAGAAAGGGAGAGAGCTGGGAGATGCGAAGATACGTGACTCTTCGCGAATGCATCGGGTATCGGAGAGGCAACTAGACGGTATATGCAGGTGCATTCCCTGTGCGGCTGGGTAAGTGGCAATGGTTATTGCATACTGTACATACCTTGACGGTATAACGAAGAGCCACTCCTTCCTTTCTTCTATTCCACGTAGTCGGCCATTGTTTCATCGGATATAGATGCCAATATACGTTTAAACTCGAGCGCCATTTTTTTTTTTTTTTTTAATCGTCTCGGCTTATCGACGTTGTACATACCGTCATTAACATATAATGAGAGTAATCGATTAAAATTATTATAAATAAAACGATAATTATTTTTTTTGTTTTATTTCATTTGATATTTTTATATTAATGTCATTTTATATTTTTTTTTTATATATTATGCCATTGTCAGTGTCAATGTGACTTTATATACCATGGCATTGAAATATTGATATTAATGTCTCGTGAGTTTATCTAAAAATGAGAATTGTAATTTGCAAAGCAATAATGTTTTCTTTTCTATGGGAAAAATTTAATTATTTTTATTATTTTTACATTTTTATTTCTTTTTCTTTTTACTCGATGAATTTTTTTATAATAATTACCACGCATATTATTTTTTTATCTTTTATTTCATTTGATATTTTTATATCAATGTCATTTTATATGTTTTTATATATTATGCCATTGTCAATGTCACTTTATATACCATGTCATTGAAATATTTATATCAATGTCTTGTGAGTTTGTCCAAGAATGACAATTTTAATTTGCAAAGTAATAATATTTTTGTTTTTTTATGGGAAAAATTTAATTATTTTTACATTTTTATTTCCATTTCTTTTTTTTTTACTCGATGAATTTTTAATAATATCAGGCATATTATTATCTTTTTATCTTTTATTTCATTTGATATTTTGACATCAATGTCATTTTATATATTATGTCATTGATATATTTATATCAATGTCTCATAAATGTGTCCAAAAATGAGAATTGTAATTTGCAAAGCAATAACGTTTGCTTTTCTATGTGAAAAATTAAAGTATTTTTCTTATTTTTAGATTTTTATTTTTATTTCTTTTTTCTTTTTACTCGGTGAATTTTGTATAACAGCAAGCATTCGAATAACGGGGGCGAATTGTTAATTATAAAACCGACGACTCGCCACATCTCTCTGCCTTCGGTTACGACGACGAAATTAACATTTATATTGTAGTGTATACATGCATATATGTATGGACGTATAATATACAGCGTCAATTCTCTCTTCTGGCTTTAAACTCTATGACTATCCCAGAAACTAGGACTATTAGAGCTCGAGCCAGCAGTTTGCATAAAGTTCGAACTACATCTGCCTGGCAATGAGCATCATACATACACACGTATATATATAAATTCCCTATAGAATAGAGAAGATACATATAGTCTAGTTTCCACGATAGTTCACGGTTTGCCTCGGTCTCTTTATACGATTACTATACGACAATGGTTACGGAGTATTACAGCAGAGTGTACACCATTGGTAACAACAAGAGGTATTATTATATGTATACCAATATATATATATACCAATATATATACTCACAGGTACATGACTCTTCGTTGTTGTAAATCTCATGTGCTTGAGCCTCGAGTCGTCCTGTACGTAACTTTTGTATAACGCCAACTCTCCTCTACTCCATTCATATATCTACATATATATATATATATATATTCGCTTCCACATGTGTTTGTGTTTAACGATGGTCACAACACAACATGTTCTCACTGACGCAACCATATTTCTATGGTCATCTCTACTTCCTGTCGGACAGTTGTGAATACTTTCAAATTAATTTGCCGAAAATGGAAATAAAGAGTTTGTATAAAATAATAATATTAATAAATGTAAATGAAATTTTTAAATAATTCAAAATTTTAAATAATTTTTTTCTCCACGTAATTGACTAAATAATTTCTCATTGCTGTAGCTTTATTTCTATGGTCATCTCTACTTCCTGTCGGACAGTTTCGAATATTTTCAAATTAATTCCCCGAAAATGGAAATAAAGCGTTTGTATAAAATAATAATATTAACAAATGTAAATGAAATTTTTAAATAATTCAAAATATTAAATAATTTTTTTCTCCACGTAATTGACTAAATAATTTCTCATTGCTGTAGCTTTATTTCTATGGTCATCTCTACTTCCTGTCGGACAGTTTCGAATATTTTCAAATTAATTCCCCGAAAATGGAAATAAAGCGTTTGTATAAAATAATAATATTAATAATTGTAAATAAATTTTTTAAATAATTCACAATAATAAATCATTTTTTTGTCTACGTAATTGACTAAAAAATTGTTCATTGCTGTAGCCATATTTCTATAATTATTCCTACTTCCTGTCGGACAATTTTGAATAATTTCAAATTAATTTGACGAAAATAGAAATAATGCATAATAATAATATTAATAATCGTAAATACAATTTTTAAACGAGAAGAACAACAATAATGATAATTATAATAAATAGAAATAATTAAACATAATAAATAATTTCTTCTCCACCTAAATGGCGACAAAATTAATCACCCATTTAACGATAAATAATTGATACAGCGAGTGCTTGATGTCTCATGGATTTAAAGCAGATTTAACATTGACTCCTCAATTTACCAATCGCAAACAAATGCCGAGAATTATTTGCGCAAGTTGAATTAAAAAAAAGAACAAATGAAGATCGGAGAAGAAGCACCCGATCTCGGCGTCACGATAATGGGCTTGGTCGCTAATTAGGAGGAAATTGGTGTTAAAGTCGGCCAGAGTGTGACGAAGAAAGAAGGAATGTTTGCTTCCGGTTTCTCCGTGTGTACGTGTGTGTCTCGTCCTTGATAAAAAAAAATAAGAGGAAGAAACCACCTGTCTCGCTCCAGCGAGCGCCTTGCTCTCCAGCGGGCTCGCCCGTATCAGTCTCTTTAAATCAGCTCACGCGCTCGCCCGTTGCTCTCCTGCTGGCTACCGTCGCTTCGTGGTTACGTTCTCACGAACCTTACTTTGCTCTTGTTATCTCGGAGAGAACCGGCAGGCACACACGAACGCAAAGGAGCACGCGTGGTGATATCCGGATTTGCTCGAGACGACTGCCTTTTTCCACCCCCGATCGTATCTTGTAATATTTCACGTGCAAATCAAAAATTCAAAATGTCTGAAACGTCTGAAAATGTTAAAATGTTTTGGAGTTTTTAAATTTTTCAAAAGCTTGGATCTTTGATTTTCGCTAGGAATTATCGAATCTCTGATTTTTTGCATTTGTGAAAATTGTTGGATAACCGAATGTCTGTGTATAAAAAAAATTGTATTTTAATTGTTGAGATTTTAGTATTACGAAATTTGTTTTGAATTGTTAATTTTATACCAAATGCAATCATAAATTTGCGTTGCGATTTGTTTGGAAATTAATTTTGAGATATTTCCAGTTACAGTTCAATTATAAATATTCGATATTTAATAACAATTTTTTAAATGTCAAAATACGGTGAAATAATAGCTCATTCGTATTCTTCCTTCGGATATCACCTTCTCGCTTTCTCGTTTAGATCTTTTCCGTTCCCCGTTGCTTTTTCTTTGACCGAGTCGAAAAATAATAAGTGGCTTTTGGAACGGTACCAGAGGCTACTTCATGTCGAAAATATAGTTTCGGGCATTCTTGAATGCCTGGCTCTCGAGCCAACTAAACGGGACATCTTCCCGCGTGTACGTTACCTCGTCTTCGCACACTGACCTGACGAATCAACGTTGTATATTATCATACGTACGTGGATATACATACAGGGTGTCTCAGAAGTCCGGTAGCAACAAGGTACCTGCGGATAGCTAGCTGTACCAAAAATTCATGTGCAAAGTTTGAACGCTCAATTCGCGATAGTTTTCAAACGAGAGACGTTCTAAGTTGTCCACCGGATAGTTTGAATCGCCCGGGTTCCTGGCGCTATGGCAGTGCGTGAGCCAAGTCTGAACTAACTACGATCGATGATCTACAGCTCTTATCCAACAGCTATAGTCTCAAGTCTGGCCTTACATCGGTGACAATAGACGTCCTTTTCAACTTCGGACACGCATCGCTATCTTCTCGATCGCGTTGGAATGCAGCTGTTTCCATCTTTCCGATTGAACAACTTAGATCGTCTCTCGTTTGAAAACTATCGCGAATTGAGCGTGCGGACTTTGCAAGTGAATTCGTGGTATCGCTAGCTAGCCGTAGGTACCAGATGATCCGGGACTTTTGAGACACCGGGTATATATATATTTATATGGCAAGTACTACATATACACGTATACGAGGTACCTGCTATGGACGTACGTGGACGACAATGTTCCGTTAGCTCCGGCCATCGGAGAGATAGTAGTTACTGCAGCATTAAAGGAGCCACGGAGAGTACGAGAGTAGTAAGAGATAGAACGTCACTCACGTGAAAGATAACCGCGTGTTCGGGGTGTCTAGGATAATGAGAGTAACAATTCGACATCCGGGAAAATAGGTAGAAAGCAAGAATGTAGGAGAAATAATTGATCAAAAAAATAATAAATCGACCTTTTTACACAGTAAAAAAAATAATACGAAAAACAAAATGGTCCAAAATAAAAAAAAAATTGTTGACGACTCGAAATACAATTGCGCAAATATTTTTATCGGCAACTTAAAATCAACGTGTATCGCGTTGCACAAAAATTGAAAAAAAAAAATTAAATCAGATAATAAAAAAAGGTTCAATTCGATACCAAGGATATTAAAAATATGTAGATAATGTTTGTTGAAAAGTGTATTTATCATTATTTCAAGAACGTGTCGAACATCCTTAAACTTTTTCTCGCGACGCGTTAAAACTTGGCGTTCCTTCTCGCTGGCATTCGGGCACTTATATCGTGGCGCTTCGAAATCCTGTTCCAGGGAACGAACACATAACGCGGTCCTCCGGCAATGGACCTCTTTCTCTCTCTCTCTCTCTCTCTCTCTTTCTTACTCTTTCTGTTCATTCGTTTCGCTCGATCGTGTTTGTGCGCGAGCCTCATCGTTTTCCTTACGGTATCGTAGTGCGAGAACGGGAGATTGAGAGAGGCAGAGAGAGAAAGACCAAGAGAGAGGGAGAGTGAGAGAGAGAGAGAGAGAGAGAAGAGAAAAGATTCTTCGAGGGCGATACAGGTCGAATAACTTCGGAAGCGAGTCTTCCACCGCACGCGTCTAGGAAAAACAGCTGCATCCGTCGATTTGTTGGACCAAGAAAAAAATTTGAATTTTCTCTCAGAGTTCATTTGAATAAAATTAAATTAATTCACTCACTCCAGACTCGACTTTTCTTTTATAAAATCCGATCGTTCACTATGTAATTCGACGAAATTTTATTCACAAAAATATCTCCTTAAATTTATTGTTTTTCGAATTGGAGAAATTTTCCTTGATTTTTTTTTACATTCTTGTAAAAAACGATCGGTCCGACTCGTTGCACGAATTACGATCCGTAAGGTGGATACTACGGATATGGTCGAACGAACGAAACGGGCTTGATACTCGTTCTGTTGGACGTTGCACAGGCCGCGAAGAGGTTGATGCGCGAATGCCGCGCCAACATTCCAATTCTCATCTTCTCGTTTTCTTCCTGGTGGGTCTCCTCGCATCGCGCCTCTTGTTTTCCGATCCCAGAATCTCAACGTCTCTCGCCCTCGCTCTTCTTTACTCCACTCGCAATATCGTAACACAATATTTCGTGAAATTCCAATCGAAAAATCCGTTTTTTCTTTGAAAATATAATTTTTTGTAAATAATTTTGAATTTTTTATCGACGAGGCTTAATCGTATCGATATATCGATAGAGAAAAATCGTACGAATTTCTATCAATCATAAATTAATCGAATTTATTTAAATAATTAAAGTTCGATAAGAAATTACGAAAAGGAAATTCGCGCGATAAGAAAATCAACGAAATTCGTGCGTTTCGAGTGGCGATCGAACGAAAATTGACAAATACGAATTTGCGCTTGGTCGAAGCAGCCGATCTCTCGCGTGAAAGAGCTCCTTTGTGTCGGAGAGCCTGCTTATCCTTCTGCAGCAAAAAGAAACAAATTGGAAAATAATACGCAACGATTTATCTTATCTCAGTCAGCATACGAGCACGACCCATAAGTCATTCGGCCCGATTGAATTTCGCTTAGGTCGTACATACGCGTGATACGTAGATAGTTTTTCCTTATTGTTAGTCCCGTTTGAATCACGCTTCGAATTTAACTCTAAAATTTTTTATTCTTATCATCGTCGCGCAGTTTTATCGAAGCTACCGAGAACAATGAGAAAGTTTTCGACGATATCGTGGTCGATTGTAAATACACGCATATTTTCCACATCGTTTATGATATACGATTTTCATTCAATAAAATTTTTCACTATTTATGTTCTCTACTTTTCATTGCAATTTCAAATAATTTGTCAATTTTTGTTTGGTTTGTTAAACAATATTTTCCAGGGAAATAATGATGATTTTCTTTTCTTTCATTCACCAACGTTAACAGATTTTTTTTTATTCAATGTTGCATCGATATTTATTTATAAAATAAATATAACAGGGGGAGAGCTCAATGGCGTGGCTGAAATGAAAAAAATTTGTATTTTCTACTTTTCATTGTAATTTCAGAAAATTCCTCAATTATTTTTTTGTTTTGCTAGACAATATTTTCCAGGGAAATAATGATAGATAATTTTTTTTCATTTACCAACGTTAACAGATATTTTTTTTATTCAATGTTGCATCGATATTTATTTATAAAAGAAATATAACAGGGGGAGAGCTCAATAGCGTGGCTGAAATGAAGAAAATTTCTATTTTCTACTTTTCATTGTAATTTCAGACAATTCCTCAATTTTTGTTTGGTTTGTTAAAGAATATTTTCCAGAGAAATAACGATGATGATTTTTTTTGCATTTACCAACGTTAACAAATATTTTTTTATTCAATGTTGCATCGATATTTATTTATAAAAGAAATATAACAGGGGGAGAGCTCAATAGCGTGGCTGAAATGAAGAAAATTTCTATTTTCTACTTTTCATTGTAATTTCAGACAATTCCTCAATTTTTGTTTGGTTTGTTAAACCATATTTTCCAGGGAAATAACGATGATGATTTTTTTTTTCTTTCATTCACCAACGTTAACAGATATTTTTTTTATTCAATGTTGCATCGATATTTATTTATAAAAGAAATATAACAGGGGGAGAGCTCAATAGCGTGGCTGAAATGAAGAAAATTTGTATTTTCTACTTTTCATTGTAATTTCAAAAAATTCCTCAATTTTGTTTTGTTTTGTTAAAGAATATTTTCCAGAGAAATAACGATGATGATTTTTTTTGCATTTACCAACGTTAACAAATATTTTTTTATTCAATGTTGCATCGATATTTATTTATAAAAGAAATATAACAGGGGGAGAACGCAATGGCGTGGCTGAAATGAAGAAAATTTACGACTTTTGACGCGCATGCCCCTAGTAATATAAAGAAACAATAATTTTACTTTTTTTTTATCGTGCCGCACGCCATAACTTCGCAAAGTATTGCGTTCGTTTCGGGAGGGGGGCACTTTTACCTCGCTCGAGCGTGAACCACACGAATCGTTCTAATGCTTTATCCCGTGAAAGTATAACTGAACTGACGAGGCAAAAGTTGCCGTTTGTTTTTTATTCATTCTTTTTTTTTTTTTCAAAGGAAATATAAAATTTCTCTCTCCGTCTCTCTCGTCGTTGGCACGTGAACGTAAGAAGGATAGAATTTTCTTTATCATCTTGTTTCACGGAGCTCGGAATGTCGGATATCATCGACAAAGCCATACGAAGACTTCGCGAGAAATAGCATAGTTTATCGCGAGTAGAAACGAAACGATCCTACGAGGCAATCGCGCATCTTGACGATTCATCCGATTCCCTCTTTATCGTCTTCCTCCTCTTATCTATCATTCTCTCCAGCGGGAGTGCAATTTCAACGAATCCAACGTTCATCCTTTTCTCCTTTCTCTCTTTTAGTTTTCGCGCATTCTCCAATTTTGCGATAACGCACGGGAGATAAGACAATATCCCATCTTAAACTGGAAATTCCTTCAACAATGCAAATTCTTTCATTATCTACGATTTTTGAGTAACAATTCTTAACTACGATAATTATGACAATTTTTTGAAAGATTTTTTTTTTTCGTGAAGTCGGGAAGTTCGTTGTATTTAATTGTTATTATTAATTCTCTCTTCGTCTCTCGGCACGAGAATCGAACGTGCTTTATTTCCTCGGCTATTTCCGGAGAATACTCGGAAGGCTTTGGGAAGTTGGAGCAACGTGTCTTGGATCGTAAGCGGGATGCTGAGGGAGATCGCGAGAGACTCGTTCTCTCTATCGCTCTCTTTTTCTCTCCCTATCTCTGGCGCACTCTCGCGTGCGAGGTGTGTAACCTCTTTGTACCGAGGGGTAGTTATCGTTTCTAAAATAGACGATCCCGGCATACCCCGCTTCTAATAATAGATAAGAGCGCTGCAACTCGCATCCACATCTATACATACATACATATATATATATATGTGTGTGTGTGTGTGTATAAGTACCAGGAAAATTTGTTCAGCGATAAATCGAAGAACTTAATTATAACGAAATAAACAAAATTGTTCTTTAAATTCTCGTTTTGTGAAAAAACGTTTGAGTGGCTGGTCACTCGCAGATTCGGTGGGCACAACGATTTCTAAAAGGAATGGATTCCTTAGGATTTCCACTGCGATTTTCGTGATTCCCGAATTAATAAAATAACTCGTAATTTCATGCGATTTTTGTCGATTTCAACGATTTCCAACGATTCTCGAATTTCAGAAATTGGTGATTTTTGGACTCGTAATTTCATGTGATTTTTGTCGATTTCAACGATTTCCAACGATTCCCGAATTGCAGAAATCGGTGATTTCTGGGCTGTCGATAGAAAAACTTTGATAAATGCTTGCTCGCTTGGAGAGAGGATGAGTGATGCCCAACGATTCCCGAAATCGCACGATTTCTTTATTATTCTCAATGATTTCCTACACATTTGGAGAAATCACGAGGAAATCAGGAATAATCATTCGACTTCAGCGATTTCCAGCGATTTTTAGAGATTTCTAGCTTGATTTCGGATGAAATTGTTTACTGATTTGTCGAGTGGCCAATCCTTCAATCGTCCAAGAACGAATCCATTCACCAGTACAAGGAATTATGAATGAAATTATTGATCGAGATTTTATGCACGTTTTAATCAATAAGTACATTTATTTTTATAATTTCTCGGGATGATTAGATTTATCTTTCGGCGAATTTGTATGCGATAATATGGATTGAAGCTGAGGATTTAGGTTAGTCCGTTTGCTCGAACATCGAGCTCGAAAATTTTATTTTCCTGAAAAACTTAACAGATGCTTTGCGCAATCGAAAATTTCCTGTATAACACTAATCTCATATTCGTAACGTCGTTTTTGTTTCAATTTATCGGGCAAATAATCGAAAAACAGAATTTTCACGATTTTTGATCGGCGAATTAAAATTAATCGAGATTAAAGGAATGTGATAATTCGTGCTGTACGAATTATTTTCTGCAGCAAACCGTGACTAGAAAATTATTAAAGATATCAAAAAAAGATGTTTTTATTAATACTTAATTCCTCGCAACGTTTAACTTCGTTCGGGTGTTTTTTGTCACGTAATTTTACTCCGGGCAAATCGGAACGGGAGTTTCACTCACACCGAGCTTTTCCGGTGTTCCCGTTCCGCGTAGCTTTTCGCTGGTATAAGTTATTTTTGGATTTTGCACGATGCAAAAAGAAAACTCGACCAAGAGAGTACGCGATTTGCTCCGCTGTTGCTCTCTCTCTCTTTCTGTCTCTCTATCTCTCTTTATGTGTATATAGGTATGTTACACTTTTCGCGTGATTTATCGCGTGACTCGTCCTCGTTACACTCGACTCCTCGTTGACGTCAGTCGAGCCTGCAAAGGAAATTTGAGAGGAAAATTGTATTTTCCCCCCTTCGTTGTGATTTGTGAGTCATTTCGAATAAGTAAGGGAAAATATGTCGCTCTTACGAGTAATATAAGAATGGAACAGATGGTACGCGAGAAAAAAGAAAGGTCAACAGATAATAAAAGAAATTTAATTTTTTTTTATAATAAACAAATTATTTTTGTCTATAGTGAAAATTTTTAAGATATTTTAGGAAATTGTTTTTCAAAATTTGGAACGTTTGCTCACTGGGTCGTACAATTTTTTCATAGCTCGATACTTTTACGTACAAAAATTCTTCCTTTTAATAAAATCGACATTTTATAATCTTCGATTTTCAAGTTGAAAATTTTAATTTTTTTAATTTTCAAGTCTCATTAATCGGTAATGATTTTGTTCTAGTGGTCGTAGCTAATAACTAGAATAGTTAACGACGCGAGAAATAGTAATTTGTAAAAAAGTGTCGATACTTTCACATCCAAAAATTCTTCCTTTTAATAAAATCGACATTTTAAATCTTCGATTTTCGAATTGAAAATTTGTATTTTTTTTTTAATTTAAAATTTCATTAATCGGCGATGAATTTGCTCTAGCCGTCGTAGTTAATAACTATAATAGTTAACGACGCGAGAAATACCAATTTGTAAAAAAAAATGTCGATACTTTCACATCGAAAAATTCTTCATTTAATAAAATCGACATTTTAAATCTTCGATTTTCGAATTAAAAATTTGTATTTTCTTTTTTTTAATTTCAAATTTCATTAATCGACGATGAATTTGCTCCAGCCATCGTAGTTAATAACTAGAATAGTTAATGACGCCAGAAATAGTAATTTGTAAAAAAAAAAAAAAAGTCGGTCATCGCACTTCGTACGATAGGGGAACACTAAAACTCCTCCACGCTGAGTAAAGTCGCATAAGGTCGGCTGCACCTTTCATATTAGTTTCTCTCCGTTGAATCTAGCCAGTTTGCCCGTTTCGTAAAGAGCGTCGAGCGCGACTCCGATATCAACTTGCGTAACGGGGAACACTAATTGTTCGCAAAAAAAAAGAAGAAAAAAAAAGTACACGTAATATTTATTTTCATACCGTAGGCTCGCCATTTTACAATTCTTTCCAAGTCCCGTTACGTGAAAACAAGCAAAACATGATAAAACAAAATATACAAAAATTATTTTCTCCAAAAAAGAAAATTAAATCGTTTATCGCCTCGATTTTTGTCCTCCTGGCACCGGGTGAAAAAGTTCACGCTTCCGGTTTACATCGAGCCAAAACGACGATCGAAATCGCGGATGGGAACGACCCTGCGAGAAACGCGCGGCAAAATTTCTGGCATTTTTCCCGATGTGGAAAATTTCCCGGTGCAACGACCCGTCTCGTCGGCGAGTCGGTCGGTCGACGCCGATTTCCTTTCGTTGTCGAACGATGTCTGTAGAAGGAGAAAGGCCACAATCGCCCGCGGCGCAATACCGCGTTCAATATACCAATGCATGTGTTTTTTTTTTCGAGAATACATATTTATTATTAACGTTGAATTAATTTTTTTTTTATTTCTCTTATCGCATTTCGTGAAAATCGAGGAATTTGAAAAGTTTAATGCAGTTCGAGCATTGCCAGCGGCAGCTGACTCGCCGAGGTACGGAGGGATAATTAACGACTTTGTTAATTCTATAAAAATCGAGAATAAAATCTTAATTGCAAAATATGAGAAAGAAAAATCGATTTTCGATCGATAATTAATTATTGTTGATCAAACGCCATCTGGTGTTAGACCTCTGTATTATTTTATGAGTATTTGAACATGAACGCTGTTTTTATTGCAATTCCTAATTCGATTAAAATCTAACGTGTAATTAATCATCGAAGTTAGTAATTTAATTTCTATTTCGTAATGGTTTATTAGAAAAGTATCGATTTCGTATTAATTAATAATTACGCGATACTGTGATATATTACGTTATTAGATAACAGTATTTTATCATTGTTTGGTCATTAAGACGTTTTATTGCATCGTCCAATTCGATAAAAATATAAGATTAAGTATTAATTGCAGAAAATTAAAAAAAAATATGTTATTTTTCATTGATAAATAATTCGCTATACGATAAAAGGCAGATAGTGCTTAATGAATGTTTGGCCACTATCACATTTTATAGCGTAGCCTGAGTTGTCATAATTCCAATATCGTCGAGTTTTTATCGTCCAACGTAAATATGCAATGAAAATAATAATAATTCTACAGAATTCTTAGGAATCTCGTTGGTGCATTATTGCACTTAAATTACCCGTCTAGATTATCGTCGGATATCGTTACAAATGCAATCTCAAGGCAATAATTTCCTGTATTGATAATTTTATTATTATACAAGAAATTGCGTCTTATCACTATCGAAGTTTTCACTCGTGCATCGTTTTGCATGCATTTACGTGCATTTTTTAAACACTCTTTCGCTGACACAAAAATACTCGTTCACCTCGCAATCATACAGTTTTAATTAACACGAAAATTAATGTTCGTAATTTATTACAATTTTATGTTCGTCATTTTGATATTTGCGTTTATTATTTTCTAACAAATAAATCAAGACCTTTAACACAAAAATTGGGAATACGTGCTACATATTAATTTTAATAATAATCATAATAATAATAATAATCGTCATTATTATTATTATTTTTACAAAAATTCAAAGTCATTGAAAGTCCAATTACCGTTTTATTAAAATTCACTTTTCAATCAAATTTATCTCTCATAGACAGACATTTTAATTGATTCCTAAATAGTTATGAGAACAATGTACTCAGGCTCAAAACTAACATAATTTTCTTCGATCATTAAAAATCTGTATAATTTTCTACAATTTTATGTTCGTTATTTCGATATTTACCTTCATTATTTTCTAACAAATAAATCAAGAACTTTCACACGAAAATTGAGAACACATATTACATACTAATCTTAATAATAACAATAGTAATCATAATTATTTTTATTTAAAAAAAAATTGAGAACTGTTGAAAGTCCAATTACCGTTTTATTAAAATTCACTTTTCAATCAAATTTAGCTCTCGTAGACAGACATTTTAATTGATTCCTAAATAGTTGCGAGAATAATGTGCTCAGGCTCGAATCTAACTCGTAATTTTCTTCGATCATTAAAATTCCATCGTGGTTCCTAAAGCACGCATCGTCGTGTAAAGCACGAGCGAAACGAGCGACAGTGCTTATAAGGTGATACGGGAACGACGAGACGCGATCGTTGTAAGAGCATGCCGAGGTTCCGATCTCCTCGGTAGAGTAGCCCACGCGGTGAAAAAGTTCGGACTTCGCCTTCGGGGGCGCCCACGATCCAGGAACACCTCATCGTCATGGGCTTCGCTCTTGCCCAATTTCTTATTTTGCTTTTTCCTCGACGCTTAAATAAACCAAATGAGTCTTTCGATCACCGAAAAAGGAGAACACGAAGAAATTTTAATTTCCCCAGTGACAAAAAATATCACACGGAGAAAATTAATCAATAATAATGATAAAAAGAAAATTAAAAAAAAATCATTATTTTTGAATGAATTTTTGTTTCAATCGTTCCCGTCCTCATTTTTCCAGTTCCTTCAGAATTTGGGAAAGGTCGATAGGACTGCCGACGACATATTCGACGAGCATCTCCAAAACTTTACCAGACAACAGAATTCCGCCAACAGACTCCAGAAGGAATTCAACAATTACATCAGGTGTGTTCGAGGTAAGTGTTCGTTTTTTTATTATTTTCAATTAATTCCTTTCCACGCTTTATAAATATTCTAAAATGTTGGATTATCGTATCACCTGGTCGAATGATTGATCATTTTTATCGATGGCTTTTTGATTAGTCGTATAAAAAAAAAGTATCAAAAACAAGATGAGTAAAATAATTTGAGAGAATGAAAACAAAAATCCGAGCGCGAAATTAGATCCGATTTCTGGTACAAGACGTAAGCAAGGCTCGTAGAGATGATTGTATTTATAGAGCGAGACTTGAATTAACACGTCCGCGTGAAACACGAGTCGTTGTCGTGTTGGCTCACACGCATAGTCACACATACAATTCCTCGTGGCATAAAAAGGTGGGCGCAACCTTGCGTCACCGTGACCCCGTTCTTTCTTTCTCACTGTAAAATATACAGCAATAGAAAGGGGGAGGGGGAGAGAGAGAGAGAGAGAGAGAGAGAGAGGAAGATAAAGAAAAAGAGAGAGAGGAGGAGATAATGCATAGCACACCGCGCTCGTCACAGTCGAATTGTCCCGAGAGTCTCTCGCGTAGACAAGTTACGTGTTTCGTAGTAGTAAACCACGCGCATGCGCAGATCGGATCGAGAATTTTTGGTTCGTCCCTCGTAAAAGGAACAACCGTATTACACAATAAAAATAAAAGGTAGACGCGATAACGATAAGAGCGTTGAAAATTGCACGACTTGAAATTTATTGGCGAACGTATCATCGACGTCGATCTGTACCTCGTGGTCGATATTATCGCTTTCGCAAATCACCAACCGGAAATAGTTCGAGAAGCAGCATATTTCTTTTTTATTTTTATATTTACGACAAGAATTTATTCAATTTGATTAATTCAATATTGTTTTAATCGATTTTTTATATTTGCATTAAAAAGAAAAGATTGGAAAATGAATGAAAATATTTTGGATACGATTTAGGAATTTGATTTACTGAAAAATCTGTAATTTCACGGTTGAGTATTGTCCCAATTCTTTGATTTAATTTGTAATTGATTTATCGACGATAATTTTTTGTAAAATTTTTCGAATTGCTCGAGTCGTATCGTAGCGTAACAAGGATCGACCCTTTGGATCGAGACTCACCCATATAATATCGTGAGAACGATGGAAAATTGTTGAAACTATGATTTCAGTATCGTTAGAAAACGAGATGGATAAGGGGAGAACCTTCTGCGAGAGGTTGTCCACCTTCGAGGTTTAAACCGCGCTCGATGTCGGCTCTTGCGCTTTCCCCTTCGATCCTTACGCCCGTATGAGCGTACAAAGCCTTCATAATTCTTGCGGTACGAAATGCGGTGTGCGTTCCTCGTCGGGTCAACTCGACGACCACTCGCCCATACACACACACAAACACGTGCACCCTGTATATATATATATATACAGGGTGAATATCATAAGGAGTAACAGGCTTTATTTTGAGGTAGATGAGATCATTACAAACAAAAAATGCAAATATACATTGGGGATATTTTTAATAGTTTGCGAGATATAAATTTTTTAAGTTGGTCCAATCAGAGCGCGCGGAGATACGTTGGAACCGCCCACTCCCGCTCTAGCAGCAAATGTCCGAGAAATAAAAATGACTGCGTAATAATATAATAAATAAAATTAACTGCTCTGAATTTTGCAATCCCAAATGTAACGTCCTACATTGTGCTATCTCTACGGCTAGGACGCGAGTGGGCGGCTCCGACGCTTCTCGACGAGCTCTGATTGGACCAACTTTAAAAATTCATATCTCGTAAACTATTAAAAATATCCCCAATGTATATTTGCAACTTTTGTTTGTAATGAGCTCATCTACCTTAGAATAAAGCCTGTTACACCTTATGAAATTCACCTTGTATAT
Organism: Netelia fuscicornis; assembly: GCA_946811545.1. NCBI lineage: Eukaryota > Metazoa > Arthropoda > Insecta > Hymenoptera > Ichneumonidae > Netelia > Netelia fuscicornis. Next base: position 31,986,280 of record OX328016.1, read on the forward strand.
ATAACAGCCTCGCAAATCACGTGTAAGACAATTCTTACATTGTGAAACTTTTACTCGTATCGTGATAAAGTAGAAAATACACGGTGCCAATGTAAACGAGAGTTTTGCAATGAATTCTTCATTACGCGATTTCTGTATCTCACTTTCAAACATCTTTGCCGATCCTCTTCGGCCTTCGCGAGTCGACGAGCTAGCGAGAAATACAGGTGGATTTAATTCAGGCGATGTGCGTTCGAAACGTATCTACCGAGTTGATTAATCACTCACCGAAAACAGAAATAAGATCGCTTGTGAGAAGTTTGTCGTTTATAGGTATTTAGGTCGAGAAAAATCGTTCGTCATAAATCTTGATCTTTACGAATCGAATTTGGGCATGAACCTCGTGTTTTTCTTTTTTGATACGTTTAAAATAATATATATAAATAAATCGATTAATTGAATCGAGAAATTGAGGAATATAAATAATAAATAAGACAATAAAATAAATTAATTTACGGTTTACAATTTATTGCATTAATTCTTCTATCAATTTCACAAAAAAAAATAATTTTCAATATTTTGAGCGCTTTAATTATTGATTTAATTACGAATAAAATTGAACAATTCTTAATCAATAAATTACAAAAAGTGATTAGATAACAGCAATATTTGTCAAGCATCGAAAAAAAAACATTAATAATGGGCCATGACTCATGCTCGAAATATCCCAATGAGTATTACAATGAGATAACGCGTGATAAGCTGTGCTTATGTTTTCCTGTCAAACGTTAGTGCCATGAACAAAGTTGCGAATAACATGTCGCGGGGTTTACCGGCGAAACTCGTCGTACGAGCGTTAATCTATTCACTTAACGATAGTTCGGGGAAGCAAAGCTGAGAAAGCATGAAATCGTCGACGTCGACTAGTGTCTTTGTAAGACTCGCTATCATTTTGCGGTAGAGAAATCGTCCGACGTCCCAAAGGTGACTCGGCGAATTGAAAAAACGATGCGAAAATAAATGTCATTAAGGAGAGACGTTCGTTGTTTTTTTTCTTTTTCTTTTTTTTTACCTCTCCGATAGCGCAACGTTTTCACGAGCTACGTCGGCTTTGCAAATGGTGTGCAGTCGCATAGAAGCATCCGAGTCCGTCGTGTCGCGTCGTTATCAAGCCAGGTGAATGCACTCTCGGGGACGGGTGTAAGTAGGCCAGGAAAGTAGTAGTAGCTTCTCTCTTCGATTGCATATTGCCAGTGATCCGTACGGAGGCCACGCGAGATTAGATACGAATGTATCGATGTATTTACGATTCTGTCAATTGGCAGGGCTACGTTGGTCATGAAATTGACAGAATAGAGATTGAATCGAAGTTTACGAAATTGTCAGAATTTGGAATGAAAGAATTGCGGTTGGTACAAGTTCATCGAACGAAGCTTTATTTGACAGATTTGACAATTGACACAATTATATTTGTTGACAGAAAGATGGATAATGGAATAAGTATGATAATAGATTGATCGAATTATAATTGAGAGAAGTGGTATTGATTGTCATAAACGTAATTGTCAAATTAACAGTTGACAGTTGACACGTGTCGGTTGACAGTCAACAGAATTATAATCGATGGAATTAGAACTAACAAAATTGTCTCCGTCAAAAATAGAATCTTGAATCGAGATTTGACAGTTGTCATAATTGACAGCATTATAGTTGACAGAATCAACTTTACTTTCGAAAATAGTAATTGACCGTTACTTTATTAATCTACAGCTGACACAATTTTCCTTGACAGCCATGACACCAATGCCAATTGACAGTTGCGACAATACAAATCAATAAAATCAAATCTAATAAAATAAATATTCGCAGAATGGAAGTTTTGTTTCGTATATGTGGAAATTATAGATCCAACTCAACGTACGAACGTTAGAAAGTATAGTTTCGATACGATGTAAAAAATGTATGTACGCGAGAATCGTCTCGAAGCTCGATTTCCCGCACGACTCTGAAAGTCACGAACGTCCGGCAAATCGAGTTCCTTCCATCGTCTAAGACACGCTGGAGATAAAAAAGAAAACATGTCGAGAATTATTCCTCGCATTGTATTCGAGAAACATCTCTATGCATAGATCCATTTCTATAAACATATACATATACACAAATTGAAGAATTTGTTTAATACAGTCGTGTATGAGCGCAAGCTTTGAATCGAATATATCACGTTATACACGTATCGTCCCATTCACGTGCCAATTCGTGACATTTCACTCGGTTGATCGACTCAAAGGCCAAACTGTTAAGCAATTATGAACGTTTTCTTCTATGTGTGTTGTATATATTCATCAGCCGTTCAAGCAGCCTCCAAGACCCTCATGGACTCGCTAAACGAGATTTACGAGAGCCAGTGGACCGGACATGATCTTCTGTACGTACAGGCACAGAATTTGGACATGCTATGGCAGGACTTTACTCACAAGCTCGCCGATCAGGTCCTTGTACCTTTAAATACATATCAGAGCCAATTTCCCGAGATGAGGGTAAGCTTTTACAAATTTATCGAATTTTTCAAATTGAATTAGGAATAATAATAAGAATAATAATAACAACAACAACAACAACAACAACAACAATAATAATAATAATAATAATAGGAATATGAATAAAAAAACATTAGAAGTATAAATGTTTGAAAAAGTAGCTTACCATATTTAATAATTTGTTATTGTCATCGTACAATAAAATTATTTAATCAAGAATTGAAATTTATTAAATCTAGGAATAATATTTATTGAATATTAAATTTATTTTTTAGAAGAATATTAATAAATTGTATTGAATTTTTTAATGCTGATTTCAATTTGAATGTTCAATAAATGTTATTTTTAATGTTATTTTTAATGTTATTTTTGTTTTTAGAAAAAGATCGATAAACGAGGTCGAAAATTGGTCGATTACGACGGCCAGAGGCACAGTTTCCAGTCGTTACAGTGCAATCCAAAGAAGAGGGACGAGCTTAAGGTGACAAGAGGCAAGGAATTGCTCGAGGAAGCTAAACGTACGTACGAGCAGCTAAACTCGGAACTGCACGACGAATTGCCAGCACTTTACGACTCTCGCGTTCTCTTCCTCGTCACCAATCTCCAGACGCTGTTCGCCGCGGAACAAGTTTTCCATGTCGAAAGTGCCAAGGTATGTTTTGTAACGGTTAATTAAAGAGTTACGATTTCACCGGTGAATGAACGACGAATTGAGACTTGTTCCGTTTTTTCTTTCTTTCTTTTTATTCTCGTTGCCAGATGTACGTAACGAGTGATATACAAACTATCTCCGGTTAAAAATTGTTGTGTAATCCATTCGCGCAAAGTTTTATGAAATTTTCAAACTATCGTAACGAAAGTTTCAAAGATCCAACGATTTGTAAAATGAGAAATTTGTCAAAACGATTCTTACAAGACTGTTGGATAAGAAAATAAGAAAACGTTCGTTTTTCTCAATCGTTTTCTCATTTATTTCGTTTCGTTTCTTTTTTCGCCGAATTTTATTTTCCCTCGTACAAACGAAAATTAACGTTGTCAAATTTTCTATTGGAGCAGGTTTACTCGGAACTCGAGGCGATAGTCGACAAATTGGCGAACGAAAGTCAGAGAGGCTCTTACACACTCAAGAAGAACTCGGAACCACAGTCACCAAAATCGCCGAATGCCAATTCATCGTGAGTTTTTTAAATTAGAAAAAAAAATTGTTTGATCGAAGGAAAAAGATATTAGAAAATTGAAGATTAATTCAACGTTTTATTTTTCATTTCAGATTAATAATAAACACGCAACCGCCGCCTCAGAACAACATCTCAGCCGGTAAAGATCGTCCCTACGTCGTTTGATTTCGCCTTGTTTATGTTTCAAATTTTTTTTTATTTTTTATTATTCTTTAACTATGTTAATTAATCGCTTGATCGACTAACAATTGTGATCAATCGCAAGCACGTTCATTTTCTTACGTTCGCTAATCCTCGTCGTGTTTCCCGATGGTGATGGGAAGGGATTTTTTGTTTGTTTGCTTTGTTTCTTTTCTTTCTTTGTTTACTGTAAATGTTCGCAAAATTCGTGTCGAAGCTTTGCGTTTGAGAGTGGTTTTTTTCGCGTTGTGTTGCAGCTTTAGGCGAATCAACGGCAGCGGCTGGTGACGAGTCGCCGACTACCCAGCTCAACGGCAATGCCAATAGCAATGCTAACAGCAATGATAATTCCCTCAATAACCAAGATGCGTCCCCGCAAAACGCCGTACCGCCCACCAAGCGAGTCGAGGAATTGTACGATATACCAGTCGGTGAGTATCGATCCTCCTCACTCTCCCTGTGCGTATCGTACGAGACACGATTGTTGTTTTTATTCTTGCTTTTCGCGAGACAATTTATTCTCTTTTTGTTCACATCACAGTAAAGCCAAACGATTATTTTAATACTCCAATCATTTTATCCTTTACTAAAACGTTCGTAAGAAACGAGTCAAAACAAATAAATTAGAAAAACTTTGTATCGACTTGTAAAATTGAAAATATTTGAGACAGACAAAATCGAATCTCGTGCTTTGCGTTACTATTCCTACATCGTGTGTTGCTGATCTTACCCGAGTGTGCTAATCCACCTGTGCAAAAAAACAAAAACCAAGAGAAAACATGAATAAAAATGACTCCTGGGGAAACGTAAATAAACAATGATCCTCGAATATGTGTACAGTGACTCACATCGTTATTCGTTGATATTCTGTATATCTGGCTTCTTTTTATTCCAAGTATAATCGCCACGTGTGTTTAACGAAGTTTATCGGCCATTTTAGAATTACACAACGAATCATATTGAATGTTTGATCCCATTACGAGTTCACGTACACGTAGAACTAATGAAATGGAGGACATTTTTCCTAACCATTGTTATCATTTCGCTTGTATGAAAAATATTCTTACATTTTGTATATCTTGGAAAAATGTATGAACAATTTAGTTTTTGTGATCTGACTTGGTGGCAGTGGGTTCTTAATGCACACGATGTTAAAATCACTCAGGATCCGAGTGATAAAACATTGCGGTTGCTTGGACGACTACAAGCTTGGCTTTGTCGGAATTGCGACGATAAGATAAACAAAAATGTAAAAATCCATACACACAAGAGCACGCACACATACACACACACACACACACACACACACACACACACACACACACACACGCACGCACGCACGCACACACACACACACCGACAAATCGTACATCGAATAGGTTCATCGCTAACGGCAAAAAAATATTGCATTATTCTAGACGTGGAATATGAAAATGGTACCAATTTGTCTCTAGGAGCGACAACCGAAAACTTGCCACCGGGCGTTTTGTACAGGGTGAAAGCAACGTACAAGTACAGTCGCGAAGACGTTGACGAATTGTCCTTCGACGTCGGTGAGATCATACGAGTCATCGAATACGACGATCCCGAAGAACAGGTTTGTCTTTGCACAATAATTATAGGACGATACTTATTGATTGGTAATTTTGTAAATTACCCAAGGAGAATTTTGATCAAGAGAGAGAAATGATTCGTACAGCTTTAAATAAAAATCTTAATGTTCTATATCAAGATTCTCCCAAGATTGGATAAAAATGATGAATTCTAATTTATGAAAGTTCATATAGAATAAGTATTGTTCAATTAATGGATTAAATGAATAAAATTAGTAACACGGATTACGAGTGGCCGACAGATATATTCTTAAAAAATTTAATGATTGCGGCAGGAGGAGGGCTGGCTGATGGGGATCAAGGAGGGCACCAACGAGAAGGGCATGTTTCCGGCAAACTTCACGAAGACGCTGTGAGCGTGACTCGTTAGCTCAAAAATATCGCCACGTACACTCCAATGCTCACAAAAAAGGAAGAGAAAGAGGAACGAAGAAAACGAATAAGAAAAACAGCGTATTTTATGATAAGTTTCGTAATTAGAGGGAAGGTCGAAGGGGATGAAGAAACCAACGAAGAAAGAGAAGTACCGAGAGTCTGCGAGATCCTCGGTGTGGGAGGGTCCGGACGTCGATATTAAACGCGTGGTAATGACAAAAATCGTAGAGCGAGTGAGGTAGAAAGGAAGATAGAGAGGGAGACGAGTCATCGAGCCACGAAAAGAGGGGATTGCATGGATGATGGGTTAGGTGGAGGGGAGAGAGAGGGTGGGGAAAAAATATATTTTTTTTTGTTTATAACGAGATGGATAAGCTGGAGGGTGCTGCGGAGAATCAATCAGCCCAAAGTGCCTTAAACCCAGCCACTGTCTGTGCCAACCAACATTCACTGCTTGTAATATGGGACTGTCCTCTCATATCGAAATAACACGAATACACATCACTAATAATCAAATGAAAATATTTAAATATTATATCGATTAAATGATATCTTGTAACGATAACGATTTGCGGAGGAAGACGAGAAAGATAAGTGAAACAAAAAATGCAAAAACATTTTGAAAGAATGAAAAATCTGACGACGAAGTAGAGTACTCGTATTATTGTAATAATTAAATAGAAAAGAACAGAAAGAAGAGGAAGAAACAAAAACAAATTCTGTGTTGTCGAGGATGAGAATTTGACGTCCCCGCAATGTGGTCGATTATCAACTGTACGAAAAATCAAGTGAATTTGCGTCTCTCACATGTGATCAATGAAATAATTCGAATCGTGGCACGAAACAGCTACGAAGAGAGAACCGATCGTCTATTATCCGAAGATGCAATGTCGTTTCTTCTGCATAATTTAACTCGAGAACTTGGATTACATGTGAGAGAGCAGCCAGCCAGCCAAAACGTTACAATACATATATACATATATATATATATATATATATATATATACATATATATATAAATACATATATAAATATATATATGTGTATATATATATATATATATAAAATTAATATTATTTTATGAGATTGTACATAGGATTTATAAAGTTTAAGGCTATTTTATGGAATAACTTTGTGGCCCACTGGAACGAAAAAGAAAGAAACCCGAGTCGTTAGAAACAAAAAACGGTATTATCATCGTTTGGCTGTATGTAAACAAAATTTGAGGTATTTGTAATAATTCAAACGTGGATACACTCGCGACGAGAGCGAATTGCCAAATTCTCAAAGGTCCAACTCTTAGATCGTACTTTTATCTATTCTTTTTGTCCGCGTTTACTCTCTCGACGCGTCGTCGAGGGATTGAGAGGACGACAGAAATTGCATACGCGAAGTTTATAGAAAACAAAAAAAAAACAGTAAAATTAGTTTCGACGACCGTCAACATACGCAAAATTGTGTGATGATAGAGCACTTTTGTATTTATACGAATGCTTTTGAAATTTCGAGGCGGTGCAAGAGAGAGCGAGAGAGAGAGAGAGAGAGAGAAAGAGAGAGAGCGAGAGAGAGAGAATTTATAATTATCAGAGCATCGACAACTGATGTCTTTTTTGTTTGTTTGCCACTGCATCGTTTTACATTATAGTCGAAATGTACGACCAACGAAAGTGGCACGAATCACGAAAGTTCGTTTCTTTCTTTTGTTATCTTTTTTTTTCTGTAGAATTGACAAAAATATTTCGCTAAGATCGATAAAATCCGCCGGTATATCCTTTTTATCCGATTTGACGTAACGAAAAGAGGAGATAAAGCGAGAAGAAAAAAAGTAACTTTATTCGTAATGTTTACAATAAAAATAAACGATAAAGTCAAGTAATAATTAGGATTACGAGTCGATCATGAGCTTTTTGGCGTAGAAGCGCGTGTCTCTTAATTTTACTCAAGTTGATCCGAGACGAACGCAGTGTAGAAGGAAGTTGGATTGTTTTCCTTTTTTTCTTTTCTTTTTTTTCTTTTCTTTTTTTTTTTTTTTAAGAAATATGTTTATAGTTGAAGGATTGTTCCATCGTCACGCTACACGATACGGGGACTTCGTAAATGGTAGAACTTTGCTCTCCATTCGCTCACGACTAACGATGATTTTATCTCAGCCCTGACTATCTTGAATATTTGAACGAGACGCTTGTCAATAGATCGTTTTTTGATTTTTATTTCGTGACAAAGACGCATGTTATTACATTCCCTTGCAAGAGACACGCAGAGTGTATTTTGAACGCGGGCAAAAGCAAGAATATCGCGAGAATTGTATTTCGACAATACCGAAAAATGCATTTATTCGTAGATTCGTACAAAGCTTTACAGTGTCATTCGAGAAAACGTTTATTCGTATCCAATTTCACTTCAATTTCAGCAACGTTAGCGATTGAATTACATCGAATTGAACCGAATCATAGAAAATACATTTAACGATTAATCGAATTTAATTAAAGCCAATTTTACCGATCGAATCAAAACGATTAAAGTTAATTCGTTTATCTTGATGTTCACCGACTATTTTATTTCAAAGAAGCGAGCTGAAGAAATCTAGTCATCGATAGAAGATCATGACGAAATTAATCCTTTTTGTACCGAATGGAAAGCAAAGCAAAGCCAATGATTGAAATAGAAATAAAACAACCAAACCGAACGGGGTCTCCGTGTGAATAATTCCCTGGACACGAGAAACAAAAACAAAAAGAAACCGAGAGTGACTGTTTAACGAAGAGACTGAGTCGTGTCTTCCAGGGTATTTCGCTTATCACGTACAATCGAGTTCTCTATATTCGTTGCGAATTTTATTATTGTTTATCCTACGAGGAAACGTTTCGAGGATTCGAGGTCGATTCGTTTTTGATAATGCGAGAATTGCATTTTTATTTCAACTTTCATTATATACATAACGAAAAGAAAAAGAAGAAGAAGAAGAAGAGGAAGAAGAAACAAAAAGAAACTCTGAACTCAGTGCCCGTAGTGTATCGATGGATCAATCCATTGTTATGTCATTTGTCATTTTTATGTCATGTTGTTTAATTTTACTTGAGCCATAAGTCATATCTTTGTAACCTTAACATTAGACAGAAGAAAAAATAACGTTATATATACATATATATATATCTATATACATATTATATACACATACTACATATTGACTATGTGTATATATATAAATATATATATATATAAATATTAATTATTATCATGCGTCTGTCACTCTTGATTGCCTGTCTCGATTGAATTTCTATATAACAATTACAATAAATAGTTAGTGGTTTGTACATCCAATTTTCAACAACTCTCCTGTAAGCGTTAAGAAAATCCATTTTCACGATATCACCAACCTCGAAAAAAAGTGCGATTTTTTTTCTCCATATTTTAGTATAGTTCTGATTCATAGTGAAAAATGTATGTGAATATTGAAAAAAGAATCTGGATGAAGAATCATTGCGGTAGCTGATGATTGGGACATGTCAAAGGGATTGAAAGATGGCAATTCTTATTCGCGTTGGAGCGAACCGAGTTTACGACGACGTACAAAATCCTTTGCGCCTGTTTCCGAAGATGAAATATCATCGATACGACTATCGAGATCTTCGTCACCGTTATTAAACGCTCGTCAATCCGTGGACGATCGTTTCGAGAGTTGCTGTGCATGTCGTTGCAAGGGAAAAAATAATTTGTGGACGAGAGAAACCGAGGCACGAATGTCAAGTTCATGGAAAAAAGGAATTTGTTTTCTTATTTTCTCATTGATGTATTTCTTTGGGAATGTATTTTTCTTTTTATATTTTTGGTAGAAATCGAGTGGAACGAGAATAAAAACTCAGAGAATACGAGAGTCCTTGGAATTGCAGTTGATTGGTACTCAGGTAGAAAATTTCTTTGTGACTTGTGTAGGAAAGAGGTTATGTTTTAATTTTTTTCGTTATATTAGGTTTGTTGGATGATTAAACGAATTTTTTTTTCAGGTTGAAGAAGCTCTGGCTGGTGACAGACAAACAGCTTTAATCAAACATTTGGATTTGGCAACAAATACTCTCGAGGCTCTGATCCAACACATTCAGTCGCTGCGGGGATGTCATCTCGCAGCGTACAGAGTTTTGGATTTTTCTCATCAACTGGTTGTTCCTCATTTGGCATCGCCGGGTTTTCATGATCCTTTGCTCGACGAGCTCCGACAGGTAAAAGAATTCAACGAAATTACAAATTTTAGGTGTATTAAACGAAAACTTTTTAACAGGTTGAAATTCTGAAGAACAATCGCCTCGAGCGACTCAAGATGATTATGGACGTTTGCACGAGAAATGCTAATGCCTCGGAACGTTTGCAGACTGTAATAGATGAGACTAGAACAAGGAGAAATGATTTTGCTATCGCAGCGAGAAACTTCAAAAATTTACTCGATAGCTCGAGGCTTTCGGTATCGCAGATGGAAAAATTGCACAGGCAGTACGAGTCGATTTTGATGGATTATCGTGAGAGCAGACGAGCTCTCGACTTGGAATTACCGAAGATCGTGAGAACGTAAAAAAAAGCATCGCTATTTATGATCTTTGAGCGAAGTCTTGTAACAATGAACTTTTACAGAAGGCTTCAAGCGATTGGACACAGCTTTCGACTGATTCATGAATTCTATAATGATTGTGAATATGAAAGGGAAACAGCGTGTCTCTTCAAATTGATAAGCGAGAATTTGTGTCCTGAGGAAACAGGTAACTCTTGGTGTAACAACAACATTATTGAGATTATCAAAGGACTATTGGACCTCGTACCTAATGCATTCATGAATTAATATCAAGCTCGAGCAGTAAAGCTGCAAAATATAAATTCAATAGTAAGACCAATAGTAATTGGATTATTGGTAAGCAATAGTAGCTAACATCGGTAGATCTAATAGCATTCCCATTTTCGATGGTAATTGGATTTCGCACATTCAATTATTAAACTTCACGAGAATTAGGAAGAAAGAAATCTCTCGTTGAGTCGACAAATATGTTAATGAATAATCCTAGTAGTAGTAAATTAAACCTGCAGAAGTTGATTTAATATCAATGAGTTTAAGTCGATTTTATAATGCCAAGACCAATACTTTGTACTTTGTTAAAGAGATTTGTTGGTAATTTTGTCGTTATTTTCCATACAATCGTACCCAGACGTTTCATTTTAATATCACAAATGAACATGCAGCTTACGATCGTGCCTCACGGACGGATGTGCCACCGGACATGTGTCAGAAGTGCAAAGTAAATCAGGTGGATAAGCAGGGAAAATAAGAAAGTCCCGAAGAAGAAGAAAGAAGACAACATAGACGAGACGACCTCGTTGAGTACGATCGGGTCAGTTGAGGGGATTGAGAATCGCGTGAAGCCACGAAGCTTATAGGAATGTACGGAAAGAACAAGTAGAAGCCCTGGAAGTACAAAATGCTGTTGATCCTCTTACACACGAGTAACGCTGTCAAGGGCTCCCTTCGTTTGGCCACGAAGAAGAATCACGTTTAGTGCGACCGTGCCAAAGCCGGATAACGTTGATGAATGTTATTGTAATGAGAGTTTCCTAAGGCAACGCATGAATGAGTGTATCGCCTTTGTGTGCAAGCAAACTTTACTTCAAGCCCAATATCTGATGACAAGCTCTAAAAGATATTTTATTAATCAGTCTACATGTACGAAACTTTGTAATAATAAACTCTTTATAATCATCAATTCATCATTAGCGAGATAATTTTCAGTCACTGGTATCTGAAAGGTTCATCAGGAGGGCGGAGAAGAAGATGATCTTTTTGTCTACGTCAATTCTAGAACTCTGCAACGCGAGTTAATACCAAGTTCATACATTCCTCGTGTGTTTTTGGAAAAATTGGATCATTGAAAGAAATTCTGAAATAGTATTATACAATTTGAATCGTTTAATTTTCTTAAGCATTTGAATTTCCCCGCTTCGGTCGAGCAGGACCAATCAGAATCTTTCACGGCTCCGATTGGCTGAAACACTTACGACTGTCACGCCATCTGCATTGGCTGCGCAACGCGTTATTTGGGTACAGTCAGTTTGGAAATTTCGATTGTGGTCTTCACACCGGGAGCCTCCGATATGCGATATTCGCCAGTATGCTAGTTTACGTAGTAGCAACAAATACGACAAATGAGTGCGAGAAAGAAAATCGGGGTGTGGAAGTAAGTTTGTGATGTGTATAGAATCCAGCGAGAACGTTAGAAAGAGAGAGCGATTAGAGTAAAAAAGAGAGAGTGCGAAAGAGCGAATGCAGCCGGCGTGTGCGCGGAGATGGATAACGTAGGGAGAGTAAAACGAGCGAGCGAGAAGGAGAGCGAGAGGGAGAGAGTGAGAGAGAGCGAGGAAGAGCAATAAAAAGGGAAGAGTGAGAGAGAGCTGCGCGAAGGTGGACGATACGAGGCGAGATTAGAGCCGGCGTAGGCCGAGTTGCGAAGGACGCCATCTTGCGATAGGCGGTTACCGTGGAGAATCGGGTAGCCGCTGAGCGGTATCGGGAGGCTAAAAAATTTCATACCATTCGCTCGGGAGTGTTTTTATTTTTTTATCTATTGTACAGGAGAAAAAAAAGTACCGGACACCGTCGTAACGAGGAATAAAAGAAATAAAAGGAAACCGCGCGACACGAGAAAAGTACAATTCTTGTTTTTTAATCATTGGCTAGAGGATAATAAAGGAAATAAATAGAAAGGCACGGTGTGCCGATGGCAAATATTTATTTTCGAAGCCGCGGATGGAAAAGACTGGGACACACCGGTCGTGGCAGGGCACCGGGCGGTAGCTTCGAACGGGTTCACGTCGTGCAAAAGAGGGACAGAGAGGGTGAGAGAGAGAGAGAGAGAGAGAGGCAGAGCGACAGAGCGAGCTGCGAACTCCAAAGTAAAACTGGAGGGGAAATAAGAGACGACAAGGAAGGATATAGCTGTATAGTGTGAGAACCAGGGGGGCCATGTAGGCGGGAGCGAGAGAGATAGAAAACGAGGGAGCAGGTTACAGGAAACCGAAGGCAAAGAGAGAAGCGAACGAGTGTACGAGAGAGTGAGAATCACGAAAGGGGTTAGGAGGGAAAATGAATTTGAGAAGGATACTAGTACGCGCGGGGCGGAAGATCTAGAGAACGGGAGAGAGAGAGAGAGAGAGAGAGTGAGGCAGGGAGATAAGAGATAGAGTGCGCGGCGCTAGTAGCCGAGGATCGTCGCGTAGCAGCACATCAAGCGTATAGCGACGACAACGACGACTCGGTGAAACGTTTAGCAAGCAGCGCGCTCGTGGTGGTACGACGAGAAAACAGTAAGGAGCGTCGAAAAAATCCGTGGGGTTCCGGTGTCAATCAACGCACACACATACACAAACACACACACACACACACACATGCACACTCACACGCAGTTCATAACCTACAAAATCATCCGCGAACGCGCCGCTGGGTTCTCTCGAGTCCAAAAACGAGATAGAGAGAGAGATAGACAGAAAGAGAGACAGAGCGCGCGCGCTCTCCGCCGTTTTGCCGTTACATTTGACGTGCCTCATCCCCAAACAGACGGGTGGGCCTGTGGCCGCTACGTTCGCCCGATTTTAATCTCATTAGCGGACACGTGCGCGCGCCCTGCGCGGAACTCCTGTCGGGCTTCGCCCCAATCTGGTTTGTCTAACAGGATTTCAGTTGGCCGAACCGGGGGTTGATAAAAAGCCGGCGCGAGGTACGGGCGCGACGCGATTACTGAGGCGAGAGCGCCCCGGGTTAAACCGCGACCACAGACATAAAGAGTAAAGGATATACATGCATGTATACATATATATATATGTGTTGGTGTGCAACAAACAGTAAATATATATATGTATATATGTTATACGATCAGTAGAGAGAGAATAAACGGTCATCGCGTTCGCTCGTATTTTTTTTTTCTACCCGACGGACGAACTCATCTCTGACCGTTACGCGAGTAAAAGAGAGAGAGAGAGAGTGACAAGAAGAAGTGCACCAAACAACAACGTGTATCGGTACCTTCGATTCTCTACATGCCTTTTGCTTCTCTTCGTTTTCACGCGAGTTCTTATTCCATGTGTGTGTGCGTGCTTTAATGCGCATGCGCGCGCCCTCTTCGCGGGTTGACACAACCACGCGCCGTTGAAAATAAAGTAAAAGGAAAAAGGTATTATAAAAAGTAAAGTAACGTCTATCGTGTCACACGCGAAATTCTACGATCGTTGGAACCCGTGTACAATGTAAATCGTAACGTCCGCGTCGATTATAACCTCCAAATTACGGATGTAACGTGTGAGTCGAGTGTGTATAACCTCCCTGTCTCCCTCGTCATCGTCGAAGTATGCGCCAGTGTGTACGGGATTTCGTCGGGTAACGAGAGACACATACAAGCGCGCGCAGTGTTGAAAACCGCGTGTGTGCAAAAGAGAGAGAGAGAGAGAGAGATAGATAGATAGAGTGAGAGTAGTAAAGCAGAGGGAGTAACGAAAAAGTAACCGACCGCTGCGCCGACTGTGGTAACTACGGTAAAACAACAAAACACAAAAAAGAGTGAGTGGGAGAGTGACAGAGAGAGAGAGAGGGAAAAAGGAAAGAATTATACGAGGAAGTAAGAAAATAAAGTGACGGGGAAGCAGGAGAGAACGAGATACGGAGAAAGACGGAGAATCACAACAGTCGTGTGAGTGCATGTGTATGTGCGGCTCTGTGAGTGAGTGATAGAGAAAGAGTGAGAGAGAGAGAGAGAGCGCGAAGTGAACGAGCAGAGCGCGCGGTGGGTTACCACACCCAACCGTGCCGGGGGCCGAGTGAACGAAAGGCGCGGACCGAGCTTATATCCCGAGTGAAGCATCCCTCTCCCGTGCGTTGGACAGAGAGAGAGTGAGTGTAAGAGAGAGAGAGAGCGTGACATACGGCGAAACATATAGAAAGAGCGAGAGGGAACGAGCGTGTGCAGTAGTAGTATACACGAGGGTGAGAGACCAGTGCGAGTGAGCGAGCGAACCAGTGAGGGAGAGAGAAAGAAAGAGAGAGAGAGAGTGAGGACCGCACACACAGGGGTGGTCGGGTTTTCACGTTAAACCACAAAACGGAACGCGTCGCGCGCGCTCCCTGACGAATAAACGTCGACGTTCTTTTTTTTGCATCGTTCTACAAGATATTCTCTCTCTCCCTCTCTCTCTCTGTCTTTCTTTCTCTCTCTATATATACGAGATGTATATAAATATATACATTTCGTTGAATATATCGCGAAACGTGGTCAAGCAAGAGGAAAAGTCGGAAAGAGCGTGTGAGTAGGGTCGACACAGCGAGGGAAAGAGAGAGAGAGAGAGAGAGAGAGTGCGAAGTGTTAGTACGAAGTGTATCTCCGGGATGTTCTCTCGTTGCACGCCGCTCTGTTCGCGATACGAGACGAGCGTAGAAAATACATACAAGGAGCCGGAGTGTGTGTGTGTGTGTATGTGTGTGTGTGCGACAAGTGGAGTGAAACGTCAGAAGAGTTTGGCGAGAGAGCAGGAAGACGAAATAAAAAGGAGGAATTAAAGAGCCGTGGTGTAGAGAGAGGGGCGGGGGGCAGGGCGGAAGGGAGGGGAGCGATCGTAAAGAGAGCAGCAGCTCGCTGTTAAAACACACACACACACACGTAGACGCGGGAGTGTGCGCACGCGCGCACGCGACTCTCCACCCTCTTGCGTGAATATATGTATATACATATATCGCCGTGCTCTATGCCTATATATATATATATATACATGTATACATTTGGGTCGTATGAGTGTGTATTTTTTTTTTCTTGTGACACGAGTCAAAGAGCGTGAAGTAATAAGAATCGAGAAGAGAATGAAGTATTAAACGCGATTTATTATTTGATCCAAATCACAGGGGAGTAAGAGAGAGAGAGAGAGAGAGAGAGAGAGAGAGAGAGAGTGAGTTGAAAAGCGCGTGTGGGTACGTAAGCAAAAGCAGCGCGTCGTCGCGAAAATTCTCGTGGCTAGAACGTCTCGACGACGGAGAATATATAAAACGGCCGAGGCTTCGTCGACGACGCGCCGTCTCTCTCTCTCGCTCTTCCTCTCTCATCTTCGCGATATCTCGTTTGCCGGAATTTCGCGCGCGCGTTACGCCCGTGTGTGCGTGTATCACGTGCAAAATTCCGTGTATACATTTCGTTTCCCCCTCCCTTCCCACCAATCCACGAATCAAGATACGATATGTCGGAAAAGATTGGAACTAAAAGAAAAAACGCCATTTTTTTTTAAAACGTTGTTCTTTTCTTTTTCTCCGTAAAATAGAAGAGAAAAAAGAGTCTCGTGAATCTCGCGGCCCGCGTTTCCCTCGTTCGCTAGAGGGAGACACGAACACTACACAGGATACCGATATATATGTATACATGTCCACACAGGCGCGCGCACTCTCTCTTTCTCCCTCTCTCTCGCTCCGTAGGTGGAAGCGAGACAGAGCGAGCGATCGAGTAGCGGGGCGGGGTGGGGAGAGTCGCGGAGCGGTAGAGTGGGGGGCGAGAGGAGAGCGGCCTGGGTTGATGTGTCGCTGGCGTCGAGCCCTGTCAGGAGTGCCGCTGCCGCCGCCGTCGCAGCCGCAGCTACTCGCCTTCCTTTTTCTAATCTTCTCCTCGTAACCGCGTGTAGTGCTGTGCTTTCGTTAGGAAATAAAGAAAGCAGCAAAAAAAAACGAAAGAAAAAAAGAAGTGCGACGACGGGGTCGTCGACGCGCTAGCAAGTGTGTGCATGTGTCAGTGTGCGAATGTGTGGGTGTGCGTGCGCGTGTGTGGCTTCGCATCGTGACTAACGCGAGATAATAATAAGGGTCTTTTTTCTAATTTTTTTTTTTCTTTCTTTCTTTCTTTTTTACTGTTTTTAGTGGATGAAGGAAAGGAGGGAGGAAGAACGACGAGAGAGAGAGAAGGGAAAAACGAAATACTAGTGAATTGAGAGAAGAAGAAGAAGAGGTAATAAAAACCATTGGGTGAAAGTGCTTTTTTTTTTGTAAATTATTTCTTTCGCTCGAATAACGCGAAAGGAATAAAGTTTCGTACGAGAAGAAACTCAGTTCGTGTTCCTATACGGGAAGAAAGACCAGGAGAATCGTAGAGATAGAAAAGTGGTGGTGTGTGTGTGTGTGCACAGTGGGATTTTTTCGGTGTAGTGTTTTACCTCTACGCTCCTCGGTGTATCGTGCGTGTCTACGTCGTTCTTCGAGATCCGTCGCTCTGTGGTCGGAGATCTCGACAAAAAGAAAAAAAGAGAGAGAAAAGGGAAATATACAATTTTACACCGAGACACGACGTGGTGCGCGTTACTTATCGAGTTCGCGTGTTCTTTTTTTTCCCCCTTTGCTTTCCTTCGTTCGTTCGTGCGTCCTGGCACGAAGAAGTCTCCGTCGGTGAGACGAGGAGGCCCGAATTACTATAACGTGTCACCGTGGCAAGATAATATCGGGGCTGGGGGGGGAAACGAGACGAGCGCCGCGGAGTAGCGGAGCAGCAGCAGCAGCCGTCGTCGTCGTCGTTGTCGTCGTCGTCGTCGCCGCCGTCGCCTGCCTGCAGTGAGCAACGCTCGGGCAGCAGGCGAATCTCCACGCAACGCGCTCCCTCTCTCTCACACACACCAAAGCACCTAACACACGTACACCGCGCACGCTTTATCCTTTTTTTTTCCTCTTTTTTTTTCCTAACAATATTTCATTATTTTCCCGCATCCCTTGAAACGCTTGACCCCAGCCCTAGTTCCCACGTCCTTCGATAAATCGGAGGATCACTCCTGGCCTGAACATGGCGTGTTGCTTATCCGAGGAGGCTAAGGAACAGAAGCGAATTAATCAGGAGATCGAACGACAGTTACGGAGGGACAAGAGAGATGCCAGACGGGAACTCAAACTACTGCTTTTGGGTAAGTTTTCTCGAGATTTATTTTTCACGGTTACAATTAAATATCCGTGCATTTGGAGATTTTTATATAATGAGAGGACAGTAGATATTTATAAATATTGTTCTTTTTTAGGAGAAAATATTAACGACGATGAAATATTCCAAACATATTTGGGTTTATAAATAGCAACGATGTAATTTTCTTTTAAATCCTCGTTTATTGGAGAAAATTTCCGTCGCTCCGGTCGAAAGTATAATTAATCGTTTTTGAGGTTAAACATTGCTAATGCGGAACGGTTGTTTCGCGTGCCACGTGACCCCTCGTGCGGTGAAATACTACGTTACTACGTTAAAATATTATGCGAAAAATTTGAGGTTACAGATATAACGTTTAAATTCGAGGTTACAATAACCACAAATTTTTTCGAACAAGTCGACACTCTTACCGAGTAACATAACGGGAGGTTACATCGAAATTTTATCTCCCAAACGTTGAATTACATTTTTTAAATTACGTTCTCTTTTATATTTCATTCTCGCACGATTTATTCCCACAAAAATCAATATTTCGTTTTTCAATTTTATTCTTTTAAATGAATTCTCTCAATTTTAAAAACCACTTCTCTTCAATCCAATTCAACCAACTCATCGCAAAAAATACAATTATGTAAACTAAAATTGTGTTCTTGTTTTTATCACCAATATTATAATTGTTTTTTTTTTTTGCAAACTTGGCGGATCGATAGTTTCATGAAAACGAACGTTCTCGCGAATTCTCCGAAAGATTTATTCCTCGTGCTGAAATTTTCGTTGGGTATCTCGGTGTATTGTATTAACCAGTCACTGCATAGTATGTATATATCCGAGTGGCTCTTTTCGCTCTGTGTTGCTGGCCTCGTGCGCTTCACCGTTTCACCATTATGCGCCCGCGTATGTGTGCGCGCGCGGGTCTGTCTCTTTCTCCGTCTCTCTCTCTCTCTCGCACTCTCGCACTCGCTAGCTAGCGTCTGTTCGTTTGTTCGTTTCATTCATGCGTCTAGCGAGTGCGAGGTATATACACACTCGCGCTTTGGCCCCGGTCAACGAGAGGTCTTTCTGTTACTATCTGCACTCTAGACTCTCTCTCTCTCTCTCTCTGTACATTATCATACTCGCACACATGCATAAACACAAATATACATTCAATATGGACGCACCACGAGTCTTGTTGACGGTGTAAGAGGAGCGTGTGTGGATAAGACAAGGAGAGAAAGAGAGAGAGAGAGAGAGAGAGAGAGAGAGAATATCGTTTGGCATCTTGAGAACGAGCGAGACACGAGACATTGAGAAAATCGAACCGGGACAACGAATAGAGACATAGATGTCGCTCTCCTCCGTGTTAGTTCTTTCGTCTTTGGCCAGCGAACGGGTCGTGTGTGGTGTGCGTGAGTTTGTGCAATAGTGCCGGCTTGTAACCGGCTTGCACTTGACAGCTCGACGACTCTGCTACTCGCGCTTCGAGTCTCTCTTTTTCGCTCTCTCTCTGTCTCTCTCTCTCGTTGTAGTGAGAAACGAGCGATTGACCATTTTGCCACAATATATATATTTTTTTCTTCTCTTTTCCGAGAAGTCTCTTCTATCTCCGTCTTTCTCGACCGGTTTTCTCACCGAGCATGGAAAAGGGCAGTTTTTTTTGTGCTTCGCTTTTTTTTTTCTTTTTTTTTTTTTCTTTAACGCCACACGACTATTTTCGAATCGATCGTATTCGTTCGTTCCTTTCGAAAGGATTAATTCCAGAATTTTATCGTCAACGTTTCGCCAAATTTTTAACGATCGACTGTTTTTTTTTATTTATCACAATTTGGAATTATGACTGATTTAATTTTTAAACGATTTGATGTTTAGGCGTTATAACTCGTCGCTTTATTCGATTTTATTTTATACTTTGCATTGGAATGGATTTTTACGGAATTACGAGTGGAGCGGTTAACGATCGCAAGTTTCTTTTTTGGTTTGTTTGTTTGTTTGTTTGTTTTTTTTTTTTCAATGTCAAAAACCACGACGAAAGTCACGTCGATTTTCATTCACGGCGATTAAAATATTTATTCGTAATAATCGATATTTATAATTCCGTTATTTTTGATTGATTTCTGTTTTTTTTTATGTCAAAAGTAATAAAAATATTTACATCTCGCGATTATTTGGTCGATGGAACGAAATTTTTCGTTTTCATCTTTCCGCTTTAAATACAAACTCGGCGTTGACTTGTTCGAACGAAATTTCGCGTCGCTTTATTCGATGATTCATCGATTCTTATAATTTACCATTATTTCGTAATATCGTATAATAGTTCGGGGTGGGGGAGGAGGGATCTCAAAAGCACGCGCTTTATTTACCTCTCGGCTGCCGCCCTTGAGATTGTACATGATTCACGCACTCTCCGCCTCCCACAGTCCTCGCGAGTTTTACGCTCGGCAACGCGCGAGGGGGGACGTCGTTGGAACGGCGAGGGGGAGGAGGGAGAGATCGGACAAACAGGAGGATCTCGTACTATTCCGCGAAACGTGTAATACGCGATATCTTCGCTGTAAAACATAGTAATACACGATATAAGCTTTGCCAACTCGAGGCGAACGAGTTTAACATTTTTATTATTTGTAAATTTTTTTATTTTTATTTTTCGTCGTAGAAGCGGGTAGAAAATAAATATTTATATTACATATAAATAATATGTAATACAAATATTTATAATAATTGTTAAAATAGAGAAAGAGGGATTAAAAATAATTTGTAAAATTGCAGATTAAAATTTGTTTGTTTTTCGAGGCGAACGAGTTTAAAATTTTTATTATTTGTAAATTTTTTTATTTTTATTTTTCGTCGTAGAAGCGGGTAGAAAATAAATATTTATATTACATATAAATAATATGTAATACAAATATTTATAATAATTGTTAAAATAGAGAAAGAGGGATTAAAAATAATTTGTAAAATTGCAGATTAAAATTTGTATGTTTTTCGAGGCGAACGAGTTTAACATTTTTATTATTTTTAAATTGTTTTTATTTTTATTTTTCGTCGTATGAGCGGTTAGAAAATAAATATTTATATTATATATAAATAATATGTAATACAAATATTTATAATAATTGTTAAAATAGAGAAAGAGGGATTGAAAATAATTTGTAAAATTGCAGATTAAAATTTGTTTGTTTTTCGAGGCGAACGAGTTTAACATTTTTATTATTTTTAAATTGTTTTTATTTTTATTTTTCGTCGTATAAGCGTTTAGAAAATAAATATTTATATTATATGTAAATAATATGTAATATAAATATTTATAATAATTGTTAAAATAGAGAAAGAGGGATTAAAAATAATTTGTAAAATTGCAGATTAAAATTTGTTTTTTTTTTCGAGGCGACCAACTCGAGGCGAACGAGTTAAAAATTTTTATTATTTGTAAATTGTTTTTATTTTTATTTTTCGTCGTATAAGCGGTTAGAAAATAAATATTTATATTATGTATAAATAATATATAATACAAATATTTATTTTATTTTTGTTATAATAGAGAAAGAGAGATTAAAAATAATTTATAAAATTGCAGATTAAAATTTGTTTTTTTTTAATAGGAAGTGTAAAATTTATTTTCTTTTTCGCGGGGATTTTTTAAATTGTCCGGGAAATTCAAAATTTCGTCGAATGAAGGGTTATAAGAATTTATTTAAAAAAATGAAGAAATGGAAAATGAGGAAGAGGGCGTTGTTTATTCGAAGGTTTTAATGAAGAAGTAAGACACATTGTTGCGAGCGGTTATTAATGGCGGAGGCGGAGGGAGGGGGATTAGAGGAGCGGGCCGGAGCAGAGATTGTTGCTTCGGACCAATTTTCCAATTGAACACGAGGCTCTCGTGGCTCACCGCTCATAATATAGCACTGGCAACTCGAATCTGACGGAACGCAAACACAGCCTGTGTGTTTTGAATCTCGAGTACGGAGATGAGAGAGAGAGAGAGAGAGAGGGATGTGGGTAGGGTTTAGTAGGGAAGGGGAGGGGGGACGCTGAGTTCAACTGGCTACCGTGTACGAGCCCTGGACCACGTGCATAATGACTCGACATTATATTCGTCAATATGCAACTCGTATTCTCTCGCGAATATAACGTTTTTTTCTCTCTCTCGACCAAAAGCTTGATTAATTAGTGGATTAATTAATTAATTTCGACCGAACGAGAATCGTGGCGCGCTTAATTATTCTTTAAATTGGAGGTTTAATTATTCGGTTAACGATACGTCAAAATTGATCGAGTCAGGCACGTGCAATCTACAAATTGTTGAATTAGTTAAAGCGGAAAAATTAATTTCGATAAGTCCAATTAATCAACGAGACGATTGGTAACCGTTGCGATAATTGAGGATTATTTTTTAAATGATTTTATATAACCGAAGTTTGGTCCTGCGCCGATATTGTTGTATTTTCGTTCGGGGAGATATTCGTATATTCAATAATTTGACGAATTTCCGGATCTCTTTACTCGTGATGAACAAGCCGAGAGAGAGAGAGAGAGAGAAAGAAAAAGGGAAACTGGAGTTCTGTTCTTCGCGAATAAAGGAGAGTTAATTTCGTTCAATCCGAGGTATCCGCTCGTTTTGTCGATTGTTTTTACGCTCGTCGTTGGTCGTGCCTGGATATTATTACAATGTCTCTCTCGACTCAGACGAAATTATCCATGCCCGGTAGCGGCACGATGGATACGAGCTCGAAACAATTCGTAACGCATTACGTATTCTTATCGAAAACCGTTCCCGGTGTATTCTTACTTTCGACATTTACATTTTTTTCTTTCTCTCTCTCTCTTTCGAGCGCTTTTGCGAATTCGTTTTATCAGCAGCGAAAACAAACGCGGGATAACTTCTTTTTTCCCTTTTTTGTCTCGACAACGGGAAATATTTCGTGTATATTTATACAGACATTTATATGCACGGACGTTGGATGAGAGAGTCTGAGAGATAGTTCTTATCATTAAATTCGGACACCCGGTATATTCCTCCATTTAGTTTAAGTAGAACACGCTTGGTGTATTTTTCTTCCCATTAATATTGGGGATACCCGGTATATATTTTTCTTCACTGTAATGAGAGACTGGAACACCCGGTATGTAGTGAACTTCAACATTTTTGCACGAGATGTGCAAAATTTGCTCTTATCGTTAAATTCGGACACCCGGTATATCCCTCCATTTAGTTTAAGTAGAACACGCTCGATGTATTTTTCTTCCCATCAATATTGGACACCCGGTATATATTTTTCTTCACTGTAATGAGACTGGAACACCCGGTATGTAGTGAATTTCATCGTTCTTGCACGAGATGTGCAAAATTTGCCCTTATAGTTAAATTCGGACACCCGGTATATTCCTTCATTTAGTTTAAGTAGAACACACTCGGTGTATTTTTCTTCCCATCAATATTGGACACCCGGTATATATTTTTCTTCACTGTAATGAGACTGGAACACCCGGTATGTAGTGAATTTCATCATTCTTGCACGAGATGTGCAAAATTTGCTCTTATCGTTAAATTCGGACACCCGGTATATTCCTCCATTTAGTTTAAGTAGAACACGGTCGGTGTATTTTGCTTCCCATTAATATTGGACACCTGGTATATATTTTTCTTCACTGTAATGAGACCCGAACACCCGGTATGTAGTGAATTTCATCATTCTTGCACGAGCTGGCTAGATCTTTTTATTATATACAGGAGACATTAATGTAGATAGATGCACAGATTTCAATCTACGGCGTACTTTGCCTTTTTACATCCCTCCCCTCATACATCTCTCCAGCCTCAATTCCAACCACATCACTCTCGATGGACTTACCGGTTTTCCCTACAATTCTGTGAGTTCCGAACTACCTACCGAGGGTACAGAAAAAAAACACATAGAACAAATTTTTTAACGACAACGGGAATTGAACCCGGAACCTTCTGCTTGTGAGCCGAGAACGCTATCACTAAGGCTACCGCCTCTCTGAAACTAACGTAATATGTGTATACACCTTTAGTGCTTACGCTCATATTATACACACACATACATATATGCGCGGGTGTTTGAATAGAGATCGCGAACGAACCGCCTGATATCTCTTATCATTAAATTCGGACACTCGGTATATTGTCCATTTCGTTCAAGTAGAACGATCGGTGTATTTTTCACCCCATTAATATCGGACACCCGGTATATAATAAGCTTCAAAATTTTTGCACGAGATGGTGTTGGCTAGATCTTTTTATTATATAGAGGAGACACTAATGTAATATGTGCATATATTTGTAGTGCCTGCGCTCATATTTATACACACACACACGCACACATATGTATGTATGTTGGGTGTTTGAAGAGAGTCGAGGGCCGTTGTGGGGGTTGTAAGCACCATTGTGCGAGTACTTCAAAATGGTGGAGGGTTGGAAGGGGGGGGGGTTGAGGTGGGATGACCCGAATCACATAGGTACACCAATTAAAGTGTACTACGCTTATATATCTCTGCATTATCCAGTTGCCCTCTCCCCCTTACGGTTCGCGACCCTCCGACACCATTTAAGATTAGTCACTTTATTCCTTTTCTTTCTTTATCTTCCTCTCTGTTTCTCATTTTTTTCTCCACGGTTCGCTTCTCCTTCCTCTCTCAGCTCTCGACCTCACACAATCACGACCATATATGTGCATCGAGGCGCACGTGCCATCCTTTTGACGATTGTGCATTTTTCCGACGTTGGAGAAAAAATTTATACAAATGGCGCAAGTTTGTTTTTTTTTTAAATTTTTTTTTCTTCTCTTCTCCTTCTTTCAATATTTTCCTCAACGATGCGTAATATATTTTGTATATGTTCGAGAAAATCGTCTTTCTCGACGACGCTAATAATTGAAATTATGTGTGAATAATAATTAAAAAGAAAAAAAAAACAAAGAAAATGTAGAATCGTAATTAATACTAGAAGAATTTTGAAATTTATAAAAAAGATAATATATGTATATGTAATAAATTATAATATATTATTAATTATTATATATTAAATCAAATTAACAATTTAATAATCGTGTCACAATTTTCGTGCGTCATCAAATTCGTCGATTAAGAGCCCGAATTCGTGTTTTTATCTGTTCCACGAGTAATGTCGGAAATCGAGTATATATTGCGCCGACACACTCGTATCTTACGACTCGATCGTGACTCTATCTGCGTTAAAACGTTTCGCACTTACGGAGTAATGTGGGAGTGTGTATAGCTGATCGATCGCGGACAGAAAGAGAGAGAGCGAGAGATAGCGGTTAGGGGGTTTTTGTACGTGTACACGGAAAAGACCGGGTTAGTGTTCGACCCAAGGAGAGTGAGAGAGAGAGAGTGAGAGAGAGCGAGCAGGGGTGAGGGCGAGAGGCAACGTCGAACCCAAAGGACCATTATTAGAGGGAATCGCGTGACTTTCGAGCCACCAGCGACTACCACGCTGCAAGAGAAAGAGAGGGAGACGAACGTTCGTCTAGAACGTTTTGTAAGCAGGCAATTGCACCAGGGCGGTTGTCTCCAGGTCGATAAACCTCTTCGTCCTCGTGACGTTATATTCCCTGTGTCTGTTGGTCTACACCGTAAACATTTCTCTCTATCTCTCTATCTCTTTCTATCACGTGTAATACAGTAGTAAAAATCTGTCATACGTAAGTATAACAACTCGCTTTGCCAAACACGTTGCGCAGTCGAGTAAAATTATCCACCGTCGGCAAACTCTTCTCGTTTCCCATTCGTGTACATCGATCCGTTAAAAGGAAATAAGAGTGGTACGTATTGTAAAAATGTTCGTATAACGACAAACGATGAAAATTATTTAATAAAATTAAAACGTATCAAAATTCGATACGAATAATTTCGTTGCAATGCAAAAAAACGTGGTTGGATGAAAATTTTCTAGATGCATACTATTAAGTCACTAGACGAACGGTTACGGGAAATAAGAGTGGTACGTATTGTAAAAATGTTCGTCTAACGACAAGCGATAAAAGTTATTTAATCAAATTAAAACGTATCAAAATTCAATACGAATAATTTCATTGCAATGCAAAAAAAACGTGGTTGGATGAAAATTCCCTAGACGCATACTATTAAGTCACTAGACGAACGGTTACGGGAATTAAGACTGGTACGTATTGTAAAAAGTTCGCCTAACGACAAACGATAAAAATTATTTAATAAAATTAAAACGTATCAAAATTCGATACGAATAATTTCGTTGCAATGCAAAAAAAACGTGGTTGGATAAAAATTCCCTAGACGCATACTATTAAGTCACTAGATGAACTTAATAGTACAATTCCTTGTATGCCGCGTTATCGAGCCCCTAGATGGCGCCAGCGCTGTTGCAAAATCGCAATATAGGGAATTTCCAGGGATTTTTCACGCCGTATAAGAAATTTTATTCCGCCAAGTAACGTCTTCGTTCCGTATGACAAATTTATCGTTAGACGCAAAATTGAAAAAAAAAGATACTTTATTGTCGTGTTTTAAAATGATACCTCGATTATGTTTTTTTTACAATCTGCGTTAATCCCGGTATAACTGAGTCATAACTGTTACGACGAGGCATTTATATGTATATTTACACACACGCATCCACAGACACACACACACACACACACACACGCACATGCCCACATATATGCAGATGCGTTTCCAATTTGCATAAAAAAGATTATCGTTGGAATGGAAATATCGACCCGTGGAGAACGCAATCGATTAGTATTAAGCCATACAATTGTTGACCCAATGCACTATAGAGGTCATAGGGACTTCTTGTTTGCAACGAAGATACTCGACGGAATCGGAATGTCCGTTGTGAATTCTCGTAAACGAGGAAAATATGGAACTTTCATCCGTTCGATATATATATATATATATATATATATATATGTATGTTGTATGTATGCACGCAAATGCATTCTCTCTGCCATACACACACGCACGCACAAACACATATTTATATATATATATATAGTTTGTTCGCTACATTACTCATTCGTTCTTGAGGGCCACGCACGATTATCGACCGTATGATCTAATACATCTCGTCGCGGTTTTAAAACAAGTATATACATGCAACGCTTATTACTCATCGTTCACAGCGACGATTAAATATCACGCACTGTTTTTTTTTTCTTTCTTATTTCCATAAAAATCGTCTTATCGACGATCTCTCGCAATAATGGAAAATCTCATGCGAATTAACTTCGTCAGGTTTCTTGACACCATTTCGATAATGTATTTTGTCATAATATTAAAAACATTACGTCTGAAACAAAAATTATCATTATAATTATTCAATAAATATTAATAAATTATTCAAGAAATATTTTAAAGATTTGTTTGTTACAATACGAATGGAACGATTTGAAATTTTGAAATTGAAATTGAAATTTGAGAATTAGGGAATTTTAATTAGTAAATTAGAGAACGAAGCGAATATAATTTATTAAATATAGAACGAGATACGAAATTCACATTCGAGAATATTTTCGGTAAATTGTAATGTTTATTCGTATCTCGTGGGAAAAAAAAAACAATAGTAATATCATCGTCACCGTGGACAATGAAATAAATCCGTACACAGGAAAGGTGTATTATTTTTTTTGTTGTATTTATTTATTTTTATTTTTCATTTTCATCGCGTTCTTCACATCACTTCGTACGATGTAAACACACAGTGGATTCAAAGAAATGCTTTTATTTCGCATCAACCGTTCGGTATACAACGATACACTGTCCCCACAAACACACACACATACACACAAATATACACGTATACGATGTGTCTCGTACACATATAGTTGGTGAGGTTCGAGAGTGAAATAACGATGGAAGCGAATTTCGATCCAGTTTCAATGATTGCGGGGGCGAAGGGGGGAGTCTGGGAAGAAGGGGAGGAGAGCTCGCGTGTGCTCTCGATGCAGTCCAAACAAACGAGAGGAAATGGCACTTGCCAGCATCGTTCCTCGCTGCTGGTGCCATCGCTGCTGCCCATACCAGTGCGGTGTGCCCGGCGTCGAAACATTCGCGCCGCTCATATCTACATCCCTGCCGAGTTTTGTGTCTTTGTGTCCCCGTCCCCCGTATATATACAGGGTGAGTTTCATATGTATTCTCAAACTTTATTTTAAGGTAGATGGGATCATTACAAATAAAAGTTGCAAATATACATTGGGGATATTTTTAATAGTTTACGAGGTATACATATTTAAAGTTGGTCCAATCAGAACGCGCCGAGAAGCTTTGGAGCCGCCCACTCCCGTCCTAGCCGTAGAGATAGCACAGTGTAGGTCGTTACATTTGAGGTTGCAAAATTCAGAGCAGTCAATGTTATTTATTATATTATTGTGCAGTCATTTTTATTTCTCGGGCATTGGCCTACTAGGGCGGGGAGTGGGCGGCTCCAAAGCTTCTCGGTGCGCTCTGATTGGACCAACTTCAACAATTTATATCTCGTAAACTATTACAAATATCGCTAATGTATATTTGCAACTTTTGTTTGTAAAGATCCTATCTATCTTAGAATAAAGCTTGTTACACCTTATGAAATTCACCCTGTATATTATAGGTCCATGAATTTGCGATCCTGCATTATATATATCTATTTATCTACATATATACATAAAGGAAGAGAGAGGGGGGTAAAATATATATAGAGATAATCTCTTTCTCTCTCTCTATATATATATATGCTGGGAGAGAGAGGGAGAGAGAGCTATATATCAAAGCCGGATTGCAAATTCACGAACCTATATACGGGCATTGCCATACGTATATAGTTATACACATTTATGTCCGCGTATACACGCATATATGTATATATGTACGCGCAGTCCGTTATTCGCGATACGAGAAGTTTACCTATTCGTGCAACGAACACACGACCTTTCGACGATATATTTCCGGGGCAAGAATATTCCCACGTGTGCGTGTCTCTCTCTCTCTGTCTCTCTCTCTCTCTCTTTTCCTCTTGATTTTCGTTAATTAATACATATCAATTATAAGAAAAAAAAAATAACAATGATTATTATTATTATTTTCTTCGTTTTTCTTCTATCTTCTTCGTTCACTTGATTCCGGATTTTTCGGCAGTTATCAATGAGGAATGAACGTTGTTCGTTAATATTCGATCAAAATTAAGAAGTATACATTGTTTTTTATCGATCGAAAATCAAATTTTCATAACAAGATTTCCTCGCGATATTTTCGTTTTTTTATTTCACGACCAAGCTAAATTTATAATGCCGTAACACATGGCTAAGGGCACTTCCGGTCCCTGCGCAAACATAAAATGTATCGTCGTGAATTTATTTTGAATTTTTGTCACGAGAACGATTCCATTAATTTCTCACTTATTTGTGTTTCTTTTTTTAATTTTTTTAATTACAAATTAAATTTTACGTACGCGCACGCTCCTCCTGATTCTTCCCCCTCAACGGTGATACATTTTTTTTCTCACCAGTAAATCGCAAGTCGACTCAACACGCCGTTTCGTGATATGATTTTATTTTCATTTTTATTTTATTTTTTTTTTATTCATAAACATATTTTTTTATTGCCAAGTCTTCATGTCGTCGCCAGGCTCGTCGGAAGTGCACGCTGCGACGCATAGTCGGAGATTCGAACATAGACGGGCCGGACTTTGTTCGTCCGGTCGTCACGCCCGGACCAATGCTCATGATTATTATTATTATTATTATTATTATTATTACTATTATTATTTTCGCTCTCTCTCTCTTTCTTTCCGCCAGTCGACATTTATTCGGCCACACTTTTTCACGCTCTCCGAACGATTGGAAATTCCATCCGAACGGACAAATTGATACGCGAGAAAATTTCGAGCCAATGCTCGTTTATTTTTATTTCATTATTATTTCATTATTACTATTTTCATATCGATGCAAATCGTCTATTGACCGAGTTTCAATTTTATCGCCTTCGTTTATCTCTAACATTGCGCTATAAAAAAATTGATCGGAAAGCGTCTTAATTATCGGTTGGTTCGTTCTCTCATTTACGCACTCGCCTTTTTTTTTTACCTCCCTCGTAGAATTTTCCGTTTTTGTTTTCTTATATTTTTCGTTTCAATCCCCCTTTCTTTTTTCTTCTCCTCTTTATCTCGGAAAGAAAGCGCGTATGTAAGTTACGCAATGAGTGGGAAGTCGTCGTAACAAAAATGAAAGCGTAGTGAACTTGGCTTATATATATATATATATGAAAACAGAGATGAAGCAAGAGAGAGAGAAAGAGAGAGGTATCAAAGCAACCGAGATAAAACTTCACGACTGGGTGGAAGTTATTTTCGTTGTGTAGCCAGGGCGCGATTTTTGCCGATCGGAGTGTACTCACCACTTTATACACACACACACACACACACACATATATGTATATAAAGCTTAATATATAGCATTCCCGAAAGCTCGTGGCTGTTTAACGCTCTCTGCGTACACGATCGCACACCTACACAGGCAGAGAGAAGACACATACACAAACACACACACACACACACACACACACACACACACACTTAAGAAAACGGACACACACAAACACGAGAGACGAGAGGTACTCTAGTCGATTGGATATTTCGAACCCGGCTAACCGCACGTGCGACACCGGAAGTCGCCTGGCCAAAATTCTCACAGCTAGGAACTTTATATCACTCGCGATTATCGCTCCAAGCAACGGGAATAAAATATTTTCTTCGTACGTATATTATATGTAGTACATTTAAACTCTCTCGATCACGAGGAGGGTCCACGCGTTTTTCACAAACAAAAATGTGTCGTACGTATATTTTTCGATGCTCGAGCCTAGTTGCTTGGATCTTGGACACATTTTTGAAAAATCGCGCGCGCACCTGTGTGTGTGTGTGTGTGTGTGTGTGTGTGTGTGTGTGTGTGTGTGTGTGTGTGTTCTAGATTGTTTTTGCTTTATTTTTTGGAGCTTTTAATTTGTCATCGCTCAAAGTCGTTATCGTTCATCGATCATCTCGCCCTCCCCTCCCACCTCCCCCTCATCTCATTCCTCTCGTCAACCACTCGTCGATAACGGAATAAAATTAATTGGCTCCGTTACAACGTCATACGCACGATCAAATTATGACAGAGTCGATCGATACAGAGATCTGCATGACTGGAATCAACATTCATATCGATCATCGATTTTTCGACAGAAATTTTCAATTTTTATTCTCTCGTTAAATTGCTTCCTTTTTCTGGTTTTTCGTTTTAAGAAATTTAGAAATTTAGTTTTCGTTTCAATTATAATCTCATACGCCGCGATTATCGAAGACTCGTTGTGAAATAAAAATCAAATTTGGCATCTTTTGTTTTTTTGCTAAATTTGAAATTCCCGCCCATACTCCCCCCCTCCCTCCACCCCCTAATACAACACTCGATTCTCGTTCGAATAATTCGATTTATTTATCGTCACAGTCGTCGATAACAACAAAGCCCTGTGCAATTTTATTTTGATCAATTTCTTCTTTTGAGAATAAAAAAATCAAAAATAAATTCTCCCTCCCCTTTTTTTTTTTAACATCGAATATCGGTAACTATTGTCGGCGACTACAGCTCGCGGGGGTGAGATCAATCCCTCGGTGACCTCTTGCGTTCAACGGTGACTTCTTCGAACGAGTCGCGCCCGGAGAACGAGAGAAGAGCGCGCGCGAGGAGGTGCGCACGCACGCACGCACACGCGCATGCGCATCACCAATACACGTAGACATACGCGCGCACGGAAAGAGAGACGGCGACGGAATGACGATCCCAAATTGCCACATTAGCCGACTTCCGCCCGACATAATTAATGAAAACCTGCCGAGCTCTCTTTCTCTCTCGCTCTCTCTCTCTTTCTCTCTCTCTCTCTCTTTCTGTCTTTCTGTGTTCGTGGCGTATTCTTCGTTTCTCACTCTCGTTCGACGTTACTCAAGCTCTTTCTCGTACTCGCCCGTGTCACGAGACTTTTTTTTCCGCTCGCTCGCACGTGCAAACATCGTCGAAAAATCTTCTCGAAGTTCCTCGTTTTTGATAAATCTCTTGCTTCTTCTTTTATCACTCGATTATCGAATTATTGTTCGCGAGTCGCGAAATTTCGAGGAAATAGAATTTTTATCGCTTCTTTTTTTTTTTTTTTTTTTTTTTTTTTTTGTTCTTGTCGGCAAGAAGGTAGGACATTTTGTTGACACAATTGGCAGTCGGGCGGACGAGCGCGTAATAAGCGACGGCGAATAATCGAGGTCTCTCTTCGACATTGTAAAAACAAATCATTCGCGAAGCGCACGTCTTCGACGAATTAAGCGCCGATCGGTGTCTCGAAATAGACGCGATTCTTTTTTTCTTTTTTTTTTTTCTCTCATTTTTTGAGATATGTGAAAATAATAGTGCGGCGACCATTGTACAAGGACGTCTTGAAAACAGCTGAAAAGAAAAAATGTTATTCTTTTTATAATCTTTGTTTTCTTTCACGAAATTAAAGAATTTTTTTATTTATATTTTTGTTTACGGCTCCAAAATACGAGTACATTGTCCAAAAAAATATATTTTTTTGGGATATGGTTGTTTTTTTCACGAAATAAATTTTTTTTTATATAGGGACATTTTTTTGTTTATAGAGAAAGAAAATAATGGAATTAATTAAAATGCTTCGAAATTAGGGCAAGTTGTTTAAGTGAACTTATTTTTTGGGATTTGGTTTTTTTTTCACGAAATTAAAGATTTTTTTTTATATATATTTTTGTTTACGGGGAGAGAAAATAATATAATTTATTTAAATAATTAGAAATTAGGACAGATAGATTATTAAAAAAAAATTCTTTTTTTGGATTTGGAGTTTTCTTTTCACGAAATTAAAGAATTTTTTTTATTGTATATATTTTTGGTTACGCGGAAAGAAAATAATAGAATTAATTAGAATGGCTTGAAATTAAGTCAAGTTATCTAAACGAATTTATTTTTTCGGATTTTTTTTTTTTTTTTTTTTTTATATTGCTGGAAGGAAAAAAGTAATTTTCTGAAAACGAAGGAGATAAACCGACGCGAAATAATATGGGAAACGTCTTTTCGTGGTTAAAACGTTATTGTTCCTGCTTCTTGCATATCTGGAGATGAGCACGTGGTTTCGGACGATCTCAGGGTTCATTGGCACTAAACTTTTGCGCTCAAGGGCGTTCCGGAATGAACGAGCACATAAGCGGGCCGAGAGACGAGGAGACGGGGACCGGTTCCCGGTTGGTTCGTCCTTGCTCTGCACCTGGCCAACTTAGAACGTGTCTCGTTCTCGAACTTTGATCGACTAAAAGCAACGAACGAAGGAGACAAACAAGAAGAAAAGAAAAACAAAAAAAAGTCGAACAAAATCCAAAAAACATCGCAATTTTTGTTTTGTCGAAATTTTCATTTTCTCTAAAAAACATAATTTTATTTTTATTTTCCACGACTCTCAAGTCGTGTTCTGTACGATTTTATTCTCGACGTATTTTCATACGTTTTGTTCGATTAAAATCCGTCGAACGATCGACCATTTTGTCGATAGAAAAAATTTCGTTATAATATTTATAAATCAAAAATTTTCTTAAAATGCGAAAATAATTGTTCTTCCTTTCTTCGAAATAATTGGAAAAAGTATAATGTAACCAAGAAATCACGAAACAATTTTTTTCTTTGCTAAAAAGCCCCCCCCCCCCCCCCCGTACATTGGCATCCGCTGCGAGTTCGCCACAGTTTAACTTTCGACCGGTTCCCCGTTGCATTTCTTTTCCCTCGTATCGCAAGTACCTACGTATTTCCAAAATTTCGCCACCCATCGAAAAGTACGAGAAAACAGGTGAACCCTGATTCGAATTTCCTTTCTTTTTTTCCTCATCAAGACTTCTCGTTATCACGAGTCTGTCGCAACGTTCGTTAAAATTAATATCGTATAAATGAAATGCAAACAGTTTTTGCATTGTTTCTAAAATATTTATCGGCTGAAAAGAATGAATAATGATAACAACAATAATAATAATCTCATCGAATTGTATCCGACTAATGAATTAAAAATTTGTGGAATGTTTTTCGATCCGTGAGATGACGATTTATCGTTGATCGTGCATCGGGCAGGATCGTCGTGTGATATGGTCATGATACGAGTGGGTTGGGCAGACAGCTAACCCTCGCCAATATACAGGGTGAATTTCATAAAGTCTAATAGGCTTTATTCTAAGGTAGATGGGATCATTACAAACAAAAGATACAAATATACATTCGGGATATTTTAAACAGTTGACGAGATATAAACTTTTAAAGTTGGTCCAATCAGAGCCCTTTGAGAAGCGTTAGGCCCGCCCACTCTCCGCCCTAGCAGCCAATACCCGAGAAACAAAAACGACTGCGTAAGAATATAATAAATAAAATTTACTGCTCTGAATTTTGCAACCCCAAATGTAACGCCCTACATTGTGCTCTCTTTACGGCTAGGGTGGGAGTGGGCGGCTCCCACGCTTCTCGGCGCGCTCCGATTGGGCCAGCTTTAAAAATTTATATCCCCTAAACTATGAAAGATAGCCTCAATGTATATTTGCAACTTTTGTTTGTAATGATCCCATCTACCTTAAAATAAAGTTTGAGAATACTTATGCAACTCACCCTGTATATACATATATATAAAGAGAGATAGATAAATATCCTTACCTTACCTTAAAACCTTAAAACCTCAAATATCTTAAGACCGATACCGGAAACGGGGTTACAGTGAGATTATGGGTAACTTTGTCAGTTTTTGGCGCTACTTTAACAGAGAGGCCATTATAATAATGGTGATATTCGTATTTGCGCTGGAAATTTCCGATTCCGTAACCTACAATTTAAGCCTTTTTAAACGAAAAAAAATGTTGCCCCTCGGCAAGTGCCGATAGTCGAGATTTGTATTTTACTTTTGCCATTTTGGGCGGTCCAGAGGGGGCAAAAACTTTTTCCGTCCAAAAAGACTTTGTAGCATCATTTCGGAATCGGAAATTTCCCGTGTAACATGAATATGATGAGATAAAGGGGTTTTGGAGTAAAAAAAAAATTGCCTCATCGCCTAGGCGTTTTTTTGCAGGTCCCTTCCTATGTGTTCCGAAAGTCATGATTTTCGAAGGATCGCCACGGCCACAAAAATGGAGCGATCCGGATGATTCTTGGCTGGTTCTCAAGTGCTCGACGAGTTCGTCAAAAAGTTATTCGTGAAATTTTCTGTCCAACGATCGACGATCGAGATACAGCTTCACGAAAAGTCGATTTTTCAAAGTTTCGCGATACCCATCGAAATTGGCCATATTGAATTCCGGTGAATTTCAATCGTTTCTAAAGCTCTAAGGGCCTATATCAATCGCAAATTTCCCGTACAACAAGAAAATCACTATTTCGTTTTAGAATTTTCAAATTTTATCGTCCTTAAGTGACTAAATCGTTATTTCTGTTCTTTTTTGCGTTTTTCTCCTAAGAATTTTTGAAATATCGGCCAAAATAACGTCACAATCTTCATCAGTGACAAATTCTCCATTCCGCAACAACCCTGTAAAGTCTTTTCGGGCGAAAACAAATTTGACCCTCCACAGGTGTCGATAGTCGACATTCGTAATTTACTTTCGAGACTTTGGTTGTTGGGAAAGGGGAGTGGAGGCAAGCTAGTATCGAACTGCATGTAGAATGCATAAATATTAAATTTGTTATCAAAACGATGTCAAAAGTAACCATTACGTTTTGGATTTTCGATACAAATTGCATTTTGATTCCTTGCCCAAGAAATCACTTTTTGAAAAATATATAAAAAAATAGTGTCTAGATACACTGGGGCTTGACTCTTTTACTCATTTGATAGCCAAAAAACAGATTGCTCTAGTGGAACAAAAAAAGTTGGAATTTAAGATATTAAAAAAAAGTTATCTACAAAAAACTTGCAAAACGTGTTGAAAGTAACCCGGTTTGACGGTATGCAGTGGTATGGCAGTGCTGGAGAAAAGCGATCTGTAGCATCGGTGCGCGAAGGGTTCGTAGCGATGGTGTTCGCGTGGGGCGTGCAAGCTTGTGGGACGGAGGGAGCGCCGGCGTTTTCGCGAGGGGCAAGGCGAGGGGAGAGGTAAGCGTTGCGCGGGAGCGAGAGAGAGAGGAATATCGGGGCGGTGGTGCCGCTATGGCCTGGGGAAGCGCGCTCGTCGGCATCTATCGACCCGCACACACAACCACCAACCCCCGGTTCTGCCAGCGCTATCTGAGCCCACCGCCCTGGAAGGTTACGCTCCGAACTCTATCTCTCTCTCTCTCTCTCTCTCTCTCTCTCTCTTCCTCTGGCTCTCTCACACACACACACTTTCTCTCTCGCTCTTTCTCTCTCTTTCTGTCTCTCTGTCAGTCTGTCTGTCTGTTTGCCTCTCTCTTTCTCTCTCTCGTTCACTATGTTCGTATTTCTTTCGTTTACTATCTATTTACGATTATTATGCACGCGTGATAATCGCGACTATATATTTGCGACAGAAATCAAGAGTTTTTGAAAGTGAAAATGAAGCACAAAAAATCCCTAGGCGTAAGAGACAAGAATTATCCTCGAAATTTTCCTCACCATGAAGTTTTTTTTTCTTTTTGGAGATGAATCCCGAAGAATTCGAGCAGGATTGAAAGAACGTAAGCTTGCCTAGGGTTTTCCCGTCGCGACAGGATAAATAGTTCCTACAATTAATATTAACAACGAAAAGAAACAAAAACATTGAAATTTTTCCACTAAAATAACCCAACGAAAATATGTAAAAATGATTTAATTCCTTTTTTCCATTTCTTACTAAAATACAAAAATTTCTGAGAAAAACAAAAATCCCTAGACCCCCTTAACAAGAAACTGTTTAAAGAGCCAATATCCCTAGAGAATCTATTTCAATCAAATGGAGAAAAAAAAAATCCATAGACACGTATTTTGTCTCCACATACACACGAAATATTCTCGAGCAAAAGCGTACATTGTCCTGAATCAAAGATCAAAAAAAAGAAACAGAAGAACGTCCCTTCGTCGAGAAAAATAAAAATCACCGAAGAAAAAGTTCCAACGACGTATAATATCTTCTTATCTCCGATGAGAAAAAAAAGTACACACAAACACACACACACGCACACACACAAACACCCATACGTGTACATCGACGCACGATAATAATAACAGTCATGAATTTATATAGTGTATTAGATATTATTTTTACTCGATGCTCGTGGAGCTTTCGCAGCATTGGCATTATCTATAATGCTATATAGGTCTTTCTCTCGATAAGAATCTATTATAGTCTCGTGTCTATTAACCCTCCTAGCGTTCACGCTCGTGTTGCGATGCTCACTTGGCTGTTCTTTTTCTCTCGGTCTTTTTTCTTTTTTTTTTTTTTCCACAATATATTATCGCCTTAAACGCGGGTTTATAATGAATCTCTTCGGGAATCACAGTTTGCTGTGGTTGCGAAATTTGTCCGATGAGCCAGGTATATATAGAGCCGAGACGCTTATTAATGCAATGAGGGGGAAAAAAAGCTTCTTCGTGAAATTACGTACGTATATATACGTAACCGGGATATTCATCACGCGGGCTGCTGTGTGCTTTTCTCGATGTGTGCGAAAAAGCACAGTTTGGGTTGAAAGACACAGTCACCACCGTCTGAGACTACTTAAAATTAACCTTAACACCACGTATGCGCTTTTTCGGTTGTACTTTGAGGTGCGGGTGTAGAGAGAAAGAGAGAAATCCAAAGACCTCATTTCCGACCTTATCTTCGTGATGGTCTTCATTTTCCCTGGAAACCCTCGCGGTGTACGCCTTTTTTTCAAGCCTTTGGTCACTGTACCACTTTGCGGTACGTACGATTGAGGTCGGAGCAATGAAAACCTCATGTCATTGAGTTTTGTTGATGAATTATAAATTGTTGAGAGATTTAGTTTGCAGAGCAATTGGACGAGATAATGGAAGAATTTTTGGGACTTTGACCTCGAATGTCCTTAAGGTCGCTTGAGGAAGTAGATAGGAATTCAGTAAAACAAGAAGGTTCGATATTTGGAGTTTTATGAACTGTACGAGGTTCAATTTTTGTAATTATCGACCTCACCGCATCTCATTATGTAAGGTCAGACCTCGGAGAAGTATCAAACAAATCTCAAACTTTCAATTTTGTTCCACACTTTTAACAAAGTTTGACGGTATTTTGCAAACTTGACCTTAATATATTGACCTCCAGTGTTATTCAGGTCAAACATCAAACAAGACAATCTATTTTAGAGCATTCAATTTTCCCCGGGTCATTTACATCCACAATCAAAGAGAAAACTTCCAAATTACAATTTCATGTATTCGACCTGATTCGAGGTCAGTGAGGTCAACTATCACTAAACAGCACATAATCTTAGAAGCTTTCGATCTCACTCTAGCGCTCTACGAACTTAATAAAAAAAAAAGAAACAAACCTGAGTTCATCGTTCATTCGACCTGACTCAACTTTTCCTTCCCGAGGTCGCAAGTTACCGATGCCGGAATGAAACGAAAGAAGAAGAAAAAAATAGTCGCGAATGCGCGTGAAGAAGAGGTACCGGGAGGTTGCCGAGAGGTTGGATGAAGGGAGCGAGAGGGGGCGTGGAGGTCGGAGTGGAAGGGGCGATGAAAACGTAAAGGACACGCAACGCGACGATGAAGGACACGAGAGAGGGCAGCGAACGGCGTTGGTTACCTATATACATTACTTTATATATTGTAGTAATACTATAACGTTTGCTCGAGGCGTGTGTCATTCACCGAATATCGGGAAAAGACGCGAGGCTCTCGAGTTTGTTCAGGTCGAGGACAGGGCGCGGGAGGGACCGATAAAGGGTGCGCGTTGGGGAATGGGCTGTGGCGACGATGGAGAAGGGGTGGGGGGCAGCGAGGACGACGGCGTCGCGAGTGTGTATTGGCTATCCCCCCACCCTACCTCTCACCTACTCGCGCTCTCTCTCTCTCTCTCTCTCCCCCTCTCGCACTCACTGACTCGCTCGCGCGACCTCTACGGCGCCACTGTGTACCACTCGAACCTCAGATCCAGAAGCTACGAGCCTGCAAGCTCTCTCGACGGCTATACGACGTCGTTTCTCACAGTTGCATCGATGCATACACGTATTCAGCCGGGGTGATGCCTACTGCTCGGGTCTTGCCTCTTGTTCACTCGACGCTTCTAACGCAAAGCGCTCTCGGCGAACGGGGTTCTCTCTCTCTCTCTCTCTCTCTCTCTTTCTCTCGTCGTTCGAATGGCGAACGAGGCGTAAACGGGGCTGATGCGCTCTCGCGCGTTTCTCCGCATATTACTCATGTAGAATATGCCGGGACCGTACACACAAGCGGAGCTTTGTAGCTCGCTTCGAAGGACGATACAGTCATTGGCACATTCTCGAATTATATACAATGCCGTCCGCGGTCTATTCGCGTAGCAAAAGTCATTATCGCTTCGTGGATAATAGAAATACGAGGGAAATTTCATTCCTATTAAAAATTAAACAATTACTTACATTTTTTTATTTTTATTTAAATCGTTCGTTCTCGTTCGTTGATCGTATCGATGAGCTATTGTTGAAATGGTACGATGCAATTTTTTTGTTTAATTATTGGCTTATAGATTTGTATAGTTTTGGATTTTAAGAAAAAATATTGATCGAAACAGAGAGAGAGAGAGAGAGAGAGAGAGAGAGAGAGAGAGAGAGAGAGAGGGGGGGGGGGATAAAGAGAGTGAGTGAGGACGTGTGTTGATAATTCGATTTATTTTTATTTCACTGTCTAAGGGTGCCAATAACTGTGCGATCTTGGAGCTACGTGGTACATACATGTTTTTACGGTTGAGAGAGCTCATCCAGCAGCCGAGGCTACGGGGTTCTCGTAACCGAGAAGAAAAAAAAAATCTACCGTCGTGTTACCCTTGGACATCGGTAACTCAGGCGAAGGAGGTCAGACTCTGCATTAAAAAAAGAAAAGAGAAAAAAAAAGAAAATACAAACGGCCAATCGTAAGAAACATTTCAAATTTATCATTTTCACGGATTATTATACCAAATTTTATCGTGTATCTGTTTACACTCGGATTCGATTACGATAGATCGAATATCGATCGATTAGTACAAATTTTGATTTACGAAAAAATCGATTTATAACAATTTTATTTTTATCGAAACAAAACAAAATTGCTAATGGCCCTCGGAAAAATTTTCTCTGCGAACGAACAACATTCAGATAGCTACTTCCTCAAATATATATATATTTTTTTAATAATATGTCTCATAAAGGTTATATATAATTAGTTAATTCAACAAAGTTATACTTTCAATGATTATTTTTTGTCTAGCCGGATTGGACGACGTTTCTTCGTTGCTTTTTTACCCTTTCTTATCAGCGTGTTCCTCGACTTGAGAGAAATACGAAGTACGAGAAAGAGCGAGAGGGAGGGAGGGGGGGGGGGGATCAGATCGCACCGAATTCTCGCAAAGAGACGAGCTAGGGCGCGGCAAATTCTTTTTCAGGCTCTATTTTATTTCACGTCCCTAGAGAGAGAGCGAGAGAGTCAGAAAGAAAGAGCGAAGGGGGGGGGGGGGCGATAGAGTGAGAGAGTCCGCACGCACTA
The DNA here is from genome assembly GCA_946811545.1 of Netelia fuscicornis. Classification (NCBI taxonomy): domain Eukaryota; kingdom Metazoa; phylum Arthropoda; class Insecta; order Hymenoptera; family Ichneumonidae; genus Netelia; species Netelia fuscicornis. The sequence goes on from OX328016.1 coordinate 32,026,740, forward strand.
CGCGCACGCGCACACACAAACACACACGTAGAAAGAGACGCGCGCGCGCGCATCTGCACGCACGCGGCCGCGCGAGTGCGTTATATTCGACCCATGGCGCCCGTGCACCCACACCCGATTCCATTCACTCTCTTATCGGCCAGGCCGAGGCATTGCGTCCGAGTCTGCCCCCCCTCCCCCCTCTTCCAGTTCTCCCTTCCTCACTCTCGTTTCTTCACTCCCTTTCGCTATTTCCCAGCTCTATATATTTACAAATCCCTCCCTCCCTCTCTCTCTCTCTTCACTCGCTGCCTTCGAGAACCTTGTCTATTTCTACTTTTATACTACGCGAATCTCCTATTAATAAATATATAATTTATTAATATATAAATATATTTTATATATTATATATATAAATTATTAATATATCTTATATTATTATTATTATTATTATTATATTATATCATAATTAATTAGAATAACTTTATTATTATTACATAGATATTACAATATTTATTTATTATTTAATATATAAAAATATAAATATATTTAATGATATTAAATAATGTATATATTATAATATTATATTGTTATATTATTAATAATATAATATATAAAATATTATATTATATTATATATTATTACCTATATTAAAATTATTATTATATTATTATATTTTTTATTTTCTCCTATTATACATTATACATTTATATTTATATATATGAAGAGAAGAGTCGGTGCCTTTCTAGTTCTTTTTTATTTTGATATTTATATCGTAATAAAACGAAAACAATTTTCGATCAGCCGCTAAGAAAGTCTTGTAAAATTTTCCTTCTATCTTCGTCGAGCACCATGAAAAATTTCATATCTCGTTGAAATTCTATATTTATTTTTTTCCCCAATCGAGATTCCGTTAGATATTTTCGGAAGATTAAATCACCCATCGAAACTAGGAGGATTCCTCGGAGGTGAAGACAAAAAAAAGCGTATGTTGTGGTTTCTTTTGTTCGCGATACAATTATCGACGCAACGACAGAGATAAAAGCACGTCCGTTTAAATCTAAAATTTACAACCGCCTTTAGTTCTCTGTGAGTTTATGTTGGTAATTACAATCATACATGTATACATCTATTTATAAAGTATTTACACACACGCACACACACGCACGCACACACACACACACGCACGCACGCACACGCACACGCACGCACACACACGCACACGCACGCACACACACATATGTAAACGTGTAAAAGCAACGTGCATGTATTTTGTCTCGGTGGAACGTTTACATGCGCGTGGGCGATGTGGGTGCTTGCTTGGCAGTGTAACGAGGAATACGCTCACTTCCGGTCTTCTCGTTTTTCTTCTCCTTCTTCTTCTTCTTCTTCTTCTTCTTCTTCTTCTCCTTCTCCTCCTCCTCGTTTTTCTCTTCCGTTCGACACACACACACACACACACACACACATACATACAGACAAGAATGTTATCCATTCGCGATTGCGACTATGGGTCATACTCTCATTTGCATGATACCAGGTCGTACGACGGAAATAACGGAAAAAAAAGAAAAAGTTTTTTTGTTCGTTTTTTATTCTTTCTTTCTTCTTCATCGTGCATAGAAAAGAAAACGGATGAAACGGCACAAAGGATCGAAACGTGTGCGATACCGTTTTTTCTTTTTTCCTTCTTTCCTTCTTCGTTCTTTCTTTCATTGTTCGTTTCGAGTACGGCACGTGTGTAATATCGGTAATTTTCGATTCGTGTGTGTCGATAGGGAAAATATTTTGTTCTTTGTTCGTGGATAAAGAATCGAGAAAGAAAACGTGATAATAATGAACTCACTCGCTTTTTTTTTCATACAACAGGTTGAGTTGTTGTTTGTTTTTTTTTGTCTTTTTTTTGTTGTTTGTTTTTTCATTAACATCGCTATCTAGGAAATTAATAACGCGTTTATTTATCGAAATATTGTTATCGATCCTTTTTAGTTGGACGAATCGTTTCGATAACGGTGCTTCGTTTTTATCGCCCCGAAATAATTAACATTGTTTTTTTTTAACTTTTTTCCCATCGATTCGATATCGCGGATTTATTACTTTGCGCGTATCGTCCGTAATACGAAAAACAAAAATATCGTCATTGCACGTGGTTCAACGAGTTCCCTTCGTTCTCGAAATAATTACTCTCAATTATGAGATTCAAAATAAAAATACCATAATTCAACGAACAAACGAACGTTTTTCAAAAATTTCAATCAAACTTTCTCAATTTTTGTTTTGATGTGTTTTTCGGGAGACTCGTGCTGCAGGTACTGGTGAAAACGTTTAATTTTCCTTCCGTGAATTTACTCCCACCGTTAAAACTCACGTGGATAAACCGAAGTTATCGAAAATAAAAAAAAAAGGAATAATAAATACCTTACCTATCGTTCCTGATTGCCTTAAAATTTTCAAGTATACGCGACACGAATGTGAAACAACGATATTCACATACGTTTGTACGTATCATAGACGTTTTTTTTTTCTTTTTTTCTTTTTAGGTTTAATTTTTTTTCCTGAACAATAGTAACACGTTGTTTACACGCGAACAACGCGTTAGCAACGTCGGATCCCTGAAGTACTTTATCGTTCGATATCGCTTCTGTACTTCACTGCTGCTGCTGCTACTGCGGTAAATTCGCTGAAAAATGTACACAGAGAGAGAGAGAGAGAGAGAGAGAGAGAGAGAGAGAGAGAGAGAGAGAGCGAGAAAGTGAGATATCGAACGAGAGGGGGCGGGGGGGGGGGGGGGGTAGGAGCGAGAGAGATATTCGAGCACGTTCTCTCGCACCTCTCGTACAACCGTCTACTGCCTCGGCTCACGGTTGCTATACCTTGTAAAGGATTGCAGAATGCTAATTGCCGTTTTTACGACGACCTCGTTGGTAGGATTTAGTATTCCCCTACGGTCTAGAGCACGAGTGGGCAACCAGGGAAAAGCGAGAGAGAGAGAGGAAGGGAGAGTGAGAAAGAGTTAGAGAGAGGCAGAGTGAGAGAGCAATAGAGAGAAAGAGAGAGGGGGGAGGAAGAGAGAAGGAAGGGGGTGGAATGGGGGGTTGGGCGACTCGAATACTCGGGGGAACGAATTTTTTGATCACGAGAAAATTTATCGTATCGGCGATCGTACACCGGTGCCCGGTCCCGTAAACACCATGGACCAATTGTCCAAACGGAGAGAAAATGAAAAAAAAAAAAGAAAATTCTCCGAAGCTCGACCGATTTTTATTTCCAGTCACGTGACCGAGTTACTTTTTCAATGTGATACGAATTGTTGTTTTTTTTTTTTTTTGAGGCTCGAGAAGACGACGAGCAACGAACGTTGGTTCCATTTTTATTTTCTTCCAAAAGTTTTTTTTTTATATCGTTGAGTTTTTGAAACGAAAGATGAGAAAATTTAAACCCGATTTTTTTCGCGATCAAATATTTATCGATTTATCGATATTTAACGATCGATGAAACATTCGAGCAAGGATTTGATGAATTTTTAATTAGTGAAATTATTAATGAACCAGTTTACATTATAGAAAATAAATTCGAATATTCTCTTCGATACAAAATTGTTCATTTATCGATATTTAATTCCGGAGAAAAATTAAATAATTTAATGAACATTTCGTTGATTATTATCGAGATCTCGTTTTACATTGTAAGAAAGTAAATCGAATAGCCTTGTGAATAAAATATAAAAATTTTATCGATATTTATTATAACTTTGAATGAAAATCGTTTAATTTATCGAATATTGAATTATCGATCCACGATTTCAATTTTGACAATAAAAGTGAGGAGAAGAAAATTTCATTTATCGTTCCAAAATTAATTCTCTCGTACAACCTTCTTCGTGGGTTCAAAAATCTCTCGACATTCGTCGTTCTCATTTCTTTCTTTCGAAAGCTCGATGTTTTCTTTTTTTCTCGGGCGTCTCTGACTTTCCCGTGAATCATCTTTTCCGACCTGACAGAGCTAAAGAGAGAGAGAGAGAGGGAGAAGAAAATGAAACGAGGGAGAGAGAGAGAAAGAGCGAAAAGACAGAGAGTGGAGGGGAGGAGGGAAGAATGACCCGATCACAAGAGCAAATTCCACTCAGACGGTGCGTTCGCCATCGTCGCGTCTCGTTAACATTAAAAAAAATATAAAAAAACGCGAACCGGAAATAATCAAAGACGTACGAGGGAAGTTGCTACTGTCTCTCTCTCTCTCTCTCCATCTCTCTTTTTTTCTCTCTCTCTTCCCTTAGAAGGCAGCGAACGGATCCTTAGCAGACGCCTCCTCTCCCTTTTTGAGCCAGAGGCACCCACGTCTGCGAATATTATCGTCGATGAAAAATTTTACACCGTTAAAATCCAAAAATTTAACAAAATTTTTTTGTTCTTTTTTAAGTGCACAATTTTTTAACACATTTCTTTACCCAAAATCGTAAAGGAAGAAGCCTAAACTTCAGGTGAATTTTTAGAAAATTTTCTACAATTTTTTTTTCCAAAGATATTTCGATTTTTGAGAAAAAATAGATAATTTGAAAATTGCTCCGGAGAATGAAAACGATGAGGTTTATAGCAAAACCTCAAGACGGTAAAACGTTGTATTACGTCTTGTTGAGTTCACGAGAATTTTTTCCGATTCTTTTCGAAATTTATTTTCTATCTATTTCCGGTTAACGCTCGATTGATCTAAATATCATGAAAATAATATAATTATATTATATTATTATATTATATATATGGAAAGAGAGAGAGAGAGAGAGTGAGAGAGTAGTTGCTTCCCTCTTTCTCATCCACGCGTATATGTCCTTCCGACACGGCGCCTCCTTTATTTTTAAACCCGGTCTGGCAAATGCACGTGCTGCTTGGATAGCGACGTGGCTCTCTCTCGCGCGAGAGCAGCCAGAGAAGACGCGTTTATCGGGCGTCTCTTCGGCGCGCGCCCGATGGCCTCGCGCGAAAGAGACTTTCGCCCCTCTCGCGAGAGTTCGTTGTCGCGATCTTCGAATTCCCGATTATCGCGAAGGCGGACGCGCGATGGCTCTCGACGATTCAAAAATGTACGATAAAAACAAAAAAAAAAGAATAAATAAACAAAAAACATTCGTCTTTATTCAGAATTTTAATTATTATTATTATTATTATTATTATTATTGAATCGTTAAAGATCGCAAAATGAAAGAGACATTATTTGTATTCGATGAATTTCAATTTAATTTTCAATAATTAGGAAAGTAATACATTAATTTTGATTTCCATTGAATTTCGGATAACGATTGTTCGTCAGTCGTGTCCTTGGTCGAACGTAAATCTCACGAAACGAAGTGAAAGTGTCAAAAAAAGAAAAGAACAATTATTTGTCATTACCAATAAACTTAATTGCTCGAATTTTAATTCCTCAAAATTAAGTCATTTTGTTTTATTTACATTATCGATATGTTATTTCACGATTGGACAGAATATTTTGCCATACTTTTTCGTTAAATTCGACGCCCGAGCTCCGGCTGAAATTTTCCAGATTATCTTTCAACGAATGGCGCGTTTCTACATCCATTCGTACACCCCCCCCCCCCCCCCCCCCCCAATATCTTTCCATCGACTCTCTATCTCGGTATAAACGAATGAATAATTCTCGTTTCCTCGATAATTTCCGTTCTTGCTCCGGCAATGGGTGGGTTAATAATATAAAGTGGCTTCGGGTTGAAGAACGACCGTGATCGACTATATACATATATATGTTCGAAAGAACTATCCGATATCGCGAAATTACGTCGCTAATTCCCGCTAAATTTATTCAACCCCCCCCCCATGTTTTCATCACGTTCAATTTATTTCTCACTATTGTCATGAAATTCCTTCAAATTAATTACCCGGCATTAATTACAAAATTTTATACGTTTTTGGCAAATTTATATTTATCCCGAAAACGAGGCAAAAAATAATTTTTTTTGTTCTTTCAAATCTCATTTTTATCGCGCTTATCGAGATATTTATTATTTTTCTTTTATTCGTTTGCTCTGTTTCTACTTTTTTTCTAATTTATTTTGAATTGTTCATCGGTATTTTCGTCGATTTATTGTTTGGAGGATTTTGGTACGAAAACTCTCCTCTCGACGAGGAGCTTTCTCGCGAGCGCGAGGGGCGGCGACGTTAAAGATGGCGCGCCGCAGGGCATCGCAACGTCAAAAACCGCATATATATATATATATATATATATATATATAGGACATATATAATATTTCTAATATAATATTATAGGATATTATATCATAATATAATAGATATAATAATAATATTATATTATTATTGTTATTGTTATTATATTATATACTATATTATTATACTATATAATATAATATTATAATATTTTATTATATACAATATAGTGTAATATTATATTATAATATAATAGATATAATAATAATAATATATTATTATTGTTATTATTATAATATTATATTATATATTATTATTATATTATACCTATCATATAATATTATAATATTATATTATATAATATTATTCTATTAGATATTATTATAATATATTATATTATATCATATAATATTATATTATATATTATTATTATTCTATTATATTATATAATATTATAATATTATATATTATTATATTATATTATATTATATAATATTCTATTATATATTATTATTATTCTATTATATTATATAATATAATAATATTATATATTATTATATTATACTATGTTATATTATATATATTTCTGTATGTATGTATGTGAATATGCATGCCGTTTTCTACGTGTATATGTATATATATTCGTTCGTATAGCACAGTTACGGTAAAGTCGAAAGATTTGCGCGTGACGAGACGCGCTCTCGGCTGTTTGTGCGGCTGTGGAGAGAAGTAAAGGCACCGAGCCAGCAGAGGCGTCGGCGCCGGTCAGAGCACACAATTTTCATTCATGATTTTCGAGAGTCGATCGCAGCGCTCCGCCCTTATGGCGCACGAAGAACGGCGACGCCGCGAAACACACCGAGAGCTTCTCGCTATCGCTGTTGCGCGCTGCTTCTATATAAGACTGTCAGATCCCTCGCGGTCTCAACGACGACGACGCCTCTTATCTTTCGCGAGCCCGCGAACGACTTGATTCTTTTTTTACAAATTTTAAAAATAAAACAAATTTCGTCTTTGCTATAATTTAACAAAAAAAAAGAAATTACGATTTTCGTCCGGAAAATGAAAAAAACTTTGTAAAGTTTCGTTCGAACAATTTCTTTTAGGATTTTGACTCGTTTGCAACATTTTTTATATTGTTCTACTAGGAATGAAAATAAGCATATTTTTACGTTGGAGAATTTTTGGAAAAAAATTCTGATCAATATTTTGATTTTTGAACAAAAAATATTTATTTTTATTTTTTTATATTAGTTTAAAAAAAAAAGATACATACGGTAGTTTTTTCGCACGTTAGTTAACATTTATGTTCCGTCTTACTGCAAGAAACTTCAATATTTCATGCTAAACGAGGGTTTTGTTTTTGAGATGATCTTCTTTTTTCTTCATACGATCGACGAAAAGTTGAAAATGATTGCGAATTTTTTGCGCCGGTGCTGCTCGATATTTCGTGGCGCCTGGACGGCTACGTTATGTTTTTCGGAAACACGTGGAGCGTCGACGCCTTGCGCCAGCGGCGTATGACCAGAGGCAACGCGCGCTGGCTGGCGAGGATGCTTGGGTGTGAGAGACGATACCATTTCCCTCCTGGCACCGAACGTCGAAATCGACTGGTCTGCGAAAGAAAAAGCACTCGCGACGTCGAGAATGAAGTTTTTTTTTTTCGTTCGTCTCCACGCTCCTTTTTTCACTCTTAATTTTCTCTTCTTGGCAAGGGAACGTTTTAATGGAAATATGAATTAACATTTTTTTTTTTTATAAAGCACTCGACATATTCTCGATAGACGAGAAAATTATTTTTGATAAAAATTGTTACGTGTGAACGCGATGGGATTGATTGAAATGAGACCAATTCGAGAATCTGTAGAAATATCAGGCTGCAACTTGGCACGCGAGTTGAACAGTCAGTTTTCTCAGCTAATTACATTTTTTGTAAATGAACGTTGTCATTAACATATTATAAAATTCTCGAATTTTGTTAACACGTATTGCAACTTAGCCAAGTTTTCAAAAAAGAAATTGAAGTATTTGAAAAAATTTTGTTGTCCTTTTATTATTAAAATGATAATTAATCGTAGTAGATTTTAATTTGTTTGTAAGAAAAAGCTTTGATATTGGAAACAACAGCTGACTAATTCAGTGTCTTCTTCTGTCGATTGCAGGTACTGGCGAATCGGGAAAATCCACCTTTATTAAACAGATGAGAATTATCCACGGTTCTGGATACTCCGACGATGACAAAAGAGGCTTCATAAAGCTCGTTTATCAAAATATATTCATGGCGATGCAGTCAATGATCCGAGCCATGGACTTTCTCAAAATTGAATACGGCGAATCTTCGAATGTCGTGAGTATTTAATAAAAGCATCGAGGCATCTGAACACAAATTGATTGTTGTCATGGCGCTGTTTAATTTTTCTCGTAGCACAATATCGATGTTTAAGTATTGTCTCACATATTTAATTTGTAATTGCAGGAAAAAGCGGAACTGGTGAGAAGTATAGACTTTGAAACAGTAACGACGTTCGAAAGTCCATACGTTGATGCCATTAAGGATTTGTGGGCAGATACTGGTATTCAAGAGTGTTACGACCGTCGACGAGAATACCAACTTACGGATTCTGCCAAATAGTAAGAATTGCTAAGGTCTTTATCGTTAGGTTTATACGTCGACGAGAATACCATTAAAAATTCCACGGGTCTTGAACGTGAGATCACGAAGAGTATTCTTCATTGCCAAAAATATCTTACGGTACGATGGAGATTCACCTGAGAATCTTTGGACTCGAAGGGAGAGAGCCAAGAAAGAAGAAAAGGCGCTGGAATAAAGGATTTTAGTTGATTTTTCAATTTCTATGATTCTCGTAAACTCTTCCAAACTTCGGTTAAGAAATATCTCAAGATTGAAACGATTCGTTGGATATAAAATTTTGGAAGAATTTGTTTTGACGCACGGTCAAGTATTGGGTATATGATAAATATAAAACGGATGAAATGCGAAGATAGAAGAAAACGTACTTTCATTTTATAGAGGAATTATTTTATTAAATTTGTGAAAATGATTTCTTTGAAATATTCGACGATACTAAGAGCCGATTGTTACAGCTACCTAATGGAAATCGACCGAGTCGCGGCGCCGAATTACCTACCTACAGAACAGGACATTCTTCGTGTGAGAGTGCCCACAACGGGTATTATTGAATATCCGTTTGATTTGGAAGAAATCCGATTTAGGTATGTCGTAAAGCTGTCACGGAAGAGAAAGAAAAAGATGTCGCAATACGAGGCGAGCGAGAATGCAACGAAAACTGCCTGATTGCCTGCCTGTGCATCGCATCGGGATCAAGGATCTCCTTGTTTTTTCATGTTCTATTTGTCATTATCTCTCTGTCTCTCTCACACACACTTCTGATGCATCCTGTGACTAATATCTCAAAACTATTCTTCTCTTGTTACAGTGTGCCGGCATGTTTGTGTTTCTTTCGTTTCCGCTTTCTTCGTAATCGGATCCGTTGATTCGCCACGAGTGTGTTTCTCTTTTTCGTCACGTTCGTTGCAATCTTAGACTCTCCGGTGAAAAGAGCAATTACCTCGTTCCTCGTTGCTCCAAATTCGTTTCGACGCTCTCTCGTCATTTGCTGACCGAGATACAACGATGATTCTTATCCACGGATCCGATTACACGTTTGTCATCTTTGCAGATTGACGAAATTCTGGACCACGCATGACTTTTCTTCGCGAAGAGAAATTTGTAATATATTTATAAGTACATCTTCCTTTCTTTCAGCTTCGTTTCTTGAATCGTTCCTCCTTCGGCGATTATGGTGTTGGAAACGTTGCCTTCAAACATTAGTAATGGTTGAAAAGTTGGAGAAAATAATGTTAAACAAAAATTATTGTCAATTTTTCAGAAAACTTTTCAGTTACAATGAAATAGTAATCACTTTGGCTAAAACACAAGATTGTACTCGAAACATTGGTTATCCAATAACGTTGAAACTTCGTTGGAAGTGAAACTAACGATTATTTCTAAAAGACCCTCAAAAATTCATTTCTCTTGATTTTGAGGGAATTTATGTTTACGACTTTTTATGAGAAGATTAATTAACACTAGATTTACCAGCTATTTGCATATACCTGTTTCTATCTAAATATATTTGTTACAAATATATATAAAGTTTTATTGAATTCATTAAATATATTTTCTACTTACAGCTACAGAAGTCATAACGTCATTTCAGAAAACAAATGTTACATGTAGTAGGAATTTTTAATTAAAAATTGCATGACCAGTCAAAATGACTGGTCTGGTAAATCTAGTGTTAAAAATACAAAATACGCGCTATTCATTTTTGTGTTTTGGGACAAAGTGGCGACGAATCGTTATAGTATACTGGTGACAAAACATTTTTAAAACTGCATGGCATGGCACTAAGAAAGATTGTCCCTTGGTCTCTTTGTTTACAGTTATCTTAGTGACTTAGCACGTATCGAAGCGGCTGATTATCTGCCTACTGAGCAAGACATTCTTCGTGCTCGAGCTCCTACAACTGGCATTATAGAATATCCATTCGATCTGGATTCCATCATATTTAGGTATCAAATCGGGAAAGATGATAATTTAAATATCAAGAAAAAAGAATTTATTCAGTGAAACAAATTGTAGAAAGTTGTACTTATCATGTCGTTGATTCGAACGTTCTTTTAAATAAACAACAAGTATTTTTTTATGCTCAGCACAACCCTGAACTAGTTAAATACCGATGTACTCGTCGGTAACAAATCCTGTAGAGAAGCTAGGAAAAATCGGTTGAAGCTGATTTTGATTCATCATCGAGTTTCGATACGTCGTTGTCAGATTCGTTAAAGCAAAGATCACCTTTTTGTTGCTTTGAGAACTTTTGCCTGCATGATTTTTGCTTAAGAGGGAATAAGGGAATTAATGCTAATGTGTCTGTCTGCTTATGTGTGCCTTTTATTTTTCGTTATTCTTACTTCATGCTTGGCGAGTTTGATCTGCTTGTATCAACGCAACTTGTATATATATATATATTGTTGTGAATTTCTAAATGCCAGGATTTTCTTCAGTTGATACCGTGTGCAGACGACGTATTCTATTTATTTACAGGATGGTAGACGTCGGCGGACAGAGATCCGAAAGAAGAAAGTGGATCCACTGCTTCGAGAACGTTACGTCTATAATATTTTTAGTAGCGCTAAGTGAATATGATCAAATTCTGTTCGAGTCGGAAAATGAGGTGAGCATAAGTTCTGTTAACGCGTTAAAAAATCAAAAATGAAAAGAAAAAACAAACTACGTTATTCGTCCTTTTTTATTCGGTCGCTAAATATTACTGATTGTTTCTGTTTCTTCTTTCAGAACCGAATGGAGGAGAGTAAGGCGCTATTTAAAACGATCATAACATATCCCTGGTTTCAACACTCCTCCGTTATTCTGTTCCTAAATAAGAAAGATCTGCTGGAGGAGAAGATCATGCACTCCCATCTCGTCGACTACTTTCCAGAATACGACGGTAAGCCAACTTGACACGTTGCAAGGAAGATAAAGCAGACCATTGAAGAAAACAAATAATCTAAGAAAATCACGACAAAGAAAACGATAAATTATCGATATCTTTGACAAATTATCTCTGACACGACGGAGACTTGACAACGATATAGAACGAGATATTTTCGATAATAATCGCAGCAATAACGATCAGTTGGACGGATTTTTTGTTCATAATTTGCATTTTGATTTGTGAAGTCTTCTCAGTCATGTTAGAAAATTGTTACCGGTGTAATGTGAAAATTGACGTAGCTGTGAAAGAAAAACGTTGACGTTCCTCAAACCGATAAGATTTGTGGTATAGGCCCGAAACTGGACGATAAACCGGCTCGAGAATTCATCTTAAAGGTGTACCTCAGCGCGAATCCTGACCCTGACCGCATGTGCTACTCGCACTTCACTGCCGCGACAGGTCTGAACGTAAAAATTCAGCAAAAACAGTAGTCCGCTAGAAAAACAAAGGAACAATAGTCTTATCGCTCACGTTGAATTGTGTCGTAAAATCCAAAAAGCTGTATATTTACCGAGAAATTCTCGAAGCAAAAATCCGTCCGGTAATCGCTTCAATCCCGTTTGATTCCCCGACTAATTCCTCGAATCATCCGTAAATTCCTTAAAAAAAAAACCTCAAACAAGGTTCCAAAAATCTCTGCACAGAGTCCTCGAATTTCCTGTAAATAAAAATTCCTCCACGAAGAACGTAAAATCATTCGACGACGAAAGAGAAAAACAACAAAAACGTGAAATTTCGACGATTTCTCTCACGATGGAAAGTCGTATATATTTTTCATCTCTTGATTCTCACACCCGTGAAGGCTTCTCTTAACCTTAAACTCTTGAGAGGCTTTATTGACTAGCGACGAGGCTAATTCAATAAACTGTCCTTCGAAAGCATATTGAGTTATCTTTGAATTATTAGATTAACTCGAATTATGACGCTGTTCCAGTAACACTTACCGATGACTCACTCGCTGCAATCCTTTATACGTAACGTCGAGAGAGTCGTCTCGCACCATCGAGAGAGCTACGAGTAACATATTTTCTTCTAGACGAACGGTCACTACGATGATTTCAGCAAAGTGAAACAGAAAAGAAACGAAAAAGAAAAGAAAAACATAAATATTGAAAACAAAAAAAAGAAAAAGATAATCAATCGTAGAAGTAATTCTTGTATGGACTGTAAGCTTTAGATTTATCCCTCGCTCCTACTTTTGGTATGCTTGTATGTATAATTGTCGTTGCAGGGCCACAAAAAGAGGCCATATCAGCTAGAGAATTCATACTGAGGACGTTTGTCGACTTGAATCCGGATAGCGAGAAAATTATTTATTCTCACTTCACGTGCGCCACAGGTAGGCTCCACTTCCCTCGGAAGTAGACAAAACCAGCACAACCCAGTATTAAAAAAAACACACCTCGCATCTCGCATGATTGTACATTTTGCTTTCTCAATCCTTGAATCCCCAATCGTGCTTTTTGTTTCGTAACTAAAATACTCGTTCGTTGTTACTTTTGCTTTCTCGTAATCATTTGTTCGATAAGGGTGAGTTGATCTGACGAATGGTGGATGAAAATCGATCCTAAAGCACCATGAAATAATTTCACGAGGCGATGATGAAGAAGAACAATTTCCATTGTCAAGTTGATTCACGAATATTTGATCGATCTTCATTCCGACCTAATTTCTCAAAGATCTGTTTAATAATTATTGTTTATTTCTCTCTTAAAAAAAAAAAAATACCAACGTCTTGCATGCACCCACGTGGATTCGCTCATTCAGACACGGAGAACATCAAACTCGTGTTCTGCGCCGTAAAGGACACTATCATGCAGAGCGCTCTCAAGGAATTCAATCTCGCTTGAACGAAAGAATCCCAAAGTGTTTACGAAGATATTTCCCTTACGATCACGTCCGTTGCTACTGTTTCTTTCCCCCGTTTGAATTTTCATCGTTCGATTATGTATGAAAAATTCGATATCAGTTCTTCATAACAAAAAGAAAAAGAAAGAACACAAAAAAAAGAACGATTCGTCGATGTTGTTTTATTTTTTTTTGTATGCTTTATTCTACAGATGCAAATTTTTATGATCTTGGGTATTGTTTCGAGCGTTATTTCTCGCCACCGTGAAAATTTAGCATTTTGCAATTTTCACAAAAAATGAAATGAAAACAAAACAGAAGAAAAGAATAAAATTAGCTAATACGGTCGACGAAGATCATTTTACTATGCTTTGCACAAAATGTTCGTCGATGCAGCTGGATAATCGGATAACAGTGTCATTGTCGTTGCTGGATTTTGCCAAAAAGAAAACAAAGAAAAAAAATTAGAGAGTATACAAAAAAATATATATATATATATTTATACATGTAACAACAAATGTCAAATGTCTTTTATGTTTCGTTCGACGTCACGACGAATCGTCCCGATGTGCGCTATCCGTAAAATTATTGACCTAACCAATTAGTATGTTTGAAATAAATAAACATTTTAGCCTGTTGAATCTCCACAACTGTATTCGGTTGACTAATGCGAGGAGCGTGAAAATTTAGCTTCTCGCAAATCGTCGAGCTTTTTCGATCGAAAACCGTATCGAAATAATAATTATTATTATCGTTATATTGTTCTTATTATAAAGTAACGCCGTAAAAATAGTCAGTGCCCGTTATAAGAAAACAAATTGACTCTGTTCATATAAAACGATCCTTGTTCAAAAAAAAAGGTTCTTCGCTTATTAACCCACGACTATCATCTGAACTGTTTTGAAAAGTTCGATTTGTTTTTTTTTTGGCTCTTTTATTTTTTAATTCACATTTTGCCTTACGTTCGTAATTTCGAGAGCTTTTCGAGACAATTTTTTCATCGCTGCGTTCACCATATGGTGAAACATTTATTGTTCTATTGGAATGAAAAGAAAGAAAAATTAAGGGTTGCATGCCTCGAGTGTGTTTCGTTGAATGGTCGCTGATTTGCCAATCTCTCCTTCATCCCAAAATTTGCAGCGAAACCGCATGTCGTTCTTTTCACTTACGTCTCGCACTAACAATCTCTTGGAATTCCAATCTCTGGGTAAGTCTTCCCTCGCGAAGCTTCTTCATTAACGAAAAAAAAAAAAAAAACAAAATAAAATTGCACGTTGGAAACAAAACAAATAATAATAGTTGTCGTTCTATTAACGAAATAAATATTCCTAAATTAACTCGACGTTGTTTGTTTTTCCATTCGCAGATACGGAGAACATTAGATTCGTCTTCGCGGCGGTGAAGGATACGATTCTCCAATCAAATCTGAAAGAATACAATCTCGTGTAGACGAACATCGATGTGATAAACGAAGCGAAGGATGAAAATTTTGAAAAAATAAAATAAAACGAAACAAAAACCCGGGAGTGGATTCAGCTGTTTCTACAGATCTTCAGACCAGAGAGGGAGAGAAAAAGGGAGAGAGAGAGAAAGAGAGAGAGAGCGAGAGAGAAAGAGAGAGACGGGTACCCGGCTAGTTTCGCGGACTTTGTCAAGGAGATCGAGAGAGAGTGAGAGTGAGAGAGTGAGTGAGAGAGAAAGAGAGAGAAATAGGGAAGGTGAGATTGAGAGAGACAGACAGAGAGGAATAAAATATATAACTCGAGACGAAAACGAAGCCGAGAAAATCGCGAAACGCACCGGAAACAAAGTTATATGACGTACAAATGATGGAAAACAATTTACCAAGAGCCTCGTGATGCTCATTCGCGAAAAAAAAAAGTAAGAAAAAACGTCACCGTGCACACGAGTGTGGCGCAACTTTTTAGCTAGAAACATAAACAAACAAAAACAAAAAAGAAGAAGAAAAAAACATAAGTAAAGATAAATAAACGAAAACGAAAAGAAGAGAAGATACGTACCGACCGGAGTGCGCAATTTTCCAGCGACGAAAGGAATAAAGAAAATAGAAAACGAATAAGAAAAGAAAAAAAGAAACATTTAAGAAAAAAAAAAAAGAACAAACAAGGACCTAAATCTGAGCGTTATACGTTCTTTCCTAAAACTTTTCACTATCGATACCGAGAAAAAAAAGAAAAAAAAAAAGAAAACTGATTTAGTTTCGTAACAACTATTTGTTGAATTTGTTACCTTTTTATAGCTTAGCTTAGTCGAACGAGCCCGGCTGACTGCGACATCGCCTGATTTTTATAACGAATATAAGGGAGAAAAAGAAGATGGAAGAGAGCAAGCGAACGAGAGAGAAGAAAGGAAGAGGGTTGAACAAACAAAAAAACACGAAAAATTTCGAACAAAAAGAAAAGGCAAGAGAAAAAAAAATCCATGAGAGAGCGAGAAAGAGAAAGAGAGAATAAAACAGATATACGGAGAAGAAAGCTCGACCGAATCACCGAATCCATCTCGACCGGCGTAGTGATCTCAGCTGAAGAAGAATTAGAGAAAACGAGGAAAAAAAGCGGGAGAAAGAGAGAGTAATATTGAGAAAGAGAGATGAGAGTATGAGGATGACGAGGACAAAAAGCTTTTTAATCACGAGTAGTCGGTGACACAAGTGAGAGCGATTCTAGTGCCATTTACTAGTGTGGTGTTTTTATTGCAGTCCTTCGTTAGATGCAAAGCCAAAGTGTTTTTTTTTATCTGTGCCAGAAACGACTAAGTTTTTTCTGCATGTGACTCAAATTCACGATTCATCGTATAAATATTGTTACATATAATATATATAAAGGAGGAAGAACGAGAATGTGAGGTAGAGAGAGAGAGAGTGGGGGGAAAGAGAGAGAGAGAGTGAGAAAGAGAGAGAGAGAGTAAACGAAAAGTGGAAGAAGAAATTGAATAAAATGAAACATAGAAAATAGGGTCGAAAATAAAAGCAGCAGCGTCAGCGAAAACAAAGAGGAAAATAATAAACAGTAATCCGAACATCCAGCAATGAACAAACAACGCCGTGAAGATATAAACAAAAAGATGAAGAAGCAAGAACGAGAAAGAAACAAGATGAAAGAGAAGACGAAGATGAAGAAGAATAATAGGCCAAGCAATAGAACTCTAAAATCACTAGTTTTTGACAAAAATAGCACCCGATAACGACGAGTGCCATCAGATGCGGAACAGCCTCCCGATCATAACTGACCACTTTTCGACTCCTGATTTCCATTTTATTTTTTGTTATTAACAAATTAGTGAAAAAAACCACATTTTTTTCGTTTTTTGCTTATAAAACACAAAATAATGAAGGAATCTGTTTGGTCCCAATGAATGAATTGTAGGTAATTGAAATACGCATAAAATGAGCGCGGAAAGAAGCCGATTGGTCAATAATTAAGGGAGATACACTGACAGAACCGAGAAAAAAAACGCTTTTTTCAAAAATATATAACTCCGCCATTTTTAAAGTTGTAGGCCAGGCTCTGCGCGAGATAATAGGTATAGATGCGTACTTTTTGTGTGCGAAATCTGGGTGCTGTCGGATAATTAGTTTTTGCGTTATTGCAATGAACATTTAATTATGCCATATTTTGCGGAGAGGGTCGATGCTCTGGAGGTCGTCCGATTTAAGTTTAACAAGCGGCTTTTGAAACTAGAACTGTTGACCTATAAGTCGTCAATTTTAGATTTTCGTTTAATTGCGTTTAAGTAGGTGAAAATCGCGCCTAAACATGACCAAAATAAAATAGATAATAAATAAATAGATAACACTTTCGCGCGCTCGGGCGTTTTTGGTCATGTTTAGGCGCGATTTTCACCTACTTAAACGCAATTAAACGAAAATCTAAAATTGACGATTTATAGGTCAACAGTTCTAGTTTCAAATTCTTGTTAAACTTAAATCGGAAATATGGCAGAATTAGATGTTCATTGCAATAACGCAAAAACTAATTATCCGACAGCGCCCAAATTTCGCACACAAAAAGTACGTATCAATGTCTACTATCTCGCGCAGAGCCTGGCCTACAACTTTAAAAATGGCGGAGTTATACATTTTTGAAAAAAGCATTTTTTTCTCGGTTCTGTCAGTGTATCTCCCTTAATTATTGACCGATCGACTTCTTTCAGCGCTCATTTTATGCGTATTTTAATTACCTACAATTCGTCCATTGGGACCAAACAGATTCCTTCATTATTTTGTGTTTTATACGCAAAAAACGAAAAAAATGTGTTTTTTTTTCACCAATTTGTTAATAACAAAAAATAAAATGGGAATCAGGAGTCGAAAAGTGGTCAGTTATGATCGGGAGGCTGTTCCGCGTCTGATGGCACTCGCCGTTACCGGGTGCTATTTTTGTCAAAAAAAAAAGTTTATTTGCTTGGCCTATAATAAGAAGAAGAAAAAAGAGCGACGAGGATAAAGAAAACATAGCAACAAACAATAATTTTAAATGAGAAAAAAACTGATAAACTTCGCTCCGAAATCCTTAAAATTACAAAATATTAGGAAAACGGCATCTGTTTGATGTGAATTTAGGTAATTTGGGAGGAGTGTAAGGGAGAGTGAGAGAGAAAGAGAGAGACAGAGCTGATGAATGTTTGCTCTCTCGGTCCTCCTGTCGTCGTCCTCGACGTCGTCGTCCTTATCGAGAACCTCGAGGGCCAAAATGTTCACGCGCGTTTTACACGTTCTTCGAATTCGTTTCGCGCATGATCGATTGCTAGAATTTTTGTAAAACGTTTTTTTTTCCTCGTCATTTCATCATTCACGACGAGAGTGAGGGAAACAAAAACACGAGAAAGAAACGGGAAAAGAAAAAAACGGAATTGTTGCGTCGTAAATGGCGTTTGTTCTTCGTATCGCGAGAAATATTCGTTTTTTTCTTGCCTTCTTCTCGAGAACGAAGAAAAGAAACATTTCTTTTGTATCTTCATTCGGCCCTCGTCATTTTCACCGGCGACGACGCGACGTCGTCGCGTAGTAAGAGACATGAGCCTTCGATTCTGTACGCACACACGAGAGGGAGAGAGAGAGAGAGTAAGAGAGAGAGAAAGAAAGAGAGAAATTGTAAAACGAATCGAAACGCGAGAAATATATAAAACTAAGAAAAAGTGGGCGAGGAAAGATTAAATCAGAAAAAAGAAAACAAAATAATTCAAATACACAACGGGCGCATGTCTCTCGCTCCGCTTTGTATCCACCTCACAGTGTACGTATGCATGAACTGCTCACTGCCTGCGCTCGCTCATGCTGGGCCAGCGCACTGCCCAAAAAAAAAAAGAAAAAAAAGGGGAAAAAATTGAAGAAGAAAACAAAACTGCTGGTATTCTCTCGTTCGATAAGACGAAATACACGTACGCACAAACAGAGACACGAACATTAATGGCCGTTTGCACCACCTCGGAGAAATTCGCGATTACCTCCTCGGTCGAGAACTGTTGGACGACAGAGAGACCAGGGAAGATTTTGAGAATTCGAGAAAAAAAATGTAACAACAAAGGCAACGAAAAAGACGAGAAAATGTTAACGGTGAAAATAAAAATGAGAAAGACGCCGAGTGAGGTGGTGGAAATTGCTAGACAACGCGTGACCTAGAGAATACTCGCACGATTAAGAAAAAAAAAACATAACGACGCTGTCGGAAGTTGAAAAAAAAACAATTTTTTTATTTTCATTGGCGCGAAGGCGATTGTTCGTCGCTCGGTGGCTCGAGGACGAGGATGAGTTGAGAAATTTGGAGGAATAAGAGGGAGAGAGAGAGAGAGAGGGTATGAATGAGAGAGGTAGAGAGAGTGTAGAGAGAGAGAGAGAGTGAACAAAATAAAAAGTGTAACAATCTGTAATAAAAATCGATCCGATCGCGATTTCCACCGAGCGCAGCAACGATTCGCGCCGTCAGCGCCGCGCGTACACCGGGCAGCATACGTCATACCTACTTCGGTCGAAAAAACAAAAAAAAAATATTAAAAAATGCAAAAAAAAAGAAACTGAGTTTATATGGAAGAAACATGAAAAAAAAATTATATATATAAATACATTAAATAAAGTATATTAAGAGATAATAACAACAAGAACAACAAACAACAACAACAAAAAAATACTATCGAATAATAATAATATTGCTTGGTTTTCAGTGCGAGTGAATTTGCGAAAAAAGATCGTTGTGACCATAATTGTGTACGCGAGAAAGGGGTGTGCGAGAGGAAAAAAAAGCGAGAAAAAAAAAATCATCCGTGAGAATGCGACGCGAGAGCGTGAAATAATCGAGAGATCGAGATATATCGAGACAATTTAAAGCGATCGATATATATATCGAAATGATCGACCGGTTGATCTCGATATATCGAATCGATCTTTCGTAGGGGGTCGATATCGATATGTCGACCCGAATCGATAGCTCGCAAACGATATTCGTAAATCGACAACGATCGATACGTGAATATCGAATCGATCGACGAATCGCGGCAAAAATGTGTCTCCGACCGAACGTGAATGTATGTATGAGTGAGTTTGTGTATGGGTGGAATGAAAGAGAGAGAGAGAGAGCACAAAAGGGCAATGCGATATCCGCGATTATTAGTTGTAATAACGTTCGACGAGTATGGATATAAGTGTGTAACGACGCTGCGTTAGACGTTTCGGGTTGGAAGATTGGGAAAATGAAAAAAAAAATAATAATAATAATAATAAAAAACGGGGTAGTAAAAACGAAGGAAAGAGAAACGCGAGAGGAAATAAGGAAGAAAAGGGAAAAAAAATACAGACTCTAATCGCGGCGTGACCAGGTGTTTGTAACTTTTAAATGCCTGTGACACGAGGCAACGTGTGAGAGTGAAAAACAAACAAAAAAAAAGAGAGAAAACGAAAAACAAAAATGAAACGGAAAGCAAGAAAGAACGCGAAGAAACGCAAATCCGTGGCTATAGTTCATTTGTAAATCATTTCTTGTCAAAACGAAACAACAACTGCAACAACAACAAAAAGCGCAAAAAAAAAAGAAAAAAAAGTATACATTTTTCTGAAAGCATAATATGTTTGGTATTCTTTCTGTGTGTATAAAATGTAAACACCTACCAAAACCCAAAATGAAATCAATGTTTTTAACTTATTTATAATAAATAATATACATTAATGATAAAAAAAAGAAAAAAAAGAAATAAACGCAGTTTGTGACAGTAGTATCGAAGGCTGAAAGAGGCCACTCGACCTCCTCGTCCACATCCTTGATGTCCTTGTCACGAATCCTGGAAAGTGAGGAAACGTCGTCGAGGTGTCTGTTGGAAATTATCGATCATCCACCAATTTCTTCATCGAACGTACTCTCTACCATGAGGAGGTGGCAGATTTTTCTTTAATTCATTGTGTAAGCTTTTCAGATAGATGAGATTGATAAGTACACTGGCGACTCGATCATTGCAAAAATTTAATTGATTCTTCGTTCCAAGATAATCGGGAAATTACTTATGAAAATCACATAGGTCGCATTTCGACGCCTAACGATGAAAACTCAGCGAAAATCGAATATGTAGGTAAACTAGAGCGCAGCACCACGTGACAAAAACGCGAACTAATAATTTTCTTAATAAATTAAGTGGAAAAAGTGATAGCAATGTACGATTAAACGTAGGTAATGAAGACGCAATTATTAATGAAGATTAAAGAAATTGTTCGAGGTGGATTGTACTTCGCTATGAGACAAATAATTCAATAATTGAATTCGTCTGAGCCAGTCGACAATTTAAGAATCGTTTACCCTCAAAACTTCACGAGAGTTTACCAATATTTATATTCATAGAATTTCCCACAAATTTGCAAATTCATTCAGACGTTAGATTTTCATTACCTTGATTTTCTTTAATTCAGCAAATGGTACGAATGAAGGCAATGCAAACAAATTTCACACAAGCGAACGACAAACAAAAACGATTTACCATAAACAAATAAAAATATCCAAACAATAAATACAAAGTATCTATCCCATAAATAAACGAAATTCAATATGATTTGAATAAAAACGAGTAAAAAAGAAAGAGCTGGTTCTGAAACAGGGGTAAAAACTTCCACCCCTCGACTCGATCGATTTTCTTTTTTTTCGTTCCAGAGTCGGTGCAGAAGTCCTTGAAATTTTTGCGCATGTAAAGAAACTCCTTCGTCGAGAGCAAGAAAGAGAAAAGGACGAAACAGAGAGAGAGAGAGAGAGAGAGAGAGACTGAGAAAGAGTGAACAAGCAAAACGAGACCTTTCGCGGGAAATTTTTCGTTCTTTCTCTCGCACGAGTTGACCCATGTAGTTCGTGATGTTTCTTAAAAATTCGAGCCCTTCTACCGGGGTTGGGCGAAATAGGGGTTGGTGACGGTTGGTCCGGTAGCCGTGGAATAATCAGGATGGGCAGGAGAAGAAGGGAGGGGAAGAGTATGGAACGCCTGCTCACCGCGCCATAACCGAAAGGAATCTTTACTTCGGCAAAACGGAGAGTCGGTGAGGAGGGGCGAGGGGGAGGGGGTGATAGAGCGGGGAAATGTCCTATGGCGCAAGCGCAGGTCGAGCGCTAGTCTCGTACACCCGTAGAGCTTGGTCGAATTCGAAGGTATCATGTGCAGGCGACTATCGAGTGCTGGTGCAAACGCTAGAAGCGCCTCGTACACGTAGGGACTTCCGCGAACACGTCCGATTCGAGACCCCGTTTTTTCTTCTTCGTTCTCGAGCGACCTATGTGCAAACCAGCAGTGACTACACCCTGAAATTTTGATCTCTTTTTCTCTCTCTCTCTCTCTATCTCTATCTCTCTTTCTCTCTTTACCTATTTGACTCTGTCTCTTTACCTATTTGACTCTGTCTCTTTATCTCTGTTCTTATCACTCGGTCTCTCTGTCTCTCTCTCTGTCCCTGTCATCGTTACAATTACACCTGATTTTATTTCTCGTTGAAACGTGTACCTGATTTTTCGAAGAGGAAAAAGAACTTTGTCCTAGTCGATTTGTTCACGTCGAGGGAGATAAGATGAGTCTACTACTGGAGGAAGACGAGATTGACGAGTGAGTACAAAAAATAAGAGAAATTTTCTTTCAAGGTTTGTTGAATTAATTTGATGGATTTATTATTTTGTTGGATGTTGCGATTTTCGAGGAGTTTTTCGTTCGTTTTGTTTGAGTTAGGAGGAATTATAATCGTCGTAGTTCGTTATTTATTTTTCGCTATATTGATTTTTGTACGTGTTCTTTTATTTAGCTTTTTTTTTGTTATTAAAAATGATTATATTTTTGTTTCGATCTGGGCGAGTAATTTTACCGTGCGATAAGAATATTTCTTCGTTATCAACGTCTCGATTCAAGTTTTTGTTTTGTCTAGTTTAAGCATTATCTGAAAAATTTAATTCTCCAATTATTTCATTCAACATTTTTTTAACTGACAATTATTTCAATCTTGTAACCTGGTTATTTTATTGTCCTGATTAATTAATCCGTTTATTCGTTTCATTTAAATTGCATTAATTAATCTCGTTGATCAAACCGTTAATTAGATTTCAGTAAACTAAAAATCAATTTCACAGTCGAATTATAGAAACCGTTGTGTTACAGAATCGCGTTAATTTCGCGAATATGCTCGAGTGCAAGGTTTCTCTGCGTGATCCAGATGACAATTCCGCAATTAAAACTTCTCCAAACAATCCTACCACCGATTACAGTCTAGATCCAAATTTAATTAATACGACTACCAGTGCTCTGTGAATTATTTCAAAACGCGATCCAATTTTCAAACGAACTATTTAAACAATGAAAAAAAAAGTTTATTTTCATAACTACCCCTCATCCCTCCCCTCACCCCTCATATTTTTCATATTTTTTTTTACTACATGGCCATCGTCCCACTGCTAAAAATTTTGTTTATTTTTCTTAATGCCATGAGTCATGTTCACCGAAAAATGAAGGTGATATCTTATCGATACAGATAAAGACATTACGAGGTGGGCTTGTCCGTTCGCACAACTTCTCGGGGCACGCACGCTTCGCGATACCGTCGAATCGATTACGGCATGGTCGAGTTTTTTCTTGTTATTTTATTTTCGATTTATTTATTTTTTTTACTTCCGTTTCCGTGTTTTTCGAAGCTGAGAAATTTCGATAAGATCGCCAATGGTTGTAAAGGGCACGTTCGGGGCTGAAAAAAAAACATCGGCACGTGTGCCAAGGTTTTGGTACACGATGCCCAGAGATATAAACATACGTGTATAATTAATGTACTAAACATAGACATTGTCTCGAACTTACATTTCCCGTTAGCAACCAGCCGAGACCCTCGATCGATGTGGCTCTATTAATAAGGGCCTCTTTACGAGCCGAACGTTATGTAGGTAATGGCATAATGTTGCATCCCTCCGGCTTTACGATTTTTCCTACTTTCCCTGGGGCTAAAAAAAGAACCGACGAATCTGCGAAATGCCTCGATAAAAAAAATGATGGACGTTGAAAAAAGCGTTTCCGGAGGTGAAGAAGAAAAATAATAAAGAATCGAACATTTCCAAACGCTGAAAGTAATACCAGCTATCAAATTTGAGGGTTGAAAAAACATAAATGGGTAAATTCGTCGATAATTCTGCGATAAAAAAATGTATCTGCAAAATTGCTTGATGAAAAATGGCGAAATTACTTGAGGAAAAAATGTAAGCAATGTCATAAAGTTACATCCCTCAGGCTTACGATTTTTCCTACTTTCCCTGGGGCTAACAAAAGAACCGACGAATCTGCGAGTGTCTCGATAAAAAAAAATTATGGACGTTGAAAAAAGCGTTTCCGGAGGTGAAAAAGAAAAATAATAAAGAATCGAACGTTTTGAAACGCTAATATTAATACCAGCTATCAAAATTTGAGGGTTGAAAAAACATAAATGGATAAATTCGTTGATAATTCTGCGATAAAAAATGTATCTACGAAATTGCTTGATGAAAAATCGCGAAATTACTTGAGAAAAAAATGTAAGCAATGGCATAACGTTTCATCCCCCAGGCTTACGATTTTTCCTACTTTCCTTGGGGCTAAAAAAACTGACGAATTTGTGAAATACCTGTGATACAAAATTGATGAACGTTATTAAAAAGCGTTTCCGGAGGTGAAAAAGAAAAACAACAAAAAATCGAATATTTCCAACCATAAAAATTAATACTAGCTATCAAATTCGAGGGTTGAAAAACCACAAATGGAACTCTACGAAAAAAAAGAAGTGTCGAATCTGCGAAATTACTTGACGAAAAATCAATAATAAACGTGAATAAAAGTTTTCGAGAATGAACGAAAATAATAATAATATAAATTTGATCAAATAGTGTAAAAATTAATAAATTGTATCCAATTATGAGTTTACAGGTAAAATTGATCGAAAGTCGAAATTCTAATATTTGGAAATTTGCAAAAATTGGATCGAACGATTATCAGCTGGAACGAGTGAATATTTTTTTAGCAAATTGATCGACGTATTGAAACCAATGTCCAGAACAATGTGGGTGTAAGAGTATGAATAAAAAATGGGGTGAACAAAATTGCGGGACGTGCGGATACATAAAACTGAATGTAGGAGTGAATTTTCCTATCAAGACAAGCTCGGTTTCATACGGACTCGTTCTCGGAGCCACCTTGCCTCGACCGTTATAACGGCTATAGAATTCAACTCTATGTACGTAGGGCTTGGCTATTGTGTGAAATACGGGAGAAAACGAGAGGGAAACGTTTCAGTTGTGACGCAGCCGATCGTCGGACGGGAGAGACAGGGAGAAAGAAATATAAAACCGTTATCGTTACATTTAAATATTCAGAATTATTCACCCCTGAAACTACAGAAGTTTGTCATTTTTTTTTTCATAGAATTTTTTTTACATATTTTCAAATTTTCTGAAATATAGAATTTTTGTCGATGTAATTATCTTTAATTTTTCCGATCGGATGAACAGCTTTCGTATAAAGGAGTGAAACAAAAAATACAGTAAATAAATGTAAATAAAGCAAAGACCGAGAGGGTTTGACTAAGGAGGAAAAAACAAACTGTTCTAAAAATGGGGATGAATATTGAATATAAGATTATCGAAATATTTTTTAAATATTCGTACAATTTTTATTCATATATTTCGGAATTTACAATAAATTTACATTTTCATGGGTCAGTGGGTAAAATTGTAATTGGAAAAAAGAAACTGATAATCCCATTATCGATATGAAAATAACAATTTTGTATGGAACGAAGGGACGAAGGTTGGTCGAGTGGAAAATTGGTTTTTGTAAATTTGAGTTTCAAGGTCATCTGGGAATTTAATCCTGAAAATAACACGTGTCGAATCGACCTTTGGAAAATCTTATCGATCTATGTCTTAGCAGGGACCAACCCTTCCTCGTTTTTGCAACCCTTACGTGACCGAGTGACCGTTTCGAGCTCGAGTCGAGATTTTGATTCGACGATGTTCAACAAAACGTTGATTAAGCGATGATTTTTCGTTACCGTCCGAGCTTTTCAATCCCCGGATTCGTTCTCGACGATCCGGAAGTGTCGAGTTCGTAAAGGGAAACACCTTTTCTCGGCTCGCGAACATTCTCAGTTGGCATGGCAACTGCTCGAGGTGCGAGAAAACGTGCGAGCGATCGTCCTCTTCTTATCTATCCGCACGTCGAGTCGAAACATTCACTCGGACGAGGATATGCCAGGGCAGTCTTTGGGAAACAGCGGAACGAGGTCGACAGCTGGTCAAATCGATGACGCACTGATACACGCGAATCGGGTACAGTCATTGGCCACTCGTATACAAACAAATCCACACATTCGCGAAATTTATAAATCCAATAAAAAATTTATAAATATTTATTAAATAAAAAAAAACGATAAAATTCGTGAAAT
Source organism: Netelia fuscicornis (assembly GCA_946811545.1). Taxonomy (NCBI): domain Eukaryota; kingdom Metazoa; phylum Arthropoda; class Insecta; order Hymenoptera; family Ichneumonidae; genus Netelia; species Netelia fuscicornis. The sequence continues at coordinate 32,053,244 of OX328016.1, forward strand.
CGTGTAATTTTTATGAGGCTCGTGTCGATTTTATTCAAACTACTCGCCTCGAATTTGATTAATTTGAATAAATCGAATAAATCGATAAAATCGTGATAAGATAGATTTTTACTGTCATTGATCGTAAAATTTTGTATCGATTGCTTGAATCGTTTGAAATTAATAATACGACGCGACAGGAGTTTGTTAATTTTTTTTTTCGTGATTAATTGATCGTAACGTAATTCGAAATGTCTGACACCAAAGTTGGGGGAGAAGCGTTGTAATGGACGTTGAAGTTGTCTGTTGACAATGAGGGATGTTGTCATGGCCAATGACTGCACCGTTTCATTCGTCACGTGGAACGAGGCGACGATGAGAGCAGCTTCGCACGTATATATACGTTTTCGAGAATTCGATTACGGTCACCGATCGAACACTCTCTCCCTAACATTTCGCACCCTCATCACACATACACCTATATATATATACACATTATGATTCTATCAGGATCACTAGGTACTTGTCAATGAATTCCATGCGTTGACTGAGCGGCAGGCAGGGCGTTACCGCGCTTATTAATTCTCGTCGACTTGCAATTATCAAAAACTGGTAGGTATTGCAATAATCTTCCCTCATTGTGATAATCTTAATTGAAACTTGATTAAATAATACAAGAAATAATCAACGAGAAAAAATCAATAGCAATAACCTTTTTTATTAAAAAAAAACGTTGATCAACAATATTTTAAAATAATAAATAAAAAACGAGCTTTTTTTTAAATTCGGGAGGCATTCATTTTTAATGGCAGTTGATTGTGATAATCTTAATCGAAACTTGATTTAATAATACAAGAAATAATCAACGAAACAAAAATAAATAGCAATAACCTTTTTTATTTAAAAAAAAAACGTTGATCAACAATATTTTAAAATAATAAATAAAAAACGAGCTTTTTTTTAAATTTGGGAGTCATTAATTTGTAATGGAAGTTTATTGTGATAATTTTAATCGAAACTTGATTTAATAATACAGGAAATAATCAACGAAACAAAAATCAATAGCAATAACCTTTTTTATTTAAAAAAAAACATTGATCAACAATATTTTAAAATAATAAATAAAAAACGAGCTTTTTTTTAAATTTGGGAGTCATTCATTTTTAATGGCAGTTGATTGTGATAATCTTAATCGAAACTTGATTTAATAATACAAGAAATAATCAACGAAACAAAAATAAATAGCAATAACCTTTTTTATTTAAAAAAAAACGTTGATCAACAATAGTTAAAAATAATTAATAAAAAAACGAGCTTTTTTAATTTGGGAGTCATTAATTTTTAATGGAAGTTGATTGTGATAATCTTAATCGAAACTTGATTAAATAATACAAGAAATAATCAACGAAACAAAAATCAATAGCAATAACCTTTTTTATTAAAAAAAAAACGTTGATCAACAATAGTTACAATAATTAATACAAAAACAAGCTTTTTTTTTTAATTTGGGAGTCATTAATTTTAAATGGAAATTGATTAATTGGTTTTTGAAAAAATGTTGAAAATAATTAATTACGTTAGAAATTTACGAGGATTGAAGAAAAGCGGAAAAAGCTGGAAAGATTGTCAGCTGGTGATCGATTTATTTTGAGAATAAACACGAAGCCGCCGAGCGGTGCTGTTAATTATCGATTTGACCGTGATATAAAATACTTACAGCCAGACGAGATTCGTGTCCCAATCGGGCTATCCTCTGCTAATTGATCAATCAATTATCCAACTTCTCATTATCAATCATCTACGAGTAATTCGATACATTCAATTCTTTAATAATTTCTTCCACGCTAAACATAAAACTGTTTTTAACGAGATTAATTAATAGTAATTTCAGACTCGTAATTAACCTAATTAAACAATAATAAAAATTGCTAATTAACGAGGTGTGAAGAATGAGGTAATTCGGAGCGAGTTTAATACTTTCGTGAATACACTAGGTACATAATTAAAATATTTTTTCCTGAACCGATGGTCCAATGACAGCGCAATTGGGTCAGAAGTCACGACTTTTTTCCTTCTTCTCTTTCTCACGTTTATAATACTCGCTATAGTCTATCAAGTTCTGTACGTCAGTTCCATCTGTTGGATGAATAATCGTTCGTCAATTATGGAATGAGAGAGTGAGGGAGAGAGAGAGAGAGAGAGAGAGAGAGAGAGAGGAAGTTAATTCCGTTTGTTCCCGGCTTTACATCCTTTTGCTATCGTTTTCCGGTGACGGAAAACAGCAGCGACTATATCGCACGTTGGATTCGACGAATCTCATCTCGACCTTGTCGCTTTTTCGCTATATTTTTCTCGACTCTCATTTTTCATGAATTATTTTTCACCCCGGTTTTTAATTAATCTGGATTCTTTGAATCTGGGCAATTGAAATCCACGAGTTCTGGGAGGAAACGCGATGACGTCCCTCTCGCATGCGTGAGTTCTCAAACAGGGCGTGTGCGAAATGTTTCGAGGGCTGGCGACCTGTTTTATTTCTTTCATCCTGTAGCAATTTTTTTCAGAGTGTTGGAAAAATGTGTATACATACCCTTGAGTTTTCTAGACAGGTGTAAATTGTTAGTTGGATTTTAAAAATCGATATGGGACGAAAAGTAGCGAGGAGTATGAGGGATAAGTGAAATTTAAAAAATTTGGATTTTGGATTTTTTTTTAATTTTTTGAGCACGAGGAGGATTTATCGAAAATTATGTGACGACGCGATGAAAAATGAATGAATTGATTGAAGAAAATAGTCGAGGTTCGTTAAAGCAAAGATAATAAATCGATAAATAAAATCACGTCAAAAGGACGATCTGTTTTTCACGGTTTTTAATTCCTTTGAATTGTCAAGTGTTATCATCGTACATGTCCCTTGGGAATTTTGCACTCGATCTGCGCCTTCATTCGTGTTATCGACGTTCGTGATTGATAACGAGACTTTTGAACTGACTAACGAACGTGTTCATTCGTAATAAATTCAAATCTACTCGTTCCCTTTTTGTGACATATGAATAAAGAAAGAGATTTTAATTGGAACAGATGCTTTAGGAAATTGCGCATCGATTAATTCCTATAAAACGTTCAAATTGGTACCGAGGATAGAAAGAAAGATATTGATTGTGCTATTTTGCACTTCAATTTCTCGTCATTCGTTGGAAAAGTAGCGATTATTCGCCACTCGATTGGAAGAATATCGATTACTCGATAGGAAAAATCGATCATTCGTTCCCTCGATCGAAAAAACATCGATTATTCGTCATTCGATCGATAAAAATCGGCGGTTCATTCACTCGATCGAAAAAAAATCGAATATTCAATGGGAAAAGTCGATCATTCGTTCCCTCGAACGAATAAAATCGATTATTCGCCACTCGATCGATAAAGATCGATCATTCGTTCCCTCGATCGAAAAAAATCGATTATTTGCCACTCGATCGATAAAGATCGATCATTCTTTCCCTCGATCGAAAAAAATCGATTATTCGCCACTCGATCGATATGGATCGATCATTCGTTCACTCGATCGAAAAAAATCGATTATACGTCACTCGATCGATGAAAATCGATCACGATACATCGAATGTTTGAAATGAAAATATGAAGTCTCTTCGATACAAGTTGCAATCTCCTTCTGTATTGGTTTGTTTTCATTTTGACTCGTAACGCCGTGACACAATCTCATTCAATTCGCGATTAGAAAATAGTACGCATTAAACTATCGAACGATTAGAGCGCTCAGTGATTCTTACGCAGGAAACGTCGGGTTTTTTTTCTGACACAAAAACCTTGGACGATAAACGAGAGAGACAGATTCGTATTAAATCACGACACCATAACGAAGATAAGTTCACGAGCGGCAATATTTTTTCATGAGCAACGATAATCGCCCTAGCTGTTTCGTGACGCGCAATGTTTTCGTATATCTTTTGTCCTGAAATCGAAAACACGCGATTCGGCAATATTTACATTACGATACGATTAAGCAGATCGACGAAATTGTCCAATTGATCGTAATCAAAATTTACGACAACGATCGACCAAATATTATTAAGAAAAATCAACAATCGCACGACGATGAAATCTGTCGTTAGGCAAATATCCGATCAAACTTTCGATTGTAATTGTTTTTGTAAAAAACTTAATGAATATTATCGCGATGAGAAGTTACGATAACGATTGACAAGATTTATCTCAAAAAAATAACAATGACGTTGCATAAAAATTATAAATAATATTTTGTTTTATATATTTATTCGCTTTTTGTAAAGTTAATTCTTTATTTTTTACGACTCATCCCTTTTTCATTTTTTTCCCAGCCCTTTTTGTCCTTGCGTCAGGTACAGTTCGTACAAGGAATTATCATTCGAGACACGCGCCTCGTTAATTTACCAAAAATGAATATATTTTTCTCCTTTGATTACTTTTTGAAAAATTCAGTGGGTCGAACTAATTTCCAGCTAATTTTTGTTTCGACGAGACGGATGAAAATGTAAATTGCGACGTAAACGTAATTGGACTAGCAAATCGACTTTTCAAGTGCCTAGGTCAACTTGGGAGAGTATAGACCCACGATCTTGGCACGAGCTCGCGAGTGGTGGAAAATTTTAGGCAAAGGGCCAAATCTCCCGACCGCGAAACGTCAGTTTTGTACTCGGGCCTCGACGATGTATCTTTGCGCAAGATTTTAGTTCAGTCGAAAATTCGTTCTCGTGCAAATCGAATCTCTCTCTCTCTCTCCTTTTGATACTCGTATAAAATTCGCAAATTTTATATTAATCGTATTTTTGATTTTTCAAAAACACAAAAAGAAGACAAAAAATTTATTTAAATACAAAATTGTTGCAGTATTTTGCAACTGGTGCATCGAAATTGGTTAAAGAATAATGGAAACGTCGATAAAGACGTAAAACGACGGTGTTTGAATAATTCAAATAGTTTTCCAACTTCGTTCAATATTTCGGGTGTTTGCTTTTCTCGTTCGAAGTTTTCAAGTTTAATCAGAGTTTCGTCTTTATTCGATAATACGGGGGAGGGGGGATATTTAACGACAGTGCCTATACATCTCTGGAAGAACGTTGTCTATTTCCAGACCGCGTCTATTCGTCTATTTCGTGAAATATTCAGTTTCGTAATTGAGCGAGTTTTTTTCCCTTCTTTTATTTGCATTTTTTCTTTTACTCACGTTTACTCGCGAGCACGCAGTACGCTCGCAAGAGCGTTAATTAGAAAAGTTGTCGGACACGTGCCGAGGCTCATTATGGCAAAAGCGACAACGAGCCGAAGGTTCGCCGGTTTCGCGCGTTTGCTTCGCGATCGAGAGCGATCTTTGCAATTTCGCGACGTACCACGTCGACTTTTCAATCCCACGAACTATCTACCAAGATCTATCGTCGTCGCGACGTGAATCAACGTAACGAGAAAAACTTCGAAAAATCAGAAATAAAAATATTTAAACAAACAATTGTCACGAATTTACAAAAACATAATTAAAAAAATTAAACGAAAAAACAGAAATCTTCGCGATCGACGTGATAACGTTCAACCACCGAGAAAATCTTTTCGCGGATCGTCCAACGATCGATAAACAAATCTGACAAAAATATTGACAATTTTGAATAAAAAAAACTCGTCTTTCGGAGATAAAAAAAACGTATGTTCGCACCTTTGTACTCGTTTCACAAAGGGAATCTCACGTTTACGAAGATGCGTGTATGTGCAGCAATGCGATTGCATCTTGCATCCGTCATTCACGATCTGTGTGTGACTCGGAGGTTGTCGTGAGCGTGAATAATGCGGTGATAGTAGTAACAGGCCTGTATCGTCGGACTCCCATTCGTCCGACTGGTGGGGTGACGACCACTTGGCCACGACTATAAAGACCTCGGCGCGTAACAAACCGGATCTATTCCAAGAGTGCCTTTCCGAGTGTCTCTCAAGATTTCGGAATCCCTTTTCGAACGTGATTCGTTTTCTTTTTTCGCGAAAAGAAGAAACAAAAAAAAAGATATTCTCCTCCTCGCTAATCCGGAACGAACGTAATCATTGCGAGAGTGTACGATAATAATAATAAAAATAATAATAATAATAGGCGAAGTACATGTAATAATTTTTTAATGAATTTATTAATCGTAATTAACGATTATAATCGCGAGTCGTGATAACTGTCGTGGCTGAGAGAAATATTTTGTGAGATACGTCTGGAGCAAAGATACTTTCTGGTGAAGGTGTAGAGAGAAAGAGACCAGAAGAAAGGAAAGAAAAAGAAAGAAAAATGCCGACCTGTACGTGCGAGAAGGGAGAGGGGCTCGAGGTCGACGGTAACCACGAGTGCGAGCTGAAACTTCCGGCGGAACGTCCGACAAAGTGCTGCCCTCGAGCACCCGAGAGCGAAGTCAGGTATCGCATATTTTCTTGAGTGCGCGTAATACGATCTCTTCGATTGGATTGGTAACAAACGAATGTTAAAATACGTGCACAAAATTGTTGCTCGTTAACGATGTTGCTGGAATCGGTTCTTAAAAATTGCAGCGAGAATCGCCGGTCGAATTCCCTCGCGTTGCATCAGCGTCCCGGAGAATTTCACTTTCTAAATAAAACGTCAAATGTCTCGTTGAACGATCGAAATGATTATTTTATAACAAAAAAAAAACAATTAAATCGTTTTTAACGAAATTTTTCGTTTTACACAATTTTCATATTTTTGCAAAAATTGTTTCATCGCAAAATTTGTTTGTTTCGTTGGTTTGTCCTAGATCCGTGAAAAATTTCTGAAATACGAGGTATAAAAATTTTCGAAGTCGAGCCTCGTTCTGTCGTCTTGTTTGCCTCTGGCGCAGGTCGATGGAAGTAATACAGACGTACCGATGGAAAATGAAATACCAGAGCTGAGGATTTTACTCGCGCGATCCATCGGGAATTCGATAAAGCGGAGTTTTATTTCCCCGTGGAAGTTGAACGTCGCCTTCGCGTTTTTATTCCTCACCCCATCTCGATTTTAGACGATATCGTCACGGGGCGAGTAAAGCTCGAGTGATAAAGAAAATGCCTTCATATCGTTCTTCTTTTCATCTTGACTTTTGCGTAAAAAAAGGAACGTTGCTGCGGAAGTAAAAGATTTTTTTTTTTCATATGGATAAATTTTTTTTAAATCGTAGCATTACAGTTTGAAAAATCCATTTCCGGTGTGATCGACAAAATATCTCAACCCCCGTGTGCTGTGCACAAGGGTTGCACATTTTTATCCTGTACATTGTTTTCAATCTTTCGTACACGAGTTCATATTTTTATAACGATCGAGTTAGTGTTTAACAAATTTCTTTAAATTTTTCGTTTTACTTTGTAATTTTTTGTCATTTTTTATTTCGCGTTTTTCGAACGTCATATGACGTATCGTACGTTTGGCTCGATCCCCGATCGTATGTGGCAACTGTCGTCGAACGTCGAACGTTTTATACGCACACTCGTGCTTATATTTCTATGTACAGTTTTACGTATGAGCAATTGTACCACAACGACGTACTGTATTATGATTCATCTAGCAAAATTATAAATAATGTTTCGTCAATGTGATCAAAAATCGATCTAGCTCCAACAGACGAGCTTCCAAAAATACATGGAACATGACGGAATGTCGTGAATTAACAAAGTTTGTGAACATTACGAATTAATTTTTTTTAGAATTCCTTTTTTTATTATTATTATTTAATATATTATTATTATTAGTCGATTTTTAATTTGACTATTCTGAAATTAATTTTGACTTGATTTTATTGCTTTTATTATTATTATTTAATAATAATACTTATATAATATAATTATATAATAAAATAATAATAATAATAACGATAATAATTTGTTATTATTATTATTATAATTGTTGTTGTATTATATAATTATTATTATATTAAAATAATAACAAAAAATAAAAAATAAATTATTATCATTATTATTATCATTGTTATTATTAAACTTATTATTAATTGATTTTCCAGGTACAGAGATGGCTCCGTTCGGTTGAGAAATCCGAACATCGAGCTAATGGATCAGGATATTCTGTACCATTTGGCTCTGGGCAGCGGTTCGCACGATCTCGTCGAAATGTTTGGCGACGTTAAGGTAAACGATCTCATCGTATCGGGAATAATTCAATGCGATGCAAATTAACACGAATATCGATTTGTACCGTATCGACGCGTTCTACTGTGATTCATACGATCACATCCCCGTGTGATAACGCCGTTATCAAGAATCTTCATTAATCGTGCCGTTGATAACGATTTACGTAGAATTTGTTATTTATATATTTTTGTTTCAAACGCGGCATATCATAACCCCGTCTTATCCACGGTGTCGATGAGACGAAAATGATCGATGGGACGCACGCGCGCGACGCAGTAATCGTTAATTTTATACGATCGGTCGCATCGACCTCCGATTTATCTTCTTTGATTTCATAAAAATAAATACAGAGATAGGAAAGAAAGCAGGAAATAGATAAGGGAACAAAAACTTTCGCCGACCATCCCATTTGTCCTTGCTTCTCCCAGCAATCCACAAATATTTATTATCGTTTCGCAAGATTTTTTCAATCCTCACGTGACTGATAAAATCGCCAATATTGTTTCAATTAAAAGAAGAAAAACGAGCGACAAGTGATAACAGATAATAAATTCTTACTTCGTCGATAATTCAGTTTCATGAAATTCTCGACTTTACGGATATCTCAGAGAGGAGGTGTTATATATAAAGGGAATATTTTCACGGTAGTTGGAACCTTTTTGGAATTCGCGAAGCGCGGAATTCCCACTTGGGACTTTGCCGAGCGCGTAATGGTGAAAAGTTTGGTAGGGAAGATATGCGGTGGCATTAACGTCTTCGGGAGGTATAATGTTCGAATCTGGGGGAGATGGAGCGTGTTCCATCGCAATGTACACACGGAATAAGGAAGAAAGGTGGAGAGAGAGAGAGAAAGAGAGAGCGAGAGAGAGAGAGAGAGAGAGGGAGAGAGAGAGAGAGAGAGAGAATAGTTTACCTAGCGTGAAACTAAATTGAACTTGTGCCTTTAACCTTGCAGTTCGTATGCATGGGCGGTACGCCGAAACGAATGGAACAATTCGCCTACTACATCATGGAGGAAATAGGTCACAAGATGCCGGCTGGTACGACGCTACTCGACATAAGCCAGTATTCTTATCGTTATTCCATGTACAAAGTCGGTCCTGTGCTCTCCATCAGTGTAAGTAAAGTTCACACTTTTCGTACGCGAGTAAAATCGGTAAAAAAGAAAATCTGCGCTTAATTCTCTAATTTATAATTCATTTTTGACAAAGCGTTTATTTGTCACGTAATTTTTCGGTTTTGTAAAACAAAGTGTAAAAAGTTGCGATTCGTTGATACGATTTTCTACGGGTGAGAATATTATGGAAATTAGGAAAATATCGTTCGATCGATTTTACCGATCGGTATGAAAATAATTGTGATAACGATAATATCGCGTTGGGCCGTTGGGAAAATATCGTTTCCGAAAACGATCGATAGAGTACAAACGGAATATCTCAGAATGCAATCCTTGTTCATAGTCGAAAGGTTAATCCCTTGAATAACTTGGAATATAATCGCGAAGCTCGTCTTTCCTCCAGACGTAAGTATAAACGATTCGTCGAGAGATCGATTACCTCTCGTGTATATTGCGCGATGCAATGACGCGATGACATATTTTTTCTCATCGATCGGTACGACGTCTCCGTTATACGAGTTATACGTATACATTGGCGAGTCACTCGATACTCGTGCAAGCACAATGGTACCTTTGTTGGAACAAAAATGAGACTAGCATCGAATGACGAGTGATAACGAATATAAAGTGCATCTATAAATATACGTATATATTTATATTTAGATATCTATAATACGATCAGTATCGCGTTATAACGATATAGAAGAATCTAACGGTCTCCGATTTAAAAACAGTTTTTACGATCGAACGATCGCTGATCGAAATTGTACGATAATCGAGCCAGTATTGTATTTTGTTATCACCGATGACCTTGGAAATTTTTATTGAAAACAGTTCGATTCTGATACGATTGTTAATTGACGAGATCGTGTCGTTTCTCGTTGTTTAGCATGGTATGGGAATTCCATCCGTTGGTATATTGCTCCACGAGGTTATCAAGCTGATGTACCACGCCAAGGTCAGAGATCCAATTTTCTTCCGTATCGGTACTTGCGGTGGTATCGGCCTAGAGGGCGGCACTGTCGTCATTTCCGAGGAAGCTGTCGATGGAATGCTCAAACCGTTCCTCGAGCTCGTGAGTTTCTACGTTTATTTACATTATTAAATTTCTTATTTATTTATTTTCTTTAACTTTTGTATAGAAACTTTAAAAAATTTGTATATTTTTGTTTTTCTGCCAATTTTTATGTTATCTTTTAATTCACTTTTCGCGACGTGTTTTTTATTAACGAGCGACGATTTTTTCAAAAAGATAGTCAACTTAATGTCGCAAAATAAATTGTGAGAAACTCGTTTCTTTTTCTTTTTAAATATTATTAATATCGTGATATTGAATCGCTTTTTATTGAATTTACAGCCGGTTTTGGGTAAGCTGGTACGCAGACCGGCAAAACTCGATCGTCAATTGACGAGGGATCTCAAAGCTCTCGCGAATGCCGAGGATCCTTATGACACGGTTACTGGAAAGACGATGTGTACACACGATTTTTACGAAGGTCAGGGACGTCTCGACGGTGCGTTTTGCGATTTTACCGAAAACGAGAAAATGGATTATCTCACCAAAGTGCACAAATCGGGCGTCGTTAATATCGAAATGGAGAGTTTGGCTTTCGCCGCTCTCACACATCACGCAGGCATCACATCAGCCGTTGTTTGTGTCACTTTGCTCGACAGACTGAAGGGCGACCAGGTAACAATTGATCAAAATGAATTTACGAGTATTTGGAAATATGCTAGAATCATACAATTCCTATGGATTTATCGAACTTTTAAATATTACATTACAAGTCTTTGTAGATTTCGACAATTCTAGAAATTCTAGAAATTTTAGAAATTTTAGAAATTTTAGAAATTCTAGAAACTTTAGAAATTCTAGAAATTCTAGAAATTTTAGAAATTTTAGAAATTCTAGAAATTCTAGAAATTTTAGAAAATTATTTATGTATGAAAATATCAGAATAGCGAAAATTTTTGAGCTATCCAAAAATTTGATTATTTTCTAGGAATTCTGTTTCATAGAATCATTAGTAAAGTCCTATTAGCTAGAGATCGATGAAAATAGTAAAAAAATAAAATAATCGAATACTAAAATTGAGTTAAGGGATTCTCAGTTGAAGAAATTAAAAAAAAATTCATACTAAACAATAAAAAAAACTACCTATAATATAGAAGCTATTACCATTCACCAAGGATTTATGCGATTTTTTCGAAAGTCACTTGCTTTTGGGTAAATGCAAGAAATTCGCGAGTACGAATATCGAAACGGAATATGGACGAATAACATAAATAAATAATATCGTATAATTGTTTCGCAGGTAATGGCACCGAAGGAAGTACTGGACGAGTGGCAAATGCGACCGCAGCAATTGGTCTCGCGTTACATAACGAGGTATCTTCAGCGTAAAGGTCGTCTCTCGCTCGAGGGTCATGGTTCGATGTGTGTCAAGAGCCCGCGACGATTCAAGCTCGTGCAACAGGAATCCGAGAATTACGATTAAGCTTGAAACGTTTGGAAAATTAATCCATTTATTTATTTTCACCGAACGACGATTGTGTGCGGTGCTTCTTCGCGAAAATAAGCGTCCATGAAAAATGCTATTTTCGTCTCTGTAACGTTAATTTACTTTCGCGCAACTTCGTGTCGATCCTAAATCGAAACGAGGAACGAAAAAAAACTCTCACCTAACAAGACCCAAAGCAAAACAAAAACAAAAACGATCGCCAAAATGGAACTTTCGTTATTTCCAATTTTCTGAAGATAACGAGTGATTCGAGCCGTCGCTAATTTCACGTTGGACGTTCCACGAGCGTTACTATTATATCGTAATTCAAGAATCTGTGCGTAGTCGTTAGACAAAGAAAATTGTACTTAAAAAAAAGAAAAAAGGCGTCGATGTGAGACGATTAGGTAAATGAGGAATATTAATCGTTAAATCCACGACGCACCCGTGATCTTCGAAGTTTTGCCACCGTTATCAGTGCGATATGCTCAAGTACAAACAACAAATGGAAAACAAAAAAATCTAAAAACAAACTACAACAATACACGAGGGCCGAACTCACCGAAATTCGGCTGGGCAAGAAACAAAAAATTATGAACAAAAAAAAACAAAAACAAAAAAGAACGAGATATAAACCGCGACCAGTCTCGACAAATTAACATATCCACACGGTTATATTTTATCAATGCCAAAATATATATTGGACGTATGCGTTTATTTCATAAGGCATCGTCGAGCAACAACGCGTACTTACCGGCACGCGAGGTTGTTGACGAGAACCAAAAAAAAAATGCGAATTACGAAAAGAAAATGGCGCTTGCTCGTATTCTTTGTATAGTTCGGACGATTAAATTTCATACGCGTATATCGTTACTTTAAAAAAAAGAATTCTTTTCAGCGACGATCGAATAAATTCGATCGATTTTCCTAAATTTATCGAATCAACGCGAATCGAACGATGGAAATATATTTTTTTTTTAAACTTCCGCGCACGTATATCGGAATTTTTCGACGGTGGAACAAAATTTGATACAAGACTTGACGCCTCAACTTCTGTCGTTTAGAAACGATCGACAGTGCTAAACGAGTGAAAAGAAAAATAGGAAAAGAGTGGGAAGAGGAGTAAAAATTGTTTAAAAAAGCACAAGTCTCGAGATTATCTCGAGTCGTTATTGTATTCACATTCCATATAATTCAGGGATAATTCGTTCGTCGGTTCTGCTCGGACAGGTTCGAGTCGCGAGAGCTCCGAATGAAAAGTCGCTTGCCAATTCAGTGGTCGAATGAAATCGCACGAAGAAACTTGTTCCAAAACCAATACGGCCGAAAATCGACCAAACGACAAATCGGATTACGTTTTACCTCTCGTAATTCAATTTCCGCATCGAACTTTCTTCTTTCATCGGCAGGCCACTCACGATTATAGGGTTGAGAGAAATTTCCGCGAGAGAACCGAGAACTCGTAGCGATAAATTGTACATTCGTGTCGTCGAACGGTGCCCGTTCCGAGACACCGGGTTTATGTGCTAAAAACATATACAAACACACACAACTACACACAGACACATACATACTCGACAAAACAAAAATATCAAGGATAAAAATAAAACACGAAAAGATAAAAAAAATGTTGTTAAACTTAAGAAGATTTTTCGAGTTGCATTCTGGAGCCAGCTTTTTATAAAGTCAAACGTTCGTATATCTAAATATATATATATATATATATATATATATATATATATATATATATATATATATATATATATATAAGTAAATAAAGAAGTTAAACGAAGATTAAAATTGGACGAGAGCGAGTGAGCTCGAGTGAATAGCGCGAAAGAATAAAATTTCGTTTGAAAAGAAACAAAAAGCACAGCAAAATATTGATCTCGTCTTCGATCCAGATCGATCGACGTATTACGATCTTGATCTTCCAGTTTCGTCATCGAGCTCGCTAAATCGCATTGATCCAAGCCTGATGAGTTCTCGTTAAAAAAATAAATTAAAAATCGTTGTCAGAAAATTGCTCCGACTTTTTTCAAATTTGTGAACTTCGAAGACTCTTCGAACTTCGGAACAGATTTCACTCGAGTTCACAGAAAATCGATTTATTGGAACGCTCTCTTTAAACAGTATAAATAATTAAAACTTATAGTTTTATGTAATTGAGAAAAAATAAGTGAAAATAATCGACGGCACGAAATATGTGCTTACGAACAAGTGTTTATGTTTCCCCAATTACGAAATCGTATAATCGCACTATATCGTGTTTGTTATCGTAGTCAGCAACGTTGTACGAATATATATATATATATTTATATATATTTGATCGCAGTTGTTCAAAGTCGTTCCTCGACGTTCATCGATTTCCGGGCCTCACAATCATCGTGAGACACGTACGATGGGATCGTCGTAAATATGTAAATGATAAACATATTAGATAAGCAAAACGGTTCTAACATCGCTGTTGAAAGAATATTTCCATATTTATTTATCGCCTCTCGTCTATTTCGCGATTATATCTTGTTATCATTATGGTATTATAAAGTGGAGTATGTTTCTCGACGATTGACATTATATATATATATATATCAAAATCGAGAATCGTGTTCGCGATTGTTGTAATTTATAAAGCCGTGATAAACCCGAAAAAAAGGAAAGCTGACTGTAGACATTAAAGGATGCATTACGTATAAGTTACCAGCCAAAAATGTAATTAAACGATAATTCTTGGAAAAAAGAAAACGGAAATTTTGGATTAATTTACGGAGCAAAGTTCGATAGTATATTTGAAAAATTCCAAGATCACTCAAAGGTCAGGCTCGTATGTAGTTTCCAAAAATTGCCAAAAAATCGGAAATTTTTCGACGAACAAAAGTGCACAATTTTTTAAACGCTTTTGCAAATCCAGCGATTAAATTCTATCGTGCAAAAGAAAAGAAAAAAAAAACGTTGCCTCCAAATTCGTTCGAAAACTATTTGCTCGAGTAATTGATAAAGAATCTTCTCGAAATTAATCATTTCTTCTCGAAATTAATCATTTCTTCTCGAAATTAATTGTATCGTTATTTTCATCATGGTTAAATCTCCTTAAGATTTGTATAGTGTATATTTTGGTTGTTACTGTATACGAAAAGCATCCTTACAATGCAAAAAAAAAAAAATATTTTTCGAGCCCCCCCTCCTCCTCGCCCTCTCACAAGTGCCACCTCATAGACAGTGGTACCCTGCATTCGTCTCAGATTCTTTTTGATTCGTTTTTTAATTTAGTTTTTTCGTAACTTTAATTTTGCCCCGTGAACAACGACATATCTGTGATGCGTATTTGTTATATAATTAAATTACGAGTATTAAACGAACGAGTCTTAATTACGATACATGATAAACAAAACAAAAATAATGTTCCATTAAAAAATAATGATTGACTAAAAACAAAACAAAACAAAAAGGATGTCTTCTTTACCTCTGTTCGAAAGGAAGAACTTTTTCACGCGACATGCATATCTCGATCGATCCTGAAAACAGGACACCGGGTCCTTTAAATTTGGACACGTAAAAGCCCAAAAAAATCTTTACGAGATGAAACAAAAAAAAACATTTTTCGCTACCACGCGTTCGGTGTAAATCTTTATCCTGTCGATTTGAATTTTACTATCGTATGAAACTCTTGTGTATCCGTAACTATATATCACACTGTACTGTGCACGCCGTGACTATTGTCATCGATGTCTTAACGTTCGCACGATTTTCGTGTATAATATTAATGTATATCTATATACATATATATCTATATATATATATATATATATGTGTGTGTGTGTGTGTGTGCGCGCGTGTGTGAATGTGTGTATGAATAATACATAAATATATATATATAAATATATATTTATATCGTATATATCATGTATTTATCGTAATTTCGTTGATAAAAATTTACGAGGCTACGTATATATCCAATTATACTCACACCCGAACCTCGACTCGCCGCCGTGGGCTTAATTTATTTATACTTACGTGAAGTTTTAATGTGTGTCCTTTTAGAATCAGATTCTGGCATAAAGGTTACATTGTGACGTTTGTTTATTGTACGTTATGTTATAAAAGGACAATAAAGGGAGCCAACTAATACACGAATGTGAAAAAGTATGGATATTATTTAAATAATGAATGTATCGGGGGATACATAACATATTGTGACAGTGATCTTCTCGAGGAACTCGAGTATTCGTCGGGAAACAAACTCGAAACACAGACGATCGGTATTAGTAATGGAAGTTCACGAGGAAAACTTCGTTATTCTCGTTCGGTTATGTAGATTTGAAAATTTGAATCGTCGACGATCCGTTGGTAAATTACCGTTGATCTTGGGTAAATATGGTCGAAAGTTGCGCGCGCAGCGATCCCCCACTTAGCGGCCAAAGGCCCAGCGCATCGGTTTTTTGATTTTTATTGTTTCGCCGTTGGTAGAGGAGTCGGGAATGAAAAAATTTATAAATATCGAGGAAAGTGTGCAATCGACAAGAATATATTCTTTGTTGATTTAAAAACATTGAATCATTTGTCTATCTTTTAATTCAGTTTTTATTTACAAAAATATGCGCTGTACAATATTCTTAGCGTTATTACAAACAATCTGGGTGTAAAGTTTGATTGATCCTCTACAAAAAAGGTTTCTATAATATATTTTCGGTATCGACGATAGTTTCAGTGATATATCGATACGAAAATTTATTAGATCGAGATCTTTAGAATTTCAAAGAATCTTTAGAAAATTGACCTCTGAAACCATAAGACATTCCCGAAATTGAAGAAAATTCTAGACAATCGCGGTAAATTCAATTCACTTCTAAGTTTAATGAATTTAAAATTCGTAAATAAAACAATCTGACAATAAACCTTGATAATTTTTACTAGACGATTCTCGATTGACAAAAGGATTGGACGAGATTTGAGGATCGATAATAAAATGGTACAATTTTATAATAATTTTTTGATTTTGGACAGTCCATTGTTATTTTACAAGAGATAACGCCTACGTACAAAGTACAGCTCGGCAAATCGACAAATCGAAAACATATAATAATGTAATAATAACATTAAGAATAATATTAATAATAATAATAATAACAATAATAATAATAATAATAATAATTACTATAATTAGTTCAAAGATATCTCTCGCAGAGAGCGTTTCGTTGCTCGTATGTTCATAGATAAAACGCCAGTTCCAGTCGTTTTATTTGCCGTGAAAAGCAAGAAGAAATATAATTTCCGATTTATCCAGCAATCGGAGCGACAGAACTGTCGTTGCTCGTAGCATCGGTAGTTGGCGCCTCCATCGTGCTGATAATGGCGAGATTGGCTAAATCTTCTTGGGTAAGATGAGCGTTTAGCCATTTGTCGATAGTCGGAAGATTCTTTCTGTTCCATGCCAACTCGTCCTCAATGTTTTGCAGTGCCTTTAATAGTAAAGCAGGCTCGATCCCGGACTCGCCCCTCTTCGACTCGTATAACTTCCACACCATGTCGTAACCCTTTTTGGTATTGAAGGACGACGTTGCTGAATTTACGATACCGTTCCACAGGTGCATTTTGGCGCTGAATCTCGATTTAACGAGATCCCAATGATCCTTGAGGAAATTGAACAATGTCTCGTGACCGATCGCACTACCGGTCAACATACTGTAGATAAGATGGATGTCCGAATCGGTGAAATTCGCATAGTGACTCAATATCGTCACGTTTAAAAGCCTGGTCGAATAAATAAATAAAATTGTTATTTAGCGATACGGATGTTCTGTAATACCATTGATCGATATAACAGAAAAATTCTATGGTGGACAATTTTAAGGATAACGAAGGATTTACTGTAAAATAAGAAAATCAATTGAGAGAAGAAGAGATCTTGAGGTGGATAAGAATATTGGAAAAATGATAACGAGACAATGAACTAAAACAAGGAATTTGACGAACAAAGTCGGTAAATATTCAAAGTACCTTTCGATTTTGTATTCGTCCTTGGGACATCCTGCCAAAGTTTTCAACAGATACGTTCTCTCGCTCTGCTTTCGTTCGAGTGTGTTGCGAGGGAAGTTGATGACTCTCGTAAGACCGAATTCCCATTCTTCTTGGGTTCCCCATTTAAATACTGGACAGATGAATTCGTTTGCCACTCTACGATCAAAAAACAATCACGACATGTATCTGAATAATTGAATCCACGAAGGAATAAATAAACGAACGAATAAAGAAATAAATTAATAAATTAACAAATTGATTAATTGATTAATTAATTAACGAATTTGTTAATTGATTAATTAATTAACGAATTGATTAAATGATTAATTAATTAACGAATTGATTAAATGATTAATTAATTAACGACCGAATAAATAAATATATCATAACTTACGGATTTCCTTTGTCCGGTTCATCATCAAGCATCCATTTTTTATAGTGCTCGCGAGCCTCGGTAACGCAAGGTTCGTAGCCAGCTCGACACAGGAAATTTTTTACGAGACCTCGCATATGAGTTTTCCACAAAGGTTCGCCAAGCTGAGCCGTTTCTCCCAGTTCGGCGTACAATGGTCTCAGTAAACTGCAGATGTATGCCTACGATATAATCCAAAATAATTCGTCAATAAACAAATTATATATTTATCTTCTTTAAATCTGACGACAGACAAATTTTCGTTATTTTTTAAACTTAATGTTTAGCCTTAACAATATTTCGACACACCTCGAATCTCGCGTGTACGTTAGATCCCTCTATTCTTCGCCCAACGTGATCGATCATGGTGAACAGCGGCTCCCAGACAACGTGACTTCGCTCGTTCTTCAGGAAAAGTGTCATGTTCAGCGCAACTTTGAAGCAGAGATTTCCAGCGTAAGCGAGGTTCCAAGAGTCGTGAAGCAATTTAGCTCGAGTCAGTACCGGTATCATTTCCCGATTCGGACCCTGAAGAAATTCCCCGAGCATTTCCCAGTTGCAATTGTCGTATGTCACCGGGAACATACCTGTCGGATGGAAATAATTAAGTTCACGAACAACGTAATCAATCATTGATCCAATTAACTAATTCGAATAAATCGATTAAACTCGATACAATTTTTAAAACCATTATGCAATCAAATTCCATATTGTAATATCGAATAGAAATTAAAATTATATCTTTGACGTCTGATTTTTTGGACTTACAGATCGAATTAAATAGCCGAATTGTTTCAAACGATTCGAATAGAATATTTTTTTTCTTAATCACCTATTTCCTCAGGATTAACGATGATGAATTTGTCGTTATCAGCGATATCTTCTATCGTCATAATTGGCGAGCCCGCTTTCGTCATCCATGTGTAAGGCTTGTGATCGGTGGCATTTAACGTGTCCTGCGTTATCACGACTAATGGTATGTCCCACTGATAAGACATCTTCTCGTTGGACGGTGGAGCTGCCTCCCTGAGATAGACCGTCTAAAAAATACAGACACATAAAAACAAACGAAGGAAATATAAGAGCTATTGTGAATTCATTTACGAATGATACTTCTTAGCAAATCAGAGACGTTGTTTAACGACCGGTACGTGATCGTATGAATACGAGGTGCTAGTTTCTTCGTTATCTTGGTCGAGTGATGAATTTTCTCGTAACGTCGAGGGGGGATATTTACCTGCATGAAGGTGACGTTTCCGGTCTCGTAATCGCGTGTGACCGTGACCAGTGGCACTCTATCTCTGTTGATCCAAGGTGCTGCTATGCCGTTAATCGTAAGACCCGACGGTAGAGTGAAATTCGTCTCGTTCACGACTTCGTCAAGACGCTTGAAAATGTCGTGAGCGAAGAAACTTCTCACGCTCGTCAGTTCCGGATTCTCCGTTGTTCTAAGAAAATAATGCAAAAATTTCGACGCCCCATCCCACGTCCCAATAAGATTTTGACAATTTTAAGGAATAATCACGATCGTTCCCGTATTACTTTGATTATAAACAGCTTTATTACTCTTGCTCTAGCTCTTGAACCTCCTCCTTTTTAATGTTGACGAAATTCTGTATTCCACGACGAAAGAGTTCCTCTCCGAGCGTGTAGTTGAACATCCGAAAAATCAGCTCGACTGTCGATTCGATAAAATTTGATTTAATATTTTGTTACTTTCGAATTTATGCCTAAATTTGATAATAAATTAATAAAATTGATTGTCATTTTTGTCAAGGTCATCTCTTGGGGAATTTAAAACAAATAGCGATCGAACGATAAACAAGGTAAATGAAACAATTAAATTAATAAAAACATGCAATTTTTTCGGAATTTCGATATTTTTGTTAAATTTAATTGACAGGGAGAAAGAATAATAACTTTTCGTACTTTTTGTCGATGTCGCTTCATCCCTGATACCAGCAACTCTAGAGAATGGAAAGGTTTTGCCGAATTCGTAGTACAACGCGTAAAGCATTGTCATCGGCCATTTTCCTTCCAACTCATCGGGGTCGATCTGTCATGAAAAATGATTGTAAGTATTATCCATAAAATAAGATAACGAATATTTTCTAACTGTATTATTATCGATTATCGCTAAACTTTTATAATTTCGAACAATTTTCGTTTTCAAAATGAAATAAAGACAATAATTGATGTTTTCTGTTATAAAATTATTGCATTATTGCAATTATTATCGTCAATCTAAAGAATTATTCTTACGTCAACCGTAGTTTTCGAAGCCAGAAACGAATTGAGAGCTTTGTTGACTTGTGCATTGCTCCATTGGAAAGGAGTGATCTGTTGTCCGATCCATTGATAAATGAGCTCGTAAGCGGTGTTCCAAACATGAGTGCTGCTCAGTTCGCTCTCTCTGCAAAACATTCAATGAAAATCGACAAAAATTCGTTATTCAAACGATAACGATACTAAATTCGTTAAATCGGTGATTAAAAAGAAATCGAGATTTGAAATATGACGATTACTTGAAGAACATCAGACCCCAGTTGTCCGAAGCTTTGGCAGCTGTGTACATTGGCATCGCTACCAAATCGAGTTTTGGCAGGCCGATCGATTTGTTGAAATATTTCTGAAGATAATTGACGATTCGAACAATCTTATTCGGCACGTGGGCCAAAGAATCGAGATACTCCTTGCGTCCCCATACGCGAATCTCGAGTCGCGAATCATCCATCTCGTCGACCTGGGTAGTCGGTGCTATGCTCTCAAAATCGGAGATCATCAAGGCCAGCTGGTAAGTCGCCATTTCCGGTGTCTTTTCGAAATAATCCATCACGTATCCCGTATCGCCGGGCCTTCGAACGGAATCGAAATATTTTTAATTAAATAACGATTCTCGATTATCAATTTATTTAAGAATAAAATCAATGTTTTTTTTTTTTTGGGAAAAAATTATTTCTTTTTTTTTACATCTCGACGCTGTTTTTTATTCGAGTGTTGGATCGAGCGATCATGTTTTTCGGTCTCGCTACTCTGAGTTCGAAGGTCGCTTTGTATCTCGGCTCGTCTAGGCAAGGGAACCATCTTCGGGCGTTCCTTGGTCTCGATTGAGTCGCGACGAAAACGCGACTGAAACGTGGATATCCTGTATTAGTCGATTTATCGAACGATTTATCGATTATTGTTAATTTTCATCGTTCGAACTTACGGCGTTGGTGAATTCGAAACTTGATATTCTCTCCTGAAGAATCCCAACGTGTCGTTCGTCGTGATTTTATCGGAGTATTTTATATGAATCGAGACACTATCGTTTTTTTGCATGATCTGTGCCAGTTGTATGACCCATCTGGACCTTTGAGCCGACCAATCAGCCCTGACCACATGGACCATCGATGCCCTTTCGGTGAAAATTTCGTTATTTAGTCCGAATCGTTTCAATTTTTATTCTCGTTCTGCTTAATATCTCAATCATGGCAATGACGAATTGACGAAATCAAATTCGACGAGAATGTAATTTATCGAATCGAAATAAAACAGAAACAAAATTCCGAACGGATTTTCACCAAATTTAATTTATTTAGGAAATAAAAAATTAAATATTCCTGACTAACGATGTAACTGATAGGTGAGATAAGCACGACGAATGAAGGATTGTACGTTCTTAAATAAATTTGCCCAGAGAGGTAAAGAAAGGAGTTAGCGAAATATTAATTTAATAAATAAGTCTGATCGTCGAAGCTGTCACTCACGCAGGCTCGACTCCCATCAAACGTATCTGAATGTCCAAGATCTTGATATCTTTGTGAGAATTCAGATTGATCTCGTTACCCTTGGTCAACCATAATACCGATATATTGACCTGTCCCTCGAATTCAGCGTTCGGTATATCGGGTTTTATTTCAAGCTCGTAATTCGTCGGTGTTAAATCAGCTGGTAGTCTGTAAGGCGGTACTTTGCGCACGTCGGTCAAGTCGATGCTACGTTTCGACCTATACTTTTTGCCCTGGAACAAAAGGATCGTCGATTTTCAATCGATACGACACAAAACTTTTCGACTAATTGTACGATCGTTATAAAATCGAAATCTCAAAAATTTCAATAAAATTGTAAAATTCGGTTGACAAATGGTCGTTGTACAAAACAAAAGAATCGATACGATTATTTTATTTTCCATTAATCGTCGCGCGTTGTTTTTATCGTCGTAACTTACGCAATAACCGCATCCGCCGTCGACGTGACTGACGAAAGCGACGACGAGAACGAGCCCCGCGAGGGAGGCCGCGAGCCTCATGTTCGATCACTTTTGCTTATAATATCGGAACTCGCTCTAGAGAAAATAACGAAAAGCGAATGAAATAAATAAAAAAAAACAACGTAAAAACTTCTCCACTTCGAGGTAAGCTCTTCGGTGTAGAATCGTCGACGATAATTTAAAAAAAAAAATCGTCGACCCGTTGATTAACCGGTGTGACCTTCGGGAAATATTCGTCCCAGAAATTCGAAACGATCTTCGTAAAATCGAGAGAGTACTCGAGGTACGACCGCGAGCCAACGTAGTCCTCGAACTACTGTGAACCACACACACTGCGCCTGTTATTCGTCTCTTTCACGAAAAATAATATCGTCCGATCGAAACTTACGAGGGGACCAACAATACCACCTCGTCGTTGTCCCTCGGGTATTATTGAGAAGATTCCGAGAGCAATGAAGCGAGAGGGAGAGAGCGAGAGACAGCGAAATCGAGAGAGGGAAGAGAAGGAAAAAAAATTAGTCACCCGCGCAATTTGGCCGTGGATGCGACGATGGTTTCGTTACGGGGAGAGGTGAATCTCGTCGAAAGTCATGGCACGGATTCGCTCTTAACCACTTGTCGGTCAAGCGTTACAAACAGTGACGATGATGATGATCCCGTTTTTCTCCCACCCCACGTGCGACCGTTCGACATCACGATGGACGATCATTATTCAATTCCGGGTTTTGCACGTGGTACAAATACACTGCGCGAATGAACAAGCGGTCATGAGGCATCGTTTAGTTAGACAGCGAGGCTTGTGATACGTCAACGGGATGCTGGAACGAAGAAAGACAAAGTGGAACGGGTCGGTCAACGTCAATGGCGTCAATCGTAAGCCGAGCCCGTAGAAATCGTCGGCCTCAATGGATCGACTGATTATTACGATCATAAAGATGTATATATATATAAATAAACGTGAATAATTGGTCCAGAGTGGGGAAATATGATCCAGGTCGTTGGCTGGTACCAGGGGCTGTTTTTCGTAAAAATTGACTTTGACCAAACGTTTCAACCTTGGCTAGTTTGTTCCTGTTGCCCAGTTGGCCGGTTAACAAACGCTTCTCTTCGATAGGACTCGAAATGGCTCGAAAGTTTGTTGTTTTTAGTAAAAATTGACTTTGTCCAAACGTTTCAACTTTGGCTAGTTTGTTTCTGTTGCCCAGTTGGCAGGTTATCAAATACTTCTCTTCGATACGACGAAATGGTTTGAAAGTTTGTATGTGGTTCATATTACCCCGGAACGACCTCTCTACTTTTTGTATACGTCCACGTGTACGAAAGGCTATATATATAGAGCTCGTTCTCGTTCATATGCATTTATACATCAGGCGACGTTTGTCCCACTCGACTATCTTGATACCAGCTTGGCCACCCTTTCAATCGAACGGAAGTGCGATAGTTACCTGCTCGTCGCCTCGTTCATCGAGCCTGTGGCTACAAGTCGACGATTCGAAAATTGCCCGGCCTCTCTATGCTCTGCGAATGGCCACGTGTTTGTCCACACGTATATATACCGATGTTACGTATCAAAGTTTTCCTCGGTGATGTTTTGCCACGTTATACATTTGCGCTACTGCGTGCCATGGACCATTCATCCCGACCAGTCTCAATGTCCGTTCAACCTTCAGTCTCGTTAAATTGGTTTGTCGCCGCTCTACGTAATCCATGTGATACGTGAATATGTATAGAACGTATATGGGCAGGTTCATAGCGTAGCTGTACGAAAACTGGGTCACCGTGTCGCCAAAAAAAACAAATTTGTCTTTATGATAGATCGGAGAATACGATTCTGTTTCGCGTGTACTTTGAACGGGCACGTTTCTATTTAAAATTGCGCGAAATTGGTGAATATTTCGGTATCGTTCGTTCAGTTTCTTTGAAGATTGATAAGGCAGCCAGTCGAGAATTATAGGATTTTTAAAAAGAGGGCTTGTAGTCTCGTAAGATTGAAAAGTTTTCCATCCTGCCCAAGCATGGACTCGACGACGTTGCTAGCGAGATCCAGGCTTTGCAACGCTCGTTGGCGACTCGCAGTCGTACTTAGATCTTTCCTCTTATATAGGTTGAGATATAATATACAGAGTGTCCCAAAAGTTCTGGATCGCTTGGCACCTGTGGGTAGCCAGTGGTACCACAAATTCACCTGCGAATTCTGCATGCTTAATTCCCAATAGTTTTGAAGTGAGCGGCGATCTAAGTTGTCCAATCGTCGATCTAGAATCGGCGATCGACGGGCTATAGCTCAACTCTGATAGCTATAGCTTCCGGTCTGACCTCGCGTCAGCAACAATCGATTTCTTTTTGACCTTCGGACACGCGTCGCTATCTTCTCGATCGCCTTCAAACTTAGCCGCTCCCAGATCTGCGATTGGACAACTTAGATCGTCTCCCATTTAAAAACTATAGCGAATTAAGCGTTCAAACTTTGCAAATGTATTTGTCGTATCGTCAACTATTCGCAGGTACCAAATAGTCCAAAACTTTTGGGACACCCTGTATATATAGCGATTATGAAGTCACGATATCGGTAGTCGTTGGGTCACGGCGGATTAGGGCCGGTGTGTTAAAGAAGTTGAGATTGCATATTGCTCGGGTCGACGTTGCCAATCGTTCTCTTCGCACTCTCGATACGTGAAGGTAAGACGTTATAAAACGATACGCCGGTTCTTTGACGGGAAATATATTACGTAGTTCTCGGTGATCGCGCGCTGCGAAATCGCGTCGATGAAGGGAAATTCCAATGATTCGATTCCATTATTTTTTGATACATCTTCTCGCAACTATATAATAGAACGAAGCAGTGCCAATAAGTACGAGAAGATTTGCGGATAATACGAGGACTTACGTAAAGTCGGGGAACGATGCGAGAGAAATACGAGTTGGCCGGTCGCGAGCAATCGACCACGGATTTTTGATTGACAGTGATACGAGTTTTACAATGATATAGCATTATCAGTCTACGTAGATGACAAAATGTTTTGTTTTTTCGTTTCGTCATCTCGTCCTGAGAGATTTAAAAAGTACTTGGTGTCGTAAATATCGCGATTACGATAATTGTACTCGTTAACCTGGATTTAAATCATTTCCGCGTACTCGATAGTCTTTCGTTTAGTTCCTGTTGAATAACGTTGAAACAATTAGCATCAATTTTCATAAAATTTTCATAAAATTTACAATTGTTTCATAAACCACGTGTTTTTAATCTCTGTGTTTCAACGAATTTATATTTTCTCGTGGAATTTTTAGTGAGCTCGAACGACGTTTCACGTGTCGGTGAAACATCGAGGTGAAATTTTAATTTGTTCATCCACGCGTCTCGCGCTGAATTATATTTTCTGCTTTTTAACGACACGCTTCTTTTTTTCTTCGTGGAATTTTTTTTTCTTCATTACGAAGGCGAGACCTCGCGTGCAACGATCGTATCAAATTTTTGAGAATAATCTCGAGCATATTTTCTTAAAGATCAAGGCTCGAGGGTTCGCCCGAGAACGAAAGAAATAAGCTCAAACTATACACGGTACAATAAAAAATTGCCTTACGTATGGAAAAAAGAGAAAAAAAGTGTGTAATATACACCACGAGCGCCGTAATCTTTGTAAAGCAAAGAACACGTGAATTGGTAGAAGGGAGGGGGTGGGGGTTTCTAGCGCGTTTGCGTCGAGCAAATGGCATCACGACGGTTAACTCCGCACCAATAGCGCAGGTAGAATCGTTTAATTGCGCTCCACCTGGACGGAAGCCCGGTTGAAAATTTTTTTTATAACCAGTCGCGCGAGCGTTTTCGCGCTAGACACGTTTCACGGAGAAATTGGAAAAAAAAGAAACAAATTTTCGTGGTTTTCGGTGTCGCAGGTGATCGTGCGTGCTTTAGAGTTTCTTTTTTTTCTGTTTTTTTTTTTCATTTTTAAATTCAAAAATACTCGTAAAATCGTAAGGAAAAATAATCGAGAAAGATGAGACGTGGTTCTATACAGACTTGGGAGCCGTTGGCTCGGAGGCAATGTGAGTTTTTATCGTTTTTTTTTCAAATAATTATGATAATAATTTTAAAGCGCGACTGAAAAGAACGATAAGGCGAGATGAAAAATGATGAAAATAGATTTTTCCTTCGATTATAATCTCGGCACGGTGTTGGTCGTTCGTTCGAAGAGTGAGAATAAACGAATGCTGCGCACGCAGTTCTTGTAATATGGTTTTGTACCGCGAATAAAACGAACGTCATGAGTTATCGAGTGAAGATATTGTTATTATTTTTTTTTCTTATCGATTCGAAACTTGCGTTGGACTATAAAAATATATCGACGCAAGCATCTACGTCACCGATTATACTTTGAGGGCGAATAGGGGCTTCGAATTTCGCACGTTGATTATTAATTGTCTCGGAGTGTTATAAATTTCTGCGATCTGTTTCGTCAAAATTCAGTTTGGGTCATCGACGTCGAGTCGTAGGTCGAACAGTGCAGCTTTGCGAAGTTCGATTTTCCATCTTTTTTTTAGTAACGTAGAATATTTTGTGAGAATTGAATTAATTTAAATTTTTATTTAATGATTTTTTTTTTTAATTTTGTAAATAATTTTTTTTTTACTTTATTTTTGTTGCATCAGTGATATTTCGATTTTTGTATAGATAATGACAGTTACGGCTACGGAGTGTACTAAAAGGCTTATGAATTGTTTTTTTGGCCCCGATCGACTCAGTTTCGTCGAGAAGTGTAAAAAAAAGAGCGTCTTCAAATAGACGTATTTTGTGTGAGACTTTTATCACCGCTGGGAAATGATTACGCGTGTGTTACTCATGCTAATGCGCATCGTGCCCCGGCACGAAGAGCCTTGAGGCCACATTGGAGCGCTTCCAACGTGTATACCATAGGATTTACGTTAACGATTGTAGAATCGACTCGAGCGCTTTGTTTCTGTCTCGTTTATCTAACGATCCCAGGGACTTACGGATACGTATATGGGCCTTTCCACGACGAATCGATCAAAATCTTCGAATAATTATTTCTAACTCGTAACGCATTTTTTATTTTCTCCAATGATCAAACATCAAAATCTAATTTTTGTTTCACTCGGTTTTTATTTATTTTCACTAATTTTCGTTTTTCGAGAGAATGGAAAAAAAATTTGGAAATTAATGAAAATAAGACAATTTGATAAATAATTTATAAATAAATTATTAATAATATGGTAATATTGGTATTGTTTATGAATTTTTTAGTAACGAAATATTTATAATTAATAGTGGAACGCCCCATACGTATAGGCATAAACGAGTATTTTAATCACCGAAGAGATGAGCGTATATTTTCCATCACGGTGACTCCTTTAACTCGAGGATGATGCCGTCATTGGGACCGTGTCCGGAATTCGATCAAATGTTCAAGAATCGTTCGATAAGAAATCATGGTATCAGTAATTATGTAGATTTTGAGAGATAAAACGTAATCGACGAAATTGGAATCTTCCTATGAATTAATTTGTATAAATTAATATAAATTGTACTAAAAAAAGTTTACCTGTATAACGAATTAATCAAAATTCATATTCGATCGGTTGTACGAAATTATATGAATTCAATGGCGAATTTAATCCAATCGCTTTAATATCGATGTTCACTTTTTGTAATATTATTTTTCAGAAATTTCGTATAAATCGTTCGATCTCGAAGAGTGTAATTATGAAAAATAATAATTTTTTTTAGCAACTGTCGATCGCATCTATGTTTAACATAACGTATCATTGTTCCCAGGATAAATTAGACACAATGATATACCAGGTCGTAATGAATGTTGATAATTGAATAGCGTAGTAATGGCATGCAGATTATCTTCGGTCTTGCCAACTTAATAGGTCGAGAATCGTGCGAGAGATGCTCACGAGTGATGGAATTTTTCGCACGATCCTCGTCATGTCCGCGTCTTGCGAGATAGTTGATTATTTGTTGAGAGCGATTAGACTCTGGCTTTGCCGAGTTCTCGTGTATCTATTTATATTACACAAGTGGCTTACAGTTATTTTCGAATTTTTTCCCCGTAAAATGAGGTTTCCAATGAAATAACCAAGAGCAAGTTCGTCAACAGTCTTGTTGAATAATAATTAATTAAGCATTCAATCAATGGCTGGATTAAAAAACGATCGAATATTAATTAAAGTTTAATTGTCTCGTTGATCGGTCGATATTAATTAATTATGGATAATTTATATTTTTCATTAAACTTTTTCCAATCAATTGTTTCTTTTCAGCATCAAACATGGCACAATTTTCGAACAGTAGGTCGGAATTTATGACGAGTGATCTCGGTCTGAACGACATCGAGTACGAGAGAAAAGGTGGATTTTTCATGTCGCACAAAAAAACTGCTCTCGTCATCAGTGCGGTAGTTGTAATCATTATAGCCGCGGGCTTCGTTGGAGCTTATATCGGTTCGATTCCATCGGAAAAGGTACATTTATAATTAGGTTTATTTATAGATATAGTTAATTCTAAAGTTTTTGTTATAATACGATACATTATGATTCTCGAGTACATCTCGTATTCATACAATGCTAATTGGTCTGATGAATCCGAGGACAAATAGGAAAAACATTTTATTTTAGTCAGCAGCGATAGATCTTCGTTTACGTCCATCACCATGATTTACAATCGAATAGAGTTTTACCAAGGAGATTTTTGCTTCGACATAACAATTTTTTCGATATTAGATAATGTAGACAATTTTTTTTTGCTATTTAAATATTTATTTTTGTGATGTAAATAATTTTTTTAACTTCATTTCTAAAATTGCATAATTTTTGGCAAAATTAGATACATTTTGTGGATTATTGACAAAATTAGTTGAACTTCGGGCTTTTTTTTTGACAAAATTAGATAAATTGAAAAATTTAATTATCGTTAATTTTAAATTTCCGGAATTTTTTTTATGAATTTTTGTTTGAAGGTTTACGACACGTTAGCGTTGATCGATGGGGATGTTGGCTGCGATCCCGTGGAACCAGCGAAATTTTCACTTTCCGATTCGGTGAGACCTTCGCGTTATCGAATCGAGCTTTCAGCCATCGTCCAGAACGAAACGATCTCGGCGCTTCGGGGTAGCGTTACGATAGAATTTCGATACAACAGCAGCGCGAGTTTGAAAGAGCTTGTTCTGAGCGGCAAAAATATTAACGTGACGAGAACGAATTTAGTTTCTGGGACACTCGAAGAATCTCGTGATGCACAACATAGAAGGAAAAGAAGTAGTCAAAACGAAGAGGCGGAAATTATTGGAAATTTCACAGGCAATACGAAATCGATGGCTAACGGTAATTGAAATAATAATTTATGATTTTTATCGATATAATTCGAATAATCGAATAATAGTTTGCACTCTTTTTCCATTAAAAAAATACGTAAACTATTTTTTGCTGCACGGATAAATCGATGAATATGACAATAATTGAAAAAATAATTATATAGAATATAAGTAAGGTAATAATTCGTAATATTTAACAAATTTTCAATCTAGTCTCGCTTCCAGAACGGGATAATACAACAGGAAATGTATCTCATACGATCGATTCGGCAGACTCTAATGGAACGACAATCGTTCCACCGGAAGTGCCACAAACTGAAGATTTTTTGAATACGACAGAACTGTCATTGAACGAAACGTCCACCACGGAATCTCCTAGTGTCAAAAATGAAACGAGGGAAATTTCCATAACGAAAATGGAAATCGACGAAAAAGGTGGATTTATGGCATTTTATTTGGAAAAACCGATCGAATCCGGAGAATATTATTTAGAAATTGACTACGAAGTTCCTATCGATGGTTACGTCATTTACGCAGCCAACGACAATGAAAACAGCACGGAAAAGTAAGAATCCATCGTTATCAACCGGTTTTTTTTGCCGTTTTTGGTAAAATGTCATATTGTTCTAAATATTTATTTCGATTTTTTGTCTTATCCCAAGATGGCTGGCAGCCAGTCGAATCAGACCCACGAATCTTCGAAGATTTTTTCCGCTCTTCGACGATACGAGAATGAAGGCACGATTTTCGTTGACTATTCCGCGACCGGCTACCATGAAAGTTTATTCGAATATGCCGATAAGAAGTACAATGAAGTCGTGAGTTATTACTTTTATATCGTAAATATCGATTACAAAGAATACTTAACGCGTCGATATCGACAGAAACGATCTATAATTTAAATCGATCGATAGTCGATCGATAATCCTAAAATAGAATTATTAACGATTATGTAGATTTATCGATTCGATTTGCCTTCGAGAATCGGCGAAAGACATATTTCTAAAGTTAAGTCTATCTTTACATTGAAATTGTTTTCTTTTTTCGTTTAATGGATTCGCCGATCGCGAAGATTGAACAACCCAAACGAATGGCTCACTGACACGTTCGAGGAAACACCACCCATCTCACCCGAGAATCTCGCTGTAGCAGCGACGAAACCTCTCGATACACTGGGCGAGAAAAAAATACGAAATACAACCGTGAATTTTTGGGACGAAAATTTGCGACCAGGTGTGGCGAAGTATCTGATGGACATGATCGATCCAGTTTTTGAAACTCTTACCGATTTCTTCAATGTCACTCTTTCCATTCCAAAATTGGACATTATTGGACTACAGCACAGTGATTACAGTTCTGGATATCCTGGCCTTGTCATGATTAAGTGAGCACTTGGAAAATTAATTGATCGATCGATCGATTATGTTTTATTAATTTTTATATCAATCTAAAGAGTAATAATTTAATTAATTAAAAGTGATTGATTTCAACTCGACGGTTGTTGTTTTTTCGCAGAGAATCACTTTTCGACGTCAAACATGAATCGCCAGAAATAACGAGAGAGTACGCTTTGATGAATCTCATCAAGTTAATTGGCAAGCAGTGGCTCGGTGGTTTGGTAAACACGCAGAATTCATCAGACGCTTGGTTCCTCGAGAGTTCTCTACTGTACCTTCAGCATCGTCTCGTGGAGAAGGCGAGAAATCCTTTGCGTGATTTTTTTTTCCTTTATGTCTAAAGTAATTGATTCGATAATTTTTGTTTTTCAATGTTTAGATAAGTCCTCAATTTAATCATTCGACGTTCGTCATGGACGTTCAACCGGATGTCTTCGAAACTGACGGGTACAGCGTCTCGAGATCTCTTCGATCGAGGCTCGATCCTACGCACTCGAACTCGTTTTATACCAAAGGAACTTACGGCACGGGTATGCATCGATATTAAATTCTTCTCCCGAAAAAAATGCTCAGCTATCATTTTTTTGTTAAATTCATTTCCGACAAAAAATCAAAATTGTAAAAAAGAAAACATCGTTTCTATTAAAAATCAAATTTTTTATAAATTCTTGAATATCGTTCGAATCGATTGATCGATTAATTACAGTATTACATCGATAAATTGCTAATTCGTGATTAATTTGAAATTAATTATAGCTGGAAATTTTTTTACGAGACATTTTGGGCAACAGAATTCATTTTTTTTTAAATTATAAAAAAATATAAATCGCTTGCTCGTAGGTGCATGTCTGATTCGCATGTTGCATGGCGCGTTAAATCAAACGGAATTTCGTGCCGGATACGGATCGTTTGTATCAAGGTGGTGGGTATTCGAACGAGAACAAAATAAACGAATTGAAAAAACAAAACTATCCATCAAAACTTTACAAGCTTTTCATTGTTTTTTTAAACGGCGTTACATGTACTCGCCAATATCGAGTTATTATAATTTTTTCTTATCAGGTCCGGTGTCAATGCCGATGTAACATCCTTCTGGCAAGCCATGACCGTTGATTCAACCGCGGATGAACAGCCTGAAGGCGAGTCTAATTTGCCGGAAACCATGAATCTGTGGAGCACGAAAGGCGGATATCCGGTTGTAACCGTCACGAGAAATTATGAAACTGGATCGGCGATTGTACACCAGGTATTTACAATATTTCGTCACCTTCCTCGGTGCAAAATTGCTTCTTCATCTTTGCCCTTGTATTCCTGTCACGAAAATTTTAACTATTCGTCAACGAGTCTAGAGTTCAAATGAACAAAATTTCAAAACTCAAATTTCCTATTAATTTTTTTTTGTTATATTGGCGAAAGATAAATCGTTCACTTTGCCATCGGATCGAATCACGAGACGATTTTCTCCACAACCTGTTTTTCTTCTAATTTAAAAAAATTATGTATCAAGAAGTCCGCGAAGTGTTATCAAAATTCCACAAGCTAGTCATTCCAGGTCGAACAGACGTCGCTTCGTTCGATGAATAATATATCTGTGTATACAGCTTGGTCTATAAGTATTGCTTGTTGGGACATATGTATATATATATATATATTCCAATATATAGATAGGTAAATAGAGTGAGGCCCTCACACACACACATAGTACACATAGACACATAGACATAGACACATATACATAGACACATAGACATAGACACATAGACATAGACACATAGGCATAGATACGTATATATATACTGACTACATATGTACCGATTGCATATATAGCCAGTTAGCTTATTCGTCATTAATCATATTTAACCCTAGTCGTTGGATAAATAAAAAATAAGCTAGCAGGCAAATAATGAAAAAAAAAATTTTTTATGCAAAATATAAATTGAATCCCGATTAATTAAGTACAAAATACACGTGCTCTCGCATGACGGAACGATTATGCATGCCTCTTTACAGGGACTCGGAATATTGTTGAATTAATGATTGCTTTAAGCTAATTAGAAGTATATGAAAGTATATTAATGATTGTCAGATGATCTCATGCGAGTAAGCATTACCGCGTATTACGGCATATATCCGCGTGTCGGTTTAGTCTCCTCGCTTTTATGACAACGAGCAGTCTGACTTACAATTAGTGAGTCTTGCTCGTGTATACTTTTTGCGCATGCGCGGTGACTGGCTGTCATTTTCAATGATCGGAGAGCGAAACTATGTATTTATAGATAGTTTAAATGTTTAAGGGGACTAGTATAATGTATATATTAAAATTTCTATTTAAATATAGGTCGTATATTTCTCTCTCGTTTGATTCTGGTAATCGACTACAAGAAAAGTTTGATGTGAATTTATCTTCATATCACAACTTTTATGCGTTTCGGGAATTTTTTTTTCACGTACGTTAACTCGTTAATCAAATTATACGTTACTCGCTGACGTAAGTTCATGTGACTTCGTTCTGTACAATATTTTTCTTATCATTAAAACATGTCTGATTATCGAATTTTTAATACGTTACATTTTTATATAATTTTTTTATCGATGAAATATTTCTAGCTCGGTAATTTTTTGTTCGTTAGTCAATGAAAAATTGAATGATTTATGCATGTCTTAGAATTTTTTGAAATATTTACAGGCGCGTTTTAGCTACGACAAACCGTCAATAGCGAGCGAAGAATTGTGGAACATTCCATTGACTTGGATAAGCAGCGAAAGTAATCAATCTTATTCGAAGTGGATTAAGAATCAAGCTGAAACTACATTGGACCTAGCGAATGAATTAGATCTTTCAACAATTAACGAAACCTGGATCGTCTTTAATCCGAATAAAACTGGTAAATTATTTTTGTTAAACAAATTTTTAATTTCAGTGAAATAATAAAAAAATATATAACCCAATTTAAAAAATTATAATTTAAATATTTATTCGCAGGATATTATCGCGTAAATTACGATCAGAGAAATTGGAAATTGATAGCGGAAGCGTTACGAGAAAATCATGAAATATTTTCACCGGAAACGAGGGCGTTGCTGCTCGACGACGCTTTCAGCCTTGGCTTCGTTAGATCGATACCTTACTCTCTTGTCTTCGAGATGATCGATTATCTACCTGCGAATGAGAGAGAACCCGAGCCATGGACGTATCTGTTGCACCACGCGGTAAAATTGAATCTCGTCCTTTACGACAGTCCTGCTTACTTTGAATATCAGGTAATAATGAAGATAATATTGATTAATTTTCGTCATTAATAAGTCGACTAACTATCGAGTATCGTCGATATTTTCTTTTATCGGATTCGTTATAATTTCCATAAATCCGACCTGATTTGAAATTCTTACTTGGATGATTAATTCAAATAATTGAAAATTTATAGGAACTTATGGTTTCGTTCCTGTCGAAACTGTATAACGAGGTTGGTCATAAAATCAAAGAGGGTAGTCGTTTGACGTTGATCGCTCATCGATTGGCTTGTATCTTCGATTATGCGGACTATCTCACCTGGGCCAAGCAAAGTTATACAGGATTCGAAAGTTTATCAGGCTTGCCCATTAAAAATGAGTACGATTTTTTTCGATAAAATTTTTTGATTAAAATCGACAATCAATTAAAATCGATCGAACCCATTTGTTTTTACTTTTTAGCGTGCCGTCTTACCTTCACGACAATCTTCTCTGCGCATTTGCGAAACTCGAGCACGAACTCGGTTGGCAATGGTGGCAGCAAAAGTTCGAAAATGTAACGAATAGAGAGGAGAGAAATTCGTTGTTATCCTCGCTGGCTTGTTTCCAAGTTCCATCGATGCTTCAGGCGTGAGTTTGTCTTTTTGACTCTGCTTTTGTGTTGATTTTTTTTTTATTTTTTGTTCTCACTTTTCAAATTTCTCGCACAGTTATTCGCTCTGTCGATATCGGAGATCGATTGTGATTTCCGGCTCATAAAGAATCGAGGACAATGAATGTGGAAAAGAGCTATTGGGTTCAAAGTTTGACTCAGTTCGTTTGTTTTTTTGTATTTTTTTTCAGGGTTCTCAACGAGATCGTTTACAGCACGAGCTTCGACGAAAGGGACGCTCTTGTCATACTCCGGAGCTTCTCGACTTATCCAGCTGCTGCCCAAACTGCTCTTAAGTTCGTCGAGAGTAATTGGAAAAACATTACGAGAAGGTTTTTACTTGTTTACTTTGATTTTTATGATTCGATTTGTAATTCGATCGAACAACATCGAGAAACAAATAATTGTTCAAAATTAATTTTCGACAGATATTCCAAGTCCTGTAAAATCGTTACTGCATTCTTGGACGCATCGGCCACGGGATTTACCGGCGAAAAGGACGTAGAGGACGTGAGTTGATAAAATTTTTGCATTTTCTATTTTTGTTTTTCATTGATGAACAAAAAGTCATATAAAATATTCATACGAAGTGAGCAATTAATTGGGAAATCAATTAAACGAAACGAATTAATTAATTTGTTAACGGTTAATCGAATTTTATTACTTTAATTCGAATTTTTATAGAATTTTTTTATCATTTTCGATTAGATTAAAATGCAAATTTTGTTTCTTTTCAGTTCCAAAGTTTCAGAGTCAAGAATTACGAGAGTCTGAAAAGAGTGGGCTATGTGACAGCGATGCTCGAAGCAAAAGCCAACGCTACAGTACAATTTTTAGTGTCACTACCGGATTATCCGATATCGAAAGAAAACGGAACGTCATTTTGGGACGCGAAGATGGACGTTCCTTCCCCCTGAGCGAATACTCGCACTCATTCCACCGATCGAAATCGGCCTTCTTTGCTATTACGAATGATCGATAAATATCGATTTTGATGTTTTTTTTTATAAAAATTCCCAGTGAAATGAGCGGCAAAAATATTCTTTTTTTTTTAGCAAGAACACAAAACGACGCAGCGTGTAATATCGTCAAGAGTACAACAAAAAAAAACTAAAATTGTCACAGTGACAAACGTATTCTCTCAAAAAAAAAAAAAAAAAATAGTAGACATTTTCACGAAGAGCAGCAACCTGTCGATAATTTTCTCGCAGGAGAAAATAAAATTTCTCTACGACAACAAGTTTTATTTTCGTCCTTTATGCTTTGTGTGTTTTTCATTTCAAAAAGCACGATTACAAAAACCAAGCAACAAGTAACCTCGTTTCTTTTTTTTTTTTTTTTAATTCTCTCGTCATTACCACTAGAACGACACATTTTTTCTTTCTTCCTCTCGTGTGTTTTTTTGTCATTTTTTTGTCATTTTTTTCAATATAGTATACATATTTAACAAATTTTCACGAGATATACATAATAACTGTGTGCCTAACGATAAATATTCATTAACTTACGACTTAAGTATTCGTTAAACTTAATTTTAATCTCTTATTTCCTCGTTTCGCCGATGATACATCTATGGTTGTTTATTTTCTTCTTCCTCTTTTTCTTTTCTTTCTCTCTTCCTTTTTTACGACAAAATCTTTGCCTCCTTTAGTGTCTTTATAATAATTCATTATTATCGTTATCAATAATCGTTATCTCGATCGATTAAATGCTACTTGTCGCTAGAAACTTCGCAGTGAGTGTTTTTCATTTCTTTCGAAATTCGCTCGCGTGACAATTTCGAGCGTCGCGATTGTTTTCTGTGTTTCGTGACAGTTCGCTGTGCGAATGCGAGATTCGTGAAAATCTGCCGATTATTTCGTCACGATTTATCGTCGCTTTACGAAAAAAAAAGCTTTTGTCGCTTTTGTATCGAGATCGTTTTACGATATTTTTCCAGTTTTATCTTCTTACCGCGTTTTTACAACGATCCGAGGTCAAGATCGTTTGTCAAAAATCTCTGGTAAATGACTAACTGAAACATAAATCCAAAAAAAAAAAAAATAAAAAGATTAAAAATAACGAGAGCACTCTCGCGGACGAAAGTCGAACCATCGTAAGATTTTTCTTTTTTTGCTGTGCGTTTTGTCACTTCCGTAGACGCGTAATTGTTATTTTGGATGGGGCTGCCCACCGGAAGAACGAATCGATAATGGAAATTATTAATATAATTATTATTATTATTATTATAGTTATGTATATTATTATTATTATTGTTAAGCGGATGAATAAATTTTAAAAATATAAAACAAAACGAACGTCTCATGGAGAGAATCGGTACAAGTAATTGTAACAATGCGAGCGAAATAAATCGCGTTCTGTACGAACAAATAAAACACACAAATAAATTAAAAAAAAAAACAAACAACAGTAGTATCGCGTTCGAACATTGTTTCAATCGCAGGAACGACGTTTTGGATCTTTCCGGGAATTTTGTATTCTTCTTAATCACGGTATCGAGGTGTGTTCTTGGTTGGGACTGTAAAAAACACACCATTTCATTTTTTCCCCTAATGACTCATTCGACGTTATTGTATATATATACACATTTATTTACAGCTTAATTAGGTGATTCGCGCTAATATGCTCTAATCCGACTAAAGTGCTCAAATTTTTTTAGTGTGACGTATTTCTTTTTTATCTCGCGTTAATATTTTCTGTTTTTTGTATGAATTAAAAATTGTGTTATTTTTTTTAAATTTCGAGACGAAGGCCTCGGTTCGAAAGAAGACGTCACACTCGATTTCCTGATCTCCAATCACTCGTGTGCCTGTGCGCGCTAAGATACAAAACGATGTGCGTTAATTTTTTTCCTTTTCTTTCCCCCATTTAAATTCTTTTATTTTATTTTTTTTTGTTCTCTATGTATTTATTTCTCTTTTATATCCGTTCTGTTTTTTTTTCTTTCATTTTTCACGCACTTATTATTACTAATGCGTTGTCTTCGAGAATACAAGCCAGGAGAAAAATATGAAATATATCTTTCGTGCAATCTTCATATCCATATGACGTAGACGCGTAGATGGCAGAAAGAAATTCTTCTCGAAATAATTTCAAATTTGACGTTCGATCGTTTTTATTCCCAATTTTTCATGTAAAATTTTTATTTCCGGGACACAAAGTAAATTCTATTCATGATCAGCGAGGAAATTTCCTATCGTACGTAATCTGAAAACGTAGAAAAATAATGAAAATATGTTTTTCCACTTTTTCTCTCGTTCGTTAATAAAACCTTGAATCTACAAATTTTCTACAGGCCGTAATAATTGCTCTTGTTTAGTCGGCTTAGGCCGCGTCGAAAGTTTTGCAAGTCTCTATTCGCGACTGGGAAAACTATGACAATTGTCAATAACACAAAAAATCAAAAATACTAATTTTCATTTTGACACGTTAATAATGAAAATAATAAAAACAACGTATTATTTTATCGTTTTTTTTCTGAAACGAAGTATTTCTGACACATTCGCGTCTACGCTTAATCGTCTATCGATACATGCACCAAAAGGCACGTTACCACACGTATATAATCGCGAAATTCGGTCTCTATCGTTGGTTGTTGTAGCTTTGATCCCGGATAATATTTATTGCGCGATTTAAAAAAGAAACATCTTGTTTCTATATCAACGAAAAACTTATACACACATACATACATATATATATATATATATATATATATATATATATATATATATATATATATATATATATATATATATATATAAACGAAAAATTACAACAACCCTAAAACGCACTTTCTACAATGCCTCGGTAACATTTTTTTTCTGGCAGTAGATGATGGGGCCCTTCGCAAAATTCTCTGAAGGTGTCATTATGTCATATGTACAGCTATATATATATACATATATATATATATATAGCTACACGTAAACTATAGTATTTACAACCCATGACTTAAGTTGTGCGTCATTCGTGCCACAATATTTTATTGCGTTATTTTATCAATGCATCTTCGTCTTTATGTATTCACAGCTGCTATGTAAAGTCAAGACTATCATACACGATTCTCTCATTGCCAAAATTGGATTTTCTTCTTTTTTTTCTTTATACGTTACAATTATTCACGGTCTACGCTCGGTTGTGCATTATGTTCGTAATGATCAGACCCTCGATTTGGGCAAAATTAATATTCTTCCTGGTTGATCGAGTGCATCAAGCGATAATTAAAAATAGCTCAACGGTTTTCGACGATAACAGCGTATTGCTGCATTTTGTATAATTGACTTTGAGCACAAGTCGGACGTGACAATTTACAAAAGTTATTTCGGTACGGATGAAAAACAGACGAGTGGCGGAAGGAGAGGAGGGGGAGAGTAGGTACACGAGAGTTGCACCGAATCCGATAATCGGCGATTAACCCCTTTCGTGTTACGAATATCCGTCGTTGACGCCCGAGGGGTTAATGTACAAAGGAAAGAGGGAACCTCTCGCTGACGTCCTGCTGAGCTTGAAGGCACTCACCTAAGATTTCATTTTCTCATTATTATTTTAACAGCAGTACATTTTCTTGCAGTTTTTCTGACTCGACGTACATAACACACACATACACACATATAAGTGTGTATGTGTATAATTTCAAATGCAAAATCAAATTAGATTGCCTTTAAATAAACTGTCGTTCGTCCGTTCCAAAATTACTCCACCCACTTGCGCTCGCCGTTTCACAGTTTTCGAGAATATCTCATTTTGCGCGAGGTCAAACTTTATATTATTACCGATATAGATTTTCGGTATTTAATGTCGAGCTCGAATTTCATGAAATTATTAATAATGATCCGGTTATTGGCGACGGCCAGGGAGAGGGAGCGAATTAATGTTTCATACGTTATATATCGTATTGTGTATTGTATATTAAATAAATAGGGATATACGTAAATATATATATATATATATATATATGTGTATATATTTATATATATTTATGTATATATATGCGCGGGTGTATCGCATCTTTAATTATCGTACAATCTGCGTTGTTGTCTAGCTAGAAAAATATTAACGTAGACGACTGACAGTGACATCGACTATAGACTAATAACGGAATTGAACAACGTGGGTTGTCTGTTCAACTCCCTACGACTATCAGCTTTAGAATTCGTATGCTTTACTTCACCTTATCCTACTGTCGCTTAAATTCTTATCATATTTTATTACCCGACGTACGTGAATTTTGTCTTTTTTTCTTTTCCCCAGTTTTTTGGTTCGCTTTTTTTTTTTAATTTATTCCTTTTTTTTCTCGCATTTTTTTGTTGTCTTTTTTTTACAAAATACATCGATCGCAGGCGGCATTAAAGTGCTACAGGATATCGAGTGGTCCTTCGAATTCGTCGACCTTCGCCCTTCCCTTGTCCCATTTATGTACAATTTCTTTGTCTCTCGACGGCTCTTTCAATTTATTTACAATTTTTGTTCTCCCGCAGTTCCTATTTCGTATTATTCATGCGTCGCGTTCGTTCGACGATCAATCGAGAGTATTGATTTTGTCTTATTGATTTTTTTTCCACAGGCAAGTGACACATTTGGGTCGGATTTTAAAGAATTGTAAGGTTCGGGTTGTCAATTATCAATTGTGACGAATTTGAAAGAAAAAAATTAAGACGTATCTCTTCTTTATCTCGTTTGAGTCGTTAACTTTTCATTGAATTCAAGTAAATATAAAATAATATGATATTCCAATGAATCGAGATACGAGAATAGATAGAAGACATGGAAGTAGTCCAGCACTATATGGTATGTAAGATTAAAAGGAGACTTGACAAAATTTGTCCTTATACAATCCCAAGACAAATTCGAAAGACCGTCTTCTTGTAGGCTCACCTCGTATTATCGGCAATATTTACGCGTATGAAACGTTTGCGCCTCTACCATACGTGCAAATGAATGTAATATTTTCCATTAAATTACTTTACCTCTAATCTTTTTGTGGAACAGTTATTATTATTATTATTATTAATATTATTATTAATATTATTATTATTATTTGTATCATTAATATTATTATTCATCTATTCCGTGATGACTAATATATATTTATGTATATCTTGTTGTGGCTGGTACCAGGTATATAAAACATACGTATATAATTTATTATATTTATATTTATGTATATATATCGCCTATGTACGATTGGAGAGTGCTCGATGTCCGGGGATTTTGCGTCCTCTCTATTTTTCTCTTTCACTTTCTTTTTCCATTCCTCATTGTTCTTCTTCTTTCCTCATCCATCTCACAATTTATAAAAAAAAAAAAAAAACAAAAAAAAATCTCTGCGGTCGTCGAGCCTTTCATTCTTTTGCTTATCAAGGACCGTTCGGAGATGCTTTTCTCGTTCGATAAATTTGTTTTTTTTTCTTTGTTTTATGTTACAGTACCGTTAATCATAGTGGCTGTCGCTTTACGTGTTTAATTTTTAACGAATTAAGTAATGGCAGCTTCGTTACAAGTACTTGAGCACAGACTAAAATAGGTATACCGTTTCTTTCGGGGCATTTTTTGTCATTACCTTGCTTCAGCCTCCTTTCGTACAATATATATATATATATATATATATATATATATATGTATGTATATATATATGTATATATATGTAGCGTGCGATTGAAAAATTTCGTCTCACACGCCGGTGAAACAAACAATCTCATCATGAACATCAAATCTGTTCGATCGATTGAAAATAAGCGTTATATATATATATTTTTTTATAATTCATATTTCTCATACTTTAGTGTCTCTTTAATGTGGAGATTCGTTCCTCTTTTTCTTGTATTCATCCTCGTTTCTTCTGTCAATTAGATTCGGAGCCCTTTTACCGTATTTCGCTCGTTGGGGGGAAAACAGATCTTGTTTTTTTTTTGTTTTTCGCTTTTTTTTCATGCTCACCTACTCGGAGAGGGTAGGCAGTTTGCGTGCTTGGGGGAGGATTTGGACAGTACGCCTAGGGAAGGATTCCTAGGGTTGTTGTTCCTTTTCTACGGTGCAGGGCTCGGGCGGAGACTATTGAGGCGGGCATCGAACGACCGTGGTGGTCGCGAATTCGCTGAATTCCTTGTCGATTGGTGCTCTGTCATCGTATAATGTCGGTGCTTGGAGTATTATACCCGCCGTTCCTACGAGCACGGCCAGCGTAAATATCCAGAGAAATAGCCTGTCCAGAACCAT
This sequence comes from Netelia fuscicornis, assembly GCA_946811545.1. NCBI lineage: Eukaryota > Metazoa > Arthropoda > Insecta > Hymenoptera > Ichneumonidae > Netelia > Netelia fuscicornis. The sequence goes on from OX328016.1 coordinate 32,095,509, forward strand.
CGCGACGTATTTCCAATCCTCTTTCACCTGGAAAATACACGAAAATATTCAAATCAAATTTCCGTTCCAGAATTTTATTATTACTATAAATTTTCTAATTTTCAAATTATTTTAGATTTTCCATGAGGTCGTCTTTTGGGCATTATTTAACTTTAAACGTGGGACACCCCGGGTCCTCAGATCATAGAAAAAAACTAAAAAAAATTTTCTTACGGTTCGGGAATCGAACCCCGGTCCACTGAGTGGAAATCCAGGACTCTATCTACTGAACCATTGCACCTCTGTTGATTCGTTTACATTTTACATATATATTAACTTGTATTATATATGTACCTTGGTAGAATCCTCGAGCATCTTGGTGTGTTCCGCTATAAAACTAACGCACATGCAAGATCTGTGTATCTCGGGTGGACAGTTCGAGTGAGAGAAGGCAGGTGGCGTGCGAAGTACCGGACTCTTGACCTCCTCTATCGATGCCGCACCTGCGATTTCGTCGCACTCAGGATGTAGCGGCGAGGGTTGTACAGGCGGCCCGTGTATCAAGCAACTTCCTCCGAATCTCGCGCCATCCGTTAGACTGAACGAATGAAGAAGAAAATGGGTGATGATAAGACGACTGGAGATAGGAAGTTGTTAATTAAGGACGATTCGTGTAATTGCAAGGCTCATTATCAATTAAATTTCTTTATCCTTCTGCGAGGTCTTTTGGCGCGACGTTTATAAACGCCCGGTCTTAATGAGAGAAGAAACATAGAGACGTACAAGAAGAGACCGAGCATCAAAATCTACCGTAATACGAGTAAATTGTTACCTCGAAGGCGAGAGATCCTCCTGCGACTGTACCCGACTGTGAAACCTCTTCGGTGTAAAATGTTCTTCTGTGTCTTCCTGATTCGATGGATGATAAGGATAATAGCACGTCTTCTCTTTTCCCCTTACCGTTTTCATGAGCACCCTGCCCGACGAGTATCTACACAGGCGGAATATAAATGCAAACATCAATCACTTTGAAGCCTTAGTTCTTCCCTCCCGACTAAAGCCTGTCTTTATCACCAAAAGAAAAATAATTAAATTCTTACGTCTCATTAAAGAATATCTATATTATATACGAATGTACATTGAGAAAAAATGTCAACTTCTTTCACAAAACGTAATTAAAATTATAATTTTTTTTTATAGAGATAAGATACTGGTATGGTTTTTAAATTAATATATATATATATATATACATTGATGTGGCCAAAAATCTGTCTAATGGAGGAATTGAGGGAAATTAAAAATGGGAACCTGTCTAAGTGGGGAAAGAGTATGGAGAAGGTGGTAGGAGAGATGAGGATGGGGAACGTATTAGCAATGATTTGGGAGAGAAAAGACAAGAAAGAGATAGAGGAAAGGATAAAAGAAGGGTTAGAAAAGCTGAAAGCGGAAATAATAGGAAAGGAATGGGAGAGGATAAGTAGGTCGACGTATAACAGAAATTATAAACATATATGCCAAAAAGAAGGGGAACCGTGGAGATATTGGTCAGAGGAGGAAGTGAGTGGAAGGAATAAGGAAATGTGGGCAAGGATGAGGTGCGGGAATATAGGAAGGGCGAGGAAGAACGGGGGAAAGGGATTGGATGTGTAGAATATGTAAAGAAAGTAATGAGACAATGGAACACCTAATGGAGTGCAGAAAAGGATGGGAGAGGGTTACGGAGAAAGCAAGAAAAACAGCGGAGGAATGGGCGAAGGAAATAGACACGATGGCGGTAAGGGGGGAAGTAATAAATATGTTGGGGGGAAAAATATAAGAGGATATATGTGGGTATTATAGAGAAATAGAGGAGATATGTAAAAAAGAAAGTAGGGAGGAGGCGTAATTAGATGTAAGAAATTGTAAAAAACTTATGTAAGAGTTGTGCAATTAAAACTACCTAATAATAATATATATATACATTGTTTAATTACGACCATGGATTATAGCTAAGCAAGAAAATGTATATAAAAAAGAAACTCACCGATTCGTCTCAAATTTGTACTGAGGCCTCCGCATCGACAAAAGTCTTGGCAGAATGTGTATGAAGACGCGTTTGACCCAAGGCGCCATTTTGTGTGTCTGCGGTGAGCGAAAATGGACGTTGAGGACGACTACAGTCACGCATATACTGTGAGAAACAAACAAAGCAAAAAGATCCACTTTAAAACAATGTTAATGAAACAAGACTGTTTATCGCCCATCAGATAATTCCATGTAGATCATTAATAATTGTCGAGATCGACGATTCAAACGAATATAAAGCACCATAAAAAGAAATCACAGGGGAAATGAGGTTTTGATCTATGAGCACGCTGGACTGCTCAAAAAGTTTGTGGTCATCGCGAGTCAAAGAGAGATAAAGACAATGAGTGAAAGCGAGAAGGAGGGGATTTTATCCCCTCTTTCTTTTACAGAACGTAAGATAAAGAGGGGAGGAGAACAAGGGGTAAGTAGGGGATGAAAATTCTTTCGGGTAGTTTGTAACATCAATTATTTCAGCGTCAGAACGAAGATCGCCGAGTGCATTCACCCACTGATAAATGCTCCAACGACTTATACACATATTCACAGTTTCTAAATCGTTCGTACTTTTTCACTGTCTTCCACAAACGCCTCGGTACTCTTATGTTTATCTGATTAATCCCGACAGGATAAAAGTAGAAAATAGCACGACGAGTAGATTTCTTCTTTTATCTTTTATTTTCATTCTAACGAGTAACCTCCCCAACCATTTTTAGTCCACCACGTTAAAACGTTGCCTCGATTCCTTACGTTTCTCTCCTCGAGACAGTAAAAGTAATAATACAATGTATAAAAAAAATGTTGCAAGAACGATCTACTAACGTCGCAACTCGGACCATCGAGAATAGTTCTTTTCCTTGAGACGAGAAGAAAGAAAGAAAAAATTATATATATATATCAGCAACGTGCACGAAGAGTTAAGAAGGAGCAAGGAAAAGAAGTTTTCTCGTATATCGTCGAGGCGAGGCTCGGTGTTGTTGCGAGGAGGCGAAGCTCCCAGTGCTTTTTGTTTTCTCGTATTGTGTATATATATATACAAATATATGAATAGCGTATCTATACAATCGGAAGAAAGTGTGTGTCTGGGTTCATATATGTGTGTCAGTGATGCGGGATTCGGTGGTCCAATTCCCGAAGGAAAGGAAAAAGTAGAATGGAGCCGAAAGGAAGGCTGGACGCTGCCGCGTTTTCGCGCGTTTTGGAGGGTGGTAAACGCGCGCAGCGTATATATACAGCATATCAGGGAGCTGGAGCTTTTGGCTTTCGCCGCATATATATGTATATATATTGCCCGCGAGAAGAACGGGGCGCGTTGGGTCGATGCCGCCTCTGATTAATGTGTCACACGGCTCCTGCATCGTCGCTCCTTTCTCCCCTCGGCCTCGCCACCCTCGCCACTCCCAAGCTTTTGCCACCCTTTCTCCCCACTCTCTCGCTATCTCGCTCGTCCTCGTGTTCAGATGCCGCAGGATTTTCCTAGATCCTGCAACGATCGTAGCCCCTTTTTCGCAAAATCGTTTTACCCTGACTTCGTTCTGGGAAAATTTGATAAACAAAATTATTCATTATTTTTATTTCATTCAATTTTCAGGGTTGTGAAATTGAGTAAAATAGAATTGGATATGCAGGTATTTAATTAAATGATCGAAAATGATGGGAATTAAAAGTTATGGATCGATGAGCCGGAAGAAAATTTGGTAAAATCTTCCGTTTGACATTTTAGTCTCGATGAGAGAAAAATAAACGTCGTTGCATGAATAATCAATGGCGTCCTAGTTTGGTTGCTATAATCGAGAGTTTACTGTATGTCCATGCTCGGAGTGCAAGAGACCGTGGGTGGGGTGAACGACAGGTCTATGCATAAGAATGAGTCTGGACTTCCGATTAACGTTTACCTGACAGCTCTGTCTCTCGTCTTTTTCCGGTTAAAGAGGACGACGAGTGCCTCGTCGTGAGAAACTTCGAGGGATCGTCACAAACACCGACGGAACCATCGAGCTCTTACGGAAATTACAACGTTTCACGAGCTCCCACGTCTCTTACGATTGTACTATTGCAGAATTTTTCAATCAAACAAACAGTCACTGTCTCTCTCGTTTAATTGAAAAAAGAAAACAAAAAAACAAAAATCTTTTTCTCAATTAACTTAACGATGAGTATAATTAAAAATCGTAACAACACATTAAAATAAGAATATTTCATACGTGAAATAATAATTTATTCGTCGTGTAGGAAAATTCGAACGATTATCTTGAGACTTCGATGAAGAAGCTTTTCTTCGTTAGTTCGAGTGTTCACTTTGCGCGTCTAGATTTGTTTCTATCATTTCATATATTTTCTGAAATAATAAAGAGACCTGGCTCTCGGCAGCTTCGACAGGAAGAAAAACATATTGTCGGGCAAACCAGCAAACTTCTCGGCAATGAAATATTCGACGTCACGACCGCCACGCGGAAACTGAATACAGAGAAAAAAAGGTGGAATCAAAAAAACAAATAAGAAAGTACACATAAACTTGGGCGACGATGTGGCACGAGGCGCGTTCATGACTTTTTGATAACTTGTTGAAAGTTCTCGAAGCTCGCTTATCAATCTTCCGCGAGGAAAAGTTCTCACGAGTCTCCAGCCACTGGAGACCATTCGTATATACATATATAAAATATCGGCGATAGATTTTTATCCCGCCATTCTTTCATCCCTATACGTCTCGTGCACCCTTAAATATATATCGTTTTTTTAAATTTTGTTTTCCCTCTTGTGCTCTCGAGTCTCGGTACCTCGTGGCCGGATATATATCGAGGGTAAGTACACACCCCGGGCTCTCGCATCGCTCAAAGGTTTCATCGTGGAAAACCGTTGCATCGAGACGCGAAAAGGTGAAACGAAGCGACGGAGCACAGTGAGGCCAAGTACGGTAGGGTGCGAGAACGAAAAAAGAGGCAACTAAGATTTTCAGGTGTTCGTGTGTACCTGTGTGCGCGTGTGTGTGTGTAACTTTTGAGACTCGACGAGGCTATATGGAGTTCTCGGTGCACTCTTTTCGGTGATTCACGTAGAAGCTATAAATTCAAAAGGTTCCGAGTTCGAGATCCCATATACAGGGTGAATCTTATAAGGTGTAACAGGCTTTATTTTAAGATAGATGGGATTATTACAAACAAAAGTTGCAAATATATATTGGGGATATTTTAAATAGTTTACGACGTATAAATGTTTAAAGTTGGTCCAATCGGAGCGCGCCGAGAAACGTTGGAGCCGCCCACTCCCCGCCCTAGCAGCCACTGGCCGAGAAATAAAATTGACTGCGTAATAATATAATAAACAAAATTGACTGCTCTGAATTTTGCAACCCCAAATGTAACGCCCTACACTGTGCTATTTCTACGGCTAGGACGGGAGTGGGCGGCTCCAACGCTTCTCTGCGTGCTCTGATTGGCCCAATTTTAAAAATTCATATCTCGTAAACGATTAAAAATATCTCTAATGTATATTTGCAACTTTTGTTTGTAATGATCTCATTTATCTTAAAATAAAGCCTGTTACACCTTATGAAATTCACCCTGTATATGTACCTATATGTACGAAGGAGGAATGAGAAAAAAAGAGAGAGAGAGAGAGAGAGAGGAGAGGAAAAAACTGGGGCTCTCGATCCGCAAGAAATCTTCGAGTACGGCGTTGCAGTGCTTCCTGGAGTTTCACATACACGTGCACATGTATATGTATATATATTTTTTTATACAGGTGCATGTACGTATTTCTCAGATTTTATTCATACGAGATTTCTCTCGTATTCTCGAATGTACGTAGAATTTTTTTCCTCTCGCAATTCTAACGATTTATAACGAGATCATGGTCGTATCGATCATATCGCAATAAGAGACGTTTAAAATTGTCGTGGTAAAAATTTCAAGCACTTCTTTTCGAAAAAATACTTCAAAAATTATTATTTATAATTAATTTTCTTTATACTAGAAGAATTCATTTTTTTTTAACAGGAAAGTAATTTTAATTCATTGTGGAAAGAATTTACAGTGAACAAATTCAAAATATGAAGAACTAGAATTATGTACCACGATGATAAAAAAATTGGCGAAAATATTAGGGAGAAATCATCGTTACACGTTAAATTGAACAATCTGTTCTCTCGTGAAAATCTCTTGCTTGGAAAATCTTCTGAGCAGAGAAATAGAGAAAAGAAAGTAGAATGGAGAGAACGAAAGAGGAGAAGGAGAGTAGAAGGAAAAAAAACATTCAGAGGAAAGAAATAAAACGAGGAGGAGAAAAAAAGAGAGAGAGAGAGGATTTGAGGGATAGTGACGAGATTTATATACTGGGCGCGTCATTTGGAAGTTAAATCACGATCAACTTGCAAATCATCGTGCTGTAGGGCGAGTCTCTCGAAGCTGTACGAAACTTCCTTCATTACGCCCTGCTCGTCTTTCTCAATGAGATTCTCACAAAGTTTTATACACATCTATATATCTTCATACACATACACACACACACATATACACATGCATATATATATATGTGTATATAGACGTCTTCCTTTATCGTCTCGATTGGCCAAGACCTTAGGAGATCGTCTTACCGACTTAAAGCCGGCGATCGTGGTCCGATAAGACGATCCTGTCCATGATAAAGCTCTTCGCGAATCCTACCAAGATTGATCAAGCTCTCTTGTCTTCGCCAAGAGAGATAGAGAATGAGAGCGAGAGAGAAAGGATCCTCGTTACACTCCGAAACGAAAGTCTCATCCCTCGTTGTCTCGAATTTATATGTTCAAATATTTTTATTTACGAAAGTCTTACGATTCGTTAAGTCGTATTTTCGGTTAAAAATACAAATGTTTTTACGAAAGTTTATCAGGATTAGGAGGAGGCTCGTACCTATTCACTCGAATCGATACTGAAAAATTAATTCTTCGCCTCTCGAGAGCCCGATTTACAGAACACCCTTATTTTTTTCACCCCTCGATATAACGTCAGCATCTCAAGATAGATGTTCTCGAAAAATGAAGGAAGGAAAAATTTCCATCGTGCCCTAAGGGTGGAAGGGATTTCCTTTAAGTTGTTTTTTTCTGTTTTTTTTTTCGTCCTCGTCATCCTTGCAACAGCGTCGATTGGAAATGATCTTACGGAAGTTCCGTTTCGACCTTGGATGCGGAAAAGCAACACCGGATGCCGCGCCGCTGTCTTGGGAGGGGCGCTTGCGTCGAGAAAATAAAGAAGAGAATCGAAGGAAATTCTATTCTTCGCCCCTCGGCGTGATCTATTTCTCGCCGAGGTTTTTCTCCTCTAGTTGGCTCGCTGGAAATCGTGGATTTTGACCAAGGGAATCCTCTCCCCGGTTTCGACTTCGCAAAACACCAGAGACGCGTCTTTACTCTTTTTTTTTTGTTTTCTGTCATTTTTCTTTTCACTGCCGGAGCGGTGATTCGGTGGAATTTCTTCTTTTTTACGATTTTCTTTTTACTTTGTGCTTTATTTTTCTGTCTCTCTATAGCTCATCTGCCTCGTCTCTTCTCACGCGCATCTCGAATGGCGACGAAATAAAATGACGTGGCGCAGCGAGAGAGAAGCCTCTGTGTCGGCTTACCGAGTAATCCGCCCTTCCTCTCGTCCCTTCTGTAGGGCGTTTTTTTTATGGGTCTCATTTCGTCGACTCTGTACATCGCGATTGTTCTTTATTTCGCTAGGGCGTAAAATATATGTATACATATATAATTCTGTCTGTGTCTGTGTGTGTGAAAGATAAAAAGGACGAGGAAAGAACGAAGACAAGAAGGAGAGACGATTCCCGTGCTCTTGGCGTCAACCGGAAGTTCGAGGGCGGAAGAAGCACTCATGGATGTAGCGAAAGATGACGTGGCGCGCTGCTTTGCGAGAAGCTCTCTTCCTCTTTCATCCTCTCTCTCTCTCGCTCTCTCTCTCTATCTTTCTTTCTTTCTTTCTAGGCGCTTCACGGGGCTAAATACAAGAAGAAAGATGGAGTTTGCGATGCGAAGCGACGGGAACTTTTAATGGAGTGCCTCGGTGTCAAGCGAGCGCGCGCGTACGTCAACGATGAGAAGTATGGAGAAGCCTTGTTTACGTGGATATATCGGACTTCTCACTTGGAAAAGAAAAATGAAGAAAGGTAACGAGACGCGAGAATCGCGCTCGGGAAAAGAAAATTCATTCGAATTGCAGGTTAAAATTGTTTCGTGACGCGAAGCTTGTTTCAAAGTTTTTCCACGATTCGTAATTAAGGACGAACTTTGTGCAAGATAAAAATAAAAATTGATCGATGAATAAATTTTTTATAAAATTGAACCGGATGTGGAAGTAATTGTCGGAAGGCAATTTAACGAGGGCTAAATTTTTATTGAAATTTGACTTTAAGCTCACCAAATGAGCGAACAATTGCCATTTTCGAGAAATAAAATAAAGTGAAATTAAGAAAAAAATTGAGATCTTTTTTTGTTAACTAAATGAAAGTACGATAAAATTTTAGTCGATTTAAAAAATTATTTTGTTTCTCTCTTTCAAAAGATCGGAAACGCGAAAGTTTTTCAAAGCGAAAAGCAGAGAAAGAGAGAGTGGAAATGGAGGGATAGATGGATTTGCGAAAATTTTCGCGCACGCGATCGTGAAATTATTTTTCTCTTGGCGGAGAAAAAGCGTGCCCACGTACCATTCGTGCTTTGACTTCGAAAACTGGACTTTCCATTGTCCGAGGCTGCTTTTTTTATGTTTTTTTTCTCGTCTTTCTTTCCATATCTATGCCGCGACGGACAAAGGACGATTCGCTCGTCGTATTCTCTCGAACGTGGGGAATGAAGGCGGCGGGGAGAAGAGAAGAATTCGGGAAATCCTCCTGGAGAATGCTCGAGGGTGAAAAAAAAAGTTTTCTTATCACTTTTTTTTTCGCTGCCTTTTATCAACGCGCTCTCACGATTTCAATGATCGTGCTCCAGTTTTTAAACAGTCGGCACTCGTGTGAATCGTAACGAGAATTTGAAAATCTCACTTTTTCAAAATTATTCTCTAAATATTTTTTTCTAATTACATTTCTTTTAGACAGACAACTATTTCCTCCTTCACCAACATAATAATTCCAATAATTTGTGACATTAATTTGTACGAATCGTACGGAAAATACAAAATAAATAAATGTCACAACAATAATGTTGAAAATTTATAAACAAATTAGCCAATAACGAGATAAATTTTTATAAATTAAATTTATTTGATTGGAGAATTCTAATGATAATTCACACCGTTTGAAAATCTCTGCGATCTACAAAATTCTGCATTGCTCGTATACTCGAATGAAAACGATCGTTGACTCTTAAATTGTTATCGTCTATATATTTTGTCGGACTGTTCCATATACGCGAAAAGCATTTGGTCAGAACGATATGGTCAGACAGGCCCCTCGGCGCTAAGTAAATAGGATCGTATAATGGTACTTGGAGGCATCAGGACGAGTGTTCTAAAGAAGATATTGGCTACTTTATTAGGCTCTAGGTTAAGGTAGCTGTTTGTCTCAACGACGTCATTTGGACAAACGCAATCCCGGGCAAAACGTCGATCTTGGTCTTTGTCTCCATGGCCGTATCATAAAAGTATATATATAGATATATAGACGATGCAAGGTTAAGTTATATATAAATGTATAAATATGTGCTGCAGTGTGTGAAGCAAGCTCACGCAAGCTTCCTTGAGATCTTGAGCTCTCTTGCACGATACCCAGAGATCGAAAAACAAGATGTTTCGATAAGAATCTGTGTCGACGGACCGGAATTCAATACACAAAGACGAGAAAATCCGAATTTGTCCGGACGAAATCCATCCAGGAATTTATATCGTGAAAAAGCCACGATTGTACAAAAAATGACAAAAAACAGCGTTACGTCTGGTTAAATAGCAATTTTGTAAATTTTTAACGTAGGAAGATCTTAAATATGATTATTCGAACGACGATACACCGATTGAATAATAATATAAAAGCCTCGAGGCGATTTATCGCGGAAAAATCGCTTTTAAGTAGAAAAGTCAAGCAATGGTCAGACGCGCTTATAAAATATATTTATATTCTCATTTTATATTGTTCATCAACGAGATAATCATTGCTCGAGTCGATAATCTCTCGATGATCATTAACGAGTTGAATTTAATAAAAAACATCATAAACTCTCGATCGCTCATCCCCGAAGTTAACGAATAAATTTTTATCGTCGTCCTTCAATGATCGCATTCGTTCCATCGCATTTGAAACGTTCTACGAATCGAATGAAGAAGTTATATTAGTACAATTTAAAAAAAAAAGGAACAAAGTAAAGAACAAAAAAGGGAAATAAAACATGGAACGATAGAGAAACGACACGTACGCGAGAAGTAACCATGGAAATGCAATTAAAATTCCCGCAGGAGTCTCTATAACCGAATCGCCCTTGCGCACTCGATGCCGCCGTTACGCTCTCGAACATTACAATAAAATTCTATGGTATCTCCATACGTACGGGAGCGTATAGCGAGGGAAATTTACCTCCTCCTCGTGGTAGAGAGGGAATTCCATGTTCCTCCTGCCCCTCGGCGGCGACCAGTGCGAAGGTAATTTATGCATGAATTACGGGCGGGCTGCTATGAAAGCTCGCGAACCTGCGTGGGTGATGACGGGAACGGTGGCGGAAGTTCGAGTGGTTGCTGGTCTGTATGGATTTCTCTCTCTCGCTCTCTCTCTACCTCTCTTTCTCGTTGTAGGGGATGTTCGAAGCGACCGCGCGTGCTTGGCGCACAGCCGGAAGTGGTATGACGGGGAGAATTGTTTGCTTCTTTTTGTTATCTACATACGCGTAACACGAATTATTCGTGAAAATAAAACTGAACTACGTATAATTTTATTCTGTCACAGAGAGCGACGGAGGAAGAGAATGAGAGAGAGGCAATGGTAGGGACAGAAAAAAGGATTCTCCGGAGATTTTTCGCCCGGAGTTCGTCGTGTTTAGCTTGGTTCTATTCTATTATCGTTTTTTTTGCTCCACGAATAAAAAAAAACTGATTAGATTTGTGTTGCAGTAGAAAATGTTTTGCATAATTGGGTTAGTTTTTAATTGACAGAAATAACGGGCGAGAACAATTTTCTACTAACTCGATCGATACTTTTTGTGATTATTTTTTCCCAAGGAAAGAAAAATTATTCGGTACTATAATAATTTTCGGTATTTAAAAATTATTCCGTGATAATTTTATAACAGACTTTTGTAGAATTTGAATAGCTGGAATGAAAGATAGAAAAATAAATAGTCGTTTATTGTTTTTTTTCTGTATGCCCGATATATCTCTCGCCAGCCAGTAAGCGGTGTAGTCGCCATTTTTCTTTTGGGTTTAATTCTTATCCCGCTCATTATTCTTCACAGACGTTCCCGTTAATGCCCGATATTTCATAATGTAACTTGCATGAGAACAATACAATTCTCTTGGCACGTTTACAGAAATTGCATATAGTTACACACTGTACAGGGAAAATCTATATACATATGTATAAGGTAGCGAATGTGGGTATAGGCATCGCTCCAAGATAGCCGAGAGGATGTCCCCCTGAGGAAACGTGTGGTTACTAGAGAGAGAGAGAGAGAGAGAGGCATAGAGAAAGCACGGTATATAAAGTAAATCAGCGGGTGCTTTCGCGCAAAATATTTATGCGCGAGAGAGCGAGAATTCATTAAGGCTTTCACTTCCGGCCTCGTCGGCTCTTCAATTTCGCGACGAATAGAATTTCGCTATTACGGTTAAAGAGGGCGCACCACATCCTCGACCCTGTCGACGGCCTCGCCCTCTAGCGACTCAGTTCCGCTGACGCATGTACGTTTTGTGTGGTGCACTGCATCGCCAGAGGGCGCAAGTTTGGTATATTAATTTGTGCTCCCGCCTGTTTTTCGTCTTCGTGCTGTACGTATATTCCTCGCTGTATTTCGTCAATTTAATTCACTTACCCCGATGCTTTGTGAGCATTCAGTTTAATTCTCTGGCGTTCCGAGGATGAAAAAAGAGGAATCTATGCTCCAATCTCCCGAGGGTCACGTTTTTTGTAAGGTTGAGCAGTGGCCTGAACTAAAATTGGTCCACGGAGGGAAAAAAATTATATGTCGAGATAATTTGGATTTAAAAATGAAGCAATATTATTTGTAATAATATTCGTTAACTTTATAGAATTTTAAAAATAAATCTACATATTCTCAATGATATAATCTTAATTTGGATTTTCTTTATTATTATTCTCATCTCCATCATAATTTTACATTATTTTTTATATAAAAAAAATAATTAAATATTTCCTATATCATTCTAAAATGTCTCGAAATATTGTTTTTTTTTCGTAATAAGGACGAGAACAGAGGATGAACGATAATAAGTTAGTGAGAAGGCGATGATTGCGTAAAACGTAAGGCTGCTCGCATACCGAATAATAACCGGTTTCGACACGAGGATTCCCCGGTTCTCTCCGGGGATCGCAATTCGAGTATCGTGCCACGTTTAAATTGGATTCTACTCTCCGAACGGGAAACGAGGGTGAGAGGTAGAGATAGAAGGAGAGGGATGAAGAGAGAAAGAGATAGAAAGAGAGAGAAGCTTGAGAGCTTTGCCCTCGGTGGTATAACAGCCCGGCATTTGTGCAACGAGAAGTTGGCGTCTCCTGGCACTTCCTTCGACGCTGTCCCCTTCCCCTTAGAGACTGGAATTCCAATCTAACCGTCTTCGCGTCAGGAAACCACCATATTTAAGCTCTCCCTGGCCCACCCTCGTATTAAAACGTTATCTCCACGTTTTCAACACCACCTACGCAGTTCCATCAGCGCGTCTTCCCTCTCGAGTCCACGCGATTATTTCCCTCTTTCCCTCTAACACATACGCCATAAAAATGAACTTTTCCAACCCCTCTAAAATCTCGCGATTGAAATCAACAATGATAATTACTATTCTGCTTTTCGTGTTTTCGAACGAATTACACGATGAGAATTATTATGTAAAGGGAAACTTTGCATTTGCGTAAATTTTGTGCGACGTTGTTTCTTTTTCTTTACTTTCCTTTGTTTTTGTATTTCAACGCGTATTCAGGAGCTAGGTTGCAGTTTGGTTTTTGTCCCATGTTTTTTTGCAGGGAGACTTCTGGTTGGAATTTCATATGTGCGCTCGGGTCGCGAGCGACGTGACTACGCAGCGTGAGTTCCCTCAGCGTACCTCGGAGTAACGACGTTACCGTAGTTTTTATCCGTGTGAATACAACGGGAAACTCGGTTACGTCGCTGTGAATTTTTACAGTCCCAAGTGGAGGCAACAACGTTTGTTGTTCCGGTTACAGTCGTTTAAACACCGGGTGCGAAACGGCGATCGGTAGACGACCGTCTAGCGACAGGGTCGATTCGACGTCGAATTTAATAAAAAAACGTGGTCATTTGACCGTCGACCGGTAAACTTGGGGTCATATGACCCAAATTCTGGAAGCTAGCGGTCATATGACCGGCCTTTTTAAAAATTAATTTCGAAATTATCGAGCGTCAATTCGACGTGATTGAATCTCAATTGTCTCGCTATTTTTATTCGAATCCTTTTAATACGTCTCATAATTAATTACTGTCGTCGAACGGGAATCTTTCGGGTCCGTCGAATTCAAGAACCAAAGGAGGCAGCGGGGTACATTTAATGTCAAATTTAATAACAATGTAGACATTTGACCATCGACCGGTAAACTTACGGTAATATTACCCAAATTCTGGTAGCTAGCGGTCATATAACCGTCATCTTGAAAAATTAATTTCAAAATTATCGAGCGTTAATTCGACGCAGTCGAAGCTTAACGTCTTCGATTCTCTCACTATTATTATACGAATCCTCTTAATACCTGTCATAATTAATCGCTGTCGTCGAACACGAATCTTTCCGGTCCGTCGAATTCAAGAACGAAACGGACGCGAGATCGAGGTCATCGGGTCGATGACATTTTAGGAGAGAACTTTAATTTCATAAAAGTGTTTCTATTCGTGTCCGTAGAAGAAAGAGACGAGGAGGAGAGAGTGGACTCGGGCAACTGACAGTGTCTCGTGTTCATTTCGTCTCGTTTAGTTTCTTCTGGTTTCTACTTCGGGCTCGTATCTACTTACGGTGGTGCAAGCTCGCCGTACCGAGGTTCATTGGCCCCCCCGTGCTATAAGGGGTTTCTTTTCAGGCCGCTGGAACCGCCTCTCGCTCTACAACCCTCCAACCCTTCTCAACACCCAACCCCTCCCTCCCTATTGCCCCGCATCGTGATACACTCAACCAAGAGGGGTTGGCTGCGCCCTCTTGCTCACAACCAACGGTGAACGGGTACTCTTTGAGCGAAACTCTCCTTCGCCGGTCACTGTCGGTCTTCACTCGCTTTTACTCTCGGCCGTTTAATATTAATAGGAGCATTTGCAGCCTCTTTCCCCTCCGAAGCTCGTGTACAACGCTTTCGTAGCGCTAACCTTTCTATCCTACCCGTACCACTCAGTTCGTTACTCTTCATTTCTTTTTTACATTCAACGTTGCTTCGCTATAACGAGGTCGAACGATCCCAAAAATCTCTTGACACGATCATCCTTTTGTTCCCTAATCGGAATTTCGCGGTTTCACGGGGTATATGCGATTAACGATAAATAATATCAAAGTTTAAAATGTTTTTTTTTTATTTTACCATTTCCGGGATTGTGAACATCTTTGTAGCGTCGGTAAACAAGAATTTCGCGAATCGTTTGAACGATCGTTTCAGAAATGTTTTTTTTTAATAGCTTTGTCTTTTCGGGAATTTCTGTTTTATCGTATAGTGATTTATTAAATTCATTAAATTTATTGAACTAGGTACGAGAGATTAGTTGCAATTATTATTGGAATTATTGGAAATTCGATTTTTAATATTTTTCTTTATCAAAAATGTGTTCGTTTCGACTGTGACCATAGGATCGTTTAGGTTTACGTGTCGTAAGGGATGATTTACTCGAAAGATGTTCGCTGCCATTGCCGGAAATGTCATCGGTTTCACCGTTCCTAACGAAAATGGCTTACACGGTGAAAAGGCTCTTTAGCTTTACGTAGCGAGAACGGAAAGAGGATGAAAGAGCGAAATCGAATCTGCGGCGAGTTGAATTTTCTGGCGAAGTTCCAAAAATCATACTGAAATATATATATATATATGTACAAACGCCTGATAGACCATTCACAGCGATATCTCTGGACGCGAAAGGTTCATATAATTCGCACGACGGTAAAACCATCAAGATTTGTAAAAGACGCGCCCGAATATACGACGTGCACTAGACCGCTAGATGTCGTAGCGTCGTAAACCGCGAAGGAAAGAAGAACCTCGTACGACCAAAGTCAGCATGTTAGTAACGGCCCCAAAGACTTTTTTCATCGCTCCATTTTCTATCGAACTACTTTTTCCCGGAGAAGTTTTTACGTTCCGGATATTATAACCAGGAAAAATTTCTGTATTTGAAAGTTTTACGTAAAATCGTACATTACCGCGAAAGCAATTTCCTGCTGCGATCGAACTTCGAAACCTCGAATGATTAATTTTATATTCTTTCTTAAAAAAAAAAGAAGAATGAAAAGATAAACGAAATTACAAGATATCGACGTAGACGCGTAAATTTTTTATTCAACGATGAATAATCAAAGTTCAAATTTTGGCGTAGAAATTTGATATCGTAAAAATTCTCACGTTTTTTTCTCAGAGTATTTGGAGTAAATAGGGATTTATCGACTCGCGAAGGAAAATTCAGCGTGTTAATTTTGTATTCCGGACGTAACTCGATCGAGGGATATTCGTCTTCGTGTAAAGCCCGAGTATCGTTACGAAATACGTAATGGCGTCCTGTGTGCTTTCGTGTTTCCACCGAACCAAGCAACCGAAAAGCATGGGATACGTTGTATATAATGTTCGCGGAGCGTACATGGCGAAAGTTAAACACGACCTCGACTTATTGGCTTGGCAGAAGTTCGAGGATTAGTTTCGTGCTTGTCCCACGTTCTTGGCCCGGGGGTTCGATTATTACATGTGTCTCTAAGGGCCTGGATTCGGCTGCAGTGACAATACCGGGGGATATACGCCCTAGTAGGATTCTTGGATATATCAAAGGGTTGCTTGTCAAAGCCGATACCAAAATTCACCGGAGACGAAACAATGTTGAAAAAATTGAAAAATCGTTAAATTAATTTTCAACATTGTAAAATTTTCTATGTGATTTTTATCAAACCTAATTTGATATTATACAAATTCATTGTTTATTACAAAAATGAATAGAGCATAAGAAAATAAATTTTATTTGCTTACTTTTTCCTTCTTCAATATTTGCCGAATATTAATTATAAAAAATAAATTCTATTTATTTAATTACTGCTGTTTAATATTTTGGATTCTTGGATATATCAAAGGGTTGCTTGCCAAAGCCGATACCAAAATTCGGCGGAGACGAAACAATGTTGAGAAATTGAAAAATCGTCAAATTACTTTTCAGCATTGTGAAATTTTCTATATTATTTTTATCAAACTTATTTCGATATTATACAAATTCATTGTTTATTACAAAAATGAATAGAGCATAAGAAAATAAATTTTATTTGCTTAATTTTCCCTTCTTCAATATTTGCCAAATATTAATTATAAAAAATAAATTCTACTTATTTAATTACTGTTGTTCAATATTTTGCGAATTCTTTGAAATATCGAAATCGGCTTAATTATCACTAGAAATGGTCAATGGGTGGAATGCGATGAATGATTGAGCAGTTTTTTTTATGGGAAGTTCAAAGCCGTGGCATTGTTGAAAGGGAAGTCCCCTAAATTTGCGATCCACCTACATCCTTCTTACACACAACATGTATACATATATACAGCGAAATACATATATACAGATATATATAGGTCACGATGAGGACGGCTTTACACGGTCCATTTGCGTGATAACCCAGATCCCCGAAACAATAAGAGCTTTGTTCGAAAACGCGCCTAACACAGCGAGAATAGCGCCAGTGAAACACGATATCGAAGAACGAGGGAGTGAGAGAGTGAGAACGAGAGACGGAGAAAGACAGAGAGAGAGAGGGGGGGGGGGAGAGGGAGAGAGAGAAAGGGAGAAAGGAGGGAGGAGATGCAATCCGGTCCACCTAACGGATATCGAACGTCTCATCGAGGACGCATCGGTGAGCATGCTTCCCGAGCGAGCAATTCACGCGAAGGGTAGGAAAAACCTAACGGAGGGAAAACACAGAGAAATGATGATTGTGCGCCGTGGAGAAAATGAGCAAACTAGGCCACGACTCCACGTGATAAATGAAACAAAAAAACCAAAAACTCTCTTGTACTCGAGATTTAATGACGCCCGATGCAACGATCATCCATAAATATTGATACTTTTACATATTTTGCTTTTGTCGAAGAAAGTTTGATTGCATTTTCAACTTTACAGTATTTAGGATTGAATTAATGTATTTTCTTTTTGTATTGAAGTTTTGGTTAAATATCTTGAGACATCGACTCTACAACTGTGTAGAGTTGAATTTATAGAAATTTGTGTTGGATTGAAAACAAATTCATTTTTCAATTCAACTGTGCACATTATTTATTCGAGATTTTCAATTGATTTAAAAATGTCAAATTACGGAGACTACATTCTACGCTTTTAGGAACGTTGAAAATTGTTAATTAATGTCGTTCACGATTAATTCTACAGCAGTTTTCAATGAAGCCACGAGTGTAAATTATGCAGAATTAAATCCGATAATGTTATTTTTTTCAATCAAATTTGCTACTAAACTGCATTAAATTTGTAACCAAGGTAGGTAAATTATGCAGGGTCGATCGGACATAACGTGGAAATTGCGGCGATAAATTCGTTCATAGCGCAGAGGAATGAGAACGAACGTCAGAGAGTGAGAGAGAGAGAGAGAGAGAGAGAGAGAGAGAAAGAGAAAGAGAGAGAGAGAGAGAGAGAGAGAGAGAGAGAGAGAGAGAGAGGCCAGTAGAAAGTGGGGAGAGTGCTCGTGAGGAGTTTCTCGTCTCATCTAGCAGATCTCGAACGATCGAATTTCCCACGTATCGGAAAATTGGCCCGGAGACTCGGAGAATGAAAGCGAGCACCTGGAAAACGAGATGGTAGAATGGAGAAACCGAGAGGAAAATTCTGAGATATTTGGTCGATTCTACGAGCCAAGACTCTTTTCTAATGTTATATCCGCGCAATTCCGCGTCTTCCCTCATGTATCGACGTACTAAATTCTATCGGCAATATACAGAAAACCCAAGTATTTTCAATCCCTTAAGATCGGCTTGGCTATCTCATCTCGAGATATACACGAGGAATAAATAAAAGTCCGGTGAATACACTTGTCTCGTCGAACAAAGGAAAACGAAATGAGGAAACAGGACTGAGATTGCGATCGAATATCAATCGATCGATTTCAGATCGATTTGTAAAGAGAGAAATAGAAAGAGAAAGCTGGAGAGAGAGAGAGAGAGAGAGAGAGAGAGAGAGAGAGAGAGAGAGAGAAAGAGAGAGAGAGAGAGAGAGAGAGAGAGAGAGAGAGAGATAGGCATGGAGAAAGAGAGAGTTACCGATAAAGCGAGCCAAGCCCAAAGTGAAACAAGGCGAGAACAAATAAACGCAAATAAGCAATAAAATAGATAGACAGAAAAAAAGAGAAAATAAAACGAGATAAAATTATCGTGACAATGGCTTTGCGTTCAATCTGGAAAATAGTTCCTTTATCCCTCTGTTCGACACCGATCGAGCGAATATTTTAGTTAAAACAGTGTGAAATTGATTGAAATGCAATTTTCTCGCTATCGTCCCTAACTACTTTGCTCGAATTTTCAAACGTCAACCGAATAAAATTCATGGTAACGTTACCAACCAAGCGGCATTGCCAAGTGCAGGATCGACGTTGGCTCGTGTTACAACCAAGCCCTGCTGCGAGATGTCGTCAACGTCGACGACATCTCCGAGTCTCAAGGGGGTTTCCACGTTGAGAAGAAGACGCTTTGCCATTTTCACCCACTCCGCGCGAATTTTCGTGAAAAACATTTCGTTGGTGAGCTGCGGTTGTCTTCCTCCCTCTCCTTACTTTCCCTCCTTTTTTCCATTCTTTCTCGCTTGAACACTCCTTCCTGTCTTTCGATTCACGGTTTCTCGTTTTACGTCGCGATATGACACTCGACTAGGTACGAGAAAAAAGGGGATGGAAAGTTCTCGTCTTGCGCGAGAGAAAGAGAGAAAAACGCGTCGTACGTGCGGGTGTCGGCGATCCGAGCGCAATGCCGAGAAGGGATTACGATCTTGGCTTCGTGGAGGACTGCGGGGGTTACGTGAGAGTACGAAAGAGCAAGAGGGATATTCTCGTGGGAGATGACAAAGGGGGATGATATTCACGATGCCCGGTAAAATTTCGATCGTAAATCACTCGATCGCACGAGAGTTTGTCCAGGGAGGAAATACAACAAAAAAAAACTGCCAAGTTGAAACTCGAGTCTACGAATAACTTTGTTGAAACGTCGAGAATACGTACGAGGGATGATACTGCTTTTCGAATTCCCTGATATAGAATTTAGTGTTTAACTTCGTTTCTTTTTTTTTTTTTTTTGTTATCTTAGCTTTCCCTCGAGTTTGAATCAAATCTACGACTTACCTTATGGAGACGAGTATCATCGCGAATATGAGATATTTCCCGAGTAGTGGTACGACCAACGACGTTGGTGGTATTATCTCGACGACGAGTAGGAAGAACACGTGGAGACTGATAAGAATGGAGATCGACAGAGTCACCTGAAACGATAAAAATACTTTCTCGTATCACAAACATTTATACGAAAATACGTTCTTCCCATTTGATAAATAAATGAAAATATAACTTTCAATTTATTTGTTTAATTGATTTTTTTAAAATATGAAACGTCACTGCGTGATTTGCATTAGGGTTGAGCATAATTAGATCCAATTTTTTAGAGCATTGGCACAGCGTACTTTATTCGTCCTAATTTACCCTACACGAGACTCCCTGAGATTCTCAATGCCGTTGAGATAAGGGAAGATATACGATCGCGTTCTTATCAGTAGAAGAACACGTGTTACGATATGGCTAATCGTGAGTTAGTTGAGGTGTGGACTATTACAGAATCCAATTTATGAGCTACGTAGCAAGTTGCTCAATTATGGTGTTTGGCCTTATTATTTACCTATGGAATTCACCTGAAGATAGCAATGATAATAATAATAGTAATAATAAATAATAGTAATTAATAATAATAGTAATTCATAATAATAAAAATTAATAGCAACTATGTTGTTTGGACTTGCAATAAGTATTTACTTATGGAATTCACTCGCAGATGGCAATGCTAATAATAATAATAATAATAATAATCACCACCAGCCCACATGACTGGTGGTATCCATAAATGGATTCCGCACCTCCTCGGATAAAATAATAATAATAATAATAGTAATTAAGAATAATAAAAAATAATATGAAATATGTTGTTTGGACTTATTATTTATTTATGGAATTCACTTGAAGGTAGCAATGATAATAATAATTAAAAAAAATAGTAATAATAATAATATTTTTATTTTGAAAATCGAGTAACGACGGTTAACTATAAGCCGCTGTGTGTACCGTACGGTAAACGATCGTCTATGCCTTTTGTTCGTACTTTTCTTTTCCCGCACCCTCCAAAACTCACCGAAAGCTTCATTTCCGAGAGTACATCCCTTCAATATTTCAAACGAGTCATTCACCATTCTCTCTTCACGCGTCACACAAGGTTCACTCTGATTCACGGAGACTCCGGCTTGGTTTCTAGAGCTTCCTCGTCTTCGAGAATTTTTTTTTTTCGTCTTTTCATTCTCTCCCCTTCCACTCCCGACTCACAGCCACTGTGCGCGAATGTTTTTCCTAGTAGGGAATAACAATCGCGAATATCGTTTTGCCATTAGCTCGTGGATGAGATTCGGGGCAATCGTGAAATTGCGAACAGCGAAATTCAAATGAAAGATTTAAAAATAAAACGTTCCTTTTTTTCTCGTCGTTGTTTTTATTCAACCTCGGCATTTTGCGAACGTTGTACCGACTTTGCCAATTCTCGGATATGTACGTCTAGGTATAGGGAGCGTAGTTATTTTTCGATCAACGACAGTCTCGCATTCCCCCACTTGGGTTTGCTCTCGAACTCCATCTGTCGCTATCTTCGTAGATTTCTCTTCCTCTCTCTATCTCCTACTCTTATTCTTTCCAGTCGATCCATTTGTCTCGTTTATCAAAATGAATGGATTCCTATCCATTCCGGCTTTCGAGAAAATTTACGTCAGCGAACCAACCCACCCCTAATGTCCACATTCCCATGAGAACTATAAGAGTTTACTTTTCCGGTCTTTTTGTCGCATCTCTTCCGTACCATTTTTCCTGAATTCTCTTCCTCCATAGCTTCGTGATTTTCTTCAGGTTCCACCGGAACAGAAAATCTTCATCCCTCGTACTAAGCCACGAGACGTCTCCGATCGTACAGGTCACGTGTTTCCAGACCTAAACTTCTTTTCATTCTTACCACCGTTTCCTTCTCTCTTCTTCTTTATTTTTCCTACTTGCTCGGAGGTGTTTTTCTCATTCCGACGATAAATACGAATTTTCTCACGGATTTTGTATGCCCGACACGGCAACTTTCGTACACCGTTATAGAACATCGTTAAATTCCACCCTCGCGATTTTTTCGTTCTTATCTCGTGACGACACACGTGCACGAAATGCTACGAATAAAAGAGGAAAAGTCGTGCGAGCATCTGTTACGAGACATTAGGGAGAGTCTCGGGCGGGAGTAAAAGTGAAAATGAAAATATGAACACTTCTGGTTACACGAGAGTAGACAATCGAGAATTTTTATGAACGAAAGGGTTTTGCGGTGAATTATTTTGGGAACTTGGTCGAAATGCGAAGAGAACGAAAGAAAGGATTTTCACGCTTTGCACCGTTTGACCGATAACTTGTTATAAACCGAGAATACGAATGTTATATTCGTGTTTTACGGGAGACTTTTAAATCAACAATTTTTCTGAAACGTCTTTTTGGTTCAAAAAGAAATTTCTTCTCTTTCACCTACTCAAAGTTTAAAAAATCGACACTTTTAAAGGATTAACTTTTTTTTATCCAAAAAGCCTTTGCAAGGAGGTTGCTAACTTGGAAATTTTGCGTAGAATACGAATATCACAATTTTCATAACGGTTTGTTGCAATTCGTCCGTAAAAAGACGAAAAATCGTGAATATTTTTAATTTTTTCATTTTTGGACCGACAATTCGTGACAAACCGAAAGTAAAATCGTGATATTCTTGTTGTACGAGAAATTTCCGACGCCATACAATCGGAAATTTTACATAGAAAATAAACTTAAAATATTGTTTCCACCTTTTTAAAAAAATACCCAGTTAAATCCACAAAAAAACCAAAATTTTCGTATTTTTGAATTTATCGACCGGAAATTTCTTAAAATTAGATAACGAGACTTCTCATTCCTAATCTACAGTTAAGGGAGCTTTCCAGTGTGAAATTTTCAAAAAAATTTTTTTTTTTTTTGCTTTATCGAATAGTATACACTCTTTTCGAAGAAGCAGAAGGGATATTGTATGGACCTGGCATCGCTGATGACCGTAAGTAAACGATTTACCTAAAATTTCCTCACTTGAAACTTTGAACGCGTTTTTCAAAACATTTTTCGAAACAGCATTTTTCAAAACGGTGTCCAACTTGGAGGCAGAGTTTTAAAGCTATCGGGTTGAATTTTTTACACAATATTCTTAACGTCATTGTTTATCGTGCTATGGAAGCTTTTTTTTTTGACATCTTCCTATTTTTTTGTAAAAAAAACTGCCAAAAAAAATGCTAAAATCGATACTTTTTGTTCAAACCGGCGCCATTTTTGCAAAAAAAAAAAGCCTCCATAGCAAGAAAGCCAATTATATACCGATCAATAATCTTTTTGTGTTTTTTGTTTCAGATCAAAATTGTGACCCCCAACGTGGACACCACATCCAAGTGCATTTTCTGCAACAATTGTTTCATCATTTTTATAGATATTAATTAATAAATAAATCGATCTTTAAAAAATTGTTTTGTATTCTTCAATACCCAATTAGTATACAAAAAAAACCAGACCGATTAGATTATTTTTTCTTAAAAAAAAAAAAAAATCGCGAACAACAGCGATTTTTCGGGCTGTCACACTGGAAAGCTCCCTTAATTGCCGATTAAAAACGATAGCTAGGAAATGATTTTTCATAAAGAAAAAAGTTTCAACCTGTTGCAGCCCGCACGCCCCTCAACAATTCCGACCCCTTGTGCACTCTTCGTGCGTCACATTTATTTATCAAAGAATCGTAAATTAGGGAGCTTATCAGTTTTGGGAAAATGCGAGAGTTTAAGCCGTCGGTTTCGCGATAACCCGTTGGTGTTTATACATACGTATAATAATGTAGGGTTATGGGGACAGCACACGACTCATGGGTAAGTTTAACACGCCGTCGACTCATTAAACTCGGTGGTTTTCATTGCTCGAGCACGACCCGAGAACAAAGTTGCAGGGGCGTGGATACATGCGCGTTCGGTCATACATTCTCGACGGAGCAACCTCTTCCGGACCGACAGCATTGTTCTCGTAAATTTCCGCAGTCAGTTCCACGACGGGAAATGAGAATTTAGCGACAAATTAAAGAGGCAGATAACATTTATAGAATTGACTTATATACATATATTAGCTACCTAGAAATTAGAATTAGCTTTTTCGATTTTATATGTCAGGCGTATTATCAAATTCGATGGGATATTATCGTCCAGCTGGATCGTGAAATTTTTTACCATTAATCAAACTCGCTTGAAAACTGTATTTATTCGATCGAGATAGAATTATTTCGAGCTAGGCAAAATTTAATATCGTTAAATGAAAATTCTTGACTTCTGATCGGATAAATTCTATTCGCCCCGCTTTGATCTCGACGAATGTCGCCAATAAGTTAAGTTTAATCGACGATATAAAAATCGATCCATTCACTTAAAACTCTCTCCCTCTCTCTCTTACCCATCGCTTTTATCATTTTGTGTCATTTTTATCTCTTTGAAAACGACGCTTCGGTCATGGAGCTATGAATTTTTCAATCGGTCTAAGCGACACGGGTCGTCATGGAGCTTGGAAAGATCTTACAGCCTTTTTCTTTTATCGTTCCTACCGTTGCTCTTTTGTGCCTCTCCCGGGATCTATTTTATATAGGCTTTCGTCATCGTTGTCGTTGCTAAGATGGATGCACGTTCGTAAAGACGAGAAAGAAAATGACGACGTCTCTTTGTTATTTTGGCGATGGGGAGGAGAGGGTAAGATAGATCGTTGTTCAGACATCACGAGGGCAAATCCCAGGAAAACTCAACTACAATGCAAGTCGCCTTGAGAGACAAATTACAGTCCTTAAGGTACGAGTTCTGCACGCGTTATTACAAATTTTGCCACTAGAATTTCTCAACTCTTCAAAGCTAATTGTAAGTAATCGTCTAAAAAACCTTCGCGAATTCAAATCAACGTTCGCAGAATCGTTTCAACGAACCGCCATTTAAACCTTCACAGATTATTCAAATAACGCTTTCGAATCTTTGCTTTGATGTCAATACGAGCTCTCGAAACATTCCAGTAGTTTGGATCTACTTCATTGAAAAATATATCATTCAACGCATGGATAGCGAAGTTATTGCGAAAGCTCAAAGATTTTTGTGCTAAATTGAACGAAATGTAAAAAAACGCGGGCTTTTGGTGGCGTTTTTTTTTTTTTTTGATAAATCGAATCACAATAGGCTGATATAGGGTATGGCGTCATGCTAGAGGAGTCAAGAGCCAGTATGGCGATGAAAGGACTCGCGTTTATCAATCTCTAGCACGAGCATTCAGTTCGCACGTTCGATCGTCCCTCTTAGCCAGTGCCAGGTGATATCTTTCATTGGTACGTCATGATATTCTCGCACAATAGCATCCCGTGAACAAGGCGTTAAATATATATATATATATATATATATTTGTGTGTGTGTGTGTGTGTGTGTGTGTGTACAGTATGAGAGTCATTCCAGAGAGCAGACAGAGGAACGCCGGCCTCTCGTCGTCTTTATACAACCCCTTATGCGAAGTGTCGCGACACTCACCCCGCACACGGGTCGATGAGGGATGGGTCAATATTTCCCTGTGGCCAACACGACTGGCTTCTCGGTGAACCACCATGATGAGAAACTGGCAGTGCTCAACGGGCGTTTCGAGATGGAAGAGAGAATGAGGGAGATAGAGAGACACGAAGAGATAGATAAAGAGAGAGAGAGAGAGAGAGAGAGAGCGAGAGAGAGAGAGAGAGAGAGAGAGAGAGAGAGAGAGAGAGAGAGAGAATAGGAAAGCTGTGTCTATATATTTATATAAGTGTGTACACTGTATAATATAACTGTTTATATGTAGACGGTTTCGTCAAACTGGGTTACTTTAAACAGGTTTTGGAAGATTTTTGTAGGTAACTTTTTTTTAACATTAGAAATTCCAACTTTTTTTGCTGCAATAGAACAATGTGTTTTGTGGCTATTAAATGTATAAGAAAGTCAAGTTCCTCTTCGCTAATTGTATATGTTTTTACAAAAGTATCAAAGTAATTATGAGTGTTGGATTTCTTTGATAAATTACAGTGCATACAATTTTGACATCGCTTTGATAACAAGTTTAATATTTTGTGTATTCTAAACAGAATTCAGAAAAAAACGACAATTTTTTATTATCAAACTAAAGTATTATTATTGACATTTAATCAGTGCAACACGATTGTCGTCATTATAATCTTGATATATTGCAATTTACGGAAATATTCGGTTTTTCGACCTTTTCATCGCTGCGAACACATTTAAACCGTAGATTGGCACTCTGTTACAGTAGCCACAAAAACTGTCAAAGTTTTAATTTATGTCAAAGTTCGATATATACATTTATGAATTATATATTAGATATATATATATTATGGAAAGAACAAGAAGTTTTCTTAGCAGCGCTGCGCGTAACACGGAAGAACGAACAGCAAAGGGGATAACGCCGTACTTGGTCAGACGGTCAGCCCACTTACCACGCGGACGCATCAGATCTCCGTCCGTTTCCTTCGACCGAAGCGGATGTCAAGTGGCGACAAAATATAGTCGTGAGTATAATACACGAATCTGAACGATCTTTTTTCGAGCGTGAAACAAGTACGAAAAACTCGCGATAGTGAAAACGTCAAAAATACAAAAAAATATTTTGACCTAGAAAAACAAAATTCTATTATGAATGAAAATAAAATAAGGACAAAGGGTAGATGGAAATTCGGTGGATTAATGAAACGAGATATTTAGTGAAATAGAAAATTTTAATGTCTTTTTAAAAATATGACAATGAAGTAGTTTCAATGAAAAGTTCGTTTATCGATTATAACGAACGAAAAATTGTTCGAAAAAGAGGACCAGTGGGATTCGATGCATTGATATCGGAGATGATAGAAATTATAAACCGTGATGGAAATCACGAGAATCGATACCTGATAACCGAAGGGTACATCTCTTTATAAATAATCACGATGTAAAGTGGATATGGCTGTTATTGGTCAGACCGTTGACTCGTGCTGCGAAAGCCAGACGCGAAACTACATCTCTCGGTATATGATTTGTGTATTTTTATGATTTAATTGCGTTCCAATGTTGCATCGTTGGACAAACACGTACATAATGGTAAATACGTACAGTAACACGAACGAGATACGAATTCCGTCGATACTCGACTCAAATATACAATGCAAATTCGAGAGACTTATTGTTGTATTAGTATACATAGGATGGAACTGTAAGAATTAAAAAAAAGAGAGAGTGGGGAAAGAGAGAAGAGACGAAGGTGGTGGTAAAGAGAAAAAAATAAAAGATCATGAATAAACGAATGCAACTACGTATATAAAGGCAGAGGCGAACTCTGTTTCTCGATGCCGGCGTTAGGATTCGCGAAATTTGCAATCCCAATGATAAACGGGTACTGTGCAAAATTGATACTGTGTGTTTCAACGTCGCGAACCGCCCGGAGGTTCGCGACACTTGAATATTGATGAACGCAGCGTGAATCAGCATATTAAATCCATTCTAACTCCTCCCACCAAAACCCCCGACCATTTTCCCCGCGCACCACATTGACGCGATGAATTTTATCTCGGAAACGATCGAGAGCCAACGAGAAAATATATCGTTCGCGCGACGAACTTTGTTATTTTAATCCTTTTGTCGTTTGTTTTGCTTCCGGCTTATTTTTGCTCTTCCGCAGTTCCGTATAATCGTGGAAATTGATTTTTCAAATATTCAAATCATTCGAATATCAAGCAAATGAAATGTTGAACACAATTTTATTCTTACAAATTTGAGATTTTTTTTTTATTGTCTAATTTTTATATATTTAACGAATCGATGCTTTTAACAATTTTGCAAAGTCGATACAATTTTGGGAGTGAATAATTTTTTTATATCGTGCGATCGTTTAATTTTATCTTTTGAAAAAACGCTTTAGAGTACATTTTGGCGTTCGTTCGAAACTCGAGAAAATCTCGGAATACTTTCCCATTTCTACGACAGTATTCCTAATGTCTTGTAATAAAATGCCTCGCTTCACTTGGTAGCTTTCACGCGAACGCTCGAGCGAGGAGCCAAAACTTGGATCAAGGAAAATCAACGTTAGGTACCAGAAAGTTGGCGAACGAATTTTCCAGTCTCTCTTCACGATCGCTTTCTCTCTTTTTCGTTCCATTTCTTTCTCTTGCTCTCCCATTTTCGCCCTTTCTCTCTCCTTCTCTCTCTCTCTCTTGCTCTCCCTTTTTCTCTCCATTGCCTTCTCTCTTTCTCTGAATTTTTCTCTCTCGATTTTTCACGGTATTTTCAACGAAATGACAAAATTATTTTCTCGCTTAGGTCGGAACGGACGAAGATGAATCGTTCTCTAAGCCCGGGATGATGCGTGTCCGAGAGGGGATGATGTATGGGTTATTACTTATCGATTCCGCAACGTCTCGACCGCCGTTTACTGGAAGGCTTTCGAAAGATCGTAACGTTTCCCGAGTCAAGGCGACGCCGATGTTCGAGGGTTTTAGAAAGAAGAGAAAGAGAACCGAGAAAAAAGAAATATCGTCTCGACATCGCATAAGTCGATATCGAGACTTGTTTGCCGAATAAATCGTTCGACCTTTGATGTCTACCGAGTCCTTGGATATTATTCCACAACGTGACCAAGCTAAATGTGTCTGATTTTTTCCCATACACTCCAAAAAAAAGGCAAAATCGAATCCTACGTCTGATTGGAAATTTGACCTTGGTAAATGACCTTCAAGAATATTGGACTCGTAGCGAGGGAAGTTTTAGGCGCTTCTACGTACGCGAGATCGTTATCGAGGTCGTTAAAAATATCAAAAGGTTCCCATTCGCGCGTAAACAAAAGTTTATTTCGTTGCAATGCGAGTTCCGCAAACGTTCCGAGGTAAACGAGAATCGAAACGAGAGAAATGAGAATAACAGCGGTATTTTTTAGAAACAAAATGGACGCGCTCGAGTCCGTTAGATCGAACAGTTTTGTTTTTCTTTTTCGTTTGGAGTCTTTTAACCAGGCGACTGGTTCTTTCATCCGCTAGACTTTCTCATATTTATCCAAGCTGGACGGAGCACGGAGGAGGGGGTAGGGGGTTGGAAGGGGTGGCTTGGTGAACGGAGGTTGTATTCACATCAGAAAATTCTCCGGCAACACAAAGCGGAGCTTTTCGCTGTACTGAGAGCGAGGACTCGAGAAAAAGTGAGACCGAAGAGAAAGAGAGAGAGAGAGAGAGAGTGGAGAGGGAGAATATGGGGTGGGAAGTGGAGGAATGGTGAGGAGGGCCCGAGGGGCTTTTTCCCAACGAAAGGTGATAGGGGCAAAGGCCTGACTAGGAAATGAAAAATAGTTCGAGCCGACGTACGCGGAGATGAGAGCATGAGAGAAGGGGTGAAATAGACAGAGAGAGAGAGAGAGAGAGAGAGAGAGAGAGAGAGAGAGAAAGGAGAGAGACAGAGAACTATCGTACAATCCCCGCCGGCGAGATAAGAGGAAAATAACGAGCTCGACATACGTACGTGAAAGGTAACTAATTCTCCCTTTTCCTAGTCCTTTCTACTTTCTCCTTTCTCTTTCATAAATATTGCATTCCCTCGGATCACGCTCGAGCTTTCAACCCCTTCTACTTTTACCAAGCCAACGTTTGATCCTTATTTCCTTCGATTTTATCGGTCGTCGATGAAAATTAAGTTTTTTTTTTTATGTAATCGTGGACAAAAATGTATTTAGGACGGGAGGGGAGGGGGGGGGGGTGGAATAGAAGGAAAATAAAGAAAATGTATCAAATGATTTTATCACGAGACAATTACGAATCGTTAGAAAGAATTTCTAATCGTAATCAATTTGATAATGATCGACGAGTTTTTTACACATTTATACATAATTATTCTCACATAAAATTTTTCATTTACGTTAATGTCGAAGTTAAAAAAATGGACGAAATTTTGTGTAACAGGAAAACAAAAAATGTGGCAAATAATTGCATGATGAGATAATTATAAATTGTTTAAATAAGCGAATTAAATCGTAATTATTTTCTCAATGCCAACGATTTGAAAACAAAAAAGTAATTCTATTCTGATAAAAGAATCTCGAATTTCTCATTCACGATAACAATAACAATAATTAAATGTAACAATGTACAACGTACCTGCAAGATACGTTTTAAAACTATAAAATGTAAACGTTTATTAACGTAACCGTCGGCAACGTAACCGCTTATTAACGCGAGTCAGTGTTAAATTTCCAACGTAACAATGAAGCCGGCCGCTTCGCACTCGCACTTTTCCCAAACAATATTTCGATATTCTTTCTCTCTCTTTTCATCAGCGAGAGGTTTCAAATTTGAAACTGGAGTTTCCGTCGATTAAAAAAAAAACGTTTTCCTGACCGACGCTTAGAAAATAAATACAAAAATCGATCACTAATAGCGATTCCGTGTGTGCGACGTCGTTTGCGATTGAATTAACGATCCACCATTCGGTATGATAACGTTAACGAATGCCGAACGATAGTAGTGAAATATTGATCGTAGTTAAGGTTAGTAAAATATCGTCGGTCCAACGCGAAACAAACTTATCGCTGTAATAATTTCTCCGCGTCTCTCCGTCTCTCTTTCTCGCTATCGTTGCATACCGGGTTGGGATTGCAAGTTGGATTTACACACGTGTATATACGCGAAGTTTAATCGTTTCTCTATCCACGGTAATAGAAACGGTATACACTTGGGGGTTGAATTTCGCGAGTTACTTTACAGGAGGGACGAGGATTTAGAGAGAGAGAAAGAGCGAGAGAGAGAGAGAGAGAGAGAGGGAGAAGAACAGAGTGTGTGTACGAGAAAGAGAGAAATTGACAGAGAAGGATATCTCTCTCTGTTTGTCTGTCTGTCTCTCTTTCCCTATATATGTATATATATATATATATATATATATATATATATATATATATATAGAGAGAGAGAGAGAGAGATTTTTCTTTCTCTCTCTCTATAGATATATATATATGAATAGAGAGAGAGAGAGAGAGAGAGAGAGAGGAAGAGAAATGGATAGATAGAGAAGAGCGAAGCCCATGCCTTCTCACGGAGCTCACAGGCTCGGCGGACATAAATGTACCGGTGGTTCCAAGAGTTAACGAGGCACCTGACTCGCTTAGCCAGCACCGAAGTGACGTAAACGGATTAGCTAACGCGGAGAATTGGCCCCCGCATCGGTGAACTCTTGCTATATATACACATAAATGCCATATATATATATATATATGTATACATGCGTGAACATTTATATGTTATATCTACACATATACACATTGGCAATGTCGCAGTATATCGCACGACTCTGTGCAAAGGACCATAATAAAATTGATATCTACGCATGTATACCGCGCACGGTTGGACCCGATATCGTGAAACAACCTCGTACATCGACGTTTCCCTTTTTCCACTCGGTTTCGAGGATATCACTGCGGATTTAATCCGGATACGGAAACAATCAGTGACTCGAAAATGCTCCACGGGCCCAATAAGGCTTTCGACATACACAATTTTTTTTTTACTTTCTCCAGGTTTTCGAATTGTTATTATTTTTTGTTTTGTTTTGATGGAAAATTTGTCAAGTCATTGGCTTGAATTATTATTATTATTATTATTATTATTTATTACGTTTGAAAAATATCGTTGGTACGATGGCTTGAGGGTAGAAATTATTTTGCGTGTAAATTATAAGGGTTTAACGTATGTGGTTGTTTATATATAAGTATACGTAGTTTGTGGAAGCGACGAAATCGCTCTTTGAGCTTTGCTTGGAGTTGATTGTGTGCGCGCGGATGGGCAGGTCGGGCAAGTTTTCAAACTCTCGCTTCTTGAGTCACGCGATATTAAACCATGATTAACAACTCGCAAACTCGAACGCCTATCAGGCGGATACCAGTTGGGATAATTGAAGTTATGGAAAGTTTATGAAAATTGTTGATCGTACGCATATGCGTGGATGGGAAAATGGGAGAGGACGAGACAACCATGGGAGAGGAACCAAAAATGGGAGAGGACGAGACAACCATGGATTAGAATTTTTATGTTTTTTTAGAGATTGATTTTTCGTTTTTTTTTTTTTTTAATTTATTTTGTTCCTTTTTGAACTCACCTTCTCCCCGCTGTCGCTCGGTAAATAGAACGTCAGTACGGTTAGAAACGAAATTCCCATGCAGGGTATGATTATATTGACGGTATAAAATAACGTCTTCCTTCTCATCGTTATGTTGAACGTTATGTCCAGATAAGGCTCGTTACAGCATGTGTAAAACTTCTCGTTTCTGGAACAAATTATTTTTCAAAAATTATTTTATTATTTCATTTATTTCTGAAACGAAGATTTTTTTGTTTAGTGTAAAAGAGTTTTTTTTTCTTTCAATAATCACTGTTTCAATTATCGAATTTTCTCTCAAAGCGATCGTTACTGTTTGAGCGGAAAATTCTTTCGTACGAAGAATTAATTAATTAATTACTATTGTAATTATGGAATGTCAATTTAATCGAAAATTTCTATTCCGAAGAATATTGAAAATTCATTCGTCTCGTTAAATACGAACGAAATTTCTTTTAGGAATCGTGCGTCGTACGTTAAAAAGTTGCGAAAGATGAACAAAAAATTTCTGAGCGAGCAAAAAATCCGGTATCGATATTCGATAAAGCGAGAGCTTTGTATGATTACTGTTATCAGAATGTCAGAAATCGTCTTTAAATTAAACTCTCTGGCGTTGGAGCGAATTTACAAAAAAAAAAAAAGAGATACGAAAAATACAGAAAAAAAAACCAATAATAAAAAAGCGAAAGTGCGAAGAGTGTATTTTCTCTCAGATTCCGCAGCGTGAAGAATTTATCCGCGAGGTAACCAAATTGAATTCCATTATGTCGTCGGAGATTGGAATTTGTAATTTTAAGGGAACTCGTTGTTGTTTTTTTTCCTTCTTTTTCTTTTATTGTCGTCAAGGGCACCGGTGGAGCGATGTAATGGAAAAGTATCCGAGTGGATGTCGAATCGTCGCGTTGGTTCGATTAACGGAAACGTTCGTGGGACAGAATATTGACTTTTACCAATTACAGCGCGCGTCACGCGTGTGCCACCTGGCTGAACGACGTCGACGCTACCTTCGAGCTCGTTGCACTCGAAGAATTTTCCGATTTACCGTAAAAAGAAAAAAAATCGATTCGAAAGTGCGACGTCGAGATTGCGATCATTTTTTGAAGATAATTTACAAACATTAAAAAATCATCACGAGGGATAAAAAATTGTTAACCCCATTTCTGTATTGATTCAATAATTTTTATATTTTATTACACGCAAGATTATTAATTAATTGACTTATTTACGTTTAAAATCATCCAATTTTACAAAAATAAAAAAATGATCGGTCCTATTTACTTTTACACGTTTTTGTTTAATCATTTTTTTACTTCGCCCATTTTTCAATTCTTCGAATAAATTAAACCCACCAACGTTGGGCGCCATTTTCCAAAATATAATTCGCGATTCGGAAACTCTTCGATTCGTCGAAAAAAAATGTTTTTTTGCTCAACGTACCACACGTTGGTTTCTTAAATATATCGTACCGCGACGTGCCAGGTCAAACTCGTTTACGAGGGAAATATTTGTATCTGTGTGTGTGTGTGTGTGTGAAAGCGTGAGAGTCAGAATAAGTGGGGAAGGTGGGTGGGGGGTTGCGAATGTACCGAGCGTTGACGCAGGGGTTAAGCCTCTTCCGGAGACGTGAGTCGCCGAAGGAGGTTGAAGGGTGAAGGGAGGCTAGAAAGGGTAGAGAAAGAGCGGCGAGAGGGGTTTACAGGGGGTAAGAAAAATTGCTCGGAAAATGAGGTACTCACCTAACGGCAGGCACTTCCAGTATGTCCCACTCCACGGACATGTAGAACTCGGATAGGTCGACTCCGACGTCGACGATGTTGCTACCAGTTTTTTCATCCATGTGTCTCAGATCGACCTGCGTTACACGACATCACGAGACAAACGATTAATTACACCGATATTCGTAATTAAAAAAAAGAAACATAAATAAAAACTTTAAACAAACATAAAATCGCATTAAAAAAATCATCGTGTTCGCGTTGCGAACGAGACGATTATTTTATTCGCCGAGTTTTATCGCAATAAAACCTCGTTCAACTATCCAATAATAATAATAATAATAATAATAACAATAATAATAATGGATACAATAACAATACGTATAATAAGTATGTGATGCGTTTCACTAATAAATATGCTCAATAAATATCACGTATCTCTAAAATGCATCAAATCAATTAATTTCCAATACGCTCGCATTGTCATAATGGTAATAATAATAATTAATATTTAACCTTAAAACATTAACGATGAAAATAATTTAACGAACGAAAAATACAGAATAAAAAGAAAGAAAAAAAAAACAAGAAAAGAAAAATGAAAACACACGATACAGGCTTTTGATAAAGGCACAGAGATGTTCCACACAGCTTCCGCAGGCACAACGTATTGTAGTTGTCATATACAGACACTTTTTGAAGCATGGCGCTAAGAAAAGTTACAACGAATAAATATGTATAATGTAATGATAATAACAATAATGATATCGATATATATATACGTATATATGTATAAATATATATATATATTATTTAATATCCGGCTATGAACGGCTGTGAACACCCAAGGCATGAAAACAAAAACGTAAAAACGTAAAAAAAAAGACGTATCTATCGAATTTATCGAACGGTGCTCCGTTCGTTTCGTCGTTGCGATCTTAAATTGTATTTAGCGGGGATGCTTTATCAAATTAAATAAGAAATAAATCATTAATAATGCTCGACGAATAATCCTTAATAATTATTATCGTTTTAGTTTTCGTAGGTAAAACATTCTTTTTTTGTTGCATATTTAATCAATATTTGTACAAATTTTTGATTAACCGATGGAGATAATGGTGTCAATGCGTTTGCGCGTGTGCGTAATGATATACGCCCGGAGCGCGAATTGTATTCGTAATTATTTAATAGCGTGATCAAGTGTGGGGGAAGGGGGACGCGGTTATATTCGGAACGAAATCATTCGTGCTATAATTCTGTGCCGTCGTTGACCTAACCGCATCGGGGTCCGATGAATAACTCGATTAAATATAATCGAAATTGATGGCACTTCCGGTCTTCGACATGGACGCATTGAATAGAACGACAGCGGTATGAAACATGCGCGTATCCTTTTGTAAGGTCGATGGATGAATAGCTTATACCTATATATATATGCCTAGATATATGTATATATATATATATATATATATATATATATATATATATATATATATATAATAGCATAATGGAATAATCAGATCAGGGTGTTCGATGTGGCCACGTCGCTAGTGGTGCCTAATATCTCATCCCCGGATCCATTTAATTCCTCGCTCAAGTTCAATCCCACCCATTTGCCATTTCGGTGAACGATTCGTGATATAATTATTCCGAACATTGTCTTTGAGAGGAAATAAACGGCTACGTGCATTGGCAAATTTTCCGGCGAAGATATCAATAAGAGATTACGATCAATGACAAATCAACCTTGAGCAATTGGCTCAAGGCGTTGGGACGTGAGGAGTGAAAGAATGATTTCGAAAATTGCAAAATTTTGCTCACTTTTGAGTAGAGAGTTGAAAATATTTAAAAAGGATCAAAATATAATAGAATTTTGCATTTTCGTCCTTTCAGACTAACAATCAATGTCATTGATTCAATGGTCAATGTCCTACGATTTTTTTCACGCCGCGAGGGTAATTCCTTCGCATCGTACGATCGACAACCTCAAATTCGATTACATTATATACAATATACAGGATGAACCATTTTAATTTATCGATGATATCAATAACTCGAGAAAATGGAGACGTGGAAAAGAAGAAACATTTCCTATAAAAATTGTTCAGTTTCGTGGAGGACACGCGATTGTCGTATCGAGATTTCTCTTCGACGTCGAGTTGAGATCTCGCGAAGGTCAATATCGATTTTTCAAACAGTAATCTAGCATTTTTCCTCCCTAATATTGTAGATCGTATCAAAATTAGTACACGGAAAAATGCCACGATGGAGACAGATCGTGTGCAAGGAGCGAGTGAATGAGAGAACTTGTCGCTCAAACTCTTGTTTTCCGAGCCTACCAATACCCCCTCCCCCGCATATACATACTTATATATCTGTACGTACTTTCTAGAATACGACTTCAATATTTCAACGTACGCCGCGCTATGTTTCGCGCAAAATTCACGACGACGAGGACGAATAGGAGAAAGAGGACGACGACAGGAACGAGTGAACAGACTGACGTCGAAATGGCGTTCCGTTACGAGTGCCTTTTGCTCGTCCTTTTTACCTCCCTATATTCCTCTCTGATCCTGTGTCTGGTAACTCATATTATCGAGTACGTCGCAGCAGTCTCTCGCAGCTTGCGCCAACGAGAGACGAAGCTATACGTATTTTTCGCTCGTTCGAGCGATCCTTCGCATTTCTATCGTCTCTCTTACCCCCTTCACTCGCTATTCCCTCACGTTCTCTTTTACCTATTCCTCGTCGGGCGCATGTGTCACTCTGTTCTCAAGGCACATTTATATTCTTTCTCGGATATTCACGACGATACAAAAAGTGCGATATAAACCACTGCATGTCTGGCGTTTCGATATCCACCCATGTTATCGTATACGACCCTTGGTGACCGAAAGTAAATGAAAAAAAAAAAAAAAAAACGAAAAATCAAATATAACTAAAACAGAAAATGTCGTGACGAAATTGGATATTCGTGAGCGCAATACTTTTCATACGTATTTCTTTTATTAAATTTATTATTGCAAGAAGCGATTCGAAAATTCTGTTTGAATTCTGATGGACGGATGTTGAAAGAGTGAATATTTTTGGGCGAGGACTAACGTCTTATACATCGATATACGACATGCCATATAATAATTTTGTATTTTTTATTTATGTATATAAAGGATGTTTGGAAATTAACTGGACACGGTAAATACTTTTGTAACTGACGTCGGGACAAACAAAACTTTTTTTTTTAAATAGTCGGACGATGAAAATTGGCCGGAACATTAATTCGCAAAGTTTGAAAGTTTGAGATGTAAAGCCAACAGTGCTATCAAGAGCCCTAATTATAAAAACCCGGAGGTCGCGGGTTCGAGTCTCGGTCGTGGCTTTTAATTGAACAATTTTTTTTCTTTTTTTTTGTAGATCTTGGCAAAATAGCTATTAATAAATGAACGCCGAGTCGACACGGTAAGAGAGGATGATCTTTTTATCGCACGACCGCGAGAAGGTTGATAGCACGAATTTTCGAATTTTTGCGAATTAATATCTCGGCAAATTTTCATCGCAGCACAATACAAAAGAAATCGTTTTCGTTGTAACAATCCCAACTATCCAAGTATTTTTTACGCCTAGTTAAATTGCAGAATGTCCTAAATTAGACAGTAAGTCCAATGACGAAATTTGTCCCACTCTCCCCAATCGTAAACACCTACGCACGAAAATGGAAATTTTGCATTTATCTTTCACACAAATTTGCGACATGAATCGTAATTTTGGACACCATTGTGCTCAGAAATGCAATTAAAATGTACCCAACCCCTTTTGCCGCGCCAGAGATGCGCTGATTAAAAAGTTCGATCGCTTTTTAATCAACAATTAATTTGATTCCCTTTTTTTTTGTTCTCTTTTAGATTTTGTTTTCGTACACCCTTTGACTTATTCGCAGCCCGCGTATGAGTGTAAGCTCGTCGCGACTCGAATTTTGCGTCACTCTCTATCGAATTCTGTACAGCACTCTATAGGGCTGTGGCTTATACGTATCTATGTTATATATACGTGTATTTTTTTTGCCTATCCTCGTCGAGTAGAAATTAATCGGCCTCTTCTCAACCGCGAACCGCGAAAACCCCGACACTCTTTCGATCCTGGTGAGTGTTATACGTGGAGTTTACAAGCCCCGCGAGACCACTCAACAGGTACGTCGAGGCTAACTGCCCCTCCCCCTTCCAGGTCACTCCCTCCCCCTCGCTCTCTCTGTTTGTCGAAAATGAAATTTCGAGTGGATTTTACAACGACGCGGACCTTCGTCGTCCTCGACAACGGCAGATTCTACAATTTTCCGTTGGACCAGTTGTTCAAGTTCTTGCGAGATCGTAATGGAAGTTGGGAATCAACGAGTTTAAATTATTCGCCCGATTCGCGTATTTGAAAAAAAAAATTGCTAAATCAACGAAAGATTAATTTTGATTGGATTTTATTTCGTCCCCGCGTTATCGTCGTCGCGATTTATTTG
The DNA here is from genome assembly GCA_946811545.1 of Netelia fuscicornis. Lineage (NCBI taxonomy): Eukaryota > Metazoa > Arthropoda > Insecta > Hymenoptera > Ichneumonidae > Netelia > Netelia fuscicornis. The sequence continues at coordinate 32,133,604 of OX328016.1, forward strand.
ATTAATATATTGATTTACTTTGTGTTTGTGTTATTTATCGTTTCGTTCGATATCTCGAACGAGGCAATTTCATATTACCGTTATATATATTTTTTTTCTTTGCTATACTCGGTCGAGATTAATCGTACTCCCCACTCACCCCTTCGCCTCCTCCCCCGACCACTCGGCAAGTTCAATTTCGGATTTACATTTCGATTCTAATTTCGGGGATGGAAAAAGTGGGTCATACATCGTCGCGAGAGGATTCGCTACGTGGCGCAATCTCGCGGCATTAAAAACCTCGAGAGATGGAGGAGATGTATATATACGAAAAAAATAGGACAAAAAGAAGAGTATTCAATGGAAAATCGAGACACGTGTACTGACTTTCGCACCAACGACGCTCTCGAGTTCGCGAAAATACGAAAAATAATTCCGATCGTTCGACTGGCGACGATCGTCGAATTAATCGAGAGCGAAACTAACAATATTTCCACTTCGAACATGGACAATAGCCCTGGTCAAAGTATGGCTCTTTTTCCTTCGATTGTACGATCGAAAACGAAATTTCAATTTTATTTAAAATTTTTTCAATTAATATTTCGTTTTTGTTTTCGTCATTTTTGTTTCTTTTTTTTATGTTTTTTTGTCATTGAAATTGAACGAATTTGTTTTCCATGTTTTTTTGATCCGGCTTATACGCGTCGTACTCGTTTTATTGAAGATATAATTCCATAATCCCGTTGAGCGAGAGTTTTTTTTTATCCCAGCGTCATTTTTCATTTTTCGGTTCGTATAACGAGCTTGACCTCGTGAAATTGTCGGGCGATCGTCGCCCGATGTAACCTACGGAAGGTCGGGCAAGCGTAGAAAATTAATAATAGGATGTAATTTACGAGATTTATTCGGATAATTGCGTATATTTCTACGTTTCGCGTGTAAATAGCTGCAGGAACGCGGCTAAGGGACTCGGTGCAGAAGCGGGGGCTCGCAGGTTTGAGAATTTCCACTCGCTCACGCACTCTCCTTCGTCTCGCGTTTCTCGCTTCCTGTGCATAAACACGAAATTCATACGTACAGATATATTTCACGACCCTTCATCGTACCTTAACTCGCAATAAACTGTAATTTAACTCGGTACAATGGAAAAGGTCGTTGTACCTCATTACGCATGCAGCGCCCTCCGAGCGGCGGCGGGACGCGCGAGAGTCTAGACACCGTGAGGGCTCTCACGATCGGCCGGTAGTACGTGAAAATTTCCGGGTTTTTGGCGAATTTGTATCGAAACTTCGTACGTGTTTATCTAAAATCGCAATCGATTGCAAATTTGTGATAAAAAGCAAAATTTTTAAATGAAAAGGAAAACAAAATAAGAAAAAAGAATTTCTCTTTTCAGGTTTTTACAGCGAAAAATCGTCGGTTCAAGAAACAATGTTTTATCTTCAAAATCCTACGATTAATAATAATTCGTGGTAAGTATTTCTTTCAACGAGTTTGAAAAATTGTAAAATTTTCATAAAATTTTGAATTTTCGGCGATAAAAATGACAAAATCGAGTGAGAAAAAATCGTACGTGTTATCCGTATATACGTATATCGTACACGTACGAAGCACATTGTGTCGTTGAACCTCTTTCGAACGCGATGCTTGTATACATCCCTGACAAATCAATGCCAATCTCACGAAGTCGTTGGCACGAAAAATTTGATCGCGAACATCCGACGCTCGTCACGATCAAATCTCGAGCACGTGAATTGCTATACGCCACGGATAGAAATATTTCCGGTTTATTATTCGAAAAAAAAGCCTTACTCGGTTCTCAATATTAGCAATTATCGCTAAAGTAACAATAAGCGTAACTAAAAGCTTACATAAAAAAAAAACAAAAAGAAAAAAATTCTCGTTACTCACTTTCTTTATCAACAAAAAAGAAATTCATCTCTTTTACCGACGGTCGATAATAAAATCGTAAAAACACGCTAATACAGAGATAACGATTCTCGGTAGCTTTTAGGACGATTCGATTTAGCTTCGACTCTTCTCGTCCCGTATATTCATTCGTATCGATAAAATAATATCGGCACACTTCGGTAAATTCATCGTCTTTTTTTAGTCCGCGATGCAAATACGAGCCTCGTGTTTCGGATAATTTATCGCTCGGGCGAAAATACGAAGACGCAAAGACGAATGTATTTTCCAAAGGAAAAAAAACAATTGAAAAACAACAAATTCCTCGTACAAGCTCGGTCATGTATCTCGAATGAGTCGTATCGGTTTATCGTGCAACGTACATTTGCCATTTCGCTTTCTTTCACCGATGTAATGTTTTATACGTTTTTTGTCTCGAAAGCTTACAGCGGTTGGATTCCATTTCGTAAAGTCAATCCGCACGAACGCGCGTGTTCATGCATGTTTCAGTGGCTCCATTTTTCCATATCGTCACTCGTATTATTATTTCTTTCATATCGATGGAAAACAAAAATCCCGCTCGGTAGAGAAAAAAAAAACGTTGTACTTTTGCCTCGTATCGGTATTTTATAAATTTACATGCCACCGGTGTTCAAATCTACGTATATATGACGAGCGGTGTTAAAGCGGATTAAAGGATTTTCGTTGTGTCTTTGAATCGTTCGGATGAAAATTGCAAAGTTTCACCATTGGAGCTGTGTTAAATTAAAAAAGAAAAAAAATGAAAATAAAAAGTAACAAATAAGAAAGATAAAAATGTAGGCTGCTATTCCGAGCTGGAAGCTGTATAAAAGACGAGAAATTCGATAGTTCCGGTTAAGTGAGGACGGTGGTAGATTACGAGGTGGAGGAGTGTACGAGAGCCGTACAGATTGGATAGAAAGGTAAGAATTTCTGTGGATATATATGTATATATATATATATATATATATATATATATATATATAATATATATATATATATATATATAAAATATAGTATAACATCGAGAACGATCGAGAAAACTTTATCCGGGATATTTTCCCGAGTTTTCCGTCAGACCCACGACGTGACCGGAATATATCCGCTATGGCTCATCCCGTTCTCGATCGGCTCGTTAAAATGAACAGAAACCGAAGAAAAGTATTGAACGAGGTGCAAGTAAGCTTTTCAAATATATTCTCTCTATCTTTGCTCCAACGCCTCTCTGTCTCTCTCCCTATTTCCATATATTTATATTATAATAATATAATATAATATAAATATAATATACTATATACAATATATAATATATAATGTATAATATATGCTATATGCTATATGATATATAATCTATAATATATAATATATAATATATAATATATAATATGTAATGTTTAATATATAATTATATATATAATATTCAAGATAATAAATAAAGATAACGATAAAGAAGTGAAAATCAAGATAATAAAAAAAAATAAAAAATATACAAGGACAATTCAAAATAATTATGAAAAAAAAACCGAGAATTTGATATTTACATTTATCTGGATAATTCGACTATTGTGTCAAAGACTGTCCGTGGTTGTTGGAACGGTGGCAGAAGAAATGAGACGAGCCTATGAGATGAAGAGAGAGAGAGAGACAGGGAGAGAGCGAGAGAGAGAGAGAGAGAGAGAGAGAGAGAAGAGAGAGAGAGAGAGAGGAGAGAGAGAGAGAGAGAGCGAGAGAGAGAGAGAGAGAGAGAGAGAGAGAGAGAGAGAGAGAGAGAGAGAGAGAGAGCGAGAGAGAGAGAGAGAGAGAGAGAGAGAGAGAGAGAGAGAGAGAAATCGAAATTGTTACAGGGATCGATCGATATACGTTCGGAGGACAAACGACAATGGTATTCCGGCACAAAGAGAATCGACCGATATATATCTACGTGTGTACACACTTTTTCTTTCCCTCAGCGCGACGAAAGATTTTCACGATTGATCTCTGCCATGAGAGTTTTCCCCAACGGAAGGTTAAAACGAAGAAAACGAAGAAGAAGAAGAAGAAGAAGAAGGAAAAGAAAAAAAACTCTCCTACCCTTTTTATATCCCCTATCCCGCGAGCTCCTATCTTCGTCGAGTTTGTCAAGCTACATAGAGCCTTTTCCACTCTCTACTCGACGTCGTCGTCGTCGTTTCTATTTTCTGCCGATTTCTTGCACGGCCTTCGAGTTCCAACCGACAGGCGAGATCGCAAGGGACAAACTCCGATCCACCAACCTTCCACCCTTCGTGCCTCTACTCCCTTTCGCTTTCCCGATAGATACACACTCACACATCCACGCTTCTATTCTTTTAGCCCTCTCTTTTGTTTTTCAACCTTCTTTCGGGAACCCCAGTTTCTTCCTCTCACTTTGCTCGAACGGTTCCTTACTTATTTTTTTTTTATTTTCTTTTTATTCGCGGGAGACAAATACGGAGACGATAGGGGAAGAAACAGAGGCAGAGACCACGCGAATTGTCGAGGCCTCTCCTCGGTAGGGCTCCCTTGGGACTCCTGGATATGTGGATCTTCCTTGTATACTCGAGGACAAGAAGCGAGAGATACGGGGAATGAAACTACGAGAAGAAGAAAAGTAGATTGACGTCAGTTTTCTTTATCCTTCTTTTTTTTGTTAATTGTGTATCGAAAAAGAAATTGGAGGGAGAGAGGGAGGCAATTTGACAAAGCAAAATGAACGTTTGGCTTTGACGAATATAAAAAGACGTACGCTTCGTTTTTTTTTTTAATAGATCGACAAAGCCGCTGCCAAACAATATCGCTCGATCTTTTTTGTACGTCATAGATTTTAGAAGATATCAACGTCAATTTTTTCCAAAACTTTTGATCGTATTTTTTCGATTCGTTTTTTTTTTCTTTTGTTATCGCGCGCCGTGAGCGAATCGTTATGTACACCGGTACTAAAACTTCTGTGATAAAAAAAAGAGATCCCGATCAATCTCCGTCACCATTGACGCTTTTATTCGACGATTATTTCGTTAACCTGCGCCGCTAGAGTGCTCCACGATTTTTGTTCACCTTTGTCGGAGTGCGAAATCAAGTGCATGGAGCGTTCTTCCATTGAAACGTGAAAGCTCAAACGCGTTATCGTTCCTGTTAGATTTTTGTGTTTATTTATTTATTTATTTATACCCTTCTCTCTCTTTCTCTCTCGCACTCTCGCCCTTGCGCTTTCTGTCCTACCATCCTCTATATCACACTATTCTGATTAACGTTTTCTGCTTTGATTTTGTAGTGAATTAATTTTGATTTTGTAGTAAATTAATTATTAATGTTCACAAAAAATATAAAAAAATATTCAATTTGATTTTTATTTAAAGATTATTATTATTATTATTATTATTATTATTATTATTATTATTATAGTAGTAGTAGCTTGTTGTTATTATTATATTGTGTTTATTATTATTATTTCTCGAACCTGATGGACACTTTGAGTAGGACTTAAAAAAAAAGGAGAAAGAAACCATGCCAACGATTTCATTACAACTTCGGACACGTCCTCGTTCAACGGCTCATTACAAAACTTCCTAAGATCGTCCTCGACAAAATACTTCGCGTTCGTTGTCAAGACCCGTAATTATAAAATCAGCCGAGAAACTTCGACCAATCAATAATCCATCGAGCGAAAATTGTTTCGTGTCACTGTCGTCGTCTGTTGTTTCTTATAATCATCGCGGTATCGCCGACGCCACAATATATGTACACTTCGTGGAGAATCTTCCAGTCATCTTCCCTCAAAAGTTTCAAACCGATGATATAGGTATTGCATCGATAAAATTTCCAGGCATGGCTCTTTTATGTCTCGGGTATTGCGGAAAGGTACACAATACGACGGGGCGAAGTGGAGCTGAGGGGGTGAGAGTGGTAAGGGAAGGGACAAAAGTGCAGAAAGTGCAAAAGCCCAGGACCGAAGCATCAGCTGGAAAATGTGTCTTCGGGCTTTCGTTACCACAGCTATATAGATGTAGCAAGAATAGCTCGAGGAAAGTCGATGGCATTGGCTGTATAAAAAGTATATATATATGTATATATATATATATATATATATATATATATATATGATACGAGTGTGGTTAGAGAAAGGGTTACGTGTGCAGTCAGGATCGGTATGGCGTTTGCAGTGGTCGTAGCTAACTCTCGAAAAGTCGCAAGTTTATTGGAAACTGTGGCCTGGCACGAAAGTGTATGTCTCTGTATGCTTTTCCATTGATCGTATATAGATATACGAGTATAGGTATAGATATGTAGCTGTGATATATATATAAGCACAGTTAATGTAACAGGGACGTATACCAAAAGACGAAGAGAACTTTGATATGGATGGCGAGAATCCATTTGACCCAGAGACGATGAGAGGGAGTTACGTTTCGCAGATATAGACAAGGTAACGGTGATGTTCTACCGAGATAGAAGCACGAGGATACTTCCAGCATCGTATAGTCGTGTATTTAGAGAGAGAGAGAGAGAGAGAGAGAGAGAGAGAGAGAGAGAGAGAGATAGACAGGGAGGTAAACCAGAAAAAAGGGAAAGGCACATATGGATGGACGAGTGTTTGGGCTTACGTGTACCGGGCACTTATTCCCTCAAGCTGTACGGCCAACGGTAGCGCCATCTGGCACTTTTCCCAGGTCCGAAAAATACCGCGTGAACACACGAAAGAGAAAAATTTCACAAAAAAAAAAACGAAAAACGGAAGAAGAGAAAGTAAAAACAAGCGAGAAAAAGCGATTTGCCATTGAGTGAGGTATAGCGAAGCGAGCGCCCCGAACGTGTCGAGTGTGTATGGTTGATGCGGACATTTTTCCTTTTTCGCTCGCCACCCTGCAAACATTTCACTGTCGTGTATCCCAGCTGGGATACACGTTTCAGGACATCGAGGTGATTTTCTAAGAAAAACGGTATGTCAGCCAAAAAAAAGGTTTGCGAAAACGTTGACGAAACAATATCCGGATTGATTTTTCAACGATAATGCTTCGATCGCGCTCGTTACTTCGTACGATACGACGAAATGTCATTTCAACCGATCAAATCGTTACTACATATTAACAATTGAAAAAATGAACAAATCTGTAGAATATTGATAATACAAATTTTTATACAAAAAGTTGGTTATCTTTCAGATGGGTATGGGAGTAATAATGGCCGCGGCAAATGAAGAGAATCGATGAAACGAACGAACGCGTAGATTGAACAGAACAGGGAATTGGACGATACATTGGGCGAAAAAAAATCTTCCGATCGTGACGTTTTCTCTTTATCACGAAGTAGCCGGTGATATTCGATAAGGGGCAGCAGGCGTTTTAACCTTTCGTGGATTTATCTTTTTCATCCACTGGAGGGAATATTCGATCGGCAAAAACGAACCTTCCCTCTCCCTCTTCCTCTCTCTATCTCTCACTCTTCTGCTGGATATCATTTCCCGATAGACATAGCACATGTGGTCCTGGGAGAGTTTCGGGGACACACAATCTCACCGAGGTAGAAATAGCATCGTCGATATAGTTAAAGAGAGATGGAGAGAACGAGCGAGCGAGAGAGAGAGAGAGAGAGAGAGAGAGAAAGAGAGAGAGAGAGAAAGAAGGAGAGAGAGAGAGAGAGAAGGGGAGAGAGAGAGAGAGAAAGAGAGAGAGAGAGAGAGAGAGAGAGAGAGAGAGAGAGGGGAAGGATTCATAAGGGGTGGATGGAGAGTGAAGAGGAAGGAAAAGAGCGGAGAATCCAGATGTGGACGATAAATCGAGACCTAATGAATTCAACGCGTTCGAATAGCACCGTGTGCCGTTCGGTGTGCAACGCTCTATCCGTTCTTCTCTCCCCCGTACTCACGCGTATCGACGCGACCCACTTTTTCAACAGATCCCCCTCCCGCCCCTCCATCTCTCTCAGCTATCGATATATACAACGGTAGAAACGGTAAAATGGCAGTAACAGATACGACACACCACCTTTCGAAAAGGTCGTGTTGTATCTACATTGGGAAACGGTGCGAGGTAGCAATGCAAACAAATCCAGCCTTGGAACGTGGCAGGTAGCCGTGGATCACGACCGAAATAGATAGACGAAGGAAAAACGAATGAAAAGGTTGGAGTACGAGCAACCCAGTTGCGGCAGTTTCCCGATGGTACTCTCGTGCAAAGATTGCGCCGAGGCTCTTGCCACTTCAACCGCATCGAGCAAACAGCTTCGTTGCTTAATTTACAGGCAACCTTGGGAGACGGCTCGGGAACGATGGGAGAGATTGCATCGATTTTGCCTCGGAGGTTTTTTTTTTCACGGGTTGACCGACGAAACAACAAAAAATACTGGCGTTGTCATTCGCCTCGATAGACTTGTTGGTGTACCGATAGAACGTTGGAATAACCCAGAAATGACGTCTTATAGGGATGGAACGTTCCCTGCGAATGTTGTGTCTCTAGCACGTGAAAACTCACGAGGAATATGCAGCAAGGGTTGTTGTAACGTACTTCAGCCTTTCCAAAGGAAACGATCAGGAAGTCATACCTCACAACATTTGCCCCTCGACGAAACTTCACAATGACTTAGTAATTGCCGAAACAACTGGATCTATCCAGCGCAACTTCATTGTCATCGTCGTTTCCCCGGAAGAGGGTGGCAGAATGTTCGTTGTTAAAACTCAAGGGTCGATCCAGAAAGCACCACCGTGTATCTACCCTACGATATCCCATGATAACATGCGGTACCGGTGTACACGTACATGCGTACTTGACTCAGCTTCGAATTAGGGAAAGGCCTGGGGTGTATACGTGGATCGCATGCACTCGGGTGTAAATCGGGCGCCAGTTGAAGTTTCGAGTGAGAGGAGAGAAGCGCGTCTATCCGGTTGGGCGTGTGTTGTTCGCTGGGATTTCCTCAATTGTACAACATGTGTGTCTGTGTATGTGTGTATGCATGTGCATATTGTAGGTTGGAGGTCGGCGAACTCGTGAAACCGGGTGGAGTCTCGCGACCCGCGTGTACATACGAATCAGATTAGATCGTGGAGAGGACTGGCCCATTCCATCGTACCGCCACTCGACGGTTGGATGGAACCGCGCTGGGCGAAATTGCGAGGGAATTCAGATAGGCGTGCAGTTTGTGTTACCAGACAGGGATATCAGTCGTAGGGTTTGAGTGTAGCAGACGCTAGGTGTTGTCGAGGTAGGAGGGTTGTGCAAGGGAGGTCGGTTCTCGTGTTAAGCCCACTATGAAGCTTGTCCTGTTACGTACACGCGTATGTATGCGGTCGTAGCCCCAGATTCTCTCCACCGTCGTACCAATAATCTACCTGCGGTACGTTGCGATCATTCACCGATCCCGTTCTTAGGAGAACCCCAGTAACGATAATCTGCGAGGAGAACGCTAAAAGTGTCTTGGTTACTTGGCTCCACGAGGAGGCTTCTAAAGGGCGTTGTACACCGTGGTAACCTTAATGGGCAGCACCGTGTCGTCGTTATCACAGACCCATGTGAACACTCCTTGGCGTGTTAGGGTCCTAGAGCGTCTTATCGGATAACTACCCCTGGTGTCCCTTATATTTCTCGAGGAAACACTGAGGAAAACGTATCCAACAACTTCGAGACGAGACACTGGATGTCGGTCGACCTAAACGCTCTGGACAACGTCCCTTGGATCGTTTGTTCTTTCACGGTCGAAGAGATAACTTAGAACGAAGGTGAAACGTTGATGGATAAAAAGAAAGGAGAAAGGATGAAGGAGGAACGAGTCACAAGGAGGTCTCTTTCCTGCAATGTGAACCGTGAGCGAACCATAGCTTGGCCTCGTTATCAGGAACATTACGAAGTGAGCTCTGTCCTTTATGTATTATCGTTAGACCAACAAAGGACAAGAGGTTGGTAGCGTGCTGAGGGGAGGGGATTGGCGGTTGGTATTGGTGGATAGTGTAAGTAAGCAGGCGTGTACGGTGGATGCCATAAAAGGCGGCCGATAGAACGAAGAGTTCCACGGACCCCCGCCCCCCTGAAAACGACTTTCCACCAACTACCCCAATGCCATTTGCCTAGACTTTACGAAGCCAACGCTTAGCCAAACCGAGAGACGTTAAGCAGGCAACGAGGAGAAGCGGGTTGAGTCGGGCTCCAAGTCTGCCGGAGTTGCCCATTCGAGACGGTGTGGCGCACGCAAAGCCTTCCAGCGTTTTAAAAGCAACAACGTGAGCGAGGGGGTGTAACGAGAGGTTGGGGCGAACGGAGAGATAAAGAGGGAAAGCGTAGAAAGAGAAGTGGAGCTTTAACGAGACGTGGATGAAGGCGCGGTAGCCGGATTCGGTCGGTGTATCCGAGCGCTCGCAACCCGTGGCTCTCTGGAAAAACTGGAAAAGTGTCGAGAAGAGGGTAGGGGCTTGGAAAGAAAAACCGAGGGATAAAGATATAGAAACCGCTCGTGTATATCGCAAAGCTTGCACCTTATCCGTCGCCTCGGGCTACCAGGAAACACTTATACACTCTTGGTGTCAGTGCCCTGACGGTTAACGTGTGTGAACCCGTTACAACATCACCCGTAGTAGGTCGTCGCACCCCCTTTCGTTCCAACCCCTCAACCAACGCGCTCAACGTTCGGTTCGCTTGTATCTGGTTGTGTAACCTCCCTACCCCCAGCAAGGTTTCCTCAAACCGTTGGATTCTCTTCCACGTTTCGCGCGTGGCCTTCCGCTACGTCACCCACTCCGTAAATCACGATGGTTGAACCGTGCTTAAAAGCAACTATGCCTGTGGGTCGAATCATCGCGACAATGAAAATAAGGGCCTGGCTCTCCAACCCACCAGGGATCATTTCTTTCTGGTCTCGCATTTGTTACTTTTTTTACCCTTGAGAGTGGGTTCTTTTTTCAAAGGGCACTTTTTGTATCACATTGGTTCGCTTTTTTCTGCCGATGGTTGAAATTGGGTTTCTGATCGTTAAATTTCGAATTCCGTCACTGAGGCTCTAGTGGTTAAAGCTTTCATCCTCGGAAAACACCCTCGTTAGGTCCTTCACCGAGGAGATTTCCATTCGTATGGACCGTGGTGTTTTATGGCGTAACTCTCTCTCTCTCTCCCTCCCTCTCTTTCTCTCCCACACACAGAATAGAGTTGCGGACGAACCGAGTGAGTGGAAACGAGTCGGTAGATGGTCCGACGCTGCATATAACGGTAATATTGTTGGAAACGTGTACGTTGGAACAAGAGGAAAATCGAAAGGGTCGCGAGATCTGGCAGGAAAATACTCTCGTGGGCCATTCATCATCCGCGATAGCTCCAGGCTGCTGTACTCTACGGTTACTCTCATTTTTGCTCCGGCACGCAAATGTAATACGCGATGTATCTTTTTTGTGTTTTTTCTTTTATTTCGTTTTATTTTTTTTTAATCCGCGCGAGGTTCGTTAAATTTTTGTACTCCTCGCTCGATTGGCCAACGCCGGAAATTGGGCTGTCCATGCATAAAGGGTGCCGGATGTGCACAGCTGGAAACGCATGGATACGGAATAAATAAATGAAACGAACGTGCTTAACTGCACGGGAAAACAACAGATGAAACAATTCGATGAACGCTAAGTCCGAAAATAACGTTCACTGTTTTTCGACAGAATCAAAATCATTTCAGGATTTACTGGAATCGATAATGAATCAATTTCCACCCGTGGAATCGACCTACCAAACTGTATCCAATTTCATCAAACTTTATCAAATTTATTGAATTTTATCAAATTTTATCAGGTTTTATCAAATTTTACCAAATTTTATCAAGTTTTTTTGAACTCTCGTCAAATTTCATCAAATTTTAGTAAAGTTTATCACATTTTATTACATTATCATCGCGCCGTTGACATTCGCACACTCGCGATACTTTTCACGTGCGATTTTAAACAATCAATAACACGTTAATCAAACATTTCCATCGAAACAACCCCTACCTATCCAGAGGGTTCTAGATTCCTCGTTTATCACAAAGTCTGAAAAACGTAACACGAAATAAAAAAAAAAGAAGAAACCGTCGGTCGATCAAAATATTTATAACAAAATTAAAGAAAAAAAGAGAAATAATGGATTAAAAAATCCAACTCTCGCAGAGTTGGATTTAAAACGCAAAGGGACGAAGGCACATCGATGTATAAGTATAATATATATAACGCATGCACAGCCACAGCAAGGCGCGTATACAATTTTCCAACGAATCCACGAGATGCATTTGCCTCGGGATCGTATTTTGATCGATCGCTCGGTTGTTACGTGTATTTCTGTGTCCGCGTAGCACGTATTGTGGTTTGAATTTCTCTCTCTCCCTCCCACCCTTCCTCCCTCCCACAGTCTGCTCCATCTCGGCGTAATTCCGATACACAATTTACCCGACATTTAATTTCAACCACCGAGCACTTATACCATGCGATATATACAGTACCGAGCGTTCGAGATTCCGGTCTGACCACATCGTTCCTTAACTACTTGGCGCAGCTGAGCCCGCGCGCTAGAGAACTTTCTCTACTTGTTTCCCCCCACCATGGCGATAATATAACGGGCGGTACGGACGCGTGAGAGCTTTAGTACAGCAGAAACGTTTCTTAGCAGCCGCTGTTGCTGATCGATAGATATATTCTTGGTGGGGGATGAGAGTGAGGTGGCAGCGGGCTTGGGAGGTTGGGGAGCAGGGGTAGATATCGTTCCTCCGGTATTTTCCGAGCTCCTCTCACGACTCGATGCCTCCGAAGTAATAACCCGTAATTTCGAAGGCCTCGTCGAAGGGGATCTCGCCTTCGCGCAATTTTACCATCGTTCCATAGCAAAAATAAGAAATAATGATATGTATGCTGCATATATATGTATGTAGTAAAAAAATATATATCATCGTTTTTTTTGCTCATTTCATTTTTCCTTGTAGCCGATGTACGTAACGATCTTGCAGCATCTGCTTCTCTAGACAAAAAGCCTTGCGAGCACGCGGCGAGCACACATCATTTCTTAATAAATTATATATATATTATTATGATTATCAAATATATATATATATATTATATATTATGCTTTTCTATAAATTATCATTAATGCTTCACAACATCGAGCCACTCTTTCTGCGTTTTAACTATATTCGCATCACGTTCACTAGAAATAAAACGATATACAATCCAATAATTTCAATCCATATATATTTATATATGTGTGCGTGTGTGTGGGTGTGTGTGTGTGTGTGAGGGTGGGTGTATTTATACATTATACATATATACAAATATATTTATATACATATATGTGTATATATACATACATGTCTGTCAAATTTTAACAATAAACATCTGTGCAAAATAAGTGTACGTGAGTTTTTTGTGTGTGTTTGTTTGTTTACGATCGTTGGTATATTTAATTTATTGTGTTCGTGTAAATTTGTTCGTATCGGTGTAATGATGCAGCAAAACACATTCCCAAATATATATAAACTGAATAAACCGTTGAATAAAAACGCATTATTATGTCAAAGAAATGAAAATTAAGAAAGCAAGGAACACAGCGACATTAACCGACTCGACGCCACCGTCGTAAAGTTGAGTCCCCCCATGGAAAAGGTATAAAATGTGTGCATTTTTTATTCTACTTTTTCTCTTTGTTGTTTTTAAATTTTTTGTTGCTTTTTTTTTTAATTTGTTTATTTTTTTGATAATTTATATTGATTTTTATTTCTTTTGTTTTTTTTTTTGCAATGTACGAGTCATTGTTGAGAGAGCGAGAGTTTTTGTGCGTTTTTCTTTCGACAATATTCGTGGTTTTTGAGGCGTTTTGATGTTTGCGACTGTATTTTGTATATACAGAGATTCCTTATTTTATTGTAATAAAGAATCGTGAATAAATGAGAAAAATGAATAAGCGAACGAAAAAGTTTTTTTACAATCGTAAAATGAAAGAGAGAAATTTTTCAATTAATTTTTTATTTCATCGAGGTTCGAAACAAAAAGAAAAATCAAATAACGCAGTTCAATCATGAGCTCGTTGAATGAATCGCTTCGAGTTGCGACAGTTTTATTTTTCTTTTAGGTTTTTTTTTTTAGTATTGGAAATAGAGGAGAGTCCATGAATGGTTTTATATCCGGCCAAAGCCTCGCGAAGTACGAGAAGATTAATTACCTCGTGGAATTCATAGTTTTCTTTTTCACGATGCGAATAAAAAATGTTCCTCGGTCACTGTCACGTGACTATACCATAAATCAAGGCGTCGCTGACACTATTCCTAACGATTTTCACACTGCGAGCCAAATGATAATCGAACCTGCTATCTAGATCGATCACCTTAGATCGTATCTGGGAAAGTCATTAATATATATATATATATACAAAATATATTTAGTCAAAAAATAGAATATATCCTCAAAATTGAAGAAGAATACAAGAAATTGTAAATATTACGAAAGTGAAAAATTGTATGGATATGCATAATATTTTATTTTTCATATATAATTAATCTAGAAAATAGAACGTATGTAATTTCATCCCTTAGAAATACAATTATTTTTTGAAAAAGTATATATATATATATATATATATTCTATTTTCTAGACAATATACACGAAATTGTCCAAAAATTGTAACCGTAACGTAAAACATTATTTCAAAAATAAAATATGTAATATTCTGTTATTTAGATTATTGGCTACAATTACGTAAAAAGTAATTATGTTTCTGATGAATACATATGTTCGTTATATTATTAAAAACTCAAAAACATAATTGCGTTTTGGCCAATCTAATTTTCCCGTTACCTAGAAATAATCTAGAATTACCGAATGAAATTTCAATAGCCGGAGATTCGTATTCGCATCGTATCTATGAGATCTCAACATTTTTGGTTAAAGCTGTCCTAACTCGCGCTTATGTATTTGTGCAACGTTGCAAAAAGCATTTTCCATACTTATCCACCGCATTCGCAACAATATCCCTGGATAACTGTCTGTCTTTCTTCCTCGCTACGTGCTCCCGAGACACATACGTAATTCGTGCCGTGGCGTACTCTCAATTTTGTGAATGCTCGGTATATCCATGCCCGCATACAGAGGGAGGGAGAGAGCAGGTAAAGTTGTAAACGCGAACACGTCGCTTGTATCAGGTTGCAACAGACAAGGACGACTGTATCGCGAAGGGAGCTGGCAATTATACGCGACTCTCCCTTCGTACCAAGACAGTTGTGCAACTCTCTGCTCCTGAGCCTTCGTTTACAGATACAAATATGTATTACACTGTCTCTCGTGATATCCTATACGCGTTATGAAATTTAAGGAAGAACTACGATTCAACTTTCGGCCTGGGCCATGTCTATTTTCAAACTGCCTCCGGTTCGAGCAAAAACCAAGACAACCGACGATGGTTTGTGACAATGTTCCACGTCATCTGTTCTTGTCGTCACTGAGATTTGATTTTCTTTTTATATTTCCTTTCCTGTAATTGAATTTTTATCGGGGGAATGAATATTTATAGTTTTCAAAAAAAAAAAAAAAAAAAAAAAACGGACGAGACAGTGTCGATTTAATTAGCGTCAAGAGATCGTCGATAATTTGATAATTAATTAATAAGTTCGATGATTTTATTGAATGTCTTTTATTCGGGGATTATGTTTTTCAAAATCATTGTTTTGATATTTTGTTAGTTTGTTTCCGTTGGTTCGCGATCCATCCTTTTCGATTTTCCGCACTCGTACGTTTCGTGAATGGATTGAGCTCGCTCGTTATCCGATGAATCGACTGAAGGTGCATTGTTGAGATATTTCGTGAAATTGGGGAACTACGGGAATTCCGGCGATGGCGATAATATTTGTACAACAGGCCTGTCGTTC
Organism: Netelia fuscicornis; assembly: GCA_946811545.1. Lineage (NCBI taxonomy): Eukaryota > Metazoa > Arthropoda > Insecta > Hymenoptera > Ichneumonidae > Netelia > Netelia fuscicornis. The sequence goes on from OX328016.1 coordinate 32,149,348, forward strand.
GTCCGGCGAACCGCACAGTTGAAAGCCGGATGAACTCTGCTTTCCATCTCCTCGTATATAAATACGATATTTCGCCTATTTTTCGCTCCAGTTCGACTCTACAAAGTAATATAAATATTTTTTACGCTATTTTAGTTTTATATCGAATTGGAGCTTCATCAATTGTTTTTTTTTGTTGTATTTTTTATTTTAAATCGTAAGAAGCCAATCGCCGGTAGCCGTTGAGAAAAAGACGAAGCGGTTTGTTTGTGGCCGTTCCGGTTTGGCACGAGAAATCTCGCATTTCCATTCAATTCCATTTGAGCACCCGCGCAAATTCGCGTTTGCTCTAGGATTCGATTACTTATATAGTTCTGAACTTCTCTTTCACTTCCTCTCTCTCTCTCTCTCTCTCTCTCTCTCTCTCTCTCTCTCTCTCTCTCTCTCTCTCTCTCTCTCTCTCTCCCTTTTCTTCTACAGTTCCTCTCACACCCTTCGACCCGGTGTGTAAACCGACGAACTATGTAGAGGTTCGTTCAACTATCAACCACATATCTATACGAATGTCGATACAGAACAGACAAAGAATCAGAAACTATGGAGGCGGGGTTCGCAAGCTTTATATATGTGTGTGTGTAAATCTCATTGTGGTTGAAATTCTCGGGGAAAATCGACATACATTACGCTAACACGATGAGAACAGCTCCCACGCTCGCAATTCGCGAGAACCTACGTGTGGTTTACAATGTCATCGTTAATCGAACGTTTCGCTCTCGCGATATATCGAGAATAAATTCACTCGCATACACGATGCTTTTTTTTTACCGAGCGATTCGAGCTTTTTTCTCACTTGTTTAAAAAGTTTTTCAAATTTTTCCCATTTCGTGGAATTGACTGAAAATAAAAAAACATTTCACGAAATACTTTTAATTTCTCGCATCGATTTGTCAATTGTATACTTTACAAGAATAAATAAGTAGCATAAACTGTAAAATATTGTTTTTGTGCAATTTTCTTTTTTAATTACATATTTTTGAAACGATTGAAGAACGTTTCTACCTAGAAAAAAGTGGTGAGAAGTTAGGTTCGTTTCGCACTGGAATTTGGCAATGTTTTTGAAAAATTGTGGCGAGGATTGAACAAAAAAGCGCAAAAATTTCGAACATATTCCAAAATTGCACCAAAATTGCATATTTTTGAAACGATTGAAGAAAATATCTAGGTACAAAAATGGTGAGAAGTTAGGTTCGTTTCGTACTAGAATTTGGCAATATTTTTGAAAATTTCTGGTGAGGATTGAACAAAAAAGCATAAAGAGAACAAATTGAACAAACTGCATATTTTCGAAACGATTGAACAAAATTTCTAGAAAAAAAAGTAGTGAGAAGTTAGGTTTGTTTTATACTAGAATTTGTCAATATTTTTGAAAACTTCTGGCTAGGATTAAACAGAAAAGAATAAATTGAACAAATTGAACAAATTGCATATTTTTGAAGAGATTGAAGAAAATGTCTACGTACAAAAATGGTGAGAAGTTAGGTTCGTTTCATACTAGAATTTGGCAATGTTCTTGAAAATTTCTAGCGAGGATTGAACAAAAAAGCACAAAAAGAACAAATTGAACAAACTGCATATTTTTGAAACAATTGAAAAAAATGTCTAGAAAAAAAAGTAGTAAGAACTTAGGTTCGTTTCGTACTAGAATTTGGCAATGTTTTTGAAAATTTCTGGCGAGAATTGAACAAAAAAAAGGGGGTGAATCAACATAGAAGGGTGCATGCGCGACGCGTATGAAGTTTGGCGAATTTTGCCTATTATACTACGTCGTATGGACTATATCTATATAATTGCTAAATTGCATATGGGAAACGCCCGATTGCAGTCCGCAAGTCGATATTATCGTAACTACCGATCGGAGCACCACCGGAGCTCGTCGAATGCTTCGAATGCCAACGTGCAATATATGTACGTACATATATCCATTTTTCTACACATACATATACACCCATAGAGATTATACGTTGAGCGCGAAAGCTCGACCGCGTTGACAATAATATCAGGATCGTGCGAATAATTACATTGGTCCGATGCGTAATTTTCAAATGACATAGAAATTACGAGTTTCTGAAAAATTGGCAAAATATTACCTCGCGATATTAGCAACGTAAACGTATTTACGTTGGTACGTACGTGACCGAGAAATTGTGGTCGATATGAACGTAGCGATTTGAATTACGTATAATTAACAGTCGGGAAAAGTTCCAGCTGTTAGAGAATTTTCAAAATGGTGTAATTCATGATTCTGGTTTTGATTTGGAAATGAAAGTTCGTCTATTATGGAACACCCTTTAGCTATGTCGCGTTCGCGGTCAATGGAGAGAATTTCGTGTCATACGTGAACACTATAGTTAATATATATATATATGGTGTATGGGTCCTTCCATGTCAAATCGTCCACCTGTTATCCAAAAACTAAATCAATTCTCAACAAAATTAAACCTGTCAATATCGACGAATGAAATTAATGACAGCTATTTATTTTTTCATTACATAAATCAACCCTCAGAATTTTTTTAATCAAGCTTCTTTGATCGGGATTCGATATTTATTATATAGTTAATTATTCAAACGTCAATAAAATAAATTACATTTAATGAAATATTTATTTAAGCGAATATATGTATATATATTCTCTTCTAGCCGAATCAAATTATATTTTGAACGTAACTGTCATTTTTTATTTTCTTATTCGGATTAATGAGAAAGTAAATTATTTAAATATTTGAGAAATAAATGAGTTTTAGTACGATTTTTGAGCGAAAAAAGTATCTTCGGTTCTATTGACTTTTTTTTTTTGTTAACTTTGTTTTATTTTGTGTTATTTCGTTGGAACATGGTTTTAAATACGAGATGGCTGATTTCCAGTGAAATGCTCCATATGTGGATAAAGTGAGAGGGCTGAGGGGGACGACCAGCATGAGCGACATTGGTATGCATATTGCGGAACAGCACCAAGAGACATCCAATACCCATCCGCAACCGCAATATTCCATTAGGGCCGCCGTGGGAAGCGGGGATTCTCTACTACCCGCTTATATATACCCTTCCCATCTGTCCTCCAACCGACCCTGCACCCTCTGTCACACTTCTCGTATTTCACGCGCTAACTCTTTTCATCCTTTCTTCGCTCTCTTCGTCTGTGTTCCGCGCTTACATATTGAAAATTTTTCCTGTCTCGTAGCAACGCGGAAGAAGATGAAAAAAAGCTTCTTTTGATTCACTCGAGCGATTCTTGAGGGGGATGGAGTCGGAGAGAGGACTGGGGAGATAAGCGCGAGAAAAAACGAGGGACGCTTTATATAAAGCTCGAAGAACGATAAGGAAATAAAAGTACCTCGTAGCTGCGATCATTATGTTGTTCATTAGTTAAACAACAACAAAAAAATAATATTACGTAAATAATTAATTATTTGAAAAATTGAATATACATTAATTAATCGTTTAAACAGATATCGTTAAAAAATGATTTATTATTTAGATAAAATAATAGAAATGAAAGATGGTTAAGCATTTCGAAAAACTATAACAAAAAACTGAAATATATTTAAGCAAGAAAATAATATTACGTAAATAATTAATTATTTGAAAAATTGAATGTACATTAATTAATCGTTTAAACAGATATCGTAAAAATTATTTATTGCTTAGATAAAATAATAGAAATGAAAGATAGTTAAGCATTTCGAAAAACTATAACAAAAAACTGAAATATATTTAAGCAAGAAAATAATATTACGTAAATAATTAATTATTTGAAAAATTGAATGTACATTAATTAATCGTTTAAACAGATATCGTAAAAATTATTTATTGCTTAGATAAAATAATAGAAATGAAAGATAGTTAAGCATTTCGAAAAACTATAACAAAAAACTGAAATATATTTAAGCAAGAAAATAATATTACGTAAATAATTAATTATTTGAAAAATTGAATGTGCATTAATTAATCATTTAAACAGATATCGTTAAAAAATAATTTATTGTTTACATAAAATAATAGAAATGAAAGATAGGTAAGCATTTCGAAAAACGATAACAAAAAACTGAAATATATTTAAGCAAGAAAATAATATTACGTAAATAATTAATTATTTGAAAAATTGAATACACATTAATTAATCATTTAAACAGATATCGTAAAAAAATTATTTATTATTTAGATAAAATAATAGAAATGAAAGATGGTTAAGCATTTCGAAAAACGATAACAAAAAAATGAAATATATTTAAACAAGAAAATAATATTATGTAAATAATTAATTATTTGAAAAATTGAATGTACATTAATTAATTATTTAAACAGATATCGTTAAAAAATAATTTATTGTTTAGATAAAATAATAGAAATGAAAGATGGTTAAGCATTTCGAAAAACGATAACAAAATGCTATTAAAATATACTTGATGATTTTTTTTAATAAATAAACGTAGAAGATGATGGATGAATATTAATTTTTTTAAATAATTCCGCATCGCATTCCGTTCTAAACCAAGAATTCCGGCAAAGTTTGATTACGAGACGGTATAAAAGTGACACTTGAGATTTTCTCTTGCGACGTTGAGAAAAATGAAGCGAATGAATAAGATCGCGAAAAATCCCGACGTGTAAGGACGAGCGTTTTAAGACAAGCGGTAGGAAAGAGAATCGGAGCAAAAACGAGAAATGGAGTGAAGAAAAAAATTTCATTGGAGGAACGAGGTGAAATGGTCTGACCGATAAGTGGACCCGAAGCAAAGTGTAGTTATGTCGTCGATGGAAACCTTTCATCGTCAATTCTTCCGCTCATTCTTTCATCCTTTCATCCCCCGGGGTACGAGAAAAGAGAAGCGAATCAATCGAGACTCTCTCTCTCTCTCTTTATCTTTATCTTCATCTCTCTTCGTTTCTACTGAGACTTTTTCCTTTATCTTTTTTTCTCAAGTTTTTTCTCTTTCCCACCCCCTCTCTGCGCCTCTTCATCGTTTTCTCGGCACGGTACTTTGGCTCGTTCCCGCGTTCTCGATAGCGCCACCTGCCGGCGAACTTCGACCGCAACTCGGAGCTTCCCCCACTCTCGCGCATTCCCTACCCCCACCACCACCGCTAACCTACCATATATATAGGGCGGACCTCTTTGTGAATTTAATTCTTGGTTCGGCGTTGAAAGTGGCTCGAAACGTTGGACAAAAGCATCAGTCAAGTCGCGAGATATGCCGGAAAAGCGATCTCTCGGTGAAATAAAAAGGAAAAAAGAACGCAACTCGCCCCCCCCCAGTCACCTTTGAACCGACTTGCTCCATTCCACGACCCTCGTTACTACTGAATATCAGAAGAGAATTATTTAACTGGTAACGTGGCAAAGGAGCGCAGCAATTTAGAAGAGTACTGCAGTAATTTTGTTTTTTCTTTATTTTTTAGGTCAATTGAGAAAAAACTTCGAACAACTGTGCGAAATCATTCGGGAAGAAAATTGTTACGATTCGGAAAAATGCTATAGAAGAACATTTTAATTAACTCCGATTGGGAGTATTGATTGGACTGGAAAAAATGTATTTTAACGGTTTTTCTGTAATTCCAATTATTTTTTTGAAAATGTAATTTTTGTTAAATTGCTTTTTGCAATTATTTTTGTTGACAGCTCCTTAGATCTTTTATGGAATTTAAAGAGAAGACGTTTTTTTCTTTGTGAGCCAAAGGAACTCCTTGAGACAATTCGGATATTGATCCTCATTTTCTTCTTCAGCTGACTTTTGTATTCCGGTCTCGATCGAAACGATAGAAAAATGCATTTGGAATTGCAGCTGCGGTCGAGGCTGAGATAACGGATAGAGCGAGAGAAAGAGAGGGAGAGGCTAGTTTGGATTCTCGAACGTGTGGCGTGTCGCGTGGTCCGTAGGCCAGTCACGAGCCGGAGGGAATTGGCGAAATGCAAATGCAACCGAGAGACACGGAAGTCCTTCGGAGGGCTCAGCGTGCTTGCAGGAATGTCACGCTGGAACAATAACGACCTTGTCATATATACTCCACTATCTCCATCTAATAAAAATTAAGCGGGAGAAATAAACCGATTTTTTTTAACATAGAAAGTATAACAATTAATACAGAGTGAGAGTGAACAAAAATTACGAGGCTTCAAAAAAAAAAAAAAAAAAAAAAAAAAAATTCCTAAAGTAACCAATTTCACTTTATACGATCGTAAGAATATTTTTAGGTTACGTATTATTCACGCGGAAAGTCGAGTCAACATATTTTCTATATCTTCGTATACTTTTAATCCACGAAGTGAATTTTTATCACCAACTCGGTTTTCCCAACGACGAGAGAAGGTGGAATTTAGGACGAAACTTTTTTCAAGACTTCATAGTCCAGTGGCTTATTTTCGGTCGGCAAACGTAAACAAGAAACGGGACGACCTAGGTGACGCGGCGGCGTACGAACGACCGTTACAGTCGTTAGTACACATCGTTGCCGTACAGCGCCCCCGCTCGACCACTATTTGTACTGCATACCCGAGAGACGCGCTGTCGTTTTCTCGAACGAACGATGGTCAGTTTTTTTGCTCTGGCACGCACGGACCATCAGCTGGAGCGAATAAATCGATAATCTCAAGCTGTCTCACTCGTTTTTGTTTTGAACCGTTTCAACTACGCTGTTACGTGGCCTAATCATATGAAACAAGTGATGTCATTCGAACCGAGACATAACTTTTATAGGAAACTTTTTTCTCGAAAAATGATATTGCTAAAAGGCATTCGACTGGGGAATTGAAAATGGGACACCCTGTATATTGCTCGTAAGCAGCGAGGGTAGATCGTTCCCAGTGGACGAGATATACGTGTATGGGAGTTCTGTATACGATACATACTCGTATATATGTATCCAATTGAGATAGCCAACTAGCTCGCGCGTAGTGTGCTTGTGAATTTCTTCCTCGACGTAGGACGATCCTAATGGGTCACCTAATTATCGTCGATGCTACGGCACTACTATCTTAATAACCTTGGAAACTTGCTAATTCTGTGATCGAGGGGACAAGTTGTATAGTTTCCAAGGGACTAACCCCGACCGTCGTTACAGTTAACTCGGAGATGAAAAATAAATTCGTACGAATTTATATGGATATAGGCATGACCATTTTACCAAGGACTTTGCGAGAACGGAATTTGATAATAATTGGTTACGATGATCAGTTATAAAAATCGCAGGGATTATTTACGAGATGTTTGGTTATGTTTGAATTTATTTGTTCAAAACGATAAATTGGTATATTCGGTATTAATGAGATGTATGATTGATGAATTTTGATAACGGTCAGAAAACATATATCATTTTTAAAATCGTAACTTTTGTTTATTGACAATTTGCATCAGATGCAAATTTTGTAATCAGCGTTCAGGCACAATTGTTTGCTCGATTCAAAAGGTGATTTATGAATAAAATATTATTGATATAAAATTAATTTTTAAAAAGTGATTTAATACCACTGAGTATTTATGTTATTTTTATCAATTTTTTCGAACAACGCGAAACATCAAAAAATAAAAATCGTTTTCGATAATAAAAATCGATATATCGAGGGCTGATTTTTTCTCATCTCAGTTTATAACAAAAAAAAATGTACTTGGCAATTGACTGAAAAAAAATCATATTATCTTCACGCCGTCTAGAAAGCTCCGCTGCGGATATTTCACGTACAGCTAAGTCCTGGAAATACGATTAAACACGATATATCGTGATAAAAAAATAACGCAAATAAGATTTCGATAGAATCCGTCGTCAGGGCTTCTCTCGTATATCTTCTACGCCATCTCTGCCAATTTCAACGAATTATTACAATTAAATAATTTTCTTATTTAAAAATCAATCGATCGCAATCGTGATCACAATTCAGAAAAAAAAACATTGAAGATCGCCCAATTTTATACCTTTCCCACGTGTTACGAGACGCGCAGTGACGTCCTATATTCAATTAAAACTTCATCCTTTAGTTTATTATTACGAGAATAATCGATAATCGTAATAATATTTGTCTTTCGTTCATAATACAGCTACACGAACAGAATAAATAATTCACAATATATATGTATACATATATATACACACACATATATATATATAGTATATATACATATATTTTTATACGATCGATTTCAATCATGGAAATCGTAACGAAAATCGTGTATCTATATATTATCAATTAATTGAATGGTATCCAGTCGATATCGATGAATCAAAAGCGACGTATCAATTTATTACGAGAGTATTTCACGTGTGAACGAACGAATCGACGGTGACCATCAAATTGTAATTTAATAATATACGTAGCGACGATATCACGTGGTATATATTACAGCATATAGTTATATATATATGCTTAATTATTCATATACATATATACATATATATATACATACACACACACATAAATATATATATATGTATATGTATATATATATCTTTTATATACATATATCTATACGGAATTTTCCGGAAGTCCCGCACCGCTTGTTACCTGCGGGTAGCTGTCGCTGCTCCGAATTCACGCCCGAAATTCGCACGATCAAATCTCGATAGTTTTAAAATGAGAGACGATTGAAATTCATCCAATCAGAGCGCTGAAATCCGACGCGCCCGAACGCCATTGGACGAGACGTAACCAGTAGCTTTCGCGCGTGAATTCGGGTCATCACCAGCTGCCTGCAGATACAAGATGGCCAGGGACGTCTGGGAAATTCTGTGTATATACACATATATATATATAATATTTATATATATATATAATATCGTGTCAACAATATGTAAATCAGGTGACGTCCAACAGCGCATCGCACGAGCTTTTTTTTTTATTAATTATTTAATGTTTTTTAACGAGACGGCGGTCACGTTTGCCATTCCTAAAGACTCAATCGTCAATAAACGAAGAATAAACACAAACAAAATATTCGGCAAAAAATCAATGTCAAACAAAAATTCATATATACTCATACATACATATTTATTGGTTTAAATATATATGTAAATATTCGTCAAAACAATATTGATTTCCAATTTGCATTGTTTTTTGTTTTTTTTTTTTTTGGATTTTCTAATGCTGTTCGGCACCTTAAAACCATCATAAGTCCATGAGCCTAACTTCAAAACACAGGTCTGTACGTCGTACGGAAAGAACTCAACGTCGATGGAGCACGAGGATTTATAAACTGCCGGTGGTTGCCAGACGACCATTCCCGAATGGTACACAGTTGCCTTGGTCATCAGTGTCACCTCGTAGTTTCCGTCGGCGCTGCAATCACCGAATAAACAGAAAAACCCGAAAGCCGTGATCTCGATTCGTTTTTTTATGTGGAACTGTGGGGGCGTGGGGTAGGGGGCAGGGGGGGGGGCTCAAGGGGGAGAAGAACGATAAAATAAAATGTAAAAGTAAAAGAAAACAAAACGTACGTGAACAGAAAATGAAACAAAAAACCAGAACGAAATCGAGTCGTTTTAGGGGGATTGCTGCCGGGATCTTCCTGTTAACCGTTCTTGACGACGTCCTGAACGAAGGGGACGAAGGGACGAACGGTCTCTGACTGTTCGTCCTTTTTCTTTCTCTCTCTCTTCCTTTCTCTTTCTCTCTCCCTCCTCTTCGTCCCTTTCTCGGTTCGTCGAACTCTCTAGCAGTTCGCGACGCGACCGATTTTTCTTTCCGAGCTCGTTCGAGCGTTACTTTTTCATCCTTCGTACGACTTCGAGCTTCAAGGACTCTTTACCCGTCCTTCTGTTTCCTTTCTCCCTCACTCTCTTTCTCATTCGCTATCTTTTATCCCCACCTACTTTCTACCCTCGGCACTGACTCTTTGAGACATCCTTTTGACCTTCGAAGTTGACGTTGAAGAGCAAGACAGATGAAAAATAGAAAGAAAAGGATAATACGGTCAAAGAGAACGAGAGAGAGAGAGAGAGAGAGAGAGGTAGTTAGAGACAGCGAGAGAGAGAATAAAAGAGGTATAGGAAGAGAAATGGGAAGATTTGTCACGCGCTCAACTTCGCAGTTTTAAACATTTTTTTATTACACGGATACGGCCTCCGGTCGATGGGCAGCAATCCCCTTTGGGCGAGCTTCGCTCCCCGATCATATCGACTCTCGGATAACCCGCCTTCAGTTACACTTCTGATGCGATTTTTCTTTTAAGATTCGAGGAATTTTCTTCCTTACCGACCGAGTTCTGCAAAACCAAATCGCTGTTAACTTGGCCAAGGGACGATCGAGAATCGAGAACGATCGGACGAAGCAATTATTCATTTGTCAACACACCTTAAACATTACTCACTTACATGACTAAGATTTAACAATATTAGTAATAGTGATAATAATAATAATGATAATAATAATAATAATACTTTATATTAAAATTAACGAGCGCGCCGTGTCCCGTTTGTCGCATTTCGGCGATCGCCCGGTCACCTCGATGCTCGAACGGGACGATAATTTCGACATCAGCGACACGGTGACGGATTTTTTTTTAATTTTGTATTTCTGCATTTATTTATTTTTTGATCGCTTTTCTGTTCTTTTTTTCCGTTTCATTATCACATCGCGTTTGAAAACTTAATCGGCTACCATGCTCATTTACCTTGAAGCCGTCATAGGTCCACGAACCGAACTTGAGTACGCAGGTCTGCTCGTCGAACGGGAAGTACTCGACGTCGATTTCGCACGATGATTTATATATCGCCGGTGGCTTCCATTCGACCAAGCCCTGATGATAGATCGTGGCCTTGGTGGCCAGTGTCACCTCGAAGTTTCCGTCCGCGCTGCGAGCGAGCACATTAGTGGTTCTGGGCGCTGCGGCGGTCGAGCTTACTTTGTACTTACGATTCAATACCAAAAGCCCACGAGATTTTTTTTTCGTTTTTATTTTCATTCTTTACTTCTATTCTGTTTCTTTTCAATGCTTCTTAAATTTATTTTTCTTTGTTTTGGTTCAAATATAAATGAACAAAAATAAATTCAAACTTTCAACCCTCCCTAAAATGCAAATTTTACGAGAACAAAATTTCAGGTGTAATTTATTTATGTTTACAAAGAAAAAAAAATTATATCAGGTTAACCACAATGTAATTGCTATTAAAAATGCAATTATTCGTTCGCACAGATCGACGATTATTGTAATGAAACATTTTTTTTTATTTCGTTCTCGAGACAAAAACCAATTCCAGCACTACGTTAGATGGAAATCTCACGGCTGTAAGCTTCGCTCTTACGAAGCAAAAATATACGAGGGCATGTATACATATATATTTATACGTATGCTGCGTGAATGTACAAAAGCTTTCGCTATATCGTTTGGCACAGTGGTATTCCCTCGTCGGCGCGAGAGAGCCAAAGCTTTTCAAATGTCGTGTTTACCTACTACGCCTCGTTGAACGGATAGTTCGCGGGAGTGTACGGCAATACCGTTGGCTCGTGAGTACAAGCAAAATCGACGATATATATATACATAGATATATATTTATTTTATATGTATGTATATATACATCACACATCGTCCAACGAGGGGAACAAACGGTAGAAGTCTGCATTTTCCTCCATTATCCGAAGGCGAAGTGCATCTACTCTCGCTACTCTCTAGCCAACCCCCCTGATACTCCGTCTCTGTGTGCTACCAAGAACTATCGAAATGGTATATATGTATATATCTATAAGTTCCCACTGCATAATACAGTAACGTACTCTGTTTCCTTCGCGCGAGCTTTTGCGAAGCTTTTCAAGGTTTTTGTACGATTTCGGGCGTGTAATTCTGAATTTAGGGTCTTTGGACCGTAGGATGTGTTTTTGGAAATATCGTCGGAAATAGTTAGACGATTGCTTTGCATTTATTCGAGCGCTAGAGGCGATTTTTAATCGAAATTTGGAATTTTTGTTAGTAATTTTTTATTTCCTTTCGTTTACTGGGAATTACAGATATTGAGAAATTGTATAATGTGAGGAATAGGAAGTTTGTATTTAAATGGTAATATAGAAATACGAAGTTTAAAAATAATTAAACAAACTACTTTAAATTGCAATTTTTCCAAATTTGTAAAAGTTTAAAATAAAGTTTTGTTCAATTTTTCGTAATTCTGCTGCCAACTACGAATTATAGTAATTTACGATTTAAATATTTACAAACATTTATGTAAAACTCTAAAAAACGACTTTTTCGATCTCAATCTTGCAAGTGACGTCAAAAAAGTAGTTTGCTACTTCATCGTCTAAGAAAATCGATGCGAAATACAATTCCAGACGAACGCATCTAAAATTAAATTCGATTAATTAATCAGTTCTTAAACTCGATATTTTGTTATCGCGTATCGAGTCAACGCTCTAAAAAATTTGCTCATTTCTCAAAAAAAAGCGTCTGGTTTCGTATCGTTGCGAGTAAAATATCGGGAGGTTTAATTTGTGAAAATGTCGATGTTGGATACGACATTAGCCCGAGGAGTTTAGCTCGTTGGAATGAAAATGCGTAGGAACGTCTCACGAGACCGCAAATAAACTGACCATCGGGGGAATTGTGTACACGAAAGCTCGATGAGTTACGGCAATTCCCCGATCGTACGGGCCGAAAACGGTAACAGCAATACTGCAAAAGCATGGAGTCCAGTGGTCCAGTCGGAGAAGTTTCGTGTTACCAAATTTAGGGAAGAGCCGGAGGCTTCGGTTACATTCTACGAGCGGTTATCTTGGATGAGTTGTTATCCCAAGGACGTATTCGTGTTTACGTATCAGTCAAGTACGCGCGGATCCATGCGCGTCGAATTAACCAAAGCTGCATCGCGAGAGGTAGAGCTTCGACCTACTGCTTGTTCGCCTTGTAATTTAATACGTACAAGCTGTTTCTCGACATGCGTGACTCCCTCAAACCTCGGGCCTTGTGTTTTTAGCAACGCGGCCGGTTGTTGCAAGGGTAGAAATAAAACGATCGGAACTATCTCTCGAACGGGAAATGGTGTCTGGGGGAAGTGGAAAAATAACTCTCGGAGCCATTTGGATTTCGAGGGTAAACGATTCTCGGACGTTTGGATAACGAAAGTATCGGTTTCACCCCTCGAACGACTTTCTACCTTCTCTCGCGCTTGGTTATCTAACGATCGAAGTTTCGATAGAAATAGGACGTGTTTAATTGCTTCAATAATTTTTCATTTTGTCGGAGGGATGTATTTAAAAATAAATTAAAATTTGATTTTGAGAAGATCCAGGAAATTGGTGGAAAATGGGGGTTGAAAATAGAAGGCCATTGTAACGATCGAGGTTCCAGTCAAAAATGGATATAATTATTGACATATAAATGTATCTCGTCATCGGGATGAGAAATTAATAATATTTAAATTTTGAAAAGTTTGACGAGACAGCTTGAAGATAAGGGTTGAAAGCGTCTGTAATGATCGAAGTTTCCATAAAAATATAATAACTCAATTATCCTATTACCATTAAAAATGAATTATAATTCGATTTAGGGAAGTTGAAGGAGGGTGGCCGAAGTTAAGGGATGAAAATAGAAAGCGTCTGTAATGACCGATGTCGATGTCTCCCTCTGAGTTATTGTAGAAATCAGACAAGAGTCGAGTCGTCAAACGACTTCTCCTCTTCCTCCCAACCCTTATTTGCTTCACAATCCAACCCCGGAGTCCTCGAGCGTTTTCTCATCCCTCTCGTCTTTAGCCGGTAATTCATTAACCCAGATATTTCATCGCGGTGCACGCGCGTCTTGCTACTACTTCGACGATGCTTCATTCCACGAAGGCACAACCCTCTCCGCGTTCTCTTTCAGACGACCGAGCTAATGGGACTCATGGTGCGCCAAGCCGCGAACGACTTTTCATCGGAGACACGAACCGCGGGTAAAATATTTTATAGGTCTCCTTTGCGTAGGTGGATAAAGGGCTGGAAGGGATGAAAACTTCACTCGGACGTGTATAATTTTGCATCATTAAAAGATGCTCGTGTATGTGTGTGTGCGCAGCACGCACCGGAAGCTTTGACTAATAAGACGTCGAGGTCGTACGATCACACGGATTCGCCAATTAGCGTGATTAATCCGTCTCAAAGAAAGCAAGGTGTCATTTTCGTCACTGGATTACGGGGCTATGATTCTACAAACGTAAATTTTTTATCATTTTCAAGGAAAAATGAAGTTCTACAAATTGTAACGGGACGCGTAATCCTTTCAACACTTTCGAGTCGTACAAAATTGGGGGAGGAGAAGGGGATGGTTATTACTACTAATATTTTATAGTATAATTACATAATTATAAACCCATTGAGAGAAAATATTTATATAGACCGATAAAATATAATACATTAATTAATTTACAGAATAATACTAATTACTCGTGTATAAATTTCAAGAAATTATTAATTAAGGCCATTAATTAATAATGAAGTGAAAATAAAATATTTGATTTCTTTAATTAAGTAATAAAATAATAATATTTTTCTGTAAATAAATTAATGAAATATTCGAAAAATTAATGAATGAAATATTCGAAAAATTAATAATGAAGTGAAAATAAAATATTTGATTTCTTTAATTAAGAAATAAAATAATAATATTTTCCTGTAAACAAATTAATGAAATATTCGCAAAAAAGAATGAACCGGAAATGGATGTGACTTTATCGCTTCAACTTTCCTTAATAATTCACGGATCGAAATGATTTTTTACTATTCCGGAAGTAAATATCCTTCGCTTCGTGTCAACGACCCCTCGATACGCTTCAGCTTACCTCTCGCGATCTCCATATATACGCTAGCAACTTCTCTCCACTCTGAATTCGAGACGACACGTGGCGGGGTGGACAGGGGTGGGAAGTAGAGCGTCGCGAATGTAAAATTGCAATATTGCCACCCCCTACCCCTACGTAAAATTACCATTGCATTCGCGACGTGAATTCGCACGCTCGTCGTACCTCGAATATTTTACGAAGCATGCAGATTCTTACCGTAGTAAAAAATACGATCTTGGAAAAATTATGTCAAAATCATGAAAAAACTAAATATTAGGTATGATTTCCTACAATATTAATTTTGAAATTATTCGATCGAGAAATTTTTTATTTTATTTTAAAGGGATTGCCACTGACAAGGAAAAATGTACGTCGCGGGTCGTTGCCTCGATAATTCGTCGATTCATAATTTATCCGCGATCGTAGTCCGTGTAACCCGAAGAAAGAGATTCGAGGATGGACCGAGAGAAGAAATAAGAGAAAAAAAGATAAGTAGGTGGAGTGGACGTCACGGTAAAACGAACGATCTCAATGTTGCGGAACGCGAATGAATGTCCAGGGATTCGAATCTCCGCATAGAAATCGTCGTCACAATGGCTCGAGCATCATCCCTTGTGCCCTCGCCAAGGCAGGCACCAACCGTTCGTATCAAAGACGAATCTCTCGCGATTCACGATCGGCCGAAATTCTCGGCGACAAAAAAAATCGAGAAAGTGAGAGGGAGAGAGGGAGAGAGAGCGAGAAAGAGCGGGTCAGTGAGAGAGGAGGGTGGGGCATCGATGAAAAGGAAGCTAGCTAGGGGATGAGAGATAGAAGCTTTAGCATTCGAACGATAAATCATCCCCGACCGATGGAAAACTTTTATCCGCGAAGGGTATCGCAATTTATTTAGTAGATCCACCCGGATCGTCGAGAAACGCGCTTTCTCTCCTTTCGTTTCTTCGTCTTCCTTCATTCATTTTCTTTATTTTTTATTATTTTCCTTCAGCCTGATAATCCCAACTTCTTGTTTTAAAATGCTTCCGGCTTTTCCCGAAGTTCCAGGACATTTCCATACTTCATACTTCAGCGAAGTTTCTGCATTTCCGTAGCTTCGACTTTATCTCTAACCCTCCAAGTTTTTATTTATCTTTTCGTCTCTCTGTCTTTCGGATCACCGACTATGTTAATAATTTGGAATTTTGAAAATTATTTTATTATGCCCGAATAATATTTTTATTTTATTTTACTCTTTGAAACTAAATCCTCGACGAGTCCTCTAATAATGTATACGGGTCCGGATTAAAAAAAGCTGGCGTAACAGCATTGCCCCCCCCCCCCCCTCCTTCCCCAAGGGTGCCAGTGCTCGAAATGAGGGCCCGGTAGTCAAAACATTCAGCAACCGTGGAGGGTAGTAACGACGCCCTTCAAACAACCCCTCCCCCTCCCCCTTTCTCCTCTCGCCCTTCACGACAAACTTCAATTTCACTTAATGCTCGACCATCCCCTTTTTTAGTATTTCTTTCACGCCATAACTCGACGCCAAAGTATCTCTCGGTGGGCACTTACCGCTACGTTTATAAGACGAAACTGTAAGCCTCGGGAATAATCTGCGGGAAAAGTATCGCGTAGGACCACGAGGGACCATAAGGTAAAAAGGGGAGAGAAATGCGAAGGGTCGAGACAAAAAAGAAATGAAACAAACGCGTAGAAATGGAATGGGAAAGAAGGCGGATCAAATTTTACGAAAAACTTCGTCTCTCTCGTTTCGTACCTTTGGCAATTCGCTCAGCGCCAAAATTTAAGGGTTGTAACGAAAATTGATCGAAATTCGCTCGCGATAAAATTTACAAAATTTGAATTCGTTTTTTTTGTATTCTTCCCAGTGACGAGAAGGAACGTGACTCGCGTACCTACTTTAACATTATCGTGGCAATATTAAACTCCGTTTGATCGAGAAACTTTTCGTCACGATATCCAAATTTGTGTAAGTACGGTTTCTCCATGAAAAAAATATTCTCGTCACGAAATTGTACGTGTCACTCATATCGACGTTCGCTTGCATATTTGTTTTTCGATTTTATCGTTTCATCTCTCGAGCTTTCGTGTCGTTGACTCTCATCGAGATAGCGAAGAGTATCCAGCGTGTGAGACTTGCGAGAGGCAGCTGGAAAAACGAGTTACGTTGAAGATCGAATTTACGAGGAGAAACGGGAAGGAAAGGAGAGATACATGGAGAAGTGGGTGTGGTTTCCTTCGTTTTTTCCTGAAATCATGATAACCTTCCCCGCTATTGGCTTTGAGGGAGTGGTTCGCGAAGCTCCCGTTATAGTCGACGGAATAACAGCGCCACTAATTTTCTAAAGATATTTCGTTTCGGTCGAAACGTAACCGAGGAAACTTCGAATTTCTCTCTCTCCCTCGCGCTCTTCTTCGATCCGCCTTTCCTCACTTCCGGTCCGACCTCTTTCAACCCTCTTCTCTCTTATCCTTGCTATATCTATCCTCCCCTACTCGCGCTCTTCGTCTATCTCTCTCGCTTTCGGTGGTGGACGGAATATCGTTAGTTCTCCGTGGCTTTTCGAACAAACTCGAAGTCGCTTGGGCGAGCGCTTCACTGAGTAGTAGTAGTTTAAGTGGTGAAAACTCGAGAAAGAGAACTATATATATATATCAATTTATATACATATATATAATATGTTATACAGTATGCAGCTCTGAGGTGATTCATTATTACCCGATTCATTGGGATGCTCCAATTAGATCCATTGTTTTCTCATGGATACCGGTAGAATCGAAGTTGAATTCGGTCGAATTGAGATATACTCGTGCAAAGTAACGCCAAGCTACGAGAAAGAGAGAGGGAGCGAGAGAACCGGAAATAATGTACTTCTTCTGGACAATACCGAAGAAGAAATCACGAGAGCGAATTTATCTTTCACGCGCGATTCGATAATCGACTGTATCGCCGGAACTCTTGAAATAATTAATAAAAATTTCAAATTATCGGAGGCGGGGGTGTTAATGATAAATAATAGAAAACAATAATTAGTCAGAAAAAAAGAATGATAAAACGTACGTTGTTACGAACATGTGGAAATTAAAAGCCGTGTTGTAAAGGGCGTTAAGCATTTGCGCGGTAATTAAAATTGAAATTCGAAAAATGCCTTTTGGTTACAGCACGAATGCAATTACCGCTTGGGAATTCGGGATAAAAGGGGTTGAGAGGGAGAAACGACGCGAGGCTCCGAGTGCGGGGGCGGGGGTCGATGGCCCACGGGTCATTGAAAAATACGCCACCTTTTAATAACAGCGCGCAACGCGGCTAAAGAGATTGAAAAAAATGATAAATACGTTTTGTCTTTTTTTTTGTGTTCAACGTTCGTACGACGAAACAGCGTGCGACAGGGGTGTGTATTCGAATATGCGACAAATGTATTTCATCGATGATGGAATATTTGGTAATTGGAATCAAATTTTCGAATGCAAATATTATATCTGTATTTTGTGGCAATTAACGGTCCTGCAATAATTATTGGTTTAAAAACTTTAGAATTGAATTCATTTTGCGTACGAAATAAATTATTGATTTCTCGATAAAATAATAATGATATTTAAGTATTTTAGTTAGATCGTTAAAAAATATTCTAGGTCAGATATTACGTTTCAATTCGCTCGAGCATCTTCGATTTCTGTCGATAAGCTTCGATTGAATATCATCGAGAAGTATCGCGTAATCACTCGGAGAACCATGAAGAACCCTCATTGCACACCGAAGAAAGATTCGATTCTTTCCTTTCTCAAGAGTGAAGAGAACGATCGTTCTTCCTTCGCCACGACCTTATGCTCAACGGGCTGTAGCTAACGCCACTGTTCCTGACCAAAGCCTATTTATTTTCCCGACAGCTCGGTTAGAAATAAGAAACGTAATGGGTTGCCACTGAAGAAAGAGTCGGTGGGCAGATATAGCCGAGAGAGCAGGAAGCAGAGTAACTTCTCTTAATAGTACCCGCGACCAGTGGTGCTTGGGATCGGCGAGACACGGAGGGAAAGAATAAAAGAGAGTAATAGGAACCGCGAGGGCGATCAATTTTCTCGAAGATAGTAGTTCTTCGTACGTATACACACGTTGGGTCGAACGCCCTACGTTAGGGGTTGGGGGCTTGGTCAAGCCGTTCCCGTTCTACCAAGCGGCCACCTCGATTCGCTTCCGGTGATATGTGATAGGCTTCACGCTCTTTCATTGATTCGCTTTAAGATCCTCTTCTCGAACCTACCACCAACGGCCCTCCCCTGGTTCAACTTTGCCCATAGAGAAATGTGCAAAAATAGAGAAGGGCGAAACAAGTAACGGTCCTCGGCGATAGCCAGACATCAATTCTTTTACGGATTTACCATTGAAAATAAATCAGGAAAAACTTGGAGGTCGTTCGTTCGGAATAAAACCTTGGTAACCTTCAAATTTGACCGGTACAGAAGCATCCGCAGTTGGGTGCCATTTTGTCTATACTAGCGAGATCGATCGAGGATAGGGGATTGTAAAAAAAGGCAGTCTGAAACACATCATTATATCGTGCGACCCGCATCGAGGTCTGCTGACACGTCACGGTAACCGGGTATCTACGTATCAATAATAGTCGGCGAAAATCGCTTGTTTTTCAAGCTACTTCTGCACGAGGATCCGACCAGCGGCACGAGAAGTCCATCAATTATTCCACGAGGGTCGACGGGGTTGCGTTGAACCGGGCATTCGCTTAACGCCCGTGGAATCCAACCAGGCACTTCGTTCGAACCTTACTCACGAGAAACTCGACCATCTTAAGGAACGTTCACGAACTACCCCTCTATATATAGGGGTAGTACGTGAGTATTCGAGGCTTCGACGCATCCCCGTTGAGTTCACTGGAGCACGAGAAGTAGGTACTTCGTTCCCCGAAGGCCAGTGGAAAAAAGAAAGGAGAAAAACCCAACTGGGCCCACGTTGAACTAGACTCGATTTCATTCACGGCCTCGGCTCCATCATCCTAGGTCGCCATGAGGGATGTATACGACACCGAGGGGTTGGAATGAACGGGAATAGCAGGGGTGGTTATCTCGTTAGCATATGTCTCTGGTGGTATCGTACGACGACACGTTGGACATTCCTGGTTATTGTGACCCGCGAGGTTACGACGTACTCCAGTTGCGTCGAGGGAGCTTCCCTTTCATTCTGATGGGTGGGGGTTTGGTCGGATTGTTCCGGTCCTCCGGTCTATACCGGGATAACACACGACACGTTGTATCAGAGAGTTGCTTTCGTCGAAAGAAAGATAAGTCCGAGGATGAATGTGGGCTGAGAGAAAAAAGGCAAGAAGAAAAAATTGAATGTAGGGGGTAGGAGAGAGCGGCTGATTTAGCAGAGAGCACACTCCAAGCTGGCACAATAGACCGCTAGCGTAGAGACTGTGACGTTCATCCCCGATCCGGGTTCCAGCATTCTCCTTAATGTCGCGGTATATTTTCAACTCGGCACCAAAACCATCTTCTTCTTTGTCCGAGCTGCTTGAAAAATCTATTCGAGGGGTCCCCCGCGCTCAACCCCTGATACACTCACATGCTTACTCCTGCCACACACATACACACGTCATCAGCGAGATTCTCGCTTCTTCGCCGAAAGACACAGTTCTCGAGCCCTTCTTTGTCCGGACGAAGGTCTCTTCCCGCTTCTTTTTTTCTTCTTCTACGAGACCGTCACCCGGTTTACTCCCGCGCCACGCGAGCCCTTAGAAAAGGCTTAGCGAGCAGGAATCCAATGCACTCTGGGAGAATGTGACCGAGAGACGTCCATGAGACCGCGAGCTTGCACAATGTATCTTTCTTCTCTTACTTCGCCTCGCTTTTAATTCACTCTTCACTCGAACCCTCGACGTGACGAGTTTTCTCGACTATGTCACGGTGATAGAGTGGGAGTGAGGTGGGTGAAACCCTCGATCATTGGAACGTTTTGAGGGTAGTTTGGTATATCTTGCAGTTTGAATCTTTTTTGCAATTGTAAAACTGAAGAGCCAGCCCTTGGAGGTTTAAGGACCAATTGGACAGTGTCCTTGCGAGAGTCGAGAGGTTTCATTTTTTATTTAATCCTGTTTAAGGCTATTCCGGGCTCAAATGGTATCACTCCCACTCCTCCGGGTCGTTGGATCGCCCGTGTGTCATCACTGCGTGCCACGAATGAGCGATCGTTGCATTGGTCGACACTTCGTGTTACGTTTCAAAATTCCAACGTTCCAACGGCTCTTCCAGTTGGTTACAAAACAAAAATGAGGATGGTTGCAGCCACATTTTTTGTTTTTTAAGTTCAGTACAATGAATTACATCGAATGAAACAAGTCGTTCGAAAATCAAAGCGACACAACACGTAGCGCTAGATTATTTTTATCCAGTTCACAGGGAGTCTGTGGAGAACAATGCAGGCGATATTGGTACAGTGTACCAGTGGTAGCTAGATGCCCAGAGCAAGAGCAGCGAAAGCGAATGTTTTACGGGGATCCCAGAGTTTTACCACATACTCGACTATTCCATCGCCGTTCTCTTGCAACCTGGTGCTCCATCCTTCCGACTCGTTCCGTCAACCGGCTCCAGCTATCCACGGCTCTTCAGCTTTGGATATATATATTTTTTCCAACCCCTGGCCCGAAGTACTGTCGCTGCGAGCAAGTGCGGATCCGACGGTTTTTGCATTCAATATCGAGTCAGGGTAGGTTCGGTTAGGGTGGATCGTTGGGGAAATGAAAGGTGGTGTACTATAGCAATGACCGCAGTGTGCAAGGATCAGCCCCAGGCAGGAACGTCGCCCGGTGTTTATTTATTTTTTCCACCGCTTCTCTCTCGCATACACTCTGTTTGCCCTTCGTGCTATCCAATACCAATCCTACGGCTCACCGCAAATACTCGTGAAGATTATGCTGCATAAATGAAGCCCGATGGCTCGGGAAACTCATTGATGTTTTACGGCTACCGTGGGGTTTATTCGTTACGAGGGTGCGAGATAGTTCGCGTGATATTTGGACGACGAAGGTTTTTTCATGAAAGGCGAGTTACCGCTCGTCTCTCGCAGACTTTTATCTGGACTTCACCGAGGCAAAACCAGAAATCGGTCTGTTTCTACAAAGATAGATGGAAGGGGAGGGGCCTAAGAGATTTGCCAGGATTAGGAAGTAACCGATGCGTCGGGTAACCACCGGAAACTTTTGAGATCGTACGACAGTTTCTTCATGGCAGAAGCTTGGAAATGTTTCTTGGCTCGAGCTGCTGTACGAGAATATGAGGAATGTTGAACTTTCGGAAGAGTTAACGGGTTTTCGGGTCAGAGGGTGGTTTTCTACACCACGGCATCCCCCTTTCGCCCTTCCAGCCTTATCGTCGACGGAAGCAAAGTACCGAAATGTCGCTTCTGTACCAACCAGAGCGTGCCGTACGTGAACCCTCTTCCCCCTGAAAACGTGGTAAGTCAGTTTGTAAACGTTATAACAACGACAGGAAAAAAAAACCAAAAAAAAACTAAGCAACATACAAAATTGTTGACTCGTCGAGTATGGTTTCAATGTGAAGGTGGGGGAGGTGGATTCCATCAGGAGAGGATTTTCAAAAGTCTCGGCAACGTCAGCTCATGAATACATAGTGCCAAAGGTGGAAGAGGTTGCATAACACGCGTTTCACGTTTTTACCCGTAGCGACGTACCCTTAAGCCTTCGACTTGAGTCGGAAATCGGAAAATGTCGCTCTTCCGTGAGTGCGTCGAACCGTTATTACGCTTTTCCTGTCCCAAGCTTGACGAGCCTTACTTTTCTTTTTACAAAAAAACAAAAATACACTTCTCTATCTTAAAAATATCTAGAAACGTCTCGTTCTTTTACGAACTTTCTTTAAGATTATCAATCCAAACTTTATTCCCGAGAATAAAAAACATAAAACTAAGTCGTAAATAAAAACGAAGAATTCTCCTGGAAGAATTGTTCCTGGTGGATATTTTTTTAATTCTTCGTTTATTCTCTTTCCGTCGATTGAAAAAAATCAAATACAAATAAAATGGAGAATT
This sequence comes from Netelia fuscicornis, assembly GCA_946811545.1. Lineage (NCBI taxonomy): Eukaryota > Metazoa > Arthropoda > Insecta > Hymenoptera > Ichneumonidae > Netelia > Netelia fuscicornis. The sequence goes on from OX328016.1 coordinate 32,172,173, forward strand.
CTCATTAAAAATCAATGCAATTGATGGCTAAAAGTATGAACCGAAGGAACGACCAATATCCCAAAGTAATTCGACAACCACTCTTTTTTTTATTTCTCTTTAAAACAAATAGCTCTTGTAGTAATTTCGCGTAAAGTTCGTAATTTTCGATGCGGAGTAAAATAGTTTGAAGTTAATTGACAATTTTTCATGAACGGGGAGTGATTGAACGCGATCACGGCTGGCGTACGGCTTACGTTTACATCGAGCACCCCGATTAATTAGAAAAGTCTTCAGTGAGCCGAGACCCTCTTGAGAACCGAGCGCTCGTGCGGGAATCTCTCACGGTCTTTCCCCGCGGGATTGGCTGGAAAATCTAATGAGGCGGCTTAATCGTTCTCGTCACCGCAAAGTCTCGAGAGACGCCGTGAGGAGAACGCGCGAACGCCGGCTTCCGGTGGGACGGAGGTGGGAAGGGGAGAGGGTGCGAGTGAATCTTTCTCTCTCTCTTTCGCTCCCGCTACCGTTTAATCGAACTCGTGGAAGGGAGAGATTTTCTCCCTTTCTATCGGCTTATATATGTACATGGAAATTCACATTCAAAATACAATAGTCTTTGGAAGGAAAACTGACTATTCTCCAGTTGAGAATCGATAATTTTTGAAAAGCCTATTCAAACCTTTAATTCACCCATTTTTCGTTGATTCGTTGCTAACTCAATGTTTTTCAAACAATTTAATTCGAAATATGAGATTCGAGATATGTGAAATGATGCAAATCGTGCAAATTTTTGAAGAGCAATCGTGTTGTGTCAGTAGTTCAACGATTCTCAAATATCGACCGCGCGGATGGAAACAGTGTCACTAATTTCATGAATTCGTGATACGATTAACCCTTTGGCACATATACATCATGATTTCCTATATTCATCAAATAATAACAAATATGTGGAAATCTGTATAAGGAGTGCGCAAGTGCTCGAAGCTTCCCATTGAGAACGCGAAACTGCGGCCTGAACACTCGTGGAATGTCGAGCGGCGCACAGTTCTCAGTGTTCTACATAGGAATGAAGGGATCTTGCGGTATATCAATGCCTTGGGTCTCCCCTGAGAGTAATTCCGTGATTGAGGAGTACTTGAGATCGGATTTCGTGGACCGCCAAGCGACGGAAAGAGCAAGGGCGAGGGAGAGTGGGTGAGAGAGAGAGAGAGAGAGAGGGAGAGGGAGGGGGGGGGGAGAGCGCGAGAGCTCGCGCGAGAGAGAGAGAGAGAGACAATGCCGAGAATGCACGATTCCGTTGCTTTGCATTTCCATGCCTCTCATCTCGATTGTCTCAACCGAAATCCTCGGTACATGAGACACATCTGTCATTGTTCGCGAGCTTGCACCATTTCTATTTTCCTACACTCTTTACGAACGTAGTCAACGTTTCCTTCTCATAGCTCGTCTCCACATCAGTTTTTTCTTCTTCCATCATGACCAATTGTAAAAACTTTTTCCATTAATTCCCAGATGGAATCCGTTAATGAGGCAAACATAATTGGAAATTTATGGAAAAATGGAATTAAAAAAAAAAAGAAAATAACCTCTTCTTACAATTTCTTAATAAATCGGGCAGAATATTTCATAGATCAAGTCAACGACTGAGTATAGCGACATTTTTTTCCTCAAAGTAGTCTTAAAATCGTTTTTTTTTATTCGCAGTTGAAAAATCATCTTGGTCTCCATACTGTCACGTAGGAAATAAAATTCTAAAATATGGAATTTGACGTTAAGATATATATATGTGTATGCGCGATACGCTGTGCGTATATAACTTACGTATAAAGTAACGTCTCCACCATTACCAAGGACAGGTCGATGGCTGAAAGCCAGACCTCTACTATATCGCGACATCGTCTCGGGTGGGAAACACGTAACATAAATTCTCCATCCTTCATATACGAATATATATATATCGCACACACATAGACACAATTATATGTGTGTATATATATATATGTGCAATTATCCATGGTTACGATGCTGGAGCGTACTCCAGTATACCATAATTCATGCATAGTGTTACCAACATAGCACTCTATGTGTCATGACAGCGGCATTGCGTTATGCCTTGTGGGAATGACAAAGTAACTTAGTTATTCGCATATTCGGCATTTCTAGAGGATGGAGTCATATCGTGAACGATATGTCAAGGAAATGTGAGAGGGAGAAAATGGGATGCTCCTCGGATATCTGAGATTTCTGAAGGATCGGGATCAAGTAGGTATTTCTCCATGGTATTCCATGACCATTAGGAGTACTACGAACTTACACTAATGATACAGTTATTTTCCTAAGAATTTCCTTCTTTGTTGAGACCGTATTCCCGTGAAATAAAAGTTAACGATTTTAAAACGTATTTTTAATTAAGGATGAGCGACGAATGTCGTCAAATGTATCTTCATTCACAGTGATAGTTTGTGATAAAATTATGAAATCTACAGAATACAGTAAATATGAACAATTTTTGTAACAGGTATGGTTGGGTGATTAAATAACTCGTCCACAAATACAGAAATTGGACAAATATAAAGATCATTCAACAGAAATGAAAAGTTTCCTTCCCGCAGTCGATGATTGGCCGAGGCGAACGCAAAACGACCGCTGATTGGCTGAGACTGACGTCGAATCACGGCTCTCTCCCAGTGTTCCAGTGACTCGCGCTAGCAGCGACATCTCTGGGAGGCGTCATAGTACTACGCGGTACTAATTTCTAGTTTGATGTTACGGGACCGTTTGTCAAATTTTGCAGCTTTAACGATTGTACTGGAATGGCATGTAGTTATACATTCGCATCTTCGTGTGTGACAATACGTTTGCGTTTGTACAAATCGAGCAAGAGGGCGCGGTGACGCCGGACAATGCGTGCCGGACGAAAAGCATAGGTTCGCACATAGTTCGGTCGATCGTTCGAGCGTCCTGCTCATCGGGCCATCAGGCGTGTTGTTTACACATGTACGCTCGTCGCGTCTCCATCGATTGCAAACAACCCAGTTTTTATTACGCCTGTACTGTCGTATATACATATACATTTCGACATGTAGGCAAGACTCATGCCTGTACATTGGTGCGTGTGGCCAACGTGGTTCGACCACATTCGAGAGCACATCCTCGCGTGTCACCGCTACATCTATCCTATCGTGTATGCACATCCTCCTACCAAACGGGTCGACAAGGCTCATAGAACTGTGCCAGAACTCGTTTCCAAACGGTTACTTCAGGCCGAACATATGCGTGCCATTCCTATTTCCCTCGAATTAAGAAATTTCATAAAACTAGAAGATTCGAATTCACTTTCTTTCAATAACGCTTTTTGACTATAATATACTTTTTTATATTCGTCATATACGAATGAATAAATGAAAGAAAATTGTTATTTTATCATTATTTTCAGTTTCTACAAGAGCAAACATAAAACATAAAAATCATAAAGTTCGAAAAAAAAACAAAAAAACTGTACTCGGAAAATAAATGAGAAAGTAAAAAAGTACGTTTCCCAAGAAACCTTGAGCAATCATTTGTTTAGTGCGATGGTAAAGTGGGGTTGAAAGGGCTTTTCGAAAGATGGAGTTAGAAAGGCTTCGCGAGCATTCGAGTAGAGACGGAGTAAAGCTGTTTTCTAATTTGCTATCCGCCAATGCTTCTCTCTCTCTCTCTCTCTCTCTCTCTCTCTCTCTCTCTCTCTCTCTCTCTCTCTCTCTCTCTCTCTCTCTCTCTCTCTCTCTCTCTCGCCCTTTCGCCTTAGAACTCGACTATTTTTGTTAATTTTTTTAGTCCCTCGCACGACGGTTCTCGTAAATGGATGACGAGAGGGTAGCTTAATCGAAACTCTGTGTTTCCAACGCGTTCTATATACATATATATATCGTGACGTTTTATTTTTTTCTGGCAAAGACATCGCCCTCGAGCGGATACACTCGTGAACGATTAAATTCTCCCGTGGTACGCAAACTAGGTGGGTTTTCGCCTTGTTCAACGAGGGATATTAAAACGAGGATCCCACCGCAAACCAGACTTGCACAAAGCTCTTAAAAACCTTCATTAATTACTACCCCTCGTAATAATTAAAAACATAAAAAAAATTTTTATCCCGATCGACTTGATTGTTTTCAATATTTTTTTTTTTATGTAAAACTTAGGATCGTCGAAGCGCGATGAGAATTTCTCGGGATTATCCGTTTTTCCAAGGATAAAAAGGAAGAAGATAGTTGAGGAAAACGTTCCCTATAACGCCAGGGCATTCTTCGGATCGGAGAAACGCTGTGTCGCGTGACGCGAATGCGTTTCGCGGTTCGCGTGTGTGGGTAGTTCGCAATGTGCGACGCAAAGGATCTTCCACCGTTCACCGGGCTGGGATAAAGACGTTCGACGGTATTATTGGAATTCTCAGATTCCGTGCAGCCACGAGATTACGAATAGCCCTACCGCGCCCGCCCTCTCCTTCCTCCTCGCTCATATCTATCTATCGAAATATTTCCTATGTCCTCACATATAAGATATACGTATAGAATATTCACCATCCCTCACTATTGGACAATACTATTTATATACAGCTATCTATTATTCCCTATGAAAGATATAAGAGTCAGCTAAAAGTCCTCGAAAGGATCTCTGAAAAAATATTGCAACGTAACAGCCGGACTGGATTGGTTTTTGTCTCGTTTCAATTAAATCGAATTAAAAAAGTACGATTATCGAATATCGATAAAATAAAGTCGATTGCGATGAAAACCAAAAAAGAAAATTAACTCATATTTTTAAAAAATTCGTATTTTTTTCTTTACTCCTTAATAAAATTGTGTATAATTTTTGTTTTAATTCCCCCTCGATTTGTGATTTTACAAATTTTATAAATTATCGAGTGAGCGTTGTTTGTTTATTTCTTTTTGTAAAACGAAGGAAAAATATTCGCCGCAGCGCCCATTTTTCATGCGATATGAATCCATTAAACTATTTAATGTACCGTCTGCGCGCAAAACGGAATTCCATACGTTACGTTTTTGTATGAAAATTGTATGCAACATTATATATACATATATTTTATTATCATATATGTGTATATCTGTATACATGTATACATATATATATATATATATATATATGTATATGGGATTATCGTCCGTTTGCCCGTGCAAACGAGACGATAAGACGCGCGCATCGAAACATTTCGTTGCTAAATCAATGCTCAATAATACGAATACAAATAGACGGTTTTCTCAGTACACGTTTTATTGTTTTCGAACACTCATTTACAAAAATCGATTGTATTTTCTTTTTCTTATTAGATCGTATAAAAAAAAATCGTTAAAATCGAATTGAAGTTGGGTAAACGAGTCTTCGAGAAACGAACGCATCTGTTGACAGCGTGCATTGTCACTACGCCAATCGACATATTCAATAATTAATAGAAATGCCATATTTCTTGGTCGACATTTAGGATGTTTCTCGTACTCACTTGTTGTAAAGCACTATGTCCGGTCGCCATATGTGATCGGATGGCACGTGAAGCATTTGCACCCCGCCGTATTCCTTGGGCTCCCAGCGAAGTTTGTAGTCGTACCATGACTTCAAACAGCCAAAACAAAGAAAAAACAAGGAAACAACGAGATATATTTTTTTTTCATTCGATACAATTTTTCAATAATCTCTATCATAATGAATATTTTTATATTTAATAATTGCAAAATAACGTGCGAATAATTGTCAATGTCCTAGAATCAAAAATAATCTGGGATTCGTTGAAAAAAAAGTTTTCGTCAATTTTAGAAAATATTTTACCGTCGATTTATCATATTTTTCATTTTTTTTACCTAGATGTTTCTTTTTCATTCGAATAATGTTTATAGCCTTTTGAGCCTAACGCGATGTAAAATGTGTCTCGCCGTTTCTCTTCATTTATCGAAAAATCGAAAATCCATTAACTCCTTGTGAAAAATATTAAAAACAAAATTTCGTTCTCCGATTCGATACTCGATGCGTATAAAACATTTTTTTTGTCCTTTCTACGATTTGTGCATCCAACTGCGACGCGACGCTCAACGAATCCACTCGAGTATGCATATCAATAGATAAATATATATAAAAATATAAATGTATCGAAGAAAAGGGTGTTCTCACGTAAGAATTTCTCTCGCTCGATACGTCGATGAATCCGAAAGAAACCTTTTCGTAGAAATGACGTTACCGGTTTCTCTTTCGTACCAGCTGAACCATTCGTGCGAGAAAAGCGAATCGTTTCCGTTGCCCTTTCGGAGAACGCCTCTCTCTCTCTCTCTCTCTCTCTCTCTCTCTCTCTCTCTCTTTCTCTCTCTCTCTCTCTGCCTTTCTCTATTTACGCAGGAAGTTGGGAGGAGGGGAGGAGGTGGTATCGGGCCGCCAGCGATAGCGCAAGAAAATAAATTGGCGCTGCTCTTTTTCCTCTCGCTCGTGCATACCGATCGACGTACAGAGAAAATCCTCACGGATCACGAGAGACAGCCCGAAACTCGTTCGGGATTCCGACCTAGCGTGAAGTGTCTCGTGTCCAACGTCGCGTGTAATACGATAGAAACGCCATAAGAACATCGGCCGTTACCGTATCGCTCTCTTTAACGAAGTATATACGAAACTGAAAGAAACGAGAACAATCGAAATTCGTAAGAATTGGGACGGATGGAGGTGATATTTTTACTCTTCAACGACGTTCTACGAGAAGAAAATGCTTGGACGAGAATGTCGGAAAATATATCGAGGTGGAAAATTGTCACCGTTGGACTGTTACGGGTCACTGCCTATCGTCCGTGATGATTTCGCGTCAACGAGATTTTTTGTGTAATCGCCGAAATATGTAAAAGTAGGGGGAGGGAGAGAATTTGCAAAAATCGATTTAGTAAAGATTTTTCTAATAATCGATACGAATGATCGAACCGAAATATAAATTTATCTAAATATTTACTCTTCAATAAATTTATATAAATGTTTAGACTAAGAATTAAAAAATTACATAGTGAATCTTTGTTATTGTTAAGTACATAAGGAAAAACGTAACGCGCATGCTCGAGCTTTCTTCATGAAAAAAATTAATCGTTAAATCGCATTGAATTTGGTTTACGGCGTGTCTCTCCTTGACCGGTTTGAAAACGCTGTAAATTTTATAGAGGTTCCAGTCTGGCTGGTTCAGGAAAAATCTTGTTTGTCCTCGCGACTTACTGCCGTGTATAAAAGACATTTTCATTCCTATATCTTTGTATATATATATATACTCAATTCAGTTTCCATCTCTTTATCGTTCTTCCTCTCTCGCTCTCGGCCTCTATCTATCTATCTTTCGCTTTCCCGGGAATCAAGGGTACGTTGGAGACGCAAAAATGAAGTCGAAAATTTATGTGTTTGTCGCGAGATTTTCGCCGAACGTACACACCGGTAGACGCGATTGAGAGAGAGAGAGAGAGAGAGAGAGAGAGAGAGAGAGAGAGAGAGAAAGAGGGAGAGGGAAATGAAAGGGTAAGGAGGGAGGAAAAGGGGATAAAATACCGCGTAAACGGTAGAACGAGTGGATGCAAGCGAAGAGAATCGTCAAGAATAAAATATATATATAAAAAGCACCCCAAAAGTCCTATATAGGTCAAGATTTTCCTACCCCGATTGGTCTCTGACTTTGTGCGGCGAATGCTCCACCACCCGATACTATCTGGTCTCTCTCTCTCTCTCCCCCTTTCTCCCCCCCCCCCCACTCTGTCTGTCTATCGCTCTCTCTCCCCCTATCTCTCTCTCTCTCTATCTCTGTCTCTCTCTCTGTCTCTCTGTCTGTCTGTCTGTCTCTCTCTCTCTCTCTCTCTCCCTCTCTCTCTCTCTCTCTCTCTCTCTCTCTCTGTCTATCTCCGTCTCTCTCTCCTATTTTCATGGAACACGGACGGGGTTATTTCATCCCCTTTAGCACAGTGAGCCAAGAACTGTCCGCTATATCCCGAAACCCGTTCGGCTCTACTCTCTCCCACAGCCGAGTGAACGAGACCGGAAAACTTTAATCCGGTCTCGCTCATCCCGGAAACTGTGCAATCAGGTCAACCTTGATATACACCCTTATGTACTCGCACGTATGTTTTGATATAAATATATTTTTCATCCACTTTCGTTTCTTTGTTCCTTTTATTTATTTATTTATTTGTTCTGTTCATTGTCTTGCGATGAACAAAACCGAAGCGTGAAAACAAAATGAAGCCGGTGGTAAGCTAAAAATAAATAGCGACGAGATAACAAGCAATAATTCCTGAGAAATACAAGGACGAGCAGTAAAATGACTGTTCGTTCGTCGGTAAATATTATCTGATAAAGCTACAGCTACAGTGAGTAACAAAAATATTCGGATACCACGATTATGTACCGTAGTTATTTCTAAAAGAAAAAAAATTACTTTTTTTTAGTGAATAAATTATTGATATTTGTTAACAATAATATGTCATAAAATTATTTTTATTTATAATCTGTAGATATTTTTTTGAACATTGTATAGAATAATGTACGATTTTCGCGCAACAACAATATTCGGACACTTATAAGAAATGGGTGGTTTTTAAATTATTAATAACCTTTAATACTTAGTGGCATATCCTTTTTGATCTTCCACATTTTTTAGACGTTCTGGCATATTCGAAATAATTTTTTTCAAATAGTCTGAACTAATTTGTAGCCATTCTTCCTGCAATCTCGTCTTTAGTTCAGCTTTCGTACGTGGGGGTGACGAACGAACTCCCTGGTCCAATTTTTCCCATACATTTTCTATGGGATTTAAGTCCGGAGATTGAGGTGGAGGATGCACAATTTTTGGACAATTTATAACAGATATTCCTGTACAATGCGCGCTTTGTGCTTTGGATCATTGTCTTGATAAAACTTGAATGTTCTTTCAATCCCCATTTGTGTAGCACTTTGTATCAAATTGTCTTTCAATAATTGAAGGTATTTATTTTTATACATAATCCTGTCAATAAAAACTAATTTTCCTAGGAAAAAAACTTTTATAAACGAAATTAATAGACGTAAACGTATGCAATTCGCAAAAGAATTCGGCAGCAAAGATAAATCATGGTGGAATGACGTGACCTTTTGTGATGAAAGTAAATTTAACGTTTCCGCTATGGTGTGGCGTAAACCCAATACAGAGTTAAAACCAAAAAACTTACGCTACGTTCGAGCACGGAAACGGGAGTGTACTCGTCTGGGGGTGTATTTCGACTGCTAGTGTTGGAAAATTAATTTTTATTGACGGTATTATGGATAAAAACAAACACCTTCAATTATTGAAAGACAATTTAATACAAAATGCGACGCAAATGGGGATTGAAAGAACATTCAAGTGTTATCAAGACAATGATCCAAAGTTCGTTCGTCACCCGCATGTACGAAAGATGAACTAAAGACGAGATTGCAGGAAGAATGGCAATAAATTAGTTCAGACTATTTAAAAAAAATTATTGCGAATATGCCAGAACGTCTGAAAAACGTAAAAGATCAAAAAGGATATGCCACTAACATAAGTATTAAAGGTTATTAATAATTTAAAAACCACCCATTTCTTGTAAGTGTCCAAATATTTTTGTTGCGCGAAAATCGTACATTATTGTATACAATGTTCAAAAAAATATCTACAGAATAATCTGTAGATATTTTTTGTCATAAAATTATTTTTATCTTTATAGAATAAAGATAAAAATCTTTTTATCTTTATAAAAATAATTTTATTATTTATTTTATTTTTATCTATAAAGATAAAAATAATTGTATGACATATTATTGTTAACAAATATCAATAATGTATTCACTAAAAAAAGAAATTTTTTTCTTTCAGAAATAACTACGGTACATAATGATTTATACCGATATACCGTGGTGTTCGAATATTTTTGTTACTCACTGTACAATCTACGTACCAATTTTCAGAGTATTAGATTTTTGTTTACTGTAAGTACACGTGTGCAGATTGAGGCTAGGGGTTGAAGGGTTAGTTCTAGCTTTCACCGGAAGTCACGACGATATTCGTTAGTTCACATATGGGAGGGAATGAGAGTTGGAGGGACGTCAATTTATTTGCTCCGAAGAGACAAAGCTGTTTCGGGAGTGAAGGTTGGTGAGTTAGAGGAGGGGGCGAGGGGTGAGCTTATCACTCAGTCACAATGTGAAACACGTGTGTCGTCGACAGACCAAATCTCCGTTACTCGAAATCTCTGTCTACTGGTCTACAGAACTTGTACCACCCACACGAAATCATCGAATCGTTAGCTTGTCCGGTTAGATGGGATGAAACGAAAAAGGGTTGATAATGAACTAACGTCGAAGCTGATGATAAGAATATTATACTGAAAAAATGTATTTTTCCACCGGGAGACAAACTACGTGCTGTATAGAAAATGAAAAACAAAAACAAGCCCTAGAATAGTTGAAAGTTTGTGTCAAACCGATTAATTCTTATTTACAAGTTTTAAGGGCGAGAGAATCTCATGAATTTTAACACGGTAGGGAATTATTCTGGAACTTGGAAATTTTTTATTCTTGCGTTTGGTAGAAAAAAGTAAACTTCGTCAAGAAACTCGTGTTCTCTAATTTTTCCAATAAAAATAAAAGAAAAGATTATTTTCACATATTTGGTCGAGATAACATTGTTCTTTTTTTATTGACGTTTTATTTCTTTTTGCTTTAGACACGTGTGCGTCACTTTTAACGATACAAGTGCGTCTGATTATTTAATAACGTCACGGCGAAACTATTTTTAGCGGAAGCAGAGCAATAATTTCCACGAATAGAACAAAAATTGTAAAGAATCTTCGCTTAAAGTCACCCTAAGCAAACCTTTGTCGATAAATAATTCAAGAATGCATCATTTATGGAACGTGAAATTGAAGCTGTTCTACTAAAATCAAATTGCCACGACTCGCTGCACTATCAGACTTGCGAGTATTGTACCCTAGAACCAATAGGAACCCGGACGAGCTTGCTATAGTGCTTGAATGTGAGAACTTCGATCAGTGTCTCGTGACGCTCGATCATTCTTCGCATTATGTCAATCGACACAGTTATAGCAACTATATACAGGGTGAGAAAGAGAGAGAGAGAGAGAGAGAGAGAGAGAGATATTTGTACGGATGGCACGGATGTGCTTCGATCGATTTCCAATCGGCGAAGATTGGGTTAAACGAAAGGACACCTCGGCGAGTAAGAAGCGATCGATCCATATGTCTGTCGTCTATATCATCATCGATATAGTCTTCTAACGTTACAGTGTTAAACTTTTAAGGACGAGTCTAGACGATATATCGACGATTCATGGGGTACAAAATATTTGAGGTGTTCTTTAGACAATATTATTCGCTAAATACAAAAAAATAGTGTAAAAGTTCCTAGAAGTTTAGTTTGAAAAGTGCTATTTCAATGTGAAATTTGGGTTTGTTTCTTTGGCCTGAATATCGGTATACAGATATATTCAGATGTATTGATCTTGAAAAAATAGTATTTTGTATAGCAAAACTCAACTTGAAGGTGAATTCAAGGTTTCAAATTATAATTATCGTTAGTTACTATCAGCTGGTTAACTTGTATCTAACAACATTACGAGGATGATGGTACAGAAATTATTGTAGTACTATTCAGAATTTGATAGAATTACTATTTTGACGAATAGGGCATAAAAACACGTAAATATATCAAATTTGAGGCCAAAATAAAAAAAAGCGATTTTCAAGGTCAAGGATGCTTCGAGGACTTCTTTTTACTATTTTTTTCGTACTCAACACATTCGATTGACGAAATTTTTAACATAGGCCTTTACGTTCCAGACAGATCTGGTCGAAATATCGAGCATTAGCTTAGTCGGGCACTCCATGCGAAAAATTCATTGATATTATACAAAATTTCGTGTAAAATAAACGGTCGATTGCGTGGTAAAAACCGCGCCCTTAAAAGGTTAAAAATCATATAGAGAGCGTAACGAAATCGATCCAACAATTCCAATAAAACAAACTAATATTCAAATATTAACGTGGTTTGAAATTGAATAATTCTTTTTATTCGTCCTTATGATAAATTAATCAATAACGTCATTGAGTTTAAATGCCATTCGTATAAAATAATTAAATCCGACATGCTTTTAGGAAGAACGACTCGATAGGGAGATAATGAATTTAGAATTCCTGTAGGTGTTCGAATCAGTACGAACGAGGTTGAAAAAGAGATGGAAATGCGACAGCGAAAGAATTAACGCACTGAGCTTATATAAAGAATGGGAATTGAATTTTCAGTCGCAATCGCAACGTGTAATGCACTTTGCTTGGCTTCTTTAAGGTAAATGCGAGTAGTCGGTACGTTAATTGGTCTCGGCTAATTATACTTCAATTATCGCTGTAGTGCGAGTGGAACGTTACTCGCTCTAGTCAACGACGTACTTTCATCGCTGCGTATGTATACGTGTATACAATGTGCGTTGGTGTCGCTTTGCCTTTCACTATCTCCGGTACTTATACTCCGTTGCGCCCTTTCTCATGTTTTATACATACTACATTCGTTCTCTCGTACCGAGAGAACTAAGGTACGAACGAGATGGATATGCAACGATAGAGAATTTAACGTCGGGAAATATGGCCCATTGAAATACAATTCTGCCTATAACGTGACTAATGTTGGATTTCAAATTACATTGCGCAGAAATTGCGACAAACGGAGAATAGCGAGAAAATGTTCAAATTGTGTGAAAGATTTTGACAATTCGCGATGTCTTTATCGAATCTTTTTTACTCGAGAAATATCAACTTCTTTAAAAGTGTGGAAAATGGAGGGTGGTGAACAATGTGAGAGATTTTGGGTTCGTTGAGAAGGGAACATCTTTTTTTGTTCGCAAAGAATTTTGTTCGGTGATTAGGAAATTGTAAATTTACTGTTTGACACATTTTGTATTTTGGTTTGTTGCAATTCGGCCGACAAAACGCGAAAAAATGTGAAAATTCTGTTTTTTGAGCTTATTACTGTTAATTTGAATGGAAACAAAAGATCGTAAAGTTCGTGTTGTTAGATCAAATTTCCGATCGCACAATATTTTATTAAATTCTTTTTTACTGGAAAAGCTGTTTTCCCTTCCACCTACGCTAATTATCGGAAGTTGGTCGTCACTTTGAACCATCGACGTCTTGAACGAACGAATTTTTGTTTCTTTTCGGGAATTTCAATGCTTTATATATCCAAAAATGAGTCGGAAATATTATCTAGATTACGAATATAACATTCTGATTCTCGATTATTCGAAAAAAAAACTAGTCAAAAGATGTAAAAAAATATGAATTTAGCAAGTCATTTTTTTTCGATCCTGGTCCATTTTAGCACCCCTGCATTGTATGGTGCAATTCCACTATAGGTGGGTAGCTCAGGGTACACAATTCTCGACGAGTGCGCCTGAACCCGAGTGTATTTACTCTGCAATGCAGTCCGCAGTTGCACTTAACAAGTAAGGTCCGAGATAATGGTACGATACAATGCTCCATTGTGTCCTCGTTTTTTCTATCTCTTTCTCGGGTGCTCGAGGAGAGCCTTCGTATACCTCTGTTAAATAACATTCCACCCTGCGGTAACGATAATTTGACTTTTTTTTTCCAACATTTCGCTCGAACGTCGCTAGCTTTTTTATTGTGGTCAACTGCGGCCGTGACCAACTCACTGTACCAACATCAGATCGTCCTCCTACTCCAACTTATTTTTATCGTTCAGCTTCGTAGTTTCTGGTTCGATCGTAAAAACATTATTCGAACGAAATAAAGTCAATATCTTCGAAACGATATCATCTTAATCGATAAATGTATATTGACAAAAAAAACGAAAATAATTCATTACGAATTCATTTAATTTTATTCCAAATTTTCAGAGGAAATATAATCGCACATTTCGCTCATAATTATATGTATACAGTCAAATCTGGATAAGCGAGAACTGGATAAGCGAAAAAACTCTACAAGTGACAGTAATTGTCAGGTCCCGTCATTTTAACCCTCGAAAACCTCTAATAAGTGAGAAATAGAAACCTCTATATGAGAGAGTCGTTTTTCATGCGTGAACCTCTATAACTGAGACTGACACGTGCCCTATACCTCTATAAGCGAGAATCGAGCATATTTACTATCTGTTACAATGCGTTTTGTTTTTCACGAAATTCGTCCAATTTTCGTGGAATACAAAACAAATCGGAAAGACAGCTATAAGCTCGGCATGGGTAGGCTGAGGCAAGAGGCTGTAAATGCACTGGAGATGCTCCATCGGTTTTTTGAATTTTCGACGGTTGTTGATAAAACAATTTTCGATAAAATTTATGAAATTGAAAAACACCTACAAAATACGAAAACAGAAATGCAAAAAAAATTAACGGATTTCTTTAAGTATCAGTAGTATACTTATTCATAATCAGTATAACAATATATATGTAATTGTTTTGCTTTTATGAAAAAGTATCTCTGCAAAATTCATATAAAAAATGTATATACTACATACATCACTGTTCTTTGTATTTGTTTACACCTCTGTAAGCGAGAAAACCCGCTCCTGCACCTCTATAAGTGAGAAACTCGGTTAAATGAAATACATGCATAAGCGAGAAAAAGATTCCAGCCCCTTGAACTCTCGCTCATCCAGGCTCGACTGTATTAATCACTTTCGCGTTTCAATGACGATTAAATTATATTAAAAACAGAGTAACCTCGCTCACCTGTTCGACCCACAGGTTCGTCGTCATGATTTGATTTTTCAGATTCTGAAACAAACAAAATAATTATACTCGTATAGAATTGCCACGTTTTCATTTATTATTTGCTAATTTAGCTGTAATTTAAAAAAAAACGTTCTTTTTTTCGTTTGCATGAAATATTAACAATACAATGAGAATATTTCAATTTCAGTGAAACTGCAACTATCAAGTTTGACTCGATACTGAAACGGATGCGAAGAGGTGGAGAATGGAAAAGAGGCAGATTTACGGGGTTGAGGGTGCAGCCTTCCACGTAAAACACTATTTCGTCTCTCTCTCTCCCCCTCGCTGTTGTACGTAGCAGAGTAGTGTATTGTAATTTCCGGATAGCTGGCGAGCTGGTAGTACACACGTACAAACGAGAGGGATGAGTACGACCCTTCCTCTCTTTTTCACTGTCTCGTGGATTCGACGCGCTTCGACGAGAAACTAATTGGAGCGCGTTGGCGGCCTCTGGCGAAGTCTCTCGTAAACGCGCGAGACGTGAATCCCGTTGGAATTATGGGGAATTCGAGGTTAGGTGCATACCTACGTACTTGGTATTTAGAATTCGAAAGTCTGGCCCTCTCACGGTACTACATGAACTACATGAAGCGATTTTTTCCTCTGCGATTATTGGAACGGACTGGTAATGTTAATTAGGAAAATGAAAGTGCCAATTGGAAATCTCGCGTTTTTAATATTGTTTTTGTTTTTGACTTCCGGTAATTGAGGAGAAGTTTCTGTTGTACGATGGCTACAATTAGAACGGGGGTGAGCACCGAGGTAAAAGCGTGAATAATAAGATTATTATAAGCGAAATCGGATTAACAGTTGAGATTAGGATCCAAACTTTATTCCAAGTGACGAAAAATTCCATGTTTTTTTTTCCAATTTTAGTTTGAAATAAATAGCTGTAACTAATTTTTATTTAATCAAAGATTTCTATTTAATCGAAGAACCAAATTTCGCATGGACAAAAATATTGCTCTTTTTTCATACTTTGATCGAAAAATTATATAGATGTGTACGAGCTACCAGCTTGAAACGTTTCAAGCAACGAGTTTGCACATTTTAAAATAAGATTGACAAAATATACGCAGAAAATTGAGAAAATATGTTTTCCAAAAATGTGGTATTTGGGATAAAACTAGTTTTTATTTTAAAATACTATTTTCAAATAATAATGTTCCATGCGCACAATGTTATACACAGAGGTGATCTCATTCGAGGACACATCGGTGGTTATTTTTTGCTTCGTGGTGTATCAATATTTATAGGCACTTAGCTTCGTAGCCGATTGTTTTTATTATCGACAATAAGAACATTGTTTGCTATATATACCAGTGACCTGACCACACATGTATAATCTATTCGAAAACACGTCCAGCACAAAATATTTCTCAAGGTTGGTTGTGCAGCTCGGTTATGAAAGATCATTTACGTATCGGTCATTATAACCGCTATTATTAATTATAAAATTATCTAATGATTTACAGAAGATAAAGTTAAGCCCACAATGTCAGGCAATGTATTATTTTTTCTGGCTGCCATGCTCCTAGTCGGATTGACATCTGCTAAACCAAAGAATGTGGTAAGTCGAGACGATATTATGAGTGTAATTATTTTTCAGTGATGTTCAATTCTCAAATATTTACTGCCAATGTAATTCAATAGCCAAATGCTAATCTACAATGCCAAAAAAGATCCACTGGTGAGTATACTTTCAAGGGAGCTTGTGCTGTAAGTTGTTTTTTTTTATTAATTGCGAGTATAATTAATTGATTTATAAACAAATCTTAATGTAATCTTATTTTTTCTACAGTTAAAACCTATAAACGGCATCAATGTTGCCATATGCAAGAATTTAGTATGCGCCAGAGCCATGCCAAATTGTCTATACGGAGCGTATAAGACCGGACCAGCCGAAGACGGGACCCATTGTGGCCCTTCAATGGTGAGTACTTCAAATTACCGAAGGCTTTTAATAATTTTTATATACGAATTGAGTAAATGAATATCTGTGCAGGTTATATATTCAATAATATTTAATAGAATTTGGGTGGTTCAATTAAAAATTTTAATGTGAAATGTTAAATAATAAATATGAATGTTCAAGGCTTGTCGAAACGGGCAGTGTGAAAAATGGAAGGGCGTGCCAATACAACTTGGACCGACGGATAAATACATTTGTCAAAAGCACCCTCTCCCAATACCACAGGAACCTACGGATTAAGATGTAAATAATTTTTATTTGGGAAATTTTGTAAAGCGTTATCTCGAGAAACGATATGAGACAAATTCAAAATTTGAAATGAAAAACAATCATGAAAAGCGAACTCGTGCGAAAATTTATACGATACGTTATTGTTTATTTTCGAAATTGTACAATTTATGTGAAAAATCAATAAATACTTGCTCCATTCTCTTCCGCCAATGTCACGTAGAAATCAGAAGGACGTGAAAATGAAAGAAAAATTGTAGTGAGAAAAAACTTAATAAAGCGATCGTTCGAGACGTTTATCGTAGTTCGTAATTTTATTTTCCTCCCCAATAGAATAATCAAATTTCTCGTACATACGAGGCTCGAACAACTCGAGGCCTTACGAAGATTTTGTAAACTCTTCAAATAAAAAATAAAGAATATTCAGCCCAAACGGTTATTTCGAATACTTTCATCGTTGTACAAAACGCAGTATAATGTAATTATAATAAAAATTCTGGAAATATCCGAATATTTATTATCGTATAAATATTGCGAATAATTTATATTATAAACAAAATATACGACGAGAAGGAAAATAGAGGATCAGGTGCATTCTAAATGTACTTGTTGCCGCGATCCACATTTATCTACGATAACGTGGACGTAACTTTCGTGATATAATGATATGTATATAAATTTTTATTTTCTATACTCCCCTTATCTAAACGGGAAGTCTCGTTACAGCTCGCTGAGACGTTTAGATGTTTTGTTTTTTATCAATTTCTCTGTCTTCGACGCGCACTTCTTAGTAGTATCATTTTTTTAAACAGAAAGAATTCGCGGGAATATTTTTTACACGAGACTTTTACAAGGCTCGCGTCTCCCAACAAGAATACATACACGATATTTATAAATTAGGAAAATATTTAAGGGAGCTTTCCAGTGTGACAGCCCGAAAAATCGCCGTTTTTCGCGATTTTTTTTTAACGAAAAAATAATCTAATTGGTCTGGTTTTTTTTTGTATATTAATTGGGTATTGAAGAATACAAAACAATTTTTTAAAGATCGATTTATTTATTAATTAATATCTACAAAAATGATGAAACAATTGTTGCAGAAAATGCACTTGGATGTGGTGTCCACGTTGGGGGTCACAATTTTGATCTGAAACAAAAAACACAAAAAGATTATTGATCGGTATATAATTGGCTTTCGTGCTATGGAAGCTTTTTTTTTTTTTGCAAAAATGGCGCCGGTTTGAACAAAAAGTATCGATTTTAGCATTTTTTTTTGGCAGTTTTTTTTACAAAAAAATAGGAAGATGTCAAAAAAAAAAGCTTCCATAGCACGATAAACAATGACGTTAAGAATATTGTGTAAAAAATTCAACTCGACAGCTTTAAAACTCTGCCCTCCAAGTTGGACACCGTTTTGAAAAATGCTGTTTCGAGAAAAACGCGTTCAAAGTTTCAAGTGAGGAAATTTTAGGTAAATCGTTTACTTACGGTCATCAGCGATGCCAGGTCCATACAATATCCCTTCTGCTTCTTCGAAAAGAGTGTATACTATTCGATAAAGCAAAAAAAGAAAAAATCGATTTTTTGAAAATTTCACACTGGAAAGCTCCCTTAATTGACACGGAGTACCAGCAGGAATGTTAATTCTCCCTCAGCTGTATAACTCGTAAAAAAGTTGGCCCTTTTTGTTTTCACCTGACTACGTAAAATTTGGTGTATCAGCTTCGCTTTGAGTTATTGTTTACTCGCTATTTTATCTTCTAAACAACTATAAATTTATTCCAATTACAGACTGTTACGGAAAAGTATTTCATTTTGTCTCCGTTTCTTTATTTCCATGTGGAGCTAAATTGGTTGGTGGTCTGAGTGGAGAGTGAAAAAATGTAAACGCATTGATAAGAAAGAAAGGGAGAGCAAGGTAAACGGTAAATGGGATTGGTTGAGAAAAACATTTGACTGTAGAGATAGGTGATGGTTTTTATACCCTAAACAAAAGGCCAGGACGATACACCCCATTACTCGCGTAAAGAAAGAGAGACAGGCTGAAGAGTGGGAGCCCTGGTGTTCTATTAGTACTTGACCTCGTTCTTTGTCGTCCTTAGTTGATTCTATGTGCATGCTACTTGCATACATACATCAATATATATAGTCACTTACTAAATGAACACGGTAAAACTGCCAATCCTAATAACGGTGATACCCTGCATCAATAATAGCAGACATAATCAGCGAAAATATATATTGTCACGCCGTTGGAAGGGGAGGTAGGGGAATTTCGCTGGTATTAATAAAGAGGAAAGCCAATTAAGAACAACAATACTTTTATTTTTATACTATCATGAGCGCTAACACGGCGGACTATCTCCGGGGTAGAACGCAAAAAAAATATAAATCAAGATTTTTGGGCGCCAGTTAATTTTTTTTACAAAAAAAAATTAACAAAATTAATAACAAAAAAAAATTAACACTATATAATAAACGACGTCTGCTCTGAAAGGAGAGGATGGCTAGCGTGTAGGGGAAGGGGGGGGGTCGAGCGGGAATGTATCTCAGGGAGAGGATTCGCCGACTCTATGGCCTCTTAATAATTACCACTGGCTGTCTAGGGACTATATTCAGTCTTGTCGTGTAACTTATTTTATCACAATATCCGTAATACGGTCAGTCGCACGGAGAGGGGCGGGCGGGGAGAAAGGAGTTGTCGTGAGGATTTCGGGTGATTGACGGGGGGGGGGGGGGGGGGGTGTTTGGATCGCGCGAAGCGCGCGATCGAAAGTTTTCGACTGTGATCGAGGTAGCAGGTAGGGGGGGGGGGGGGAGGTCAGGCGGGTAGGAATGACCGTTACTGTAAATGTCGCTAAAATTTTAAGTCCTAAATTTAACTGCCGTCCCACACGGCAAATACAGAGGCAGAAAAGGGAAAGAAAAATGAATTTTGACAGTCGCGGACAATGGGATTACGGTTACGAAATCAATTTTTAAGACTCTCCAATTTCTCAAAAATGAGCCGGGCAGTGTTTAGGGGTGGGGTGGGGGGTAACCTTTTCTCTCGCTCTCACCCACTCTACTCTATAATTTCTCCACTCACTCTAACACTCTATATTTCGCTCTTTACTCTCTACTTTCTACTCGCTCTACTATTCTCTCCTCACTACTCGCCGGCTCGTCACAAAGTGACGGCCGCATCGCCGGTCGGAAGCTCGAGAAATTTTCTCGCTCGCTTATTGGCTACCGGCCGGCATCGATCATCGAGGCAGCAGCGATACGGATCGATGGGAGAAGGGTCAAACGGGTGATTGATTCGGGACTGTCGCGAGCGGGATCTATTGGGGAAAGGCAGGTAATTAGGTCGGTCGATAAGTATGGGAGTTATTGCGGACGGGATTTGATAATTGTTGGTAATAAGGAGGGTAGGGTAATCGCCGTACGCTGCTGCCATCTTCGTCACTCTGTCGCCGCGCGGCCGATTGATGGCCGGGGTGCGGGGACGGACGGGTGCATAGTTTCTGACAGGTGGTGCGTATTCGAGTGTTGTTCGAGTTTTGAGGTGCGTTTTTCTTGATGAATTATTTATTGGTGTGGTGCGAGCGTCGACTGCGATGACTAGCGTGATGGAGAGGGTCGTCGGGTCGGTCCTGGTAAGTTTTCTCCATGCCTTTCTTGATAATTTCCTTCCGATTAATTTTTCCCTTCCTTTCGCAGGTTATAGCAGGTCGGTCCAGGAACGACAACAACGGCGGCGGCGGCGGCGGCGGCGGCGGCGGCAGCGGCGATGACGGCGGGGTTGCGCAGCGGGATGTTTGTTGGTCTGACGGGGTCAGTCGTAAGGACTGACTTCATGCGCCGGTGAGTATTTCCACGGTTTTTATACTTTATTTAATAGAATCTGCGTACTTATCTTTCTCCTTTCTGTTGCAGGTGTGGGACGGCTCCCCTGTGCGAGCCGGCTGCAGGGGAGGCTGTGACCCTTGTGGCGCATGGCGTCACAATATATATATATATATATATATAGATATATATTGTGACGTTGCACAATTTCCCTCCCGCCGGTGGCCCCTCAAAGGCAACCGTTCCACGTAAAATTTGAACAAGTAAGTCGCAAATTATTATTTAATCTCCTAATTCCCGTCCCTCCCAATGATTGTAAACTGTGCAACACTTATCGACGCCCTGAAGAAGACCACCATCAGAAGAAACCTATCACCGTGAAGAGATCGCCGAAGGAATCCCAGGACATCCCGGAAAATACGCCCATCGGTACACCACACGCCTGCACTCGCACAACTCACCTGTCAACAACTCGCACAATTCGAATATTCCCCCGTTATCAGCCATCAATCGGCATGGTAACGGAGAGACGAGCGAGATGGCAGCAGCGCGCACCGAGCATCCTAGATTACCCATACCCTAAATCCCGGTACTCCTGAAAGCGACCCTACAATATCGACCTAATTACGCCCATTTCCCGCTAGATCTCCCCCACTATTATTCCCACCTATCGATCTCCCATCGACCCGATATCGAGTAACCCGTGCCGCTGCTGCCCAATCAAAAATCAGGACGTCCCGGCCACGAGGCCGAGGAAATTTTGGAGCTTCCGTTCGACGAGATGACTCGCACTTTGCGGATAGCCACCGGCGAGTACGGACAATTTGCGAAGCGAAATTTAGAGAAAAGAACGAAGAGTTAGAGCGTGAGAGGAGTGAGAGTGAGAGTGAGAGTGCTGAGAATTAGAGACGAGAGAAATTATATAAAGAAAAGGATATTGATCAAGAAAAGAGAAAGAGGAGACATCACCACGCCACACCAACGAATTGTAAGTGTTTGCACAGTTCCTTCCCAAAAACATTTGGCAGATTCCTTTTTGAGATTCACCCCTTTTCCGTTTGCGACATAAGTTACAATTCAGAGTATTCCCTCCCGAACTCCCACGGTACGTTTTTGAGATCTTCCCCAGTAAAAATTTCTTTTCACCCATATAAGATTTTCCGTAATGCGAAACGTGGAACGGTTGTGCGACTAGCCGTTAAGATTAGAGTAACCCCCTCTCCCTTCATTCCCCTTCCCCGAGTTACCAGTTTCCAACCGTCCCACCTTCTAGAACATTCCGAATTTGAACTCAATTTAGCAATACCAGTGGTAATTATTAAGAGGCCAGATAGAGTCGGAGAACCCCCTTCCCTGAGATACCCCTCCCCGCCCCTTGGAGCCGTTATTTATAGTAGTATTATTTGCGTGTTATTTTTTTTTGTTGTTTTTCTATCTTCATTTGTTAATTTTTAATTATAAATTAACTGGCGCCCAAACCACCCCAATATTTTAGAAACACCTCCCCAGAGATCGTCCGCCGATAGAAATATTTAATTGAGTTTTTTTTATTGTGAATTATACATTTTTCTTTGTTGTTAAATATTCCGTATAATAAAATATTTGTCATTTTTGTTCTTTTACATTCGTGCCCAGATTATTAATTTCTTTTACCCCCGTCCCGTGATATCCCCCCCCATCGGCGTGACAATATATATATATATATATATATATATATATATATATATATATATATATATATATATAAAATGGTTATTGGTTAGCTGTCATTGGTATATAACATCTCCTTTATTAGGATGCTCAGTTTCATCGTCCTGGTTTAATAAGTATATTATGATATATCTTATATATTATATTATATATATGATATATATGTACTCTCTTTTTCTGTATTCCGATTGTATGCCCTTGCGGGCTTTTACATGCTCCTCTCTTAGACCGGAGTGGTTTTTTTACTCAGATTCCTCGGTACGGCTTCCCCCGCCTTTTTACGTATCTCTCCTATCACACCTTGCCTCGCATTTCACTGTTAACCACTCCGGTGGCCCTACAGTTTTAGGTGGGTTCCGAACCACCGATATATATGATATAATATATAATATATATAATATATAATAAACTTATAATTATATATTACAATATATAATTATTTATAATATTATATAATATTTAATAATATAATAATATTAGAATTATATATAATAAAAATATAATTATATATTATAATATATTATAGATAATATATAATTATATATAATATTATATAATAATAATATATAATTATATTATTAAACATTTATAATATTATTAATAATATATAATAATATCTTATAAATTATATATATATATCATGGAAAAATATTGGAATAAAATGAAATAACGTTCTTTCGATCACAACGAGTAATAAAATATTACCTTTTAATCCCTCTCATAACTGCGACGAATTAGAGGAATAAAACAACAAACGCTTTCGTTCCGATTGCTAATTGGAAGTGAATAGAAATTATGGCATTTCGATCGACGCGTAATCCCCCAATATATCAATTATCATTTATCCAGTGTTCGTATAACATCATTGTAAACCGATGAGGTAAACTGTTATAAAAATTAAAAAATATCTCGATAGTATCGGAATTTTGTTACATATGTTGTGTTGTTATGGCGTCTCGTAGACTTTTCCACGTGAAAGCCACTGGCTCGTCTCTTTTCTCGTGTACGGGCATAGCAGTGCATTGTAATTTACGGATAGCTCGCGAGCTGCCAGTATACACGTACAAACGAGGGGGATGAATGTGCTAACCTCCCTCTTTTTCACTGTCTCGTGGGCGAGGAACTAATTGGAACGCGGTGGCGGCCTCTGGCGAAGTCTCTCGTGAACACGCAGGGCGTGAATCCAGTCGGAATTATGGCGGATTCGGGGTTATGTGCATATGTATATGTGCTTCGAATTCAAACTTCCTGCCCTCTTGCGGTACACTCGCCAAGCTTTATTAATCCATAAATAACCCTCTCTACTTCTGTAAGAGTTTTACCGCCGTTCTTTTGTTCCTTTTATTCATTCCCGGCAAAGAAATGTGCTCAACAAAACGTATTATCGAGCCATAATCAATGATTCTTATCGATAATGCCGATTGGCAATTAGCTCTTCGATAAAAATCATATTGTGAGTACATCGAAATAATAAAATAATTCAAAACAATTTGCTTCCATTATTTTTTCAAAACCATTAATAATCAACAATTTACATACATATATATTTATCCTCAATATTTCCAATTAAAAAATTTGCTAATTAAAAATTTTTTTAAAACTTGCAGTATGTTTTTGTTTGAATAAATTATGTACAGCGCAACGAGGCAAGTTAAAACGTCGTTTCCTTTCAACGGCTAATTCCCGTTTTAAAGCAAAGACGAAAAATAAGCAGAGAAGAAAAGAAGATTGAAAAGAAAATCCGAGCATAATTGATTAACTCCGTCGCGAGAGCCATGTAAAAAGGTGCTACCCGTTTTTCTTTGTATCGTATCGGAATATTTATCAGTGTTACATGGCACGGTGCTGGTACGCGAGTACACACATTCGTTGAGAAAAAAAAAGTATCTACGTATATAGAGACGCGACGGAGCGATGGCTCGAGTGAAAGGCTTGCAACCCACGGCGAGAGTGCTTTTTTTGAACTTTCCCCCGTGCCTCCGCCCCAAGCGTTCCTCGCTCTTCGCCACGTTAATTCGAAATCCGTGGCATAACGAAAGTTTTAACGAGTTTGATAGTGTTCTTTTTTACTGTGCGAGAAAGAGCGAGGGTTGTAGAGAGAGAGAGAAAGAGAGATAGATAGATAGATAGATAGAGAGAGAGAGAGAGAGAGAGAGGCCCTGACGACTGAAAAGTAGAACTCGCCCGACCCCTGCCGAGCGCAATATTGCGGTTGAAATAAACGGCTGTCGAAGCAGTATATTGGAAACAATGAAACAAAAAGTATAAATGAACAAATAAAAAAATCATCCCTCGAATAAAGAATGTAAAAATAAATTTAAAAAAGAACACACATATAAAATAAGTTATCGATCGTATCGAATTTACACTCGTGTATGTAAAGTCGACGCTTCCATTTTGTTTAACTCCTCGCAGAGGCAGGATCGTCTATATTTACAGAAGTAATCGTACCAAGCCATAACGAGAAATGATAAAATTTCTTTTTTTTTTTCTTTTTTCATATTTCAAACCTTTTCAACCATCGTTTCGTAACTAACCCCTTTCAACGTCTCCCCTTAACACCCTGTTCATTGCATTTGTAATTTCATCTTCGTGTATAAATAGACAAATGCAAAGATTCGATAAATCCTTCAACGTTGGAAACGAAAGGTCTTCGCTTATCTCCCTTTTCTACCCTAATTTACAATGCTAAATTTGTATCACGATGTAATCACGGATTCTCCAACAGTTCTTCATCCATTATCGCTATCTCTCTCTCTCTTACACACACACACACACACACATAGACCGACTCTCATTCTCTACACCCGCAATTTTCAAGCGTTTTGTTAATACCCCCCGCGTGTACAAGAGCCAAAAGTTTTTAGCGCCCTTCCATTCCTGTCGACTCGTAACTACCACCGGAGTTGCACAGCGGCGTAAAATCCGAACAAGGATTTTACGCCACCGCGATTCGATTATGCATGCGAAGGCTCGCACGGACCACGGTAGTACCTAAACCGAGCGTAATTCTGGATCTGGCTGATTTCACTATACCCTGGGAGAGAAACATTGCCAGCGTGGGCTCAAGGGAAAGAGGAGGGGAGATTGTCCGCATTAGCGCACGAGCTCGTGTTTTTGGATTCGAGAAACGATCTTCGACGATTTATGACGATTGTTATCCCCGCCATCGTCGATTGCCGACCACGATTTATCGTAATTCTGTAATTTAAATTTTTCGATCGATATTTATTTTGCTTAATTGACGATACGAAGAATTCTATTGACGATACGATTATTTTGATTAAATAATTAATTGTCTATTAATCAGCATTATTGTTTAGTATTATCGATCGTTTTATAAATAGATTCGCAAGGATTGATGCCAGTTTTCTCTGTGATTTGAGGATAGACGTGTTTTTGTTTTGTTTTTGTTATTCGAGGGTGAACGACCCTTGCTTTCAGAGCACTTTTAGCGTCCGGATCGTTGGCAAACGTTGCGATATAACCGAAATATAGTTTGGCAGCAAATTCTCGGGCGAATGATCGATTCGAGACTGACGAGTGTGCATACTCGCGCGATGATCGCTCGTCGTGGTTTCATCACTCACGTCGTAGAGCTCCTCGAACCGGAAGCTGTGCACTGGACCAAAATTAGGGTCGATCCGACGGAGCGTGTACGTGTAAGATCGATGAAGCACGAATTTCTGATACGGTTTTGTGCTCCCGGCGATGGAGGAGAAGCTTCTGCCGTACGACAAATAACGTGATGTACGTGGGTACATATTTTATATAACGTAGAATCATCGGAACGCCGTGATAAGGTTCTCGATATAAACGATATCGGATCAACGGTTACGATCCTGATTCAAAGTTTATTCCACGACTCAAAATTCTTCGAAACGTTTTTGAATATCTTAATTTCCAACAATCGCATCGAATGTGCTTTTTTTTTAAATAAAAATATTCGGTAAAATTTGGAAATTTTGATATTTCGACGATTTTCGATTAAATTTAATCACGTAACTAGTCAATTTTTACTTCTTCTAAAGAATTCTGTTTTTTTTATTCATTCACCGTCCGAACGTTTGCATTATTGTCGATCCGTTTCTCTTGCCTCTCGAGACATTACACATTTATTCCACTTACATCGTCTCGAATGAGATATGCAACGATCTCTGAGGACTAGTATTCTTGTTGCGAGACTTTCTTTATTCTCCTGTAGAGTTAGATTTAGATTGCTCGATTGGAGAGTAAACAAAAATTTGAACGAATTGATAAAAGAGGGAGGGATAAAGAGAGAGAGAGAGAGAGAGAGAGAGAGAGAGAGAGAGAGAGAGAGAGAGGGAGAGAGAGAAAGAGAGAAAAGGTGAGGAGGGGCGGAGCAGAAACGTTGTAGGGGTGGGTTGAGAAAAGGGTTGCACCGTAGAAGTTGTCGACATTTTTATATCCCAAGTAAAATGCCAGGGCGATGCACCCCATTAGTCGTGTAAAGAGAGAAAGAGAGAGTCAGAAATAGAATGAAAGCGAAAAACCAAGAGAGGGCGAAAAGAGAGAGAGAGAGAGAGAGAGTGAGAGAGAGAGAGAGCGAGAGAGAGAGAGAGAGATGGGGGAGAGCTCTGGTTCTATTAGTACTTGACCTCTTCCTTCTTCTTTCTCATCCAACCGCAGATACACCACGACATAACATACATAATATATAATTCCCCAATTGGCAGTGACTCTCACATTCTAAATCCGCACCCTGTAACAACAATAATGTATTGAATAAATACGTATCCATTATCAATATGACATTTCCTAAAAAAACAATATTTCAATTATATGAAATAACGTTGGATCGATTGGAACGAAAATACAACGTTCACCCCTGTATTCCCTGGTGACGTTACAGAATTGGAAGGAACGAATATCATCGACCTTTTTATTTATCGCAGGAACGACGGTGGTTATGACATATCTCGATCGACACGTGTGTATACCTCGATGTGTCCATTATAATTCATCAAATATTCGTGTATCCTCGTTGTAAACCAATATGGTGAGGTATATTTTACCGTTATCAATGTTAAGGCGTATTCCGATAATATCGGAATTGTATCACATATCAATATATATAAACATAGGGTAGAGCGGGGATAGTTGAGCAGTTTCTGGCTTAATCGATCATAACTCTTAAAAAATACATCCGATTTTCTTGATTCTTGCACCGTTAGATCCGCAAATTCTCTAGCTCAAAACGCCTTCAGAAACATTATCCAATTCAAGTCTGATTTAGAAGATATTATCGTAAATGTGAGAGAGTGTAGAGCTGCTCAACGTGCCCCATAGGTGGGGTAAGTTGAGCAAGGGTATGAGGTCAGTTGAGCAAGGTAATAATTCCATCAACAAATCAGACACATGCAAGACCATTTGATGCAATGCAGTAACAAACCGATAGCTACATTAATTAGTTACATTTTGAATCATGAACATTAACTGCAACAAACTGTGAAATGTTTTTTCTTAAATAAACAAGGAGGACCGGCGATAGCGTGATGTATTCGCCTCCGCCATGTTATGCGTGCCAGCCGATGAGGACAGTTGCGCATCGTTTAACTAGCCCCGTCGAAAACTGCTCAACTAGCCCCTTCTCAGATTTTTTAACAAATGTTAATTTATAATGAAATCCGTACCACGTGCATTAAAATAATTATTGCAGATTGATAGCCACTTAAATGTACTACATAATAGTATTCGTCTCGTTGCTGCCCTGGTTTTTCACACAATGCTAGAAGAAAAATACTTAATCACGTATTTTTTACTTTTGTGCGCAATAATAATAAAACGTCCCGTGTCATCGTCTCGTGCGCCGCGTGGCTACCGGCAATGATTTGTTGTATTCCCCTTTCACATACCTCTCTTTCGTCCATTTGATGCACCAGCGTGCGATGCTTAGTTTTCGAGATATTACGATTGCTCAACTTACCCACTTGCTCAACTATCCCCGCTCTACCCTATATATGTATATCCACAAAGTTTAGAAACGCGTACGAAGCATATATATAAAATATGTGAACGTCCGCGGATGTATAATGCGATGCCTTTTACACTTGCAGATGAAGCGTGCACATGAGCGATAGGGAGGATGGTGGCAAGGCTTGAAGTCGCGAGGGTAGTGGTAGCAAAAAGAGAGGGGGGGGGGGGGGGGGGATAAGCCCACCATCATACATGAATAATGTAGCAACGGTGCGAGAACCCAATGACGGAATGGAATATACGAGAGTACACCCCCCCCCCCCTCCGCCGCCCAATCATCCCCCCACTATCACGTCAGCATATTTGCAATCGCAAACACCCTTCGATACATATGACATACGTACACAGTGTATACTTCTAGCGAACATATAACTTACACGATATTATAAAAAAGAAAGTAGAAAAATTTTCTCAGGGCGGTTGACACTTTAAGTTTATCGAGATTGTGGATGGATTCTTAGGAAATCTTAGGGATCTTAGGGATTATGTGAGGAAAGTTGGGAGACAAGGACATTCGAGAGGAAAATTTTAAGGGTATTAACGTATCTATTGTAGAAGACGAGATAAATTCATGGACAATGAAGCGTGTATAATAAATCGAAGATCGTGAGAATAAATAAATATTTGTGCATTTGCTCATTTGTCGATCGAAAATGTGCGTCGGAATATGAAATGGTATTATGTGTATTAGCGATTCACATATTTCTGTTGACATGCAAATGTTTCCTCGTGGTCCGGAAGAACTCTGTGATTTACACTACGTATTTACACCAATATATATGTATATTATATTATTATAGTACAATATAATATAATATAATATAACATAATATAACATAATATAATATAATATAATATAACATAATATAATATAATATAACATAATATAATATAACATAATATAACATAATATAATATAATATAATATAACATAATATAATATAACATAATATAATATAATATAATATAATATAATATAATATAATATAATATAATATAATATAATATAATATAATATAATATAATATAATATAATATAATATAATATAATATAATATAATATAATATAATATAATATAACATAATATAATATAACATAATATAATATAATATAATATAACATAACATAATATAATATAATATAATATAATATAATATAATATAATATAATATAATATAATATAATATAATATAATATAATATAATATAATATAATATAATATAATATAATATAATATAATATAATATAATATAATATAATATAATATAATATAATATAATATAATATAATATAATATAATATAATATAATATAATATAATATAATATAATATAATATAATATAATATAATATAATATAATGTAATGTAATGTAATGTAATGTAATGTAATATAATATAATATAATATAATGTAATGTAATGTAATGTAGAATAATATATAATACTAGCGGTACCCGGCTTGCGTTGCAACGCCGTTTTGGTGTCATAATTTATTTGACACACAATATTTTTTGTTTTTTTGTCCATATGCGGAGTATAGACTTTCCAAATATAATGTATACTATACACATTTTTTAGCGATTGTCCCCGTGCTTCGTTGATGGGCATTGCAAATGCGAGTCGCACCGGAGACTGCAATCGTTTGAAATCGAATGGCATATATTTTGGTATCATTGGCATACGCGACAACAGTACATCGTCTTTTCCTTCAAATTTTCTATTTTAAATTGTTGTTTCGCTGATATGTTCATCATATTTTTCCCAGTACCGTTACAAAGTCATGGTGGATTGATGTTTCGTAAAAGTATGATAGGCACGCCCGTTTTCAATGTTACAACGTGCGGCGCTATGCCTGGTAAATGAAACGAATTCAGGAATTCAGTTGGATAATTAATAACTTTTGTTTTTCTCCTCATGTGTGAAGCATGAACTTTCCAAATATAATCTCTACTATACACATTTTGAGAGATTGTCCCAGTACTTCGTTGATGGACATTGCAAATGCGAGTCGCACTGGAAACTGCCAACGTTTGAAATCGAATGGCATATATTTTGATATCATTAGGATATGTGGCAACAGCACATCTTCTCCTTTAAATTATCCATTTTTAATTGTAGTCTCATTCGGATTGTTCATCACATTTTTCCCAAAAACCACAGTACCGTTGCAAAGTCGTGGTGGATTGATGTTTCAACGATTCGATAAAAGAATGAAGTACTCTCATTTTTAATGTTACAACGTGCGGCGGTATCCTGGCAAATTAAGAGAATTCAAGAATTTAGTTACATAATTAACAACTTGTTCTTGATTAATAAAAGCAGCAATCGAAATGTACATTTCAGCTTCTCATGGTATTCTCTTTTGAATCGTGAAATTTATATACTTGACATTGGTATTTTTGCTGCTAATATAGCACGTTCCCTTAACCACATATGTTTTTTGTAGTTATGTGCAATATTTTCAAAAACTTTGTTAATTAATTTGCCTGTTATTGCTGTTATTTTAAGAAACTTTGTACGTCGTCGTACGTACTCCAACTGTTTCCTGTCTTGCTTTCTCGTTGCTCGTCCATTTCTGAAGCTCGTAATGTATTTTTCATTTGTGACTGACGTGTATATCTTCCAATTGTATTCCGATTTAATGTCACGATTAAGGAAATTTATCTGATCAGCGAATTAAAAACATATATTAAAAACATATATTGATTAAAAAATCAGAATATAGTTATCAGTATCTATAAAGTCATGTTTTTAAAATTTGACGACTCGAGGATACGTTATTCGCGAAACATAAATAAAAACATATTTTTCATAAATTAACACGTACCTTTATGTGTTTCAATGGTTTTTCCGTCTACGAACATTAAATTCACAACCATTGACAAACAGTTGTTGACCAAAATTGCAGAATTAATAAAACAATATCTAAGGAATATTTGTAGAGCTTCATAAAATCGATTAAGTACTCATGAGATTCATAATAAATTAATTTGTCACGAATAATAATAATTTTTGCGAGGTTAAGCATTCTCGGCACCGTCAAACATGCTGAATTGACTACGCTCGTCACACAAATTTTTTCACACTTTTGACTTACTCGATACTACATAAACCTCCTTAATTTGACATTCGCTGTCAAATGAATTATGCAATCGATATGTGTAATATCTAGTCGATCGAGTCGTTAAAACAAATGCGTGTCTTTTGTTTCGCACGTCATTTTGGTAGCATACTTTGATAGCTGTCAAATAATCTGTATATATAGATATACATAAATGTTAATTTTGTTTTGCCCCGTACGCGTTTATTTTGGCAATTAAAATTATTCTACTAACGCAGAAACCTTCTCGGGAGTGCGGACTACAACTCACCAAATTTTCATCGCAATCGGACGAATGGTATAGGAGATTACTCGTGACACACAGACAAACAAACATTCTTCCATTTTTATATATAAGAAGATAATATAATATATGATATAATACATATTATACATATTATATATATATATTATATTACGTATAACATATGTACGTACAGGCGCAAATTACCACTCGAAATCTCTCTTGTCTCTCGTTTCGTTGACGAAGGTTATGTAAATCTATTCGCGTCGTTATCGTGGGGTCAATGATGTACGCTCGTCTTATTATACATAGCGAAAACGTTATTCTTATTACGCTCGTATACCGCCAGAGATTCTCGACCTCTCGAGAGTCTCGTGCTGCTCGTCGCGGAATAAAATTATTAGGAATCGAGCGTAAGGCAATATAGACGTCAAGGCACGCGTACCAAACTGCTGCTATATACTTTGAAAATTTTCTCCCTAAAATTCACACTGGTCGGTCATTTTTATCATTCATTTGGTTTTTTTGTGATTTGCCTCAATTGTTTTATCTATAGAAGAGATTTTCGTTGATTAACAGAATGGGACAATTGATTTATTTTTGTTAGAGACAAATTCATTGATTTATTAAAACGATTACAACTTTCATTCTTGGTGAACTAGCAGCAGTAATGGATTTAACAATTTTGCACGACTATATGCGATCGTCAATTTTTCATACATCTCAATAAAACACATTCAATTCTCCGTTTTATAAAATCGCCCGGTATAAAATTCTAAAAATACAATTTAAAAAACGAAAAAATCTGTGTGTTTTTCCATGTTTATCCTTGAATCGATGAAAACCATAAAACGAATAATAGATTCGTTATTGTCAGCAATACCGGATATGATTCAATGGAGAAAAATGATCGAGACGTCACTTTGGAAATCACGTTTTCGCGATAAATCTTTGGCTTTTCGCGATATATTTACGAGTATTGATAATTTCGAGCATTCCTCTTTCGAAACATCGAATTTATCATTCGAATGCGACATTGATGTCGTGGGAAAATATATCTCTCGCACATCAGCACTCTCACCGTCCCTCACGGTTGATCACGACAACCGTAACTGCGAGGTTCCATGAAGCCCTTAACGCGGCCATATCCTCCGCGTCTACACTAGCCCCAATAATTAACGATCGACCCATCGAGCAACAAATCACCGATTAATTACAGTAGCGAAACTGGTTGCTTCGGTATATCAGTCACCTATGGATATGTCTCTGTATTCGTGTGTGAATGTTTCCAGGGACATTACAAATGGAGAACGTATTTACCGTATCGTGATTGCCGCGAGAGAAACGTTGTGCTATCCTCGACCCAAGAGACGCATAGAGCATGTGCAATTTTACGATAAACACGAGGGTCGCGTTTTATTTCAGTGAAAAAGGATCGTACTCTTGTACATAAATGATCCCAATCCGCTTCAAGATTCGTTTAATCAAAAAGGAAAGAAAATACAATCGCTGAAAAATCCATGTTCTTCGAGATAACTTCAAGGTCACAATCATTCCTTCTTATCACTATCCACCCCGTGCTTTCGCCCATGGCATAATTATACTTCATTCTAATCCTCGCCACCCCAACTTTCATCACTCAATGCGCATCGAGAGTCGCACTACGTCGTTGGTGAATTTACAAAATCATAACCCGTAGAAGAACAAGATTCGCGTTACGATGAAAGGATCTTTGCTTTCACCGCTCGTACCTACTTCCGGATAAATAAAACGGAATAACGAGATATCATCCAGTTCGTATGGACCGAACGGAGTGCCTCGCAAAAAGGGTCCTGGAAGTGCTCTCCCACGTCACTTCTTCTCGTAAAAGTACTCTATTCTCGATATACTTTTATACTTTATTCCCTGGATCGGTTTCCACGTACGAGCCGAGCTCTCTCATAACGGCAATGCTACCTAGCCTCCCCTTTCCGACCCCCAACCCCCGTGCCCAAGTAGCGTCCTCGCCACCCTCGCAACAGGCACTTAAACGCTCTTTTCATTTCACGTCATTCTTCTCCGAACGAGAGACACGAAGAGACTGCACTATTCAGCTCGCAGCTGTGCTGAATCACCCGCGGATTTTATAAAGGAATTGAATTTGTTTTTATTTTTTCACATTTTTTCCTTCTTTTTCCATCCCTCTCGAGATTGTTCGACTCGAATCGAGGCATTAACGCGGAATTCTCTGTCAATTTGACAACAGTCACGATTATACGAGTTTACTAATGTTCGACGACGATGAAATAATTTATGTAATATTGTAAATAATAAAATAAACAAGCGACGACTAATTAAGGGATGAAACTTTACGATAATTGAGTTTCCGATCGAGAAAGTTTATGGTGAAAAATGTTGATGGCAAAAGCTATCTAAATATATATATATATATATATATATATATATATATATATTTTTTACATAGAATTATTTTCAGCGCAAGATTTTTAATCCTGTAATGAGAAACGTTCGTCAATCGCCAGATCGATCGGTAATCTCATCAAGAATAATCGATATACAAGGTTCGCGTGTGCCAGTAGGTACTCGACGCCCAACAACGAGAGGAGAGGCAGGACACGAGTGCTGTAATTCTCTCGATAATCCACTCGACGAATTATCTCGCTGGAATGCAATGTATACATCCTGATTCGATTCGACTCGATTCTGAGAGCGAGCGATCGGGCATACATCGATAGTTCGAAGAGAAGCGTGCTTATCGCAAGAGCGTCAAGGACTAACGGAGGTAAAGAGTCGACGAACCCGAACGTGGACATGATCGTTCATCCGAGCGATATTTCAAAACAATTTACCCGACTATTATCAATCCTCCAATCACATTTCACTCCTGTGAGAAAACCGATCGTGCGACGATTCGGTTTCTTTGTGTTTGTTTTTGGTTTTGCCATATGCAGGCCAAAAGTAATCAGATTGCCGATTTCGATGGGAAAATACACGCAGGTGTAGAACCGTACGGCAAGACCCGAGTGTCTCACGGATCGCGCAGTGGGGATAAACAGATAATGTTTGATCAATGAGTCGAGTGGTTGCCAGGCGTGGCGAGCTCGTGTGTGCGTGCGCGCGCACGTATCCGTGTGTGTATGTGTGTAGGATTTAGATAATTGGTCGGAGAGCTAGCTGGGCACTAGCTAGCCAGGTGTATCGGAACTTAGAGGGTCGGCGATGCAGCCTCGGTTACCAGGTATACAGAGTGGATATGTACATGAGAACCCACTCCGAACGTGAGGGCGAGTGCGCACGAGAGACCAATAGCCACGCGTATGGAGATAGCTCGAGCATGGAGCATTGTCGAGGTCGAAGTGCACTCTCTCGTTCTCCCGGTCGTCTCGCACTCGCACGAGCCAATCGGTATCGCTTCATCCCTCTCTTGTGCCACTCAACACCAACACGTCCGACGATCCACGTACAACACCCTTCGATCCACCTCCCGCTTGGTCCAGTCGAAACGCTGACGGCTTGCCAAATAAATTGCAATTAACCGATCGACTGGCTTTTTAACTGTCCATCCCAAGCACCCGTTTCTACAGGCTTGGTACAGAAAATACAGAGGCGAAAGAGAAATAGACGATTGGTAGCTGCCGATAAAGAACGAAAACTGCTCGAGAATGGAGAACGAGGAAAGAGGCGAATGGATAATTATCGTGAAATATTCATTCTTGGAGGTGGTAGGATGCGACGATCGATCGTTGATGCAACGAAGAGGTCATTGTTCCGAATTACAGCTTTATCGATAGAATAATGTAAGATTCGAAAATTTTCTAGACATTTTTTATACTTGATATCAAACGATCGGTTGCTCGTGCTTAATTACAGCGGTTTAATTAGTTTTGTAAATTATGAGGAGGTCGATCACGTGACCATGAGGATAGCAACCATCGCGCGGTCGTAGAGTGATGGATTTCTAACGTCGTACTTCAACCAACAGCTGAATCATCCCTTCTATCATCGCGATAAAACGAAGCGAACTTCGTCTACCAATGTTATCAAAATGGCGGCTATCGCATGATTCATATATAACTATAATTAATCTCGATGTTTCGAAATGAATGGTGCGTCGTTTCGACGATGATGATAAATTGGAACGAGATTAACCCAGCGAAAGAAATAAAAACGTTGTTTCAAGTTAGTGTCTCTCAACTATATCGCGTTATCTGAAGCGTCGATATTTCACTCTTATTCCAATAATTTTTGATTTCTCATCTCCGGTTACCGAGGCGATTTACCTTCGGTTAAATGGGATGCGTTTCGCTGGGGACGGTGATGCATGAGATGGAAAATTTCTAACGTGTCACGAGACGGAATGCAACGTTGGCGCTTCGAACGAGCGATTATGGGGTGTGTGTGTGTGTGTGTGTGTTTGGGTGTGGAGCTCGGCGAGTCGGCTGCGCACGGATCGACCGATTAAAGGGTAACTACCCTTGGAGGTAGACATCGTTGGAACAAAAGAGGCTCGCTCGCATCATCACTTTGAGGTCGTATTATCTTCGTCATTGCGTTAAGCAGCCACTCTCTCGCCTCAAATACACAAATACATAATTGGATAGAACCACATGCTTGCGATTGTTCCGACAGAGCAATGGAGAGCGAACCTGCATCATTTGGCTGAAGTTGCTGAGGACTTAACGTCTGGGGAAGGAACGAGACTCGATCTCCCGACTTTCCACGTTAACCTCAACGTTTCTCACACCTTTAACGAACTTTACGAGCCTTAGGAGCTAACGGATTGTAAAAAAGACATTTATAAGTAACATGTAGTTTGTTAAAAATATTTGTTCATACGATGTGTGATGAAAAATTGCGATTTTGTTTCGTTCATGAAATTGAATTTCCCTCATTCTAAAGTAAATGTGGAATTTCGATCACAATTTTCAGAATTTCGCTTCAAGAAAACGAATTCTAGAGTCTCGAATACTTTCGTGAGAGTACTTCTATTTTATTTTTCACCCCCAGAGGACGATCTGTCTTCAGTGAGAATTTTCCCGAAAGCATCCCTGTACTCTTCGCGTTGATCACAGGGGACAAAGAGAAAGAGGACCCGAGTACACACGTGACGGTGATTAATTGCGATCGGTTGGTATTGATTAGAGGATGACTACGCAGGGTTGTCCGATGGAAAGAGAGGGGGAGAGGGTGAGCGAGGTATCGACAGAAAGAGGGATAAAACACGATCCCTCGTTCTTGAACATCACAAGGAAAAAATTCCTCTCCACCGAAGTAACTACTGAAAGGAGAACCAAGTCACGTTAACTTCCGAGCGATTAGTTTCAAGATTTAGGTGTGGGTTCGGTTCGTTCGCATAGTTTTGGGTTGTTTGTTTAAAATTGTTCTCTGTCCTGGAATCGAGACAGCTTACGTCGTCGCAAAAGCTTGATTAATCACACGTTATACATCACCGGAGAGCTATAATATATTTTTCACCCATCTCGGGAGGCTGTCCCACCGTGTATTCGCCACGTCGTGATCAACGCTCATCTCGAGCGCGGCACTATCCGCTAATTGGCAGTTGCGACAGAAAATCCTTCGCCCGCTTGACGTTATTTGATAAATAAAAGGACGGTAGAGAGACGCCTTGAAAAGGCGTTGCCCTCGTCAGTTCTCGTGGAATAATCGCGTTAAGGGTTTAAGGGGAGGGGTGGAATGGTGGGCGGGGTGAGAGAGACGTGAAAGGGGGTGTCTGGAAGCCAGAGGCGAGGGACGCTTCTTGCGCGCGAGAAGCATCACTGATATTCATCCCAGCGAAGGGAGGACGAAAAGAGAAAGGGCGATGAATGAGAGAGGATGAGTGATTGAGTGAGAGAGAAATATATAGAGAGAGAACCAGTGAGAAATGGCAGAAACGGAAGGATCGCACAGCTAGTGGAACAGCCATCGGCGGAAATCATAATGAATCTCGTCTTTATCGTTAGAGACGATAGGAGGTCATACAATTTCGGGCAGACTCTGGCATCGACTTTGGTACAAACAACCGGCGCGACTTACTAATCTCGATTCAATATTTCACGAGGAAGAGGTACTGTTCTTAGGACAAACTCGATAAATCGTCTGGAGGTAATGATACTTGAGCATTGAAGAACATGGAAATGTTCTAGGACACATTCTTGAGTGAAACCACCTCGTAGTTAAATTGTCCATTAATCCACGAGCCTGGATTAATCGATGATCGGTCGATCAATTCGTGGCAAATAAGTCAAAACGAAGGTCAAACTCACATTTAACATCATTTTTTCCATGGAAAGCTTACGTGAAAACTTCATATTCGCGTCCAGCGATCGCAAACTCCGATCAGGTCCTAGCAGTTATCACTTGCCACGTATCCCTAATCCAGCGCGTACGAGTACTTCTGTAGGGTCTATAAACGATAACGCGTATTAACCCGGAGTTCGGAAACGTTTCGGTAAAATCCAGTTGGCACGCTACGGAGCGAGCCTGGTTATGGATCAGAATGCAAAGTGGCCGGGCTGGAGAGCCATTCGAGGGGGTAGAAGCGGACACGTAGGAACACCGAGGGTGGATGCGAAATCCAAAGCTTTCCATTACTACTCGACCGGTAAACCGAGAGAGCCTGGACTACATACCCATAATGGACCACCTGAGAGCCAAATTCTGCCTAAATCGTGATATATAAAGCGACGTATATGCCGTTATGCATTCGAATGGTAACCCGGGTTTTGCGCATGAACGTAGATTAGCATCTGGCACATCCCAGCCTAATAATGAATATCATCGAATTTCTAATCAGCTCGGATCGGTGACTTCATTTTCCGGAATATCTCCATGATATCGTTAATGATCCAGGCTTTAACGTATAATTGATCGACGATAATCCGGTCATTACGCTGTTGAATCAATGGGAATGTAGGGCCACCCTTACCGAATGGATTCGGCAAGGTTACGTTGAGTTAGGGCTTAAGGTTAGTGGAATATCGTGGAATTAGTTTCGACGACCTTGACTCGAACGACCTTTGATCGAAGGGTTGGTTTGACCGAGTTTGGATAGTTACCCCTTCCGAAATAGCGGGCTTCACCAAAGCACCCATATTAGGACTGAAGAGCCATGCGGAGGCTTCATCCATCGATCAGGCTATCCCTGATTCACATTGACATCATTATTTATGCGTTACGTTCCCTCGGCAAAGCAACTATCCAACCTTTTAGTCAATGACCATGTGGATAAACCAGGGTTGGCTCACTAATCGCCCATTCTCCTCGAGATGCACGTTCTTGTCACGTGACAACGGCTATGAACGAGAGGTGCCCCAATTTTCGCAGCTGGTGCCAGATTAGTTCGAATAATTACTTCGCTATGTATACCACGTTTCTTGGGTGCACCTTGGATATTTGACACTTGAAAGATTTAATGATCGGAAGGGAAGCGAATGGTCGAGGACACGATGAGAGAGTAAGATTTTTCGGTCATGAAAGATTTCTTCATCTGGTTTTATGTCTCGAGTCCGTACTGGGTTTTACGACCTTCGATCCAGTTTATCGGAGTGGTGGGTGGTCTTGGATGAGTTGCTTTGTAAAGAATAACTCACCGCGAAGTAGGACCCGCTCCGGAAAGGTGGTTTGTGCAAAGTGCACCATCTCAGACTTGTATATTTATGATTTATTTTCAACGAAATATACGTAGCTGTAACAATCATCTTGGAACCACTCATCTTGAATCACCCCAGCGTCGTCAGTTTGCTTTTTAGGACGGTAATTTTTTTTCTCCAGAGGATGGAATGTACACCAAGAAGTTGTACGACGAAAACTCGTGGATCGTTTTTTATGTCCAACATTCGTCACATTTCACTACCCCGCTGTGCCATGTAGGTATTATTCATTGCCAGCCCTAATTCTGTCGCATGTAGTTAATTGATTCAGATCCAAAGCAATTTTCCTCGTTCCATGGACCATCCGATCATCAGAGCTATTTATCTCAAAGAATTTTCATTCCATGCACACATTTCGTAACGAGAATTTTATCTACCCGCGGCGCTCGTAACTTTTCGGGCGCGGGGAAAAGTCGACGGAGAAGTTGCGGGTGGGGTCGATAGGCGAGCATCCTGAGACGAGTTTCCTAGGATACGGGCCCTCATTCGCAGAGGGATCTGGCGGTTGTTACTCCTCTCGCTTAGTCGAAAAAAAAAAACGAAAACCAAGGAGCGACAGAGGGAGGAAGGGAGAGGATGGTGGAATCGTGATAGCTCATGGTTGATGGGTCGGTGAGGGTAAAACGTCGTCTGGTGGAAGTAGCTCCTCTATGTCGTCGTCACGTCGGATTTGGAATCACAATGGCGTTTAATTAAAATGAACCACTCACCCTTGGCGCATATCCGTTGGCGAACCAACCCTCTCTCTTATCTCGTCACGATCCCGAGTTTTCATCACCCCTCCTCCCCCTGATCATTTTTCATTCGACGCGCTTCACCACTCGGTTCCTGGCTGCGATCACATCTTGAATCGCCGACGACGATGGAATCTCTCATTAATGAGATCATCGCTGGCTTCTCTACAATATTGTAAAATTAAAAAAAAACAAGGAATCTCGAAGAATTCGATATTGAGAACTCGGCCAACGTAGAACAAAAAAAGAAAAGGTTGAGGGTTTTCCAATTAGGCCACCGTGGCAAAGACAAATGACAATTCTCGAAGCGGATACGCCCAGTTTGTTTTCCATCGGGCACAAAGTCATTTCCATGACGAGAAATAATTAGTTCGAACAAAAAAAAAGTAAGAAAATATTATCTTCGAGATACTCCTGACCCGGGTTCTTTGGTAGACATCGATATTTTTTTCATCCGGATGATAAATCGACCTCTCGTCACTCTCGGAAAGAATTCGTTTCTGGGCGACAGTACCTACAGTTCCAAATGCCACGGTAAGATTGATTGAGAAACTACCGAATGGAGGCTAGAGGGGTGAAAAACGGCGAGTCCGATACAATCGTGGCTTCCAACCACCGACTCACGGAGAAAGTAAAACCAAGAAAGGACGACCTCGTCGTTGATTCATCAAAGAACTTCTCTCTCTCTCTCTGTTGAAGACATCACGAAGAGTTCGCGACAAGAGAATGGATCTTGAATAAATAGGGAGATTCCGTGGTCCACCATCCCTCTCCTACCGGACCGTCTTGGTATTAACGTTAACAAGAACAAAACAGGATGTACACAAAAGTCCAAACGGGGAATAAGATTCGTGATAAAGAAATGGAGTAAGAGTTTCGTTCTAACGGGCTTACACCGAAGATAACAAGGTATCCTCCGAGGGCTGATATGACGGAGGATTTCCCCCATTATTGTGTAAATCAAGGAAAATGTAAATGTTAGCAATTTGCATGGCAGGATTATGGTCGAGAATATTCAACGCTGGCTAGCGGGACCCGCGTTCTCCACGTGTGTGAATACCGTCGCGGTTAAATCCGAGACAAGTGGTAGTTGAAACGCTCTCAGTGGAAGTTGGGTGGTGAGAAATGGAGACTCCGTGTACAATTCGGCGGCGGGGGGGGGGGGGGTGTAGCTGTAGGGGAAAGTGTAGAAGGGTGAAAAAAAACTTAGGGCAATTGTTCCGTAAATTGGCTCGGCACGTTCACCAGGAGTTTGCGAAAAGCTGCGGGGTGAGCTTGCCCGTATGAAATAGGGGGATGGAAAGATGCGAGATGTGGTTGAAGGTTGAATTTATGAAGGAGCGCACGAAAAATACGATTAACGAATCAAACGTAGCAACTCCCACGAAATGAGTTTCGACCTTTTTTTTCTCACGAAGAAGGTAAATTGGCGAGAAGCACGTTGTGTTTTAGGAAGCTTAATGACGATTTAGCTTGCCTGCAGCGCTAATGGGATACAAACTTTTGTAAAATTACGATTTTTTTATACGACGAGAGATTTGACGATCGCGGTTCGTTGGA
Organism: Netelia fuscicornis; assembly: GCA_946811545.1. NCBI lineage: Eukaryota > Metazoa > Arthropoda > Insecta > Hymenoptera > Ichneumonidae > Netelia > Netelia fuscicornis. Next base: position 32,213,974 of record OX328016.1, read on the forward strand.
TCGCCATGGAATTTCGCCGATATGCGATTATGGCGAAATGGAATGGTGTATTATGGAAGGGTGCAAAATGCATTTCTAGTTTACAGATACGGTCTAATAGCAACGCTAATCCCGTATAATCCAGGAAACCTTCAATTTAGGGGAACGCGCACTCGACTACGCTGCTAGGAATTCTCTCATATTCATACACAAACACACACACGCACACACTCACACACCCACACACATATATATTCGCATATGTATGTGTGACACGTGTACGTGCATACGTACGAACGAGATTAAGCTAGCTATGGCGAAGCTATGATATCTATTGATTTTCGATAGATTCCAGGCGTCTCATGGAGTTTCTGAAACATGTTATGGAAATTCGTGCCTCGAGTCCATGATTTCATTCCTTACTCCAACGTAGCCAACGTCGAAACAAAAGAGAAATTAATTTCCCAAAATTCGTTAATGCGAGAATTCAATTTGTTTGAAAATGAGAAATAAATAAATGTTTGTTTTCTCAGCGTCTCATGGAGTTTCTGAAACATCTTATGGACATTCGTGTCTCGAGTCTATGATTTTATTCCTTATTGGTCAGCCAACGTCGAAACGAAATTTGTTTATAAAAATTTGTTAATACGAGAATTTTATTTGTAAGAATTTTATTTGTAAGAAAATTTAAAAATCGTTTATTTTCTCAGGCAAAGTTGATCGAACGAATTTTACGATCAACCGTCATCAGTATGAAATTAAATCTCGTTTTTTTTTCAACGTCATCGTACTCGGGTTGTATTATTTCGTTCGTCTCACGAGGGGAAGTTATTCATCACGTTGGAATGTAACAAGGGTCGTTATTCACAAGGGTTGAAGTGTAACAAGGGTGATTTTTCAACCGCCGGCGTAGTATCATTGTTCGTACGATGTAAAAAGCGCGAGCACCTCGGACGAAAAGAAAAAATTTACGGAAAACAAGGCCAAACATTCGAACGATACAACGTTACGTCGACGTAGAATTTCCGGGTTTCTCGGGATCGTTTTTTTGTATGTTTTTTTTTGTCGTGTATCTGGAACAGGAACCGGAAAATATATCTTTTTCTGTCTCGACGCTCGACGATAAACGAAGGAGCCTGGGAAAAGTTTTGAAAGAGCACCGGGCGAACCGAATGAAAAAGGGAAAGGAGCGAGAAATCCGTGATTTCGGGTCGGGAGTGAAAAGCGTGACGCGCCATAAATTCTTCGTATCCGATAGGAATCTGACTGCGGGGGTTAACCCGAAATTCGTATTCCTTCTTGCGAACGTGACGACGAAGACGACATACAGCCCCGAGGAAATTTACGCTACTGTCGCAATGTACGATGTCGATCGTCCTCGCGTCTCGGCTCTTCTCGTTTTCCGACGGTAAACCTGATATAAATCCATCTTTTCTCGTTTTCATTCCCGAATAATTGCGTACAGTTTCCTGATGAATTCCCGATCGTCCTTGCCTCGTCGATTTCCTATCGCAATCCTTATCACCTGTCTTATCAATTCCCCGAAGAATCTCTTATCAATTTTGAAATATCTGCAGCCCTTATCAAACGTTTTTTAACAACCCTCCCAAGTATTTTCTGTCTTTATATATTTTTTAGTCTCGTGCATTTTTTTATCTTGCTTCTAACATCTTTTTGTGCCCATCGTTCTTTAAAATAGTACGTATTTTATAGATTTTCTAATTGCTGTCTCGGGGAAACTCGTCGACTACCGGTAGTGTCGCTCCCTTATGGCTATGAATGCAATTTACCCCGCTTTCGTTCCCGCAGCACTAAATTTGTTTTCTCTCACGTACTCTCGCCTCTAAAACTGCGTTTTTTCTCCATTTACACACCGCGCTCACCTACGCGAGACCTTTTCCCGACTGTGCAAAACGCGTCGGAAGAATTTTCCGGTGTAAAGTGGAAATGTTTCATCCCCCGAGCAAGGGGATGAACACTTCACGATTTTCCCGTGTACGCTATCGCGCCAAGGAACGGTTTAATTGGGAGAAAACCGGAAAATAAAGAATTACGAGATTGAAGCACGTAACATCGACGATGAAATAAATCCTTTTTGAGAGATAAAAGAGGATTGCAACCTAAAATTATAAACATTTACGACGATTAAACAAAAATTTTAATAAACAAATCGTACTAAAATCAACAATTTTCATTACTTTTTCGCTATTATTGTATTTTTAAGTTTCGCTTTGAAAGTAACAAAAATAAATATAAAATAAATAATAAAATTTATTTTAGGGGTGGATTATCGTCCAAATAACAAAAACCTATCCCTAGCGTGGAAATATAAAAAGAGAGGATAGATAACAGCAAGGAAAGATCAACGAGTTCGGCGTTTGCCATGAAAAACTTGTCGAGGTGTCTTAATCACCCGTGAAAGTCCACTTGAGCCTCGTCTCGCCGCTGTCGAGGACGCGGAGGCGCTTCGGGGTCCGTTGAAGGGTTTACATCTGGCCGTCGATCCACACATGACCTGGTTTAAGAGAATTCCATTATCTCCTGAAATACTGTCAGGCTCTCGCTCCGCTCGACCCTCCCGTTTCCATCGATCTCATCCCCCTTCTGAAATTATAATGATCTCGCCAACCCCGTTTCTCATTAACGAATCACGAGATTGAACAAAAACGTACACCTCTAAACAGATCCATTTGTCACGGTGACGTAAATCGATACTAGTTATTTATTAATATCGACGATTCGACGAGTGACGATAGTCCCATCCTCCAGATTGTCACGCGTTTTCCAATACATCGAGTATCCATTCCTCACGAAAAATGAAAAAAAAACAACTTAATAGCAAATCACTCGAATCGATTAGGTAGGTACTTCGTTTCAATGGCGATCGTCGACATTTTAAAAAAATCGTTCGCAAACGCGAACGGGCATTAAAGTGTCCTATAAATATCGAATTCTCGTTCGATAGTACGTAACACGTTTCGTTACAGTCCCAAAAGGGATGTAACGTACTTCAAGCTCCCTATCAATCGCAACCCCGAACAATTCCCTAAATTCTAACAAACTTCGTCTCAAATTCGTACGATGGATGAACGAACTTCGCCAATTTCCTATTATCGACACCTCGATCGTCTAGTCAAGGATTCGTCACTCTAACGTCCCTAGTGGAGTATTTTACGACTTTGTGGCGTCTATAATGGACCCTTCGCTCGAGCCAGTCTCACTACGGAAGTCTAGCCAGCGGCCTCGTTACTTTGCCTAAAGGATATCATCTCTCTCTCTCTCTTCTCCCTTCCTCTCACCCTCCATCATGGCAATTGTAACATCACAGGCCGCAAAAGCTCTATTTACCCGTAGGCCAGAAAAAAAAGGAAAAAAGGAACTTTCCAAGAATAAAACTTCTCGCCAACGCGGATATCGCTCGCCGTCGTCAAAGTAAACGACCTCTTTACCGACGGTCATTCGGCAAAGCGCTTTTAATCCCGATTTCCCTTGTCGCTTATCCAGAGGCGACATCGTATCACCAAAGGCACCCTCTTGGCTCGCTTTCACACGAATGCTACACTTCGCGATGTAAACCCGACATTTTGTCATATTGGACCTCGTGTCCTTCACTGGTATGTCATAGATACACACATATATACGTCAACTGTATTTTTCTTTCGGCGTTCATGCTCGGTGCTCTCCCGAAAATAAATGAGGATGCCAGAAACCCCGACAGGTTTTCGGCGTGTAACAGGGGGAAGATTGAAAGTCCGGGACAGTTAACTATCATTTCCCTTCTCCCATGCCACGATGTACTGTTAAATATACCTGCAATAGCTCGTGCGTGACACGCGAGACTCTCGGCATTGCCAAGCTTTTCCTTTATTATCTTGCTCTGGCTGTGTATATACACGAGAACGAGAAGACCACCGGTATGAATGCTCGGCGTAGCGCACCCTGAACACCGAACACATACTGGCACACCATCAGCTCGGAAACAAACATCGGCGAAGCGCGCGCCCTCTACATGCAAGCGTTTGTACCTCGTTGTTATTCCACACGCCGAGAGAGCCTCGCATATTTTTTCGTATCAAACCCACCAACGTTCTCGCTACAACACTGCTGCGAATGAGAAACTTTTTATATTTTAAAATATTTATTTCATTGTTGTTGCTGTTGTTGTTTTTTTATTGCCTCGACTCTAGGTAAAGTCTTTTTATTTCCGCAAAAAGAGCACGAATAATCAACTGAACATTGTGACCGTGCTGGGTGGCTCTCGTTGTATACGAGTTTCGGAAATTTTTCCTTTTTCGTCCCCGACCGCTGGCTCGTTATTTTCTCTCTCTCTCTCTCTCTCCCTCACTGTATTTTACTCCATTCTCATTAACCCATTATTGCGCTTTAGTATTATTATTCGCCGACCCCTCGGGGTTGATACTTTTTTCCACTTATCTCTTCACTCGTTTCTTTACGAGACAGTTGAACGCGGGGAGAATGGGAGAGAGAGACAAGGATGAGCTTTTACGCAAGTTGACGTTGATACGAACGTGCACCGTGCAATCGGTAAAGGCTTCAGTCTCGTTTTTGTTTATTTTCAACCCCTAACAGAGCCACGCCGTTATATCGCCTCACGCGCCCAAGCTTCTCTCTCACTCGTGGCTCGTCTCGCGGTTGTGATCGGATGCCACGACCATGAATTAACCTGCCCGTAACCGAGGTGGTTTTAACCTATCGAAAATACGTGTGTGGAACGCGAAAGTTGGCCCCGTCGTTATCCAGCTCGCGCATCGAAAAATGAATATTAATAATGTTGACGTTGGCTCGTGCTCTAGCTTCGCCGTTGCGGATCGACGAACAAAGCTGACAGCCAGATATTATAGCCCATTTAGGAATATAAACGATACTCGTTTCGACACTTTCTCACCGATACAGGGCTCTTCGCCACTTTCTACCCCTTTCGAGTTCGATGACCTTGTCGCACCCTTCGTGTCATCCACATTCGCGAATGATTTTTCATCCTTGGAACGAATTTTCGAAACAAGATTTTTCCGGAGAATCGTTCCAAGTTGCGATTGGTGAAGACTTGAAAATCCGTGATTTTTAGGGATGAAGTGACACGTGTCGCGTGACATAGAACGAGAAATCGACATTTACAGGATACTTTTGTCAGCGAAAAAAATTGCTGACTCGACGTTTTTGTTTTTGTTTCCATCTTGACCAACGGATAAGCGATATAGTTGACAAAAAAGCGTGACGATCTTCGTGGCGAAATTATCATTACTCGTCGAAACGTCGATTATAAATAACAATATCGATTTCCCGCGTCATTCGACGAGTTTATCGTTTTAGGAGTGTATGTGTGTGTTTTTGTTGTTCAACCCCGTGATTCATTAATGAGAAACAGGTTCGCTTCGAATTATTATAATTTCATCGTGTATACGATATCGATGGAAATCGAAGGGTTGAACCGAGTGTGTGAGAAGCCTGTCAATATTTCGTTCGAGCGCCAGAATTCCTTGTACCACCCCCAAGCGTAACATTCTCCATTCCCCATCGCTCATTTTTTATCGCTATCACTCGTGCGCGATGAAAAAAATATAAAATACCCAACACGACGTAATTTGCGTTACGTTAACATTAAACGTTGCAAAACTCGACTTTGTAACACATTTTAACGTTTCGTATTTCGTTAATAATAAAATTTCTCATACATCGTGGAAATTACTTTATTGCGTTAACCCTTTATTCCATAAAGTACGAACGTAATAGAATAAACAATTTTTTTAGTGAAACTTTTTTATTCCCCTCCTTTATCGCATACAAATTTTAGTAGCCATGTATTGTTGCTAAAGTTTCTAATTTTTTCAGTATGTTCAAATATCATTTTTTCAAGACAAACTTTGAATCTTAATTGAACATTTATTGGTATAAAAAAATGTATTTTTTGTTATCACAAAACGAATTAGTGGCAAAAAATCTTTTAACATGCCAAAAAAAAAACAGAAATTTTAGCAGCCATATATCGTTTCGTATGCGATAAGGGCTTAAATTTGCAACGAGTAATCTCAAAGATCCGTAACGAGGCCGAAGTGTTTGAATGCGTGTCGATTATGGAGAAAGGGTAGTGAGCATAAAAAAGGAAGGAGTAGGGAGAAAGAGAGGAGAGGGGTGGGAGGGGAGGGGGGGTGAACTAGTAAATTTATATGGTCGCTCTGGCTAAAATGAGCCTCGCGGGCGCTGCGCACACGTCCCGTACGCGTGGAAAGCCGCCGGGCGTACAGCTAATTAAGCGGTTGGCGCGGGGGTGCGAACCACCCGGTAAACCTCGCCAAATTCCTCATTATGATATTTGGGTGGCGCAGGGAACGGGGCCAGGTGCGAGAACCGCTAGGTTTCACAATCGGGATGTGTATCGCGCGTTTGTGCTCCAACCGAACTAACAACATCCCTGCCGTCGACCGGAAGTACCGGGGAGGTAGCTACAATTCCGAGATTCATTTTGACGAACGGAAATTTGAAATAAATAATTTATTTCACAATTTCCGTAACTCAAAATAACGCGAGAGGAATGAATTATTTCGGTGGTATGCGCGAAAACGGAAGTTAAATAAATTGTTCCGATATACTTTCTTGATGAAAGCTACCACCCCTAAATAGAACGCTTCGTACGAAACGTTTGGTTTTTGGGGTAGTTGAGAGATTTTTTGGGAGATTGCTCGTTACAAATTTAGCAGCTTTTTTTTTGGAGGATTAGTATTGGAATATTTTTCATGAAATGTTCAAATAATGAATTTATCTCTGACCCATTTTTCTATATAAAACGTCATGTAATAATTGCACTCGGTTACGGATTAATCTTTCCGATCGAGAACACTCGTTGCGGCAATTCTGATAAAAGCTGAAGATATTATTTATCCAACTTGGGAGATGTCGAAATAGTCGGCTCTAGTTACGCGTTCGTTGATCGTTATTAAAAAAAAGGCAAGCACATAGAGCGAAAGCCTATAAGTGACACGATAACTCTCGCGGTGAAGATTAAGTGTTCTCGGAGTTGGAGGGCTAGAAATTCGATGCGATAGTGACGAGGACAGGGGTTGGAAAACAAAAGAAAGGAAAGAACAAAGACGGAAAAGCGGGAAAATGTGAAACGGAGCGAGGGTGAGAAAGATGGGCGAAAAACTAGTAGGAGGGCTTGGGAAATAGCTTGAGGGAGAGAGAGAGAGAGAGAGAGAGAGAGAGAGAAAGAGACGAGCTATGTAATACTTTTCTTGGACGAGGATAAATGCTCGACGTGCTGCGTTTCGACTAAAAGAGATGAAAGAGTGGAGAGTCGAGTAAACGTTGGGAGAAATGAGTGCCCCTTGACGCCGGATGTACAGGATGTTCCATAGAGTGCTCTGGGTACGCGTAAAATAATCCAGATGGAGAGAGTAAGAGAGAAGGAGGCAAAAGGGTTGGAGAAAGAGAGAGAAAGAGAGAAAAGGGTAGTCGGAAGGGGGATGAAAGAAGGGCAAATATAAAAGACTCGGAGTTCGCAAGGGTTAACGGAATTAACGCGGGATCCGAGTGTCGGAGTGGAGGCTACGCCTCGACGATGATGATACAGCGTATAGACACACTATGAGATAAAACGAAATAACACACGCGTCTCTTAATTTTACCACACTCTTCAAACACTTCGGCTACGTTAATACGACGGATGTAACGGAACAGGATAGGAAACGAATGTCTCTCGTTTACCCGATGAAGTAAAATCCTTCAAGAACACTTTCGAACGTGGAAACAAACATTTTTTTGCTCAAGATCGATCGAAATTCACCCTACACCCAACGGTACGATCGATCATCCTTTGGAACAAAAACGACGTTGTTCACGTCATGGGATGTTGGACTAAACGAAAGTAACACGATACTGTCCTCAATGTTTTTTCCAGGATTGAGGTCCTGGTCGTATGTATCCAGGGCCATGAATTAATTGGACCTTGTCAAGGTGAGCTAGAACGTCGGAGGTTGAACTTTACGAAAAGAACATCTCGTATGCGCAGAGAAATTTTATCTCACCGTAGCACGAAGGCATGGCACGAGTTACTTACGTTAGCAAAGAGTATGTATCAACCCAGCAAGATGCCTCGTGTATTATATAGTACAAGCCCGATAAGCGGTTATCTCGAGAAGCCAAACTTCCAGTTCGATCCCACCGCCCATAACCCAACAGGGTCCTTACGTGTACCGTGGGACTTACTTCCCTTTTTCACGAGGTTACCACACCACCACCACTGCCTAACCCTCCACATATTGGGTTAACGGTGGTTCCGATGTCGGGGTGGGTTTCCGTGGCTGCCGTTCCAACTTACATCCGGAATGGAAAGGGTGGAGAACGAGCATCTTCGGGTGATACCCACATCCCTTATGGGACCTGAAATTGCAGGAGATAGGGATAATCCTGACCAAGTTGGTCTCACACTTTGCACACACTCTCCTGGTTCTTCGAGACGAAACTAGGGGTCGGAGGCAAAATGGGGTTGCGACAGTCGAAGGGGTTGGAATCATCCAGACCGGATATTTAGCGGTATTCAACGTAGACTGCGAGGGACAGGGTAGATAGAGAGTCTTCAACAACGTTCCGGTGTATCTGCATTCCTCGTCCATAATTTCTCGTACCCCAGGCTAACGCCCTATGTTCTCATCTTGTCGCGTCATCAACGCCCGCCAGGGTTCTCGTGGAAGCAAGTTCATCAGTGTCTTCACCAGGGTTTGTCTTCGGCGAGAGTACGATGGTGCCTACGGAAGGTTGGGCAGATGGTGTAGCGCGTCAAATTCCTAGACTGGCTGGATTGGTTTAGACTCGAGGCGTCTGAGTGGTTGTATGGAGTAATTAAATTGCTAAGGGGTGAGTGTGAGCGAAGCTTCGTTGCTTGTCACGTCGTCGTTGTGCCATAACGTCTGATAACGGTATAAGGGTTGAAAACGGTCGAAATCGACGGTGTACGGAATAACCTTGACACTTGTAAGCTTAAAAAGGCGATCCTTCCTTTCATCCCTTAAATTTTAATTTTATCACCAACTCGAATTACTCCAGGTTTCACCTCGGTCATTAGTAAATCCTGGGCTTTCATTAACTTTTTCAGACAAGAGGGATAATAGCGATAACGCAAGGCACCTTTAATATTCAGGGAAAGGGATGAAAATTAAGGGTGACAATTTCGAAATTTCCGAGGGTCTGGAATTCTCTTGGCTATGTGCGTATCGGAAGATGAACGTCGACCGAGTAACTCTCGGTGACACGAAAGGAGATTTTTCCTCGAGGAAACTATGGTTTTACGGCCCTGTTGTAAGCCATCAAGAGGGAAGCACGTGCGCAGAGGGTTGGATCTCGAAGAATCGCACGAGGGTGTTTCAACCCCTTCGTACGACTTCCATTGCGTCCACTATATGTAGGTCAAGACGACTGAGAAAAGGTAGAAGACGAGATCCGCGCCATGTTGCAAGCTCTAGCGACATGCCCGACGACGGTTTTACGAGTCTCGGTTAGATTTTCACAAAAATTGCACGACAGACGAGAGAGCCAAATAGTTATACGAAATATTGAGTAGGTTTTCGTACGGCTGCACACTCGAAGATTCGCTGGCTACGACGAAACACGAATCGAAGTAAGGGATGACGATACGAGTACCCTGGTTCTTGGAGTTATCCACCCTCGTCAGCGTAAACCACCTCGCAAAACCGGAAGTCGACCATATTTGCTCGTACTGACTCGTCTCGAGGCTCTTATCGTTTTGGCTATTCGTTGAAATCGAAAAATATATATATATCCGGCTTATCGAGTGTGCCTCGATATTCAGACTCAATCTACATGGTAACACGAAATGGCCACTGAACGAAAATCCACCCCTTCTATGATACCGTTATACGGCAGAACGATTTTTCAGTTATTCGAACAGAAAGAAATCATCTGTTGTCGGATTTTCAACTCGATTTAATCACAATTCGTGTTCCGTGGAAAAATTGTGTGGTCAGCTGGAAATCCGACGGTAAAATTTAATCAGCAATAGGAAAATAAAATAAATAAAAACAAAATTATAAATTTGATCGAAAAAAAAAAATATGCGTACCTACGATTTTGTTTAATTTTCCCAGTTTGCATACGCGTTATTAAACACTCGAGCTATCGTTGTAACGACAACCGATGCAGCATTATCGAATCGATGTTATTATTACCGTTATACCGCTATTCCTGCAATTTTCCGTTTATAGTAAGACGGTCCCCCGCGCGGTTTTATTAACCGAGTATGCGGTTGTGGAAATATTATTACGTTGGCTCTAGGTACAGGCCACGTTATAATGGATAATATGGAAGAAAAGTGAAGACGAGAATAGGATGGACGGGATGCTGTAAAGAGAACTACAGAATGAAATAGAGACGTAGAGAGGGGGAGAGGGGGGGGGAGAAAGGAGTCGTTATTGATGAAAATATAACGCAAATAATGTGGCATTCGTGAGATACGACGTCGTATAAAATTCCCCCGCGACGTATCGCGGGGTTGATTCTCATCTGCGCCACGTCTGCGGCGACGATAAAGCCGTATATACATACGTGTATATATATAGTTTATTTTGTAAGCTCCTTGGCTTAGTCAAACAAGTTTTTATCTACTTTCTCGTAGTAATGGCCGACCACGATCAATTCACCACACTATCTCTTTTACCAAACTTTCAAAACCCTCGCCCATCTATAAAATAAATTAATAATAATAATAATTATTATAGTAATGTAAATATTAACGTGATAATATAACATAATAACGTAATAATATAACATTTATTATTTCTTTTTATTATAATATGAATATATGATATGTTTTTTCGTACTTCTTGGTTAAAACATTGAACCAATCATGTATATATTATGAAAAACTTTCAAAACCCTCGCCCATCTATAAAATAAATTAATAATAATTATTATTATTATTATAGTAATGTAAATATTAACGTGATAATAATATAACATTTATTATTTCTTCTTATTATAATATGAAATATATGATATGTCTTTTCGTACCTCTTGGTTAAAGCATTGAACCGATCATGTATATATTATGAAAATTAATATCCATGATTGTAATCTATCCAAGAACCCCGGGCGTCGGTTTAACTTTTGTGCGAATCAATGGCTTCGAGCCACTGAACGTTTCAGTATGTTTTCCCTTCAATGTGCTTACGCAACATGCCTGTATATATATATATATATATATATATATATATATATATATATATATATATATATATATATATGAAGTATGTAAGCTTATGGGCATATGAATGTATGTATTGGTATGTATATATGTATAGGAGCTAACGTGTAAACCCTTTCCCAGCCTCTGTCGTTCGCGAGAGTGAATATAGTACACTAGCGCTGGTTTCACGAATTTGTCGCACAACTGCACGACGTCAGTTTTGCAGGTTGAATAACTTCATACCAGGTTGAAGGAGAATTTCCGGTTAACCCCTCTCTCTCTCTCTTTCTCTCTCTCCCGCCCTCCTCTCCCGCTTTCTCTCTCTCTCTCTCTCTCTCTCTCTCCCGCCCTCCTCTCCCGCTTTCTCTGTCTCTCTCTCTCTCTCTCTCTCTCTCTCTCTCTCTCTCTCTCTCTCTCTCTTCTCTCTCTCTCTCTCTCTCTCTCTCTCTGCGTTTGCTTGTCTGTCTGTCTGTCTGCCTCACTCTCTCTATGTCTCTCTTTCTCTAACTCATTCAGGCACTCGCTTTAACAACCCAAACTCCGGTACTCTCGATCGTACACCGGATTCTCAGCTAGCACGTGTTGCGAATTTCAATCAGCTATTCGTGTATTACACGTAGTCCTTATCTCTCTCTCTCTCTCTCTCTCTCTCTCTCTCTCTCTCTCTCTCTCTCTCTCTCTCTCTCTCTCTCTCTCTCTCTCCGCCTCTCCCTCTTACCCGCTCTCTCTCTCTCTCTCTCTCTCTCTGTGTCTCTCTCTGCCTCTCTCCCTCCCTTGATGTTATGCTCGCTCATCCCGATTGCAGAATATTAGTTTGTTCCTGTCGCAGCATCAAGGAAATTCTGCAAACGCGATGAACGGAACTGAGTGACAAAGTGTGGAGGATAATTTATTACGTAACATGAAAATTCATTTTACAAACTATAGATTAATTCCTTAAATCAATAAATTACGATAAAAACAACATTTATCGGTTATTTAATTAATATATACATTTACTCCGATTAAATTTACTAACACGATGAGACAGAATCTTGAAATAATAACAAAAAATCCAGATTTTTATTTTTAAACGAGTCCAACACTAAATTGACACTTTCCAACGCAAGAAAGTCGATACAATTCCCCAGACCTCCATCATTTCGCCTCAAAAATATCTGCCACATTTCCACTATCTCCGATATCAAATATTTTTCCAGTCAAATTT